>OX453053.1:4890700-5527725 GCA_949699805.1 Tromatobia lineatoria | reverse complement strand
TCCCGAAGGGCTCGTCACAATATAGATTGGCCTGGAATCGAGGCTGGAAATATTTTCCAGGTGCACGGGTGGAAGCGTCGCAGTGGTAAACCGGGTCGCACGTACGCGAGCTGCGAAGAGTTTCGTTGCGGTCACGGTCCAGTGCAGCTCTCTCCAACTCGCGGGATAATTCAATCCAGAAATTGCCCTGGTGCACCTGTTGGGAAAATAGAGTTTCCGGAGAAGCAAGTGGCCTGGAAAATCTAATGCAGGAATAGCTGCTTGCTCGTCGCACAGTACAGTGCACTCAGGCAATTCACCATCCGCATCAAACCAAGCGTCATAATACAGTTTCGATGAAGGCTGACTGTGCTACAGCAGCTTTTGTACGCTAGAGTCATCTTACTCGCGATTTCTACAAGACATTCCAGTTTTCCCGTAGCCGATACTTCGCTTGATCGAGTTATCCTGGAAGTAGTAGGAAAGTTCAGGTCCCATTCCAGTATTGGAATACGCCTGGAGCTTTTGTCACATGAACGGCCGACGCCAAATAGATAGTGCACTATCAAAAGGGCCACTTTCCACATACCCAGAACGTAATCCAAGACACAGAACTACAGCATCGGTTTGTCGGCAGAATTCAATAGAGCGATTGTAAAAGATATACCTTCCGTAAATTTGTTTCGAAGATACGATTTCTCTGGAACAAAGTCTTCATGTGTCAGCGACTCTTGACATGTCTGGAATACAATCCAGCTGCGGAACTATGGATTCTGGTTGTCGACAGAATTCAATAGAGCGATCGGAGAAGATACATCTTCGGTAAATTTGTTTCGAAGCTTCTTCTTTGCGTAAAAGCTATATTTCACATGACCAGTACAGAAACCTGATACTGAACTACGTCTACGGTGTTTTGGCAAAATTCAATCGAGAGACCGAATAAGGTGTATCTTTGATAAATTTGTCTCGAAGGAATCACTGGAATAAAGTACTTCCAGTCAAATTGTATAGAATTGTGCGCTGAGATGTGGACTTCGAATGTGTCTTTGGTTTCGACGACCACGGAGGCTGTATGACTTTTCGGAACTACTATATATTGTTTTTTATTGCGATTTTTCTCTATATGCCTTATTCAGGCTTTCACGTTGCCTTTCTCTCGTTTTTCCATTCCTTCATAAAGAGCCCCTAGAGTTTTGTCCACAGTCACTCATCTTAATATTCTACTATATACATTTGCACAGGAGCACAGGGAAACTGCGAAAAATCGTGGCCAATATAGGCAGTTCTATTTTTTCTATGTTTCTATTGTATGACAATAGAAACTTGACAAAAAAAAAACAAAAAATGCTTCTCACTCAGCCATTGGCGTGTAACTTACTGCGCCGCCAAGCGGTCACTCATCGAAGTTATGGCCGCAAATCATGCTGCTTAACTCTCGGGACGCCGAGACCGCGTGACCATCGCTGTAATAACAATAATAATGATAATAACAATAATAATTATTAAAAAGTGCAATGGTCCATCAGCATGGTAACTTACCATGCGGATGGACCATTTTAGTTCAGGGGTTGAGTCATTGTGTTCCGTAAACAACTTTTGAAAAAAATTTGAAGTGTTTTTTCGAGCATATAGAATAGTATAATTAAATATGGAGCGAATTAGAGGGCGTCAGGGTTGAACGCTTATTGTGTTCGCCAAGAATTCGTCATAGACAGATATTATACATCAGGGAGAATAACGATAAATAGATAATGATGAAATAATAAAATAAGCTTAAGAGGTTGCAAAAAGTACAGATTGCGAGAAAGTAGATCATGTGGATAGTCATATAGCCACATCCTAAATTTCATTACGTCGCATAGAAAGAAGTACTCTCGAATACACATAATCAAATGTTTGGCTCGGTTCGAAGCCGAAGTGAGAATTTACCGTAAGGGAAAGAAAACAGGGGACTACAAATGACACTATACGAAGCTCCATTAGAACTGCGTCCCTCGATGAACGCACTGCCAAAGCAGTGATAAATGATACTGCGCCGATTCGTCCCTTTGTCACCATATGGACACTTGGAGCGATGAATATCAACTACGCTGCACTCAAATAAATCGTGCAAGTTATGGTAATTATGAAGAGACCGAATGAAATAATGGTACAGAAAAACGGATAAACAGTTTCCGAAGTATTCAATTGCCGTTGCGTTGATATAAGAAAAATGTAGTGTTCTGGTTGGATTCTTTTATTGAGTTAGAAAATTCCCACAAATGTTTTTAAATTTTTTAACATCTTTATTTCGAATTTGACGCGGGGAAATAAAACCGTGTTAGTTTGTCGGTTCTATCGGAAGAAAACGATTTTGCTACGCCAGCGAATCTTATGCTACAATAATGGTAATGTCGCATTATTTGCCAGTCTACGAATTGTTTCGTTAGTTCAACAAAATGTGCTTGGCTAGCACATAATACAATATCATAATACAAATCACTATTTTAGTGGAAGATTTGATGGGCGAGCAAAACCGTTTCTTTCGTGTGCAGGAAAAATGTCAAATAAGTTGAAATAATGCAGTTAAATTAAAATTTACACAATAATATCGTTTCAAGAAATGTCTTTTTAGTTCTAAAGAAACACAAAATTAGTAAAAAATTAAAGTCCATAATTTTCAATACATTGTATACGCATTTTCTATAAAACTGACAAAAAACTTGGTTTTGAATCAACACAAAGTTTTTGTGAAGTTTTGTACAGAAAAGCTTCTGCAAATTCTGTGTAAATGGTTTAAAACCCAAATCATTTTTTTCCACCGGATATTTTTAGGCTATTCAACCATTTATCCATTTCTTAGAGTTACAGTAATTTTGAAAAATGGTTGCACTTAACATAGATTGAAATAGATCGTTGACAATTTACAAATACAGTTACCAAATACATTTTTTAACATCTTTATTCCGAATTTGACGTGGGGAAAAAAAACGGTGTTAGTTTGTCGGTTCAATCCGAAGAAAACGTTTTTGCTACGCCAGCGAATCTTGTGCTACAATAATGTTAATCTCGCATTATTTGCCAGTCCAACGAATTGTTTCGTTAGTTCAACAAAATGTGCTTGGCTAGCACATGATACAATATTATAATACAAATCACTATTTTAGCGGAAGATTTGATGGGCGAGCAAAACCGTTTCCTTCGTGTAGAGGAAAAATGTCAAATAAGTTAAAATAATGCAGTAAAATTAAAATTCACACAACAATATCGTTTCAAAAAATATCTTTTTAGTTTAAAAGAAACACAAAATTAGTAAAAAATTTAAATACATAATTTTCAATACATGATATACGCGTTTTCTATAAAACTGACAAAAAACTTGGTTTTAAATCAACACAAAGTTTTTGTGAAGTTTTGTACAGAAAAGCTTCTGCAAATTCTGTGTAAATGATTTAAAACCCAAATCATTTTTTTTCCACCGGGCATTTTTAGGCTATTCAACCATTTATCCCTTTTTTAGAGTTACAGTAATTTTGAAAAATGGTCGCACGTAACATAGATTGAAATAGATCGTTGACAATTTACAAATACAGTTACCAAATACATTTTTTAACATCTTTATTCCGAATTTGACGTGGGGAAAAAAAACGGTGTTAGTTTGTCGGTTCAATCCGAAGAAAACGTTTTTGCTACGCCAGCGAATCTTGTGCTACAATAATGTTAATCTCGCATTATTTGCCAGTCCAACGAATTGTTTCGTTAGTTCAACAAAATGTGCTTGGCTAGCACATAATACAATATCATAATACAAATCACTATTTTAGTAGAAATTTGACGGGCGAGCAAAACCGTTTCCTTCGTGTGCAGAAAAAATGTCAAATAAGTTGAAATAATGCAGTAAAATTAAAATTTACACAACAATATCGTTTCAAGAAATGTCTTTTTAGTTTTAAAGAAACACAAAATTAGTAAAAAATTAAAATACATAATTTTCAATACATTATATACGCGTTTTCTATAAAACTGACAAAAAACTTGGTTTTAAGTAAACACAAAGTTTTTGTGAAGTTTTGTACAGAAAAGCTTCTGCAAATTCTGTCTAAATGATTTAAAACCCAAATCATTTTTTTCCACCGGGCATTTTTAGGCTATTCAACTATTTATCCCTTTCTTAGAGTTACAGTAATTTTGAAAAATGGTTGCACTTAACATAGATTGAAATAGATCGTTGACAATTTACAAATACAGTTACCAAATACATTTTTAAACATCTTTATTCCGAATTTGACGTCGGGGAAAAAAACCGTGTTAGTTTGTCGGTTCAATCCGAAGAAAACGATTTTGCTACGCCAGCGAATCTTGTGCTACAATAATGGTAATGTCGCATTATTGCCAGTCCAACGAATTGTTTCGTTAGTTCAACAAAATGTGCTTGGCTAGCACATAATACAATATCATAATACAAATCACTATTTTAGCGGAAGATTTGATGGGCGAGCAAAGCCGTTTCCTTCGTGTGCAGAAAAAGTGTCAAATAAGTTAAAATAATGCAGTAAAATTAAAATTTACACAACAATATCGTTTCAAGAAATGTCTTTTTAGTTTTAAAGAAACACAAAATTAGTAAAAAATTAAAATACATAATTTTCAATACACTATATGCGCGTTTTCTATAAAACTGACAAAAAACTTGGTTTTAAATCAACACAAAGTTTTTGTGAAGTTTTGTACAGAAAAGCTTCTGCAAATTCTGTCTAAATGATTTAAAACCCAAATCATTTTTTTCCACCGGGCATTTTTAGGCTATTCAACCATTTATCCCTTTCTTAGAGTTACAGTAATTTTGAAAAATGGTCGCACGTAACATAGATTGAAATAGATCGTTGACAATTTACAAACACAGTCACCAAACTTTTCTCTAAATCCGAAATCTTCAAGTTCTCTTTTCAAATAAATATTAATGGATATTATTCCATCGCTGCGTGAGATGGAGTCCTATGATCGGTTTTCCAGTAATTATAAGACATTCCTTTTGATAGTCGTACGAGGACTATTATATATATCAAAGCGGACGTGGTGATTAATGGTATCTGATCTTTTTCGATAACTGCTTTTCAGGAGAATCATGATTCACGTTGAAGCTCTTGAGCTCTTGAGCTCTTAAGGTTGATACGATTATATTGCGCAACTCGGTGTCTCTTCGTGACGATTATCGGTCGACTTGGGGGGAAAGTCCTTCTCGGTTACGCACCTTGGGAGATAGCATTTCCTAGCGTAAAGGCAAATAATCGGTGAGATAAATTCGAATTACGCGAATAACTGTCAAAGCACTAGTAGATACGAGCTTTCGCGGTCGATATCGATTTTATGGTGGCAGTTGCCTCTCGATGCGTTCGAGGGCGGCGCCCTTACATCCCAACGAATTGTTCTTGACATTTCTTCATTCCCCTGAGGCTTACGCTTACGTAGTTGTGCGTTCCTTTGCAAAAACTTTCGGGTGTGACTGAATAAACTCCGCGCCCATTGGATTCTTCCTGTAGGTGCCTGAAAGTCGTACGAAAAACTCCCACGAGACTCCGTTAAGAAACTTTTCGTACAATCCTAACCCTTAGCTAGGGAAAGGGGAAATCGTTATCGCACGTAAAGGAACTCATTAAGAACCTGCAAAGGCTTCCAATTAAAGATAGTGTTCAAAGCCCAATTAAATTCGATATCGATCGCTAACCACTTTTTTTCGTGACGGAGTTTGGTGCACAGAAATATTCCGGAACAGCACGGGACATTTTTACCCGTTAACGGCGCGGGATTCTTGCTCTAAAACACCTGAGTATCGAAAAGACAAAATTTGTGTGTGTCTCTAGCATCGCGCGCGTTTATCTGCTCACTGCACATGCCGCCGAGATGAGAAATGTCTCGTCTCGAATAAACGTATTCTCGTGTCGATCGGGAGATCGAGAAGTCTCGATTATTTTGGAGGAAGCGTTAAGAACGTAGACGGACATATTTTCGATTTCCTGAAGTCGAACAGTTCATTTTGTTCAGAAAACGGTTAGAATATTATTAAATTATCCACTCCGATTCATATTATCTTGTATTCGAGAAACGATTTAGCAACTCAACGATCCGTTGAGACACAGCAAGCTCGTCTCGAGAAAATTCGATAAATTGTCAAGGCGAGACGGAATCTCGTCTCGGGGAAATTCGAGAAATTATCGAGACGAGACGAGACGGAACCTCGTCTCGAAAACATATTTCGAGACGAGACAAGACGGAACTTTGTCTTCTTCTTCATAAAAAAAATTTTTTTATGAAGAAGAAAAACTGCCCAGTTCAAAATGGCAGATGTGAAATAATTGTTATAAAAAGCAATGTAAATTTTACAAACACTTGTGGAAAATGCAAAGCGGTAAACGCCTAAGAACGGAAACAAAGAGTTTTGACGTAAGGTTCTTCACATTCTAGGTCAAGATTTTTTAATTTATCGGGCCACCTTAACTTGTTGGTACTTAACTTATGAGCCTTCGTACTATACGAGCACTCAAACACTTCAAGTATATATGTATAAAGCTCGTGAGATATTGAAGATAACGATCGGGCCACTGATTTGCGACGTGAATGACCTTAAGGAGGTTCGTCAGTGAAATTGAAAATGCACAGAAAAATCTAAAGTAATTACCGCGTTTTTAATAATTCATAACAAACTCACATGAATTTTTTTGGGAATTTTTTTCTACGTCGTTTACACAAAATTAATTTCTTTATGCATACATTTTAACATGAGCTCGTATGGCATATTTACGAATTAAAAAAATATTAATTCCACCAAATAATAAAAAATTCAACGATGTAAAAAAAAATTTCAATTAGCGCCAAATTAGAAGAGTATCCGTAGAAAATTACGACCGTTATCGTGCGTACACACACATATATATATACAGACATTTCGTAAAAACCATTTTTCTCGATGTTTCAAAACATTTTAAGTATCCTGACATGAAAATCTCGAAAAAAAAGTGTCACGAAAACAAAGCTTCCTCTATGAGAAAGCAAAAAAAAAAAAAAAAAAATAATAGGAATAGGCCGCACTAGAGAATTGCAAAACGTAAGAATGTACCTTGAAAAAAAAAAAATTCTCGACCGCAACGTACTACAGTAACGGCGTCACAACTTTTGAATTTTGCAGATGCAGATATCTTCAGAATCATATTTTTTTTTAGGTGATTCGCTCCTCTTAAATTTCTGCATTATTCTATATATCGTCCTGACGTTTACCACTGATAAATGCTCCAGTCGAGAGTAGTTTTTACTGCTTATACGGTCGCTTACTTAATACTGTATTGTTTCCATGACACTTGAGATAAAATGCTGGATAGATGCGTGGCTGTCCCACACACTTTTCTTCACTCACTTTGCATTTATCGTACATGAATAAAAACCTTCCCGTTCGCTCTACCCACTGCTTGTATATTGTTCCATGGTCTTGTTTGTTCTTGTATGTATTGGCACGTGTGAGTATGTACTTGTTTTGCTCGAATTGTCTGTGTGTAGGATATAAAAAGTTCAAGAAACTAGGGTAAACAGCACAGTCATCGCCCCTTGACCTTTTGCAATGATTTTCATTCCTATAATTGCCGTTACACGGCAAATTCTTATTGCGATTTTTTCCTTCAGTAATTTATTTTGATTTAAGGGAAGACTATAATTGATAAAATCAAACTGTGCTGCTATTGTACGTATTAAATATTTCAAGGACTAGAAGTCACCCATATTGCTGATGTTCATTGACAGATATCATTTTTTATCTGTTTATCTCATGTCACTTAAGGAAACATATTTTCATGAAAACTCAAGTATTTTTCTAAAGACTTGTTTTTCAAAAAAAATTCTTTCTCTACAGCAACAAAATCTAATAATGGCAAATAAGCTCTGGTAAATTTATGGGTTTTTGAATTTCTTCACCCTTTTCTTAGCTAATCAGCATCGTTTTTTCAAATAAATTTGCTTAATTGTTGAAGAACTCTTCCGGGGTGAATTTAGTTATTTTTATTGAAATTTCAAGATTGATAATTTATCGATGGGAATAATTTTTTTCATTGACACTGGACTTCATTATTTCATGCCGAAATAATTTTTCTTATGTATAATTGAGCAATTTTCAGACATTTTCGTCTTATCAGTGATTTTAGGTTACTGAAGAAGTTTCAAAATTCCCAAAATTCTTATAGCTCATTTGTAAATAAAGACGCTTTTATCTTAATGCGAAAAAATATTTTATATCAGGGTTCAGCAGAATATAAATTCCCTTAATCAGCAGATGACTCAGTGAGAGTCTCGATGAGACATCAATGAATATCACCAATTTTATCTGGACTTCATACCGTTAACTCTATAAAATAGTCTCCGGGCTAACATAAAAAGTGTGGCATTCGCATAAAAAAATTTGTTGTATACTCATATTTCACTTAATTTGACACTTGGCGTCGATTTCAAGCTGGACTGCATGACCAAATTGGTTGCTTAAGGCTCAATTATCTTTGTAAGATTTTTCTGTCTCGTTCAAGTATAGAAAAAACCATTTCAATTTCAGAAAACTGCAAGAAGATTGAATTTGAAAAAATTACGACAGAAAGATAAATTGAGTGCAAAAATAATCATATCTTCTGTTGAAGATCTCGAGATCGAATTTTCTATACTAATTTTAAAAAAAGTTCTCTGTGTAAGAAAGTCTTCTTACACAGAGAACGAAACGCAAAATGAAAAACTTTGCAATACCAATTTGTCTTGACAGTACAAACTGAACTCCATGAAACTGCAAAATTGATTAAAATATTTGCATCGATCGCGTTAATTACAAAAAAAATAATACTTATGAAAATGTCTCACCTTTTGGGCTTGACCTGCAGTATATTTCGAATTAGTGTAAAAGACTTTATATGTGCGCAATGGTATAATTGCAGCACCGTGTGAGTTTTATGATTTTTAGATAAGTCGATCCCTTCAAGTCCGTCCCTTAATATGAAGTTTGTGGATGAGTATTTTCTATTGGTGCAGGGATAAATATCATCGAATTAAAATTACGATTCGAACGGTTTCCTACTCGAAAAAGTATTTGAAAGCACGATGTAATTATCCTAACTAGAGAAATTATTGATAGCATTGTATTACGTGCTAACCTAGCAAAACAATTTCTTAGACATTCAAAAGAATTTTTTAACCTAGCAAAAATGCTGTGCAGCTAGCAAATAACGCAATGTCGTCACTATTTTAGCACAAAATGTGTGGAATTAAGCATATAAAGTCTGCATACATTTTATATCCAATCTACTTACAACATCGATAGATCGGCTTGTTTCGAAATATCGAAAAGTTGGTTAAAAAAATTACCAAGCAGAAATTGCAAAGAATAACTAAGTTATTTTCAACATCACCAAGGATTTGGAAAGACAACCAAGTATTAACTATGCCTAATCAATACTTTAGTTGAGCTTACCAAGTTTTTACCGGCGGCATTTTTAACCATGATTTTTTGTAAGCCTAACTCAGCCGTTTTCTCAGTGAATCTATTTATGAAACGAAAAATTAAGTTGGGTTTATATAGAAATTATATAGAAATTATATATAGTGTGTATTAGGGTGTCCCAAAAAAAAAAAATTCTCGGCTGTTGATGGGAAAGTAGAAATATATGCAGAAATACGTTTTGGTGGAAGGGAACTCTGTAGCTAATTTTTTTAGAGGTCGCTCATGTGAAATTCATTTCAATTTAAAAAAAATTAGGTTAACGGATAAATTATTGAACAATATTTTTTTTCATCAATTTGTTAATAGCATCTTGGAATTATTATTGTACCAAATTAATTTTTTTAGCACCTTCCATATGCTTGATTTTTCTGAAATTTTTTACGCATGAAGAAGTGTTCAAAATTCACTATGAATCTCACGTTTAGGCGGACTCTACCACCCGTACATTTTTTAATTATTGGTAGCAACCTACTATGATCGATGGTCAGGTTTGTTAAATAAATTTTTCGAAAATGAATACTATTCTGTAAATTTAATACATTCTTTTTGACGTAGTATGCGTAAAATTCGATTTTACGCACTGTTTTCCGTGTGTAAAATGAATATTCACACACCAGTATGCGTAGTATTAAAAAAAGTTAAAAATCGTCATATTTGATGGGGAAATATGTTCTGTAACCTTCCTATGGTATATTCCGCGGTATACATGAGTAGTGAACTCTATATCTCGTCAGACGGCACATTTCTATTGGCTTGACACACGATTTATATTTCGATTTTCTTGGCTTGATTCCGATTTATGTTTCGATTTATACTCAGTGCGGCCTTACTAATCGTCGAGTAAACACGTATTTTGAATTGACTGATTAAATTGAATGAATCAATTACGTTGTAACGCGTTTGTTATCTATTTCTTTTGTGTTGTTTTATTTTGTAAAATTCTATGAAGTTGTATTCCTTATTAATATTGTGAAAATTCATGAGTCATTTATAAAAATATTTTCTTGAGGGCGGGAGCCCCCCAGAAGGGCCTGCAGCCTTGCACCCTCTCCGTCCGCCCTACTATTCCTGCTCAATGTCAATTTTACGCATATAACGTCAAAAAAAATCGTATGCGACACGTGCGTACATTTTTCGTACTCTTAAAATCGCATTTTACGCACTTGTGGCATAATATACTATTACGTTTTAATAGAAATAAAATACAAATCTCGCGTGAGCAACCTCTAAAAAATTAGCTACACAGCCTCCCTTCCAGAGAAATATATTCCTGCGTGCATGTCAACTTTTCAGTCAACAGCCGAGAGATTAAAAAAAAATTCCGGACACCCTAATGTGTACGGTCCATATAAGCTTAATTATATACTCAAAATTATATATATTCGTTCGTTATTGATATATATTTTTTTTCCGACCCTTTTTTATTCTTGGGACAATTCGGGTGGAAAAACCATTCATATCGTAATTTTTTTTCATAGTGTCTATCTCTGTCCCAGAGCGGAAAATTGTGATAATATTATTTTTTTAATGTGAAAAAATGACAATTTCTTGTAATTCTTATCACACAAAACTGATGACCGGCCAACAACTGTAACGTTTACCTTACTAGCTGTAGTCGTAGCTTCATGACATCAAGAAAGTAATCCCGTTACCACTGCTCCCTCGACACCACGCAGAAATGTCGGTGTTCTTCTTCCGTCTGCACAACCTTCGCCGTCAGGAGGAGGAAGCTAGAAAAAAACAAAAAAGACGAGGACAAGGGCAGCGAGGTCAAAGGGGCACTAATTGCGCTGGGGGTCAGCCACAGCCGACCGCGGGATCCATGCAGTGTTGCAACAATGTACATCGGGGACCGGGCAAGCTCTTCGAACGCGCACCTCTTCAGCCTAGTGATTCCCTCGATGAAATAGCCTTCCAGATACCAAGGTGAGTAATTGAAGACCACAGAGACTGAAACAGCGCATGTCTGATATTTTTCAGCGTTATTAAATCAAGAAAATGCAGGTGGGCTTGAGATAATGAATATTTTATAAGGCCGTACATAAAAATTTGTAATCCTAAAAGGAAGCACTACTTTGCGCTTTGCAAGTCGAATCTCAGTTAATGGGGTGAAAGCACTCAAGACACGAGTAACGTGAAAGCATGGTAACGTTGAGAAAGCTGGGAAAACGAAGAGGGAAGAAAAGAGGGGACCATGATTGTATCCGGACGTATGTGGAGGCTACGCAGAGAGAAAGGGTCAGAGGTCAAGCACTGTCGGCTGAAAAGCTCGTTTGCGAATTTCCCCTGTTCCGGACTATTCGCTAGCAAGTGCCCTTACCTTATATTTCTACCCCTTTCTTTGTTATTCTTTTCGTCGAGAGATGAGCTTAGCGCGTGTGTAAAGATGAGGACTCTGCACGAACCCAAGTCTACTCGAATTCTCGTCGTTTGTTTGAAATTGTTGCTTTGGCTGAACACGGTTAAGGCCGAAAAACAAACTCCTTGAATTCAACGTGTCAATCTTTCTGCAATAGTCATGTAATTCGAATTGGTATAGTTCCAGTCATTTGGAAATATCTATTTCTCTAACAAATCGAGGATTTCGAACACACGGAAAGAAATGATTAGCTGTCAGAACCAAGAAATGACTTGATCCGACCAATCGATCATTCTATTTTTCTTGCAACTCAAATGGTAGCGCCAACGATACGAATGGTGGTGCCAATGATTCGAATAATAGAGCCAACAATTTGAATGGTAGTCCCAACCATTCAAGTGGAAGACTCGCCTTTTTGATTGGTTAGGCTGGCTCATTTTGCGAGTACCAATCGTGAATAGTTGAGAGTCCTATTCGATATGATTGGGGCAACTAATTTTTTAAAACGGCTATACGGCTAATTGAAGACGTAGTTATCACAACCAAACTTTTTTTTCCACGCAGTTCCAGTTACTTTGACAGTCCCAATAATTTGAACAGTTTCGATTATTCATACGGTTCTGAGCATTTGAATAGTTTCAGTAATTGGAACAGTTTCAGCGTTTCGAACAGTTCCCGAAATCTGTACAGTTTTAGGGATTCGAATCATTTCAGGGATTCGAATCATTTCAGGGATTCGAATCATTTCAGAGATTCGAACCATTTCAGGGATTCGAACCATTTCAGGGATTCGAACCATTTCAGAGATTCGAACCATTTCAGGGATTCGAATCATTTCAGGGATTCGAATCATTTCAGGGATTCGAACCATTTCAGGGATTCGAACCATTTCAGGGATTCGAATCATTTCAGGGATTCGAACAGTCCTACTGATTCGAACACTTTCAGTAATTTGAACATAAAAGCTGAATATCCTTAATTAAAAGTTATCATTTTAGATGAGCCACTTGATATTTCGAAATACTTCTGTTAATATTAATAATCTTCTTCAAAATCAAATAGTTAATCATGGTCCAGATCCAATCAAATTCTCTCTGCTATTGTCAATTGTTTGTCCTCATTGTTCATATTCGTAATGGACTTGAATTCGTACTTCTCGTGTAAGCATTTGAATACAGATTTGTAACACACATACCCAATAAATTTACAAATGGTTCAGTGATGGCGGTTTTTTTTTCAATACAATTTCGAACAATGTTACATTATTTTTTTTATCATCAGTCAGTTCACCTCTAAAACTTAGATTTATGCCAGCGAGATTACAGATATAATATAGAAATACGATTACGCCCATTACCACTATTTTATTAGTGCTTCGATGGGCTGCCCGGAAAGTCGTCGTAAAGTAGTCCAGCTTAGTATCAAATCTTATATAAGAAGATGGGCGCCACGGCGCTCGTAACATTTTATCTCTGTATAAAAGTGCGGCAGCGGCGACTCTTTGTATTGCCCAGTACCGTATAGATTATAGATTTTCATCCATATAAGCTAATTTAAGTGCATCACGATGTGGTGTGAATATTAAACGATCTTCCTCAATATAATCAATCTGCTAATAATTGGTATAATGTTTTAGACATCCAATAAACATCATAAACCGTTAACCATTAAAGCCACAAAAATATGTCGAAATAAAAATCTTTATTTATAATTTAATTGAAATTATAATTAAATTTATTTAAATCAGATGAAACTTACTTAAGTGAAATAAATAATTTTATTGATTTTTAAAGTAAATAAATCAATGTACTTAACGCCGTGCGAGAGAACTGTTAATTAATTCGAATGCATAAGAATTTTTTCAGTTTTTTGTTCTTTATTTTGATTTTAATTTTTTTTATTTCCAAAAATATGCGCGAAATAACGAAGTAACAAATGTTTGCAGAATCATTTTTTAATTTGCTAATTTATCAACAATTTTCTTCAGCATGATTACTATGCAAAATCAGTATGCTTACTTATGGCCGAATTTATAGTCCCAAGTTCGAGCTTAAGTTGAAACTTAAGTTTGAACTTAATTTTCCGCTTAAGTTCGAAATTGAGTTCGAAATTTCCGATGGGATAAAAATCGGAAAAAAATAATGCATATAAAACGGGCTGAAAAGTTCGATTTCGCATAAAAATAATCCCAAAATGTTATTAACAAATTGGTAAAAAAAACAATTGTTCCACAAACAATCAGTCAACCTAACTTTTATTCTAATAAAAATGATATGTTAATTTATTTGAATGCATATGGATTTTTTCAGATTTTATTCTTTATTTTTTTTATTTTCATAAATGTGCGCGAAATAACGAATTTTGGATATGTTTTCGGCATAAAACCATCTATTACACAAGGTTTTTTTTGCAAAACGCTTACCCAAAAATTTGTTGTATTCTGCGAATTTTTCAAAATAAAAAACATCAAAATAAAAATAAAGAAAAAAATCTGAAGAAATTTGTATGCATTTAAATAAATTAACATATTATTCTCATTAGAATAAAAGTTAGGTCGACTGATTGTTTGTCGAACAATTGTTTTTTTCACCAATTTGTTGATAACATTTTGAGATTATTATTATGCGAAATCGATATTTTCAGCACGTTTTAATATGCATTATTTTTTTCCGACTTTTATCCTATCGGGAAGTGATCGAAACTGTCTCTGAAACTCACTTTTGGCTCGACTGTACCTATCATACATCCTTAATAAGTTTCGTTGAATCTAAGTAAATTCTGCATTTGATTTTAATTAATTTCTTAGATCGTTTTTTTTTGTTTTTATTTTTACACGCATTTTTGTCTGCTAGTACAGTCAAATGACAAATTATCACAGTGTGATAATAATCAGTGTCATCATTTAAAAAAATAGTTATCATAATTTTTATCTGTATTTAATAGAGCTCCGCTTCATTTTTGATAATTGCAGCGTATACGAATATTTGAACAATAAACTAAAGCTTATGTACATACCCAACGTTTTAAGGAGTATTCCTAACAAAATTTCAACTGGCAGGAGGGTTTAATAGGGTTAAAAATACCGTGCGGCTCATAATAATAACAATAGTAATAACAATAATAATGATATGGTTACTATCGTTATCATTGTTTCCATCATATATCTTATTCAGGTTTTAACGTAACCCTTCCCTTTAAGCCCTGTTCATACCATTTCTCTCCGCAGAGACTCACCCCCTAGAGTGTTATCCGCAGCCACTCTTTCCTAATGCACTACTGTATCGTATCTGCACGAGTGAACAGAGAAACTGCGGAAAACCTGGCGGATACAGTCGGTTATGTTTCACCGAGTTTCTGCTGTACAAACAACAGAAACTCGGAAAAATTGTCTGCCGCTTAGCAGTGGCACGCACACCAATATATGGCAAAACATCACCGACCCAAGTAGATGGTAGCACGAAATGATGCTTAATATGGAGAGACCGCCAGAACCACACACTGACCGCCCCTCTTCCGTTGTCGGTGGTAAATAAATATGATGAATGCAAATTTACGTCCATTCATTCTTAACCAGTCATACATATTCATTCGAGGCGGAATTGCGATGTTAAAAAATCTTGCATGTTAAGAGGAACTGTCGGAATATAACGCTTGTGCATTTAGCAAAAATATTTCACACCTGAATCAGTGGCATTTTTAGCGGCGTTATCTGAAAAATTCTGCGAATGTGTTATAATAAATGAATGTAGTTGATTGAAATGAATAAATATGGTTCTTTAGATTTATAATCTAATAAACCATAAATATGGTTCTTTAGATTTATAATTTAATGAACCATAAATATGGTTTTTTAGATTTATAATCTAATGTTCCATAAATATGATTCTTTAGATTTATTATCTAAAGAGTCTTTAGATTTATAATCTAATGAACCATTAATACAATCGCAGGATTTTATTATAGACGTTCTCCCCACATGAAAAAATTATATGTCAGTCAATATATATAGTCTGTATAAGAGAATGGACATATAGAATAACTATACACTGTATTTCATTTATATGAAATGTATATGTAGTCTGCAGATTTTCTGAAACGATTTTTGTAGAAACGTTATATTGAATTTACATAAATTATATTGCACTTTATATAATTTTTATAGAATCTTCATATGTATTGTATACAACATATAGAAAATGTATATGTCCACTTTCGTATACAGCTCCTATGTAGATCTTTATATATCATTTTTATACAATCTTCATTAGGGTGGGTAAAAAAAATCGATTATTATTTTTTTTTTAATCTGACACACGAAAACTGGTTGATTATTATCTCTAGAAAGTACTCACCAAGTATGAGCCCTTAATATTAGTGGAAAGATTATGCTTATCATCGAGTTGCATTTTCAATTTAGTCTTATATAAAAATGGTCATATCTTATCACCAACACACTATAAAACCAGTACTATTATTAATATTTATAGAAAATTGAACGCTCTACAAAAATAGTGTCTTATACTTTTTTGATTAATCTAACCATTCAAAAGATATTCAAGATCAAAGATTGAAGAATTTAAAGAAAGATAACTTTTTATTTTCGATTTTGTAACTTACTGAAAAATAATGATTGACAATTGAGTTTCTATTATTTCTATAGAAAATTGAACGCTCTACAAAAAAAGTCTGTAGTGGTTTATCGATTACTCGAACCGTTTAGAACCGCTATTCATAATTTTATAACGATTATTTTCAATTAAACCGTTTACTTTAAAAATTTCAAGATAATTTATAAAAAATCAAGTTTATCTTGATGGAATGTCAGTTTCCAAGTTATGTCTCATCTTTTGTTTGAGAACATATTTCTTTGAATCAATTTTTTAACAATATTTTCTTTCTATAATTCTATTCTTATCACAGTTTAGGATCGTTATTTAATATTTTTCAACGGATTCATTTGAAATGTAACTCATATTTCTTTTTCCCACGAAATTTATAATTATCTAATTTCTGTCTGTAGTTCTGAAGTTCTGTTATTCATTACTTGTCACACTAGCGCCATCTGTGATTTTATGTCGTTTCTATCTTTCCTCTTATATTTCTACATTGCTGTGTTACATTTTAAATAAATCCGTTAAAAATCCGGAATTTTTCTGGAAAAGTAAATAACTTAAAACGATCTATTTATGCTTTACTTTTTCCCAGTTCTTACATTGTGATTAATGTTGACAACAATTAGAAAAAATATAACGGTAGAACAGAAAATTATAAATTTAATCATAGAATTTTTTGAACGAGTGATTATATATAGCGTAGTATTCGAACAAGTTCAATGGAGTTCCATCTACGTTACCGATGAATTATGCTCCAATAAGCTCCAAAACATTAATATTATTATTGTTGATGGTCTTTTGTCTGAAAATTTGAAAGAAACAATTTGGTAGAAAATAATTTTTAATAATAATTGATTTTTCTAAAAAAAAAAAAAAAATCATAATAAAACGAAGCATAACTTTGGAACAACTGATCAAGCCATCTTTAAAAAAATACGTGTTATTCTACACACTTCAAAGTATTTTCTGAAATTTTTTGAGTTAAATCGGAAGTGACATACCGACCGAAAAAAATTATTTTCGTATATTTTTTTATGAAAATGGTCATTTTGTAAACTCGAAAAAATCAAACAAAATTTTTTTCACAAAATTTATGCATAACTGCAACTTTTTTGTCTGAAACATTTTTCTGTTTAATCGTATCCTTTCAAGATATACCGGGTATTTACAGAATTTCGAAATTTTGAAAAACTCGAAAAAATTGAAATTTTAAAAAACTCGAAAAAATGCGATCCAAAAATTTTAAAAAAATGTACACTTCTCTTTTTCAAACAATGGAATAATTTGACAAAATTTCAAGTTTTTTGAGAGTGGACAACTTTTCGACCGTTCGAACACCGTATGGAATGCCTCATATATTATAATTTCAAATAACCGATCAATATCTATATACATATACATTGTTTGATGAAGATGGACGGAACTTCGGTATTTCAAGCTATTCTTGAGAATATTCGTGTAATTCGCGTTTGGTAAGCCGAGATCCAATTAGCTGGGTTAATTTTGTCATTATTATTCTCTCAGTTATTTTGAGTCCCCACGGTGTACCTCAATTATTAATTGACTCTTCTACGTGTACATGAACGTTCAATAGCCCTGCTATCTTGGCGCCCACCCAAGTAAACTACCCACACATGGGAATTTACAATTTCACTATTAGAAATACCTCTTAGTCCGAGGAAAGTGGTTAGACTGTCACGTATTTCCTACCAGTGACACTTATCTGTCATCCACCCGCACATCCCGGAAATCGATCGACACCAACGTAGCCCATCCAATTGGAAATTATGCGAGTACAACGTCATCCGTCGCGTCTCCATTGTTAATGAGAGTCAAGATCGATCAGCGTGAAAACCTTCATTTCGACCTTTCAACGAACGCAATGGTTCAGTTTAATGAATGTTCATTTTTTAAGAGTTGACCCCAATCATGTTAGTAAAAATTATACGTACATCGATCGGAGTGGAAAGCTGACCGTAATTCACTTCCCAACTACGAATCAATCAGAGGCTTTTTTCTGAGGTTATGCAAACTTTTTGTTGAAATCTGCGCAATCATATGTAATCGCTTGGCAAATTCGTTAAAAAAGAATATTGCCTAAAAATGGCTAGAAAAAAAAATTCTTGCTTGCTAAAAATTCAAATCTCGAGAAATAAATTCGCTTTGAACTATTTCGTTTAATAAGATGATTATTAGAGTGGCTCAAATAAATAAATAAAATTTCGCCTTTGCACACCATAAGACCGTCGTTTATATCATTTTATTGATAACGGTAGACGGAAAACATCGTGTATATACCTGATTAATCCATTGACTATTACAGGTATATGCAACTAATGTGTGGTTATCGATGGTTGTTTAGTGGTTTATCGATTACTCGAACCGTTTAGAAGATATTCGCATTGGAATATCAATGCTTACTGCTATTCATAGTTTTCTAACGATTATTTTTAATTAATCCGTTAAATTTATAAATTTTAAGATAATTTATAAGAATTATTTTTATCTTGATGGAATGTCAGTTTCCAAGTCATGAATTTCTCATCGCTGAAAGAAAAGATAATATTAGATCAAGTATATTATTTCCTTGATTTTGAAGAAATTTTTCTTGAGTTGGAATTTCAAAGAAATTAATTTGAATCAAGGAAACTTTTGTACTGAATTTTTTGAAGAATTGCATTGAAAACGTGGATAAATTGCTCCCAATTTAACGTTTAATCGTCTTTATTGAAATTTAACGATAAAATAATGATGCTAAGTAAAACCACACAGATTTCCTTTAGATTTCTTCGCAATCCCTTAAAAGATTTGAATGTCGCTTTGTTAGGATCGCGGAATACCAATCAATTCAATAGATACGACTTTATTCATCGTAATCCACGATTGGATGGAACCACCTGCAGGAATATTCGTATTACCTTGGTTATCGAACGTTAAGTGTGGATTGACCCAAATATTTCTAGGAATGAAAATTGCGTTGAATCATTTGGAAAAGTCGATTAGCACTCGACACATGTCTATTTGTTTAGTGGATTATTAATTACAGCTGTTTGTAGTTTAGTGGAGGGCAACTCTAGCATTCTTGAAATAGATACGTATGCACTGAGAAATAAAATTCTATTAATCCACAAGAATTAATTTTGTTGGCTTTAAATTTGGTTATACTAAAAAAATGTTATTTAAAAAAAACAAAGCCAACGCGTAATCAACTGAATATGACACTTTGTTCGATGCAAATCGGTTGATCGCACGGACATATTTGAAATGACAAAATTATCTTATTTCTTCCAACAATAATTATTCTTCATAATTATAAATTTAATATCGCAGTTAGATATGCGATTCGGTTAATATATGTTCAAGATGTTAACAGGATCGGTTACTTGAAACGAATACCATCGAACTAAATATTATAATAAATGCAGTATATAGGGCAATCAATCCCTTTTTGACCAGCATGTGACCTTCGTAATTTTTTGTATGCTTAGTTGAACCAGATTTTTTTTCTTTCCTATGGCAATTTTTTTTTCAAATATGATTATCAAGTGGCATATCGAATGACATTATTGAACGAAATTCTTTAAAAAATACCACGTTGAATATAAATTTTTTCAATTTTTTTTAAATTTCAGAAAGGATTTTGAAAAGGAAGAACAATCTTGTCAGCTTTGGCTGTAGGCTATAAAATTTTGATATTGAACAAACTATTTTTCAGAATTTTTTCGGATTTTCTGATTATGACATTGGATATGTCATTTTAAAAATATGATTAAAGAAAATTGCCATAGAAAAAAAAGCATTTAAGGGTCCAACTAAGCCTACAAAAAATTACAAGCCAAATCGATGAGGTTGGGGTGAAATCCGGGTCAAAATGAGGTAGATTGTCTCATATGTTTGATCCATTGAAGTGAGTGCGATATTAAATTAACTCATTAATCAATCGTATAAGCTGAATATAATTTTGTATTAGAGATATAATTTTTTTACTTGGGATTAAACAATATGCAGTGCTTCATGCAATTGAGGAATGGAAAACAAGTTTTCTCAAATTTATTTTTTATCGATTTTGTATGAGGAAAATAATTTTGAAAATAAAAAAGGATCTTCAATCTGCTCGAACAGATTGTCTAGTCAAGAGAAAATGAAGTAAAGAGGAAGAGCGGGTAATGCCGAACGTCCTTGTTGCAATTGACCTTTTCCTTAATACCCCAATGAAGTAATTGAAGCTTAGTCGGTCATTTATCCGCTGTAGAAAATTTGCTTATAGAAAATATTGATCCAGATAATGGTTTTCCTGAAAAACTGCAGAATATGGCTTATCAGTATAATTTTTTATACCAAGATTCATAACTTGGGCTACGACTAATTGTGAAACACAATTTATCTGGTCCTTCAATGTTAACAAGTGCGTTAATAAAATTCTAATTACTTTGAAGTTTAATGCAGTAAAAAAACAATAGTAAAGGGTAATTTGTATCAAAGCATATATACTTCGAAACAAACTAAGCTTTCTCTATGAGGAAGCAAAATCTTTAAAAATTCATACGCATTCAAAAAAATTGACATATCATTTTCATTAAAAAAAAGTTAGGTTGACTGTTTATTAGTTGAACAAGTTTTTTTTTCACCCATTTGTTAATAACATTTCGGGATTATTATTATGCAAAATCAATCTTTTTAGCACGTTTTATATAAATTAGTTTTTTCCGATTTTTATCCCGTTGGGAAGTAATCGAAATTTTCTCTGAAACTCACGATTGGCGGGACTGTACCTATCATACATCCTTAACGATAAAAATAAGGAACGATTGTAAGCATAAGTTCAGATCTATGTCGCATGGGACGCAGTATTCGAATAACATTTAGGTACAACAGCTCTTATCGTAATATTAGCCGCAAAAAGTCAATAAAAAGTTTCGTTTCGAACGCATATCAAAAGATCTGTAATCTAATCGGGTGATCATATAAAAATATGTAAAACATATAATATTGCTATGACTCGATGGTCGATGATACAGGAAATGTATATTTTCCGGCGGAAAACTTATTTTTCGTCACGTCGATCCGAGTAAATAATTTAGGCTTAATGGCCTCCAATTATTTCTCCATTGTGCCCTAGTTGTGTACTTAATCACTCTTCAGCTTATATCAGTTTTTTCTATCAATTTATTATTTGTCGTCTTGACGTACAACATCGAAATGTGACTTTTACATACTTTGTATATGGTTTACACGTTGATTCTGTTAAAGCATGTTTGCGTTGAATGTTTACAATGATCATTTGTTTAGGGATCTAAATTAAATGTTCATTATCACCAGTTCAGTTTGCTCCTACTAATTTTCTTTCCATCATATTATTTTCCCCATAAATTATGTACTCGCTGTAAGTATATACATATGAAAACGATATATTTAGTAGAACAGATGTGAAAAGGGATCACAAATTTTTAATATTTTGAAAAGCTTAGTACGTATGGCATGCTACTCATCGCGTTAAGGAATGTATATCAATTTTTTATCGGATATGCGTATAAAACCATCAAAATAAGATTTAATAAGTCCGTAACTTAAAACCGTTGGAAATACATAAAATTTCACCCGGACAATTATTTAGAAAATTTAATGTTTTAATCAATTCCTATTGCATTTTTTGTACTAACATCAATAGTTTACTTAATAAAAGTTGAAAATACAAAAACCACGACTTTGTTGGTCTGTAACTTTAGATATATCAACGATACAAAGAACGTGCCAACGACTTTTTTGTAGTGCGTCAGACGGACGACAATATTTTCTGTTAACTTTTAGCCCTAACTTCAATAGTTTAGCTAACATATGTAAAAAAAAAAAACGTAAAATTTACAACATACACTCGTACACCGAGAGAAAAAGTTTCCTTGATTCAAAGAAATAGGTGGATTGAATTTTTTTCCTTGATTTTAAAGAAATGTTTCTTAGGTTGGGATTTTAAAGAGATTACTTTGGATCAAGGAAACTTTTTCTCTCGGTGTAGGTTTTTTGAAAACAAAAAAACAGAGTTCCTTGTTTCAAGGAAAAAATTCCTTAATTCAATGTCACTACATTTTCTTGAATTTCTCATCATTCAAAGAAAAGATAATATTAGATCAAGTATATTTTATCCGTGATTTCAAAGAAATGTTTCTTAGGTTAGGATTTTAAAAAGATTTCTTTGAATCAAGGAAACTTTTTCTCTCAGTGTAGGTTTTTTGAAAACAAAAAAACAGAGTTCCTTGTTTCAAGGAAAAAATTCCTTAATTCAATGTCACTACATTTCCTTAAATATTTCATTATTCAAAGAAAAGATAATATTAGATCAAACATGTTATGTTCTTGATTTTAAAGAAATGTTTCTTAGGTTGGGATTTCAAAGAGATTTCTTTGAATCAAGGAAACTGTTTCTCTCGGTGTAGGTTTTTTGAAAACAAAGAAACAGAGATCCTCGTTTCAAGGAAAAAAAATCCTTAATTTAATGTCACTACATTTCCTTGAATATCTCATCATTCAGAGAAAAGATAATATTAGATCAAGCATGTTATTTTCTTGATTTTAAAGAAATGTTTCTTAGGTTGGGATTTTAAAGAGATTTCTTTGAATCAAGGAAACTTTTTCTCTCGGTGTAAAAGCGCAGGTTTGTGCATTATCAAACTTATAAGATATCACAATCGTTAAGTAGTCGAAGAGCAAAGCATAATCGTGAAAGCTTCAACCACATGCATCTTTTCACACAGTAAATCGACCCAAGACCTAACCGTAAGTGCACGATTACCGTTATGCAAGGTTTAAGAGAAAACGACGACTATGTTCATAATTAGCGATTCCATTTACGAAGATGAATAGCTTCAAAGCGCTTACCATGTGCTCAACGAAAACCTCAGTCGTCATAGTGTACAATAGTCTGCTGTACCTACGCATCCAATTTCGGTGACGTTCGGAGGTTTATCCCACTGAGATAATTACTTTCGTCCTCAACCAAGCCAACAAATTAAGGCCACGATATTTAACGCCGGCTTGAGGTGCATGTATTGCAAAGTGTACCTACAGATGGCACTGGTACACACGGACGTTAGAGCGTCTTCCACTCACGAACGGATAAATTGCTAGCGCTTAATTGGTACCACGGAAATTGCGCAGGGTACCGTAAAGTTGCTGAAAATCCTCTAGGTGACGGAAAAGATCTTCAGTAGCTTATCTCTTTACGTTTTTCACCATGCGGCTTTCTTCACTAGGCCGGAAAATGCTCAAGAAAGAAAGGGTGTACGAAATTCAAAGGCTACAAATACGCCACTAACAAAAACTTTAATTTGGTCGAAATTTATTGACGTATTTGTAGAAAAACTGCTTAGGAATTTTTGACGTAAGCTAATTTTTTGTTAATTTGCCAATAAACAAAAAAGGATCTTTTCCAGACGCTCCTCTACATTTAACAATGAATGAATGAAGGAAATAATTATTTCGATTCCAATTAGCGTACAGATGAACTTAATAAAATTAGTTTGGTTTTTGGAAGTGGAAAAAAAAATCAAAAAATCATTCACAACTTGGGCGAATGAATACACCAATTAGTGTTGTATAAATAGGTTAATCAGGTAATTCAAGAGAATTTAATAATCATGAGTCCACATAGATCGATGAATTTAATTATTTTTAAAAATGCTCTGAAAGTTTATAAACCTATTTATTTACATGTTCACGCGCTTTTTTTTCCACATGTCGTTCCTACACATTTCAATCCAACACATTCTTTACTACACAATCTGATACCCCACAGGGGCATAACAAGACGTTTCAGTCCCACACAACCGATCCAACAAAAACTTTTTCAACACTTTTCGTTCCTACACATTAACTCTGTCGATATCAATGATATCATAATCTATGTCGATGTGATATCACGCTAGTCCGTATGGTGTCACCGGACGTCCTCCATACGTACTCGTGGGAGAACCACTGCCTGCTCGGAGTTCTACCTTACCGACACGCGATATTCTCATCGATTTATATCAACAGGGTTAATGTGTAGGAAAGAAAAGTGTGAAAATTTTTTATATGATTGGACCAACTCCAAAAAGTACTGGAAAATTTTTTCAGATTTTTTTTATTCCAATATTTTTTTTTCGATTTTTCAAAGTTAACATATTTTGGCTCAAACAAAAAAATCTTAAAAAATTCTCAAAAATTCTGGATGAAATAACAAAATTTTTGAGCCTAAAACTAAAGTGGGCCGGGTTTCGTTTCTATATTTTTTCTGTAAAAAACTATTAAAAAATTCGGAAAGGAAAGAGGAAAAGTTATCAAATTTTTCTAAAATATTGCTTCATCCTGCAAGTGCTTTCTTTTTCTAAGAAAAAAATGCAATTCATAGAAAATCCGTTCAGAATGTTACGTTAAAAAAGCATATCTTGTAAAAATGTCCGGTTCATGTAAACGGTCTTAAATTTTTAGCAATCTAGCTGAAATTTGGGACACATGTCGAATGATCACTAAATTAGATTGCTATTGAAATCGGCCTCAATCGATTAACAGGAAAATTAGCTACCAAGATTTGAACTTTTTCGATTTTAGACAGATTTTCCAAATATGCTTTCTTAAGTTAACATTCGGGACATATTTTCTATGAATCTCATTTTTTCTGTTACGAAAAGAAAGCCGGAGAAAGCAATATTTTAGAAAAATTTAATAACTTTTCCTCTTTCGTTTCTAAATTTTTAAATAGTTTTTTATAGAAGAAAAATAGAAGCGAAATCCGGACCACTTTGATTTTAGGTTCAAAAATTTTATTATATCATGCAGAATTTTTGAGAATTTTTCAGATTTTTAAATTTGGGCTAACGATATGTTAGCTTTGAAAAATCGAAAACAAAAAAAAATTGAAATAAAAATAATCTGAAAAAAAATTTCAGTACTTTTTTGGATTGGTCCAATCATATAACAAATGTTTGAACAAATCCGAGAGTTCGAGGGTCCGACTCAGGTCGATTCGGTATGGAATGCCCCATATACAACACGTGGCTGCTACCGGTCGCAGCGTAATAATCACAAATTAATGTGTTCATGATATGACTTTATTATACCGAAAAATTGTATGCTGGAAACTCACCCTCGACTTATGTCGAGAAGAAGCTCATGAATCGGAAATTTGATGGCACATTTGAGATATAAAACTGATACGAGCTTTATTTTGGGAGTGTTCATAATTAAATCAGCATACACAATCCCTAGATATCATTATCACTCTCCCAAAAGTGCACCTTGAATTATATATCGTTTTGGTAGCGTGATGTCCTGCCCTTATTATGTACCTTCCTACTACGTTATGCGTACGGAGGTCACGTAGGGTAGTATACGAGATTTTAAGGGGGGACGACAGTACATCGTTAAAAATATTTAAGGTTAAATTCTGCAAGCTGCAGGAAGTTCTCTAATAAAAATGGGTATAGAAATTTTACTGCACGAATATAACGCAAAATGTACAATCTTCTAAATTAGTTAATAAAGTCGTGTTTTCAATATAAGTTAATTTTCATTCAACACACGTACATCGAATTTTCATTTTCTGTCGTATATTAAATTGCATTTTCTACGCAGGTTTACTAAAAAAAATAATACATTGAATTACTATACAGTAATTTTTCCAAATATTTTCTAAAATATACATCTTTCCGCGCTTGTACAACATTCCTTCTTGGTTATTTATACTCATGACGGTTGGAATTGTTGAAAAGATTTCATTTATGATTTGCTGAAATATTCTAGTATGAAGCGAGTAACTAATTATCAAGCAAGTTAAAGCAGTCAATTAAAAAAGTTTCTCGCATAGCGCATAAAACTTGTTGACTGTCCGACTGTTGTTTTGTACATCGTACGGTTATACGAAAAAAACATCAAACGGAGACCAATACGAGTGGATTCACTGCTTCATATTTAGCGTACGTGATGCAAAGTTATATCTGTCTGAGATAGTTTTCATGGTAACCCATTTAATGTCAGAAAATTTATAGGTTAATGTTTGAATGATAATTTAATATCAATGTCATATTAATGCGGTGTTATACCCACAAGGAGGTCGATTTAACATATATTATATTTATTGGGGTCGTTTGCCAATAAAGAGAAGCTCTTAAGTGAATTCGTAACGTTGAAAGATTTATTTGAACAAATTACAATTAAGTGTTGTACAATATCGAGCTCTGCTCGATTGTATTACTTGTGGGCGAGTCGGGCCCTAGAATGACTGGTCACCTTAAATGTCAATTGAATTCATTTATACATTTCGACGCTGGTTCCCTTCTGTAAATATTTATTGTAATCATTAAGATATTATCCTGATTTTGTTATGTTGTGAGATGTGTGAGAGTGTATATTTGTTGGTTGTCAACGGACTCACTGGTTCGTATGCTTGTCCTGGAGGTTATGTTGATGGTATATTATTATATTCATCTTTATTGTGACATCTTCGTGTTGTGAGAGTGAATAATTTCGTGGAGTGCACTGGTGGTATATTTTTTCTGTTCTTATGTTCTTTTCTCTTTTTTCACACCTCTCAACAACTACATTTTTAGTATTTCCACGTCGAGCTAGAGAGTTCGGTGAGCAATCTCAGTGCGTTAAGGTAGTCCTCATGTACGGTCTGACGCCGTATAAGTTCGAGGGAGAATTAAACAAAATTAACAAACAGTTCTCGATGAGATATAAATCTTGAAAAAATCGAGCGTATAGAAAATGCTGAAAAGGTTATTTTAGCATAATAATAATAAAAAAATGTTATTGACAAATTACTTAAATAAATAATAATGCAACAAATTACCCGGCAACCGAACTTTTTTTTGTTATGTAAAACATTTGTTTATTTTTCTAAATACGTATGTATTTTTTCAGATTTTTTTCTGATTTTCAATTTTACACTTGGAAAAAACGGCCATTTTCAAACATCAGATGAAATTCTAAAAAAATCCACACGTATTCAGAAAAATAAACAAATCATGTTCATAACAAAAAAAAGTTAGGTTGCCGGGCTTTTTGTTGCATAACTATTTATTTCAGTAATTTGTTAATAACATTTTTCAATTATTATTATGCCAAATTAATCTCTTCAGCTCTTTCATATAATTGATTTTTTTCAGATTTTCATTTTTTCAAGAACAGTTCGTAATTTTGTTTCGATTTTGCTCGAACTTATGCGATGTCAGACAATACAGGAGGACTACCTTAAGGGTGTCGAGTGCGTGATGATTGGGAGAATTTGTATATCTAGAGATATACAAATCCTCCCAATACCATCACCATACCCTTCAGGTCGAACATACGAACCAGAGAGTCCGTTGACAACCTCCAAGTATACACTCTCACACATCTCACACCACAACAAAATCAAGATAATATCTTAATGATTACAATAAATATTTACTGAAGAGGACCCAGACCAGGTTCGAAACGTATAAATAAATATATAAAATATTCCTCTCGGCCGCCAACAGCCGATAAATATCTCACATACCACAACGCGGCCGCAACAATAACATCATTTTTTAAATGAAAAACGAAACGAAAAACAAAAAAGCAACAAATATAGGCGAACAATTAACAATAATTTTTTCGCCTAAACCTCCTCGTTGTAAAAACAGAAAATCAACAGTACAAGCTTACTTAAAATAATGCCTCGATCTTACTCATGATGAGCAGATGTGAAATGCTTTCTCAAATTATCGGAAAACATAAATACTCGACAGATAAAACATTGTCTCGTTAACGATATAAGCTATGGAATTACTTATATGTGTCGAGGTTTCCGGTCCGAGAACGATGACGCAGTGCAAGCGTAAAGGGCGAAGGGGCGAGGATGAGGCACCGGCGAGAGGCGGGCTGGAATTTATGATTTTTCATTCTGTCCGCAATGTTTATTCGTCGACTGCCCCTTCCCCGCTGAGTTAACCGGTGGGGCGCCGCGTAGACGAGCTTGCGCGGAGCTTTTCTGCGCGGCGAGTCCACGACGCAGCGCACAGCCGCTAGTCGGCGCTCGGGTGAACTGGCGGTGAAAGCTCTGCCTGGCTCACCCGTCGTTTCACCGCGGGCAAATGAAAGCGCGCGGCACAAGCGTAGACGGCGAGGCTGCTCAACGCGAGCATTCGTGCTTACACCGCGGCGCCTCACAATCGCGCGGCTCCGGCGGTAAAACTCGCCGGTAACGAAAAGAGAAAGAAAAAAAAACAAAAATAAACCTCATGGAGATGCAATTCTTGAAAAGAAAATGCCGGTGTCTTGTACCAAGTTATTCAGATTAACCAGATGGGAAATTTTTTATTGTGAATGTGCGAGCAATAGTGATTTGAAAGTGATTTATCAGTGATTCGAAAGTTTAAATAAATATTAGCACACAGGGAATTAACAAAAAAAATCTAAATATATATATATATATATAATAATAATAAACATACACTGAGCTGCAATTTTTTTATTACCACGTTTTTCCGTATAACCCGTAAAATCTGAGTGATTTTTTAAACTGTAAAAATGACGGAAAAAGAGGCACGAAAGTTTTTAAGGGTCCAAAAGGACAGGATAAATTTGAAAAAAGGTTTTGAAAAATGTTAGTCACTATTAGATAAAAGATAATGGAAAAATAGAGAAAGATTTATTCATATTTCGAGTATGACATATTTTTGCGTGAAAAAAAATTACTTGGAAGATTCTTTTGATTGTGATGTGACTGAAAAAAGGGATACAAGGCTTAAGGGGGTAGCACAGATAGCGCGTTATGACAGCGCTCAGTCACTAGTAGTAAAGCTCAGTATATAATCAGACAAGACCGTTCGGATAAACGTGAGTGTCGTCGGTAATCAACTAAGCCGTATTCGAGCAAAGTATATAGTATAAATAATTTTCAAAATTTCGCTGTTTAACAAAATAATGAATAATGAACGCGATCAATTATCCAGTCGCTTTTTTCGACGACATATGTCTAATATCTAAGCGTAAATATTTTATCCTGACGACCAAATCCTTGAGGAACAAGTAGGAGTGCCGATGATGCGAAACACGCAACATAATTAGTGTGAAAAAATTAAATAAATAAATATATAAATAAATAATAGGAATAATAATAATAATAATTTCGTATTGGTGTGGAAGTATATTTATAATACAATTGAGCGCTGGTTGGCGGGTCCAAAAACGTAGAATACGAATACATAACAAAATGTCTATGTGCATCGAGAGAATCTTGATGTAAATAGCGAGGAGATGCTGTAGAGTTGAATCTACAAATTTGTGAAATAATGGTCCAAAGAAGAAATAGTGTCGTGGTCCAATAATGTCTAGTGGCTTAGTACGAAATGTGTCCCAACGAGTATCCAAGTGTATTTTTTACGAGTGTTTACTTGTTCTCTATCGGAAAAAATAACTATCATAGTGTAAAATCATAATAATAATAATAATAACGATGAATTTGAAATGAATAAAAATTCGCGCGAGTAAATAACGTATAAATTCATGTTGTCAATCAGTGGTGCGCATAATCCCTCAGATTGAGGGTCTATGTTCGACGATTCAATATCTTGTCGTGTGGAGGGATAATAGAACGTTGAATCTCGGTTCCCTCGTGCGCGAAAGTGGGTGTTGAGGGAGGGGGGGAGGGGGGGAGGCAAGATTGCCTCTCTTGGAAAGTCGAAGTCGTTTGAATAAATGATAATGATCGATACCTAGCGAGACGGCAGCTTAACAGCTGCGGTTGATATACGGACGAGCGGATTACTTATTTTTCAAGAGATCCGAGAACGTCGTGATCAACGTTGGAATGGTAGCGATGGCGACCTCGAGTAGATACAGCAGTTACAATTGTCTCACGAGCTGGGACAGCTACGATCGTATACCAAGGTAGATCTCATTTATATGGCCCCTGAGACAGATCAATGTTTCACACACATAAAATACAAGGTTTTCGCAGTGTTCCTTCGATGGAAAACATTTGAACGTTTCGGTTATTCACTGGAGTTTGGATTTGTATTTGAATGTCTTGAAGAATTGTATAATATGACCACGAGAATATAAGCCCAAGTAAAAAAATTATATGAAGATTGTGTAAAAGTTATATATAAAGATCTACATAGAAGCTGTATACGAAAGTGGACATATACATTTTCTATATGTTGTATACAATGCATATGAAGATTGTATAAAAATGATATAAAGAGCAATATGATTTATGTAAATCTCTCTTTTAATTTAAAATAACGTTTTTACAAAAATTGTTTTATAGAAACTGGAGACTATATATACATTTGATATAAATTAAATACCGTGTATAGTTATTCTATATGTCCATTTTCTTATACAGACTATATACATTGACTTATATATGATTTTTCCACGTGAAAGTGGTCTACATTACTGCCCTGGTAAAAAAAGTATATGAAGATTGTGTAAAAATTATATATAAAGATGTGGATATAAGTTGTATACGAAATTCGACATACACGTAATTCTGTCGACATATTCGACAGAATTATGAACTGTTCTTAAAGAAATAAAAATCTGAAAAAAATCAACTATATTAAAGATGCTGAAGAGATTAATTTGACATAATAATAATTAAAAAATGTAATTAACAAATTACTGAAATAAATAATTGTGCAACAAATTTCCCGGCAGCCTAACTTTTTTTGTCATGAACATGATTTGTTTATTTTTCTGAATACGTGTGAATTTTTTTAGAATTTTATCTGACGTTTGAAAATGGCCGTTTTTTCTAAGTGTAAAATAAAAAATCAGATTTATATCTCATCGAGAACTGTTCGTAAATTTTGTTTAATTCTCCCTCGAACTTATACAGCGTTAGACCGTAGAGGAGGACTACCTTAAGTAATATGTGGATCAGTCAAGATGGTGATCTGAACTATTGAATAAACATTAAGGGAACAATTTGCATGGAATTGAAGCTTGCACTTCTATATAATCATGAAGAATTAAAAGTTCTTTAGATAAAACAATGGATATTTAAATCCAGAATATTTGTTCCATTTGATTTTTTTTGTGACTATGAATAATATATGTATGTATTGCGGCAATGTTCGGTCGCAGAGAAATTAAAAAATATAGATTTCTTTTTAACTTTTCGAGTCACGTCGTGTCCTCTTCAGAATATTTATTTTCCTATCGATATACCTAATCATTGACCTTTACACATGCAACACCATATAAACAATATTAACCGGATAATCCAGTTATAAGTAAACAGACTCCCTTAAGGATTATTATTTATTAAACAAATGTTATTATCAACGGTCGACTCAAAAAATTGCATCAACATTCCTCGTACTTATTTCTATGGAAAAATAAGTATATGTTAGGATGTCAAATGACATAATTGCTGATGCATATTTAGTAAGTGATAGAATCAAGGTATAATTAATTATTTATTCATGTATCGTTCTTTTCAAGTATTTAGTTATCTCTTGTAGTTTTGATTTAATATAAGCTAACAAGATTTTGGAAATATTATTTATTATTACTTTTGTGAAACATTACAGCTTAGGTATATCGAGAGGAAAATAAATATTCTGAAGAGAATTCCGATGTGAGTCGAAACGTTAAAAAGGAAACTATATTTTTTAATTTCTCTACGACCGAACATTGTCGCAAAACATACATATATTATATATATACATTGGTCACGACACTATCAATTTGATATAGTACTACGTTCTTGAAACCCTTATCGTGATTAGGATACAAAAGGACGAGAATGGTTTTCTATTGTGACTGCAGGCATTCTTCAATCTTTTATGCTCAGTTATGGTTATGATGGTACGAGAAAATTCGTAGAATAACAATTCGATTCATCCGATGCAATTGTTCATATTTTTGTTTTTTATTAATATGTGCACTAGTAAAATTGAGGTAAAGTTGATTCAAAACTCTGCAGAATTAGAAGTTCTTTAAATAAAACAATTGGTATTTGAATTCAGGATATTTGTTTTATCTGATTTTTTTTATATGACTATGTTCTTGGAACCCTTATCGTGATTAGGATACAAAAGAACGAGAATGGTTTTCTATTGTGACTGCAGGCATTCTTCAATCTTTTATGCTCAGTTATGGTTATGACGGTACTGAAAAAATTGTAGAATAACAATTCGATTCATCCGATGCAATTGTCCATATTTTTATTTTTTATTAATATGTGCACTAGTAAAATTGAGGTAAAGTTGATTGAAAACTCTGCAGAATGTTCTGGCAAACCAATCAAAGTTGTATTTGTGTTCATCATGGTGACCATATACGTGGACATGGTGTAGGGTTACTGTCCCTGCTCCATATACACGGAAAGATAGATCAATGTTTTCAAAACATAAAACACAAGTTTTTCGTAGTGTTTGTTCAGCACGAATAATGAGATAGTCTCGTTTATTGATTAAACATTTATTAGACCCATTTAATTTATTCAGGGACGACTACTAATTGTCATAAAAACTTAAATAATATCTAAATCAGAGAAATAATTAGTCTTCGATACTATCCTTTAAATATTTAGGAGACAATTAAACCTCTTGCATAGGATTACAGTTTCCACTTTGATCTAACTCTGTATTATTATAAGTTCTTCAAATTAAATCATAGCAATTTGATTTTAATTGCGATTTTTGTTCGGTTTGCAATTTTTTTAATACAATGTTTTGCCATCAGAATACATACCGACGGAAATGGTTTTCGGTTGTGGTTGCAGATATTTTAAATCGTTTAAGCTCAATTATGTTTATGTTGATGCTTAAAAGTGGTAGAATAACGACCCACGTAAAAAAATCATATATAAGTCAATATATATAGTCTGTTAAAAAAATGGACATATAGAATAATTATACACTGTATTTAATTTATATGAAATTTATATGTAGTCTGCAGATTTTAATGAACGATTTTTGTAGAAACGTTATATTCAATTTACATTAATTATATTGCACTTCATATAATTTTATAGAATCTTTATATGTATTATATAGAACATATAGAAAATGTATATGTCCACTTTCGTATACAGCTTCTATGTAGATCGTTATATATAATTTTTCTACAATCTTCATATAATTTTTTTACTTTTGGACTCAATGCCTTTATTCATACGTACCTTCTATTAATATGTGCAATCGAAAAATTGAACTAAAACTTTTCGGCAAACCAAATGAAATAGTATTTGTAATAGTCGTAACTATATGTACGTATGAATAGACTGATCTTTTCTAGCGTAAAATATATATTTTTCACAGTGTTAATTTATTGTGAAAAATAAAATAGTTCTGACTATGGACCATAGTTTTATTCATATGTTTTATTCATTCATTGCCTTTATATTTCCACTTAATATTATATAACTAGCTATTTTTTATAAGACTTGAATAATACCTGGATAAAAAAATAGTTCGTCTGTTGTATGAAGATTTAGGAGACAATCACGTCAATTATAGAGGACTCAATACTCTAGTTGCGTGCCAATTTTGAACTCGATCCATTGTATCGTTCGTGAGTTATGGACAATTAAATTTTCGAAACATACACACACACCCACATACATTCATATGTTTTATTTCATGTTTTATTCATTCATTGCCTTTATATTATAGTTTATAGTTTTATTCATATGTTTTATTCATTCATTGCCTTTATATTTCCACTTAATATTATATAACTAGCTATTTTTTATAAGACTTGAATAATACCTGGATAAAAAAATGGTTCGTCTGTTGTATGAAGATTTAGGAGACAATCACGTCAATTATAGAGGACTCAATACTCTAGTTGCGTGCCAATTTTGAACTCGATCCATTGTATCGTTCGTGAGTTATGGACAATTCAATTTTCGAAACATACACACACACACCCACATACATACATACAGACATATTTTCTAGACCACTTTTCTCGACGTTTTAGGTGATTCTAAGTATGTTAACATGAAAATTTCGAAAAAAAAAATTTCACGAAAACAAAGCTTCCTCTATGAGGAAGCAAAACGAAAATAACGCCATCTACAGAACGTCAAAACGAAAAAACAAGCCCTACTTGATCCTTGTGCAATGTAAAATTAAGGGCGCCACGTCGTGTCGAAGGTGAATGCAGATATTTTCAGGACCATCTCCTCAGGCTTATACGTAAAACTATAAATTCCTCAACTAAAAACACAGCAATTTGAATTTGATCAAGAGATTAGTGCGTTTTAATTTTTTTTTGTTAATCACTAATGAATAGGAACAGTTTTCCGTTTTCGCTGCAGGGCTTTTAAACTTATTATGCTCGATTATATTTATATGACGTTACTGAAAAAATCATAGAATAACGATTCAATGCAAGTGATAGAATTGTCCATCAATTTCATCAATACGTGCATTAGAAAAATTCAACTAAGGCTGATTGAGAACTCTGCAGTAAATTCTGGCAAAGCAAACAAGTTTTATTTGTATTAGTCGCAGTGACTATATACATTTATATGGAGTAGGATTACTTCACGGAATAAGCGGATATATACTTCTATATGCTTGACTATATGTATTTTGGATATTATCTTTCCCTGAACGGAAACCCAAACTTCTTATACCCTGTAGAGCGGCTTCAGCTAAACTAATTGTAACTTCATTGTTATAACTACATAACTTCCGCATCACAGCTTAGCAATTCATGGGAGTAAATTCTTTTTCAGTTTTTCTTATAATCCATATTTTGTTGATGTTGCAAATGCTCCTCTTGATGACGTAACTCGAACTTTCACCTAACACACAACCTCAGAATTTAACGAACACCAGACTCGAATAAGATAATAAAATAACTTTCTTCAATATATAATACACGATATGCCCATATGAAAAAATCATATATAAGTCAATATATATATATATAGTCTGTATAGGAAAATAGACATAAAGAATATCTATACACTGTATTTAATTTATCAAATTTATGCATAATCTGCAGATTTTATAAAACGATTTTTATAGAAACGTTATATTGAATCAGCATAAATTATATTGCACTTTATATAATTTCTATAGAATCTTTATATGTATTGTATAGAACATATAGAAAATGTATAAGTCTATTTTCGTATGCAGCTTCTATGTAGATCTCTATATATAATTTTTATACAATCTTCACATGATTTTTTTACTAGGGTAATGTATATAATACACTATATAATACAGGAAGCATGTTTTTTTTACAAATTCTTGTGATCTTTAAACAGGAATTTTTACACACGTGTGCAAATTCTAACACCAAATATAGCTCTTAAAGATTTTTTAATAGGTGTTTTTTCTGCATTTAGATTTTATAAAACGATTTTTATAGAAACGTTATATTGAATCAGCATAAATTATATTGCACTTTATATAATTTTTATAGAATCTTTATATGTATTGTATAGAACATATAGGAAATGTATATGTCTATTTTCGTATACAGCTACTATGTAGATCTGTATATATAATTTTTATACAATCTTCACATGATTTTTTTACTAGGGTAATGTATATAATACACTATATAATACAGGAAGCATGTTTTTTTTTTACAAATTCTTGTGATCTTTAAACAGGAATTTTTACACACATGTGCAAATTCTAACACCAAATATAGCTTTTAAATCTTTTTTAATAGGTATTTTTTCTATTGTTTTTAATATATTACATTCTAGTAATGTGATTAATCATCAGTTGCCGTTACATAATCGCGATCATGATCATATGCAATCTGAGTTGTAATGACAGCTGTACTTGTAATACTTTGCCTCTGCTGAGTACATAAAATAATTTGCAATTTTGAAAGCGTAGCGAAAGAAATCGAAGCGAATATTCGTTCCAATCAACCAAATATTCGGCTTGTATTACCAATTCTTTTTATCGATCTAAGGTTCCACTCGACTATATGATAAAAATTCCACAAACTTCCGGAGTATTTTCAGATTACAATGTTGTTTGGGTTTAAGCCCTATATTTTTTGAGAAATCATTCCCAAAAAAATTCTCTCCGTGTGTATTTATTGCAATCGCTAATTAATTAAGTTGGTATTAAATAGGTAGTTTCTAACGTTTGCGCTTGACTAGATGACAATGTTAACGCCGCCGTGTGATAATGCTCAAGCCTGGCGTAGATTGGCGTTTGCGTTACTGGTTAACCCAGTGGATACATATTTTGAATGGCTCGTGTCAAGATATATTCCTGGGGAATAATCTAGCGCTGACGTAACGCCAAGCTCTATATCCTCTTGAGTATAGTTCTCGATATTCCATATTCACGGTTGAATGTCATGAGTAGCATGATCCTCTGATTCCTCATAGGAAACGCTTTGTATCTACGATTTTTTTTTTCGAGATTCTCATGTCATCACACATAAAACGGTCCAGGGCTCCACCTGAAAAAATCATGTATAAATCAATATATGATGCATTCCACATGACTTCAGTCACCCAAAAAAAAAATTCAAAAAAATGTCCAAAAATCAGGTTTAGTGGTTATCATAGATACACAAAATTTTAATTTTTTTGAAATTTTTTCTGGCTAAATATGCCATATTATTAGTTTTTCACTGAACCTATAATATCTCGGGAACGATTAATCGTATCGACATCTAAAAAAAATGAAAATGTGCGTTTTTTTAATGGCCAACAAGAAAATAATTAATTCAGAATTAATTGTGTCAATCCAGACTATATATTATTACAAAATTAATGGGGCGGGGTTGAAATCTCCGAATGTTTAATACACGAAGGTAAAAAATTCCGAAATTTTATATCTCACCTGAATTTTTGACTAAATGTTGTCTAGCGAATTTCGTTAAAAATGTATGTGAGATTTTAAGTTTAGGACTTTCGTTCATTAACTATTCGGAATTTTAACCCCGCCCCATAATATTGTAGTTTTTTTCAAATATCTATAGATATTATCTGTTTGTATAAAATATTTAGTATCAACAGTTAGTAAGGGTTACAATATAGAGAGTGATCCCTATACTAAACATCCAATATACTACGGGATAGCATATTTCTACTACCCAGTAGTATCTATTTCTTTCCGTGTCCCCTACCAGTTCCCTACCAAACAACTGGTTTGGCTATCAAACGTTGTCACCATTTTAGCTCAGAATTTTCTGGCGATGAACGTTTTCGCAGTGACTAATCGTCTGTTCGGATCAATTAAGCGACCTTCACTGAAAAAAAAGATTAGTTACCATAACCAAAAGATGAGTTGACACAACCAACCGATAATTCTATTTCCCTCACAACTCAAATGATAGTGCAAACTGTTCGAATGGCAATAAAGACAATCTGAGTGGTAGTCGCAGCAATTGGATTGGTTAACCTCACTAATCTCGCGAGGACTAATCGTGAATAGTTGAGGTTACTATTCGATATGGTTGAGGTTAAAAATTTTCGAGAGATTGCGTACAGCAAATTAGCAACGTAGTTGTCACAACCAAAAATTTCTTTCGGTGTAGGTAAACGTAGTATTTTTATAATACAGACAGATATGCAATATCAATCAGTAATTTATAACCGCGCTGTTATAACCTCTTCAGTAAATACCGCAAAGCCGTAAAGTCGTTAATTTGAAGAGGAAAAAAACAAAAAAAACAACTGAAGATCCAATGTTATTAGGTAAACGTGAGGTGCTTTCGTTGAAGTCCCTGATAAATTTATATTCGTGCTGGTGATGCGCATTTCGCTGAAACTAGCACAAGTGGGTACCGTGAGCAGCGTGCTTATCGAAGAAGCTGATCTTTCGTCGCGCACGACTGGCGCTTACCGCGGAAATTCGACAAATTGTATTACGAATAAAATGAAGAGGATGGGAAAAAAAAAAATCAATGAAAACGCGTATCTGGTGAAGAGGCCACAGACAAGCTTCTAATCAATATATTATTCAGAGTATTTTCCCCTTATATATACACCAAGCGCAATGACAAAACGCAGCCTCTGAGTCACGTTCATCGAATACATATGTAGTGACGAATGGTAACTAATTTCATTGAATGCCTCGAGGATCGGTTTTCATCGATGTATAACTAAAGGTGAAGGGTATTCGTTATTTTCAACCTTTAGTGGTATCACGATAAATTGGAGAAAAGTAAGTTTCCGGCCAACTTTCCAAGTCCTTAAGGGGCATCGACGAAGGAATAAGGTCGAGGGAATTGGGAGAGACAGGGGTTCCTGAAAAACTTAGTACCTTGCGGTCACAAGAAGCGCTACAAAGTCGTAGGACTCTCTTTTGCCGTAACATAGTCCATACCATTCGATTCTAACTGCGTCCGACGTGCGCAATTTACTCCCGTGGCTTCGCTCTCGAAGGTTCGCTCGATCCGGTAATTAACCTCCTCCCAGATCTCCTGGTTAATCCTCGTGGACTCAATTATCAGACTAATTTGGCCACCTGTTATTGGCACAGCATTCTAAGTGCCTCCACCGATGAGAGCCACAGTCTGCGGCTCTCCTCAAAGTACATTCGCCCAACCAGATATAACAATTAGGGCTACTACATGTTATTGATTATAATCGCATGAGAAGAGACATGGGAGAAATTCTGGTACTAGATCCTGTAGTTAATTGCTGATCGGATATTGATTTTATTGCATGGGCAATAACGTGTCATTTATTGAGCCACTTTTCACAATTTTATAACAAGTCTCATCTTATCGTTATTACCGAATTATTTTCATTGAGTGATTAATCTTTATAAAGTCTTCACTGGGAATTAACTTTGTTTACCATGGACTTATGGTTAACTTATTTTGCTTCCTCATAGAGGAAGCGTTTTTGGGAACTTTTTTTTTCGAGATTTTCATGTCAGTGCACTTAGAATGGTCGAAAACGTCGAGAAAAGTGGTTTGTGCGAAATGTCTGTATGTGCGTGTGTGTATATGCAAGTGGGCTATCATAGAATTTCATTTGGGATTGTATTGGACGTGAATCGGTTGAAAATTTTTTTCTACACCACGTTGTAATTTTGAAAAAATCATTTTCACGCTATAACTCTCGCAATTAAAGAGTCACCGGACCGAAATTTTGTACATGAATGGAGTACCCGTGAAACATTATGTGTACCAAATTTTGCGAGAATCTGTCAAGCCGTTCTGATTGTATTACAATTTTGATTTTTTCAAAAATGTCTGCAAATACTATAACTCATGCAAATTCTGAGATATCCGGCCACAATAGTCACCATGATTTCGAAAAAAAATTTACGAAATTTTATTACGAAAAAAAAACTTTCGAAATTTTTCATAGATTTATCTTGAATTTTCTTCACACTTAGACGACCATTTAAAAAGATATTTGGTACAAATTTGACACCAATCGGTTCAAATTTTATGGCATTTTGAATTATTTGAAAAATCAATCATGCAAATTACTAGATATCAGGTTTCAATTTAGTGTACATATGGATTATCATTACATAATTTCTTAGTAACAATTTTGCACGAATGGGTCGAGCGGTAAAAATTTTACGTCACTTTGAATTTTTATAAAAATGTCTTCCGCGTATAAACAAGCCTACAAAGTAAAACCTTGCAAATTGCTTCCTCATTATTTTTTGCTTTCTACAAAGCCTCCTCTATGAGGAAGCCAAAATTGATCAACATACTTCTTCATAGAGGTAGCTTTGTAGAAAGCAAAAATAATAAGAAAGCAATTTGCAAGGTTCTACTTTGCAGGCTTGTTATTATGAATTCATCTGTTTATTGCCTCCTCGATACGCGCTAGTGAAATCAGTACTAAGCTTTGAGAAGCGTTACTACAAGTTTTTGAGGTTCACTTGACGGTTCTATGAACTTAATTAAGCGTCAGCATGTGTTCTTAATATATAAATAAATTACGAACGACGATTTGAAGAGAAAATACACTATGATATATGCAAATGTTTAATAAGGTGTTTCTGTCATCCAGTTATACATTAGAAAAAATCATAACACTAGTCCGATCATGACGATCATTAGCTCGATTTGTTAATTGACAGTTACCCTGATAATTTAACGAAGAGGTTTTTCAGTAATATTATTCATACAAAAATTGCAACCGTCTGCTTATCAGAGCTGGGCAGTATTTAAAATACATCATGTATTTTGAGTATTTAAAATACGTATTCAAAATACGTAATTAAAATACGTAGTTTAAATACTAAAATACTTCTGAGGTATTTTAAGTACTTTATAAAATACAAAATACTTTTTTATTTTTTGATCCTATATATTCGGAACATTTCTTGAATATTTACCAAGATCACGTTAAATTCGAAGTTTAACATGTACTTTTAACAAGCGAAATGTATTATTTAACGCTTTTAATAATTTATCTCACTCTTTTCCTTTGTTCGACAATAAGTCACTCAAATTACTAAATTAAGGTAGTCCTCCTGTAGGGTCTGACGCCGTATAAGTTTGAGGGAGAATTAAACAAAATTTACGAACAGTCCTCGATGAGATATAAATCTGAAAAAAATCGAACGTATAGAAAATGCTGAAAAGGTTATTTTGACGTAATAATAATTAAAAAATGTTATTGACAAATTACTTAAATAAATAATAGTGCAACAAATTACCCGGCAACCTAACTTTTTTTGTTATGTAAAACATTTGTTTATTTTTCTAAATACGTATGTATTTTTTCAGGTTTTTTTCTGATTTTCATTTTTACACTTGGAAAAAACGGCCATTTTCAAACATCAGATTTAATTCTAAAAAAATTCACACGTATTCAGAAAAATAAACAAATCATGTTCATAACAAAAAAAAGTTAGGTTGCCGGGCAATTTGTTGCACAATTATTTATTTCAGTAATTTGTTAATAACATTTTTCAATTATTATTATGCCAAATTAATCTCTTCAGCATCTTTCATATAGTTGATTTTTTTCAGATTTTTATTTCTTCGCGAACAGTTCGTAATTCTGTCTCGATTTCGCTTGAACTTATGCGATGTCAGACAATACAGGAAGTGAGTCATCTGAGAAAATTCAACATATTTTTTTTTCAGTGAGATTATTTATCTGAATTCAAGCAGTTTTTCACAGTCATAAAATTCATATACTGGTCTACCACTTTAAATTTTTTTGGAGTGATGTACGAAATTTAAACATTAAAAAGTGAATTAACAAATTTTTACTTGTAGCTTTCAGACCAGACAACACAATGTATCGTGACTCTCGACGTCTTAACGATTTGCAAATGAACAATGTTAACTTCCCTCTACTTCATATAACGTTACCTTCGCTTCCTTATGGTATTTTTTTGAAATTCGCTTCCTCATAAAATTAATTTGGGTGTTTGATAATTTAATTTAGTAATCGAAGTGATTTATAGATAAAAGCTTCTTTCACGAAGAAGAAAAAAAAACAGTTTGATGTTTTAAGGTCTCAAGTTTATGAACGGTTCGATACAAATTACGCATTGCGCATCATAAATATTTTTTATGATGAGCAAAACCACAGTGCTGAAAACTACCGTAAAATCGTGGTGAATTTTACAGTGACCGGACTCGCTAAGAATATAATTTATGCAGACTTTATATATACCCAATGTCATATGTCAGACCAAAGACAACTTTTTTACTTGGGATAAGTCCCATGTTCATATATAATCAAACATGCTAAATATCTCTATATGATGATTAACCTATATGCAAAAAAAATACACTCAAAAGCTTCATCATGGCTTTTATTGCAGCCACTCACTCAATAACGACAGAAGGCGAACAAAAAGTGTCAGGTATCGCATTGTCGTCCCGCGGTGCGAATGAATCATTTGCCATGAAATACTGACAAATTTTGAGCACAGAGAGAAAAGATACTTTACGGAACAGCAATTGTTGAATGTGAAAAGCAAAAAATATTCACCGTTCCTGTTGCGCAATTCAGCCTTGCCTTTTCAGTCAAACGATTGACCCATTTTCAGATTATTTCTTTTACTTTTTTTCTCGTGAATTCATACTCCACTGTTAAAAGGAAAAAAACAACTCGAAATATTGTGGAAGTGATTGAGCGCCGAAAAAAAAATATTACTGAAAAATCTCTTCGTTAAATCATCAGAGCAACTCTCAATAAACAAGCAGAGCTACTGTTCGTCATAATTGGTCTAATATTATGATTTTTTCTAGAATACGACTGGATAACGATAACATCTTATTGATCATTTGCATATATCACAGTTTATTTTCTTTTTAAACCGTAGTTGTTAATTCATTTATATATTAAGAACACATGATAATAACTATACTCATAAATATTTCAAACTGCGATAACTTATGAACTTTGCACGGTCCCAAAAGAAAGGATACAAAAAATTGAGGATTTTTATACACAATTGGTAACAATTTTTTCGATGCCACTTGCTGAAGTTCTTTTCGCAAAAAAAAAAAAAATTCCATCAATTTTATAGTAAAATATAGTCTGAAATTACACAATTAATTCTGAATGAACTATTTTTTTGTGGGCCATAAAACAAAACGCACATTTTCGTTTTTTTTAGATGTCGATTCGATTAATCGTTCCCGAGATATCACAGGTTAAATGAAAAATAAAAAATATGGCATATTTCGCCAGAAAAAAATTCAAAAAAATTAAAATGTTGTTTACCACTGAACCTGATTTTTTTTACATTTTTTCGAATTTTTTTGTTTTGGTGGTTGAAATCACGTGGAATGCCTGATATATAGACAGGCGAAGTTATCGAAAAATTCGAAATTTAAGTGGAAAGAATAATCATTTGTAATACCACGAGAGCTTCGAAATTATCGGATATTTCCCGATAGGTTCGTGGCGAACAAATAAACGAGTCAAGTTTTCCAGGGGTTAAACAATTTTTCTAGAAAACTGGACAAGCTCATTTGTGCGCAGGGAACATTGAGAGAAATATCAGATTAATTTCGAAGCTCGAGTGGTATTCGGCTCGTTATTTTTCCCATCGAAATTGCAACCAATAGAATTGCACCGTCAGACGAAAATTACGGTTCGTGTTTGATAAAATCCTTCGACTGTCACAATTGAATTCAATTTGTGCGTTCGACAGATGGTTAATGCGACTGAATGATCTTTTGTTTTGTATATATATGAACAGACAACATTTTTAAAAAATTATCAGTATAATTTCGTGTATGTTGTACCACGTGACGTCGAATGGTGCAATTCTATTGGTCGAAATTTCGATAGGAAAAATAATCATAGAAATATTTCGAAAAATTATCTTCACGTCTATAACTTCACTGTATTATCATTAATTTTACGGTGAATGTCATGCTATCATTATTTCACACCCCAGATTTGTAAATTACCATTACACATCATATTGGCAATCTTTTCCAACAGTGTCGTTCTTTTCGAACCGAATTCTCTCTATAACTTCTGCACAAGAGAAGTGAAGCGATATTGGAAATATCTGTAATTGGACCAGACGGCGTCTAGTTACGAACGCAATGAGAATTCGACAAATTAGTTTTCTTCGATGTTGTAACACGAGCCATCTAACTAGTTGAGGATATAAAAAAAGTGCATCAATGAACTACCAACAAAGAATTCCGTTTACAAAAGTGTTTCATTTTTCTAATGGTTATGGTCAAGACGAGAAATTTTGAATGAAGATAAATGATTGTAACTATCTGACTAGTTGAGGATATAAAAAAAGTGCATCAATGAATTACCAACAAAAAATTCCGTGTACAAAAGTGTTTCATTTTTCTGATGGCTATGATCAAGACGAGAAATTTTAAATGAAGATAAATAATTCTAGCCATCTGACTAGTTAAGGATATAAAAAAAGTGCATCAATGAACTACCAACAAAGAATTCCGTTTACAAAAGTGTTTCATTTTTCTGATGGTTATGATCAAGACGAGAAATTTTAAATGAAGATAAATAATTGTAACCATCTGACTAGTTGAGGATATAAAAAAAGTGCATCAATGAACTACCAACAAAGAATTCCGTTTACAAAAGTGTTTCATTTTTCTAATGGTTAGGGTCAAGACGAGAAATTTTGAATGAAGATAAATGATTGTAACTATCTGACTAGTTGAGGATATGAAAAAAGTGCATCAATGAACTACCAACAAAGAATTCCGTTTACAAAAGTGTTTCATTTTTCTAATGGTTATGGTCAAGACGAGAAATTTTGAATGAAGATAAATGATTGTAACTATCTGACTAGTTGAGGATATAAAAAAAGTGCATCAATGAATTACCAACAAAGAATTCCGTTTACAAAAGAGATTCATTTTTCTGATGGTTATGACCAAGACGAGAAATCTTAAATGAAGATAAATAATTCTAGCCATCTGACTAGTTAAGGATATAAAAAAAAGTGCATCAATGAATTACCAACGAAGAATTCCGTTGACAAAAGTGTTTCATATTTCTGATGGTTATGATCAAGACGAGAAATTTTAAATGAAGATAAATAATTGTAACCATCTGACTAGTTGAGGATATAAAAAAAAGTGCATCAATGAACTACCAACAAAGAATTCCGTTTACAAAAATGATTCATTTTTCTGATGGTTATGATCAAGACGAGAAATTTTTAATGAAGATGAATAATTCTAGCTATCTGACTAGTTGAGAATATAAAAAAGGGGGCTAACAAAGCTCAACGACATCAGGACTTCCATCTGGCAAAAAACTCCGGATCTCACAAACAGAAAGGATCAAAGTGCCCTATCTCGTTTGAGAATAGGACACACAAACCTCACACACGTTCATTTCATTGCGTAAGTTATAGCGTGAAAACGATTTTGTCAAAATTTTAAAAATGCTGTAAGAAAAAAAATGTCCAACTCATTCGCGTCAAATACAATCCCAAACTTTGTTATATGATAACCTAATTAAGTGCCAAATTAGCAGAACATCCGTAGAAAATTACGACAGTTATCGTGCGTACAAGGAAATCTGCACATACACAACTTACACACACATACAGACATTTCGTAAAAACCATTTTTCTCGATGTCTTAGACCATTTTAAGTATCTTAACATGAAAATCTCGAAAAAACAAAAGTTTCACAAAAACAAAGCTTCCTCTATGAGGGAGCAAAAAAAATTAAATTAAATTTAAAAATATAAAAAACTGCACCTATTATCTTAACTACTAAAAAAGGATTCCGTTTATGAAAATGTTCAATTTTTCTGGTTATGATCGAGACATAATTTTTAATGCAGATCAATGATTTCATACGTGAAATTGTAACAAAATTTTATGAGGATCATTTTCATGCGATTCTGTCCTCTTAATTGAACCCGTAGCAGATGAAGGACCAAGCTGGTGGAACGTTCGATATTCCGCCTCAACAATTTCTCTCTATATCTATGCGTAAACCTGCATCGCATCACTAACTATCGACACACTTGAATGCTTAATACATTCTGTATCCCGAGCGAAAACTTTACTTTTTCAAGCTTTTGAGCCGACCGTTAATTGAGCAAGGCCTCATTATACGTATATACTGTACGAAATTAGCAATTTGGAGTTTGCAAACTGCTGAAACAAGCGGCAATTACTGTTTGACAAGAAAATACCCCCAAAAATTCACTATACAACCCTTTTAACACTTTCTGCACATCACAAATCCCACTTATATTAATGAAAAACCAGAAACACACTAATCAATTTGCAATTTCTCAATTAGAAAACTTAGAACTGATATAGCGTGAATGCACCAGTAATTGACCAGTCACCAGTAAATAAATGGCAGCTTTCTAGGAGTTCATGAGAAATTTTGTCCAACTAACTGAATATTCGATTTTTAATTTGAGATGATATTTTTTTCTAGTGGTATGAGATGATTCAAAATTCTCATTGTCCCCTAAAATTTGCAATGTCAATTTAAACGTATTGCATTTGATGAAAGCTCATAAAAAATAAATCGTTTCCTTTAACTGTTCATTCGCTAGGGACTTTGTCCTATTTGAACTGTATAAAATATAATTAAATAATTCCAAGTTCGCTTTAATTATGAAGTATGCTGACCAAATTTTCTCATAAAGGAATAATTGAGAATGACGCAAAAATGACGACGTAGGATTCGACGTTGCATCCGTCTTAAAAACTTTATGAAATAAATAAAATTCATAGTAAATTCTGACATCACATTCGTTTTCACTAGAACAAATGACTAAGAATTACGTTAAAAAGGTTTTGTCAAAAGCAAAAACGGTTTAATTAACGAATTTAATTCGAAGTCCTCCATCGATTTCCACCATACTTCGTATTCAACATTTTTGTTTATTAGTTGACCTCGGCACAAAAATTCAACTGAAATTTTTGACGTTGCCATTCGATCAAATATCATACATTTTTCGAATATTCAAAATTCAATAAAATTCGAACCAATCTATAAGATTCGACTCAAATTAAATACCGAGCATCCCTTTTATTATTTTATTTATACAGAACTATCCAGCTGATCAGTTTAAAAATTGAAGCAACTTAACAACGTGCAGATTTTTTTCTGAAATATTCATTGTCGTAACAAATCTGACAAGTTATTTACATTTTTTCGTTAAATTTTCCAAAGACGCCAGTTTTATTACGTATCAAATTACAGCCCGATTTTTGAAATTGTGTTTGAGATAAACCAATTTGATTATCGTAAACCTGATATTGACAATCACACAAAATGATCTGTTCGGAATTTTTTCCCAACCTATTATTTTTTTATGTCTTTACCAGAATTGATTGAAATTGTTCGTGAAAGGCTTCACCAAAGTTGAACTTTTTTTTTTTTTAGTTAAAATGTATAATGTGGGAATACAGAATATTGAAGATGCATAAACCCTCACTAAATTTACAATCATTACTCCAAAATAATTCATGCCTAAGCTATATTTTACCAAAATTGATTGAAATTGTGCGTGAAAGGCTTCACAAAAGTTGAACCAACGTCTTTTAACGAACATTGGGTCAGGGAGTCAAATAAAAATACGGCATCTCTCGACGTTGCAGAGTTTTAGTTAAAATGTATAATGTGTAACTACAAAATATTAAAGATGCATAAACCCGCACTAAATTTACAATCATTACTCCAAAATATTTCATGCCTAAGCTATATTTTACTAGAATTGATTGAAACTGTGCGTGAAAGGCTTCACAAAAGTTAACCCAACGTCTTTTAACGAACATTGGGTCAGGGAGTCAAATAAAAATACGGCATTTCTCGACGTTGCAGGGTTATAGTTGAAATTATTTTTCATTTCATAGTTCTTGAGCGTAGGATTTGCTCTGTTCAGAAAATGCCGAGTTTTCACTGACCGTCTAAATTAATCCGGATTCGTTCGTCCCCGTAGCAAAAGAACCTCGAAAAAGCTTAAGGAAAACTCGTTACGTCTCTATTCATTCGGTCGCTTTTTTTTTTGTTTCTGATGAATCATGCGGTGGAAAGGAGATAAAAAGAACTGGATGAGCTTTAATCTAGAAAATTGTACGTCCACAGTGACTGCGATTCGAGATTAAGACTTTGATTCACTTCTCTATTCACTTGGATAATTCTGAATGGGAAAATAGGTTTTTTTTTTTAAACACGCAAACACGTTATTTATATTTCTCACTTTCGCAGACGCGAATCTGATCTGATGAATAATTGATCCATATTTGCCAGTTAACGCCAATGCAGAGAGTCAACATTATTTTACGCTTTATCCGATATTCGTTAGCATTGCCGCAGGCCTATGGATCGTGTCTCTGCTATTCCAAGAGGTAATTAACTGCTCGATCAATCAATCAAAACTATTTACATTGGCGGGAACTAGATTGTCGAGCTTCTCCTTCATCAAAAAAAAAAAAATTAGAGAGCAATGAGTCGCTTCGTTAGCCCTTTTCCCTATTCCCAGTAGCAAGATATCGTCAGAGGCAGCATTTTTTATCTGTAAAAAATAAATATATATATATTAGGATGTCCCAAGAATTTTTTTTTAAATCTCACGGCTGCTGAATGTGATATTTCTTTAAAGCGATTTTTTAACAATATTTTCTTTCAATAATTTTACTCTTATCACAGTTTCGGATCGTTATTTAATATTTGTTAACGCATTTATTAAAAATGTAACTCATATTTCTTTTTTCCACAAAATTTATAATTATCTATTATCTGTCTATGGATTTAGTTTTTAATATTGGCAGTTCTGTTATTCATTAATTTTTATACTTACGCCATCTGTGGTTTTATGTAATTTCTATGTTTCCTCTTATATTTCTATATTGCTGAGTTACATTCTAAATATATCCGTCGAAAAATATTAAATAACGATTCTAAACTGTGATAAGAGTAAAATTATAGATAAAAAATATTGTTAAAAAATTGATTCAAAGAAATATATTCTCAAACAAAAGATGAGACAACTTGGAAACTGACATTTCTTCAAGATAAACTTAAATTTTTATAAATTATCTTAAAATTTATAAATTAAACGGATTAATAGAGAATAATCATTAAAAAACTAGGAATAGCAGTATGCATTGATATTCCAATGCGAATATCTTCTAAACGGTTAGAGTAAGCGATAAACCATTCATTAAATCAATGAAAACTTTTCTTTAAAACAATGAAATTGTTTTTTTATTTTATGCCCATTAAGTAAATGTTTCTTTACAGGCAATGAAATGTTCTCTTTAAAATTTGAGTGCACTATCTCATTGAAATAAAATAGATATTTCGTTGAAATCATTGAAAAAATAATCAAACCACCCATTTCTTTGCCGTCAATGAAATCTTTTCTCTCATTGTAGTATAGGTCGTAAGGACTACCTTAAGTGTTCTTGTAAGTCTCCGAAACGATTCAATCGCCCGAGATTTTCAGCAATGAGTCCTATAACCACCACGAGTTATTCAATATCATCCCCTACATATCCCATCTGCTTTGTCACCCTCTAGGCGACTTGACTAATTACGTTCATTTTCACCGCCTCTACTTTCTTTTCTTCTACGATTTTCCGAGACCTAAAGTACCATCGATAAGTGGAACAAGATCAGGGTTGCGAAGTTGCTGCGCCTTCTTCGATCCTTCCCTCTGTTACTTACTGTATTTCACCCTCTGACTTTCCGCCAGTGAATTCCAGCGAGGTACGTCGTACTCAAGTCCAAGTCTTCGCCTCCAAATGTTCGGGAATAACGAGAGTGTTCTCCGGAGGGTTATACGACAAGGTATTTTTTTCTTCGCCATTTGGAGGCAAAATGAAGTATAAGAAGAAAAGAACAAGTAGTGGAATGGACAAGAGTTGGAAACGTGTAACTGGCTCCATCGAATCGAATCATAGTGCCCAAGGGAAATAGCTTTCAGACTATCATACTCAGTCATGCCTCGTTGGTTAAACGTTCACTGCACTCGACTTGCGCCTCTTACTCTGTTTACTCGACACGAACAGACACGGCTTACAAACCTGATATGTCATCAAACTCACGCTTGAAATACTGATCAGCTTGATCGTCGACGCTCCTGTTTAAGCGTAGATGACAAGATCAAATATTCTGCAGTATTTAGTGAGTTTACATGCATGGGAAACATAAATAAAGGCTTTGAGAGGGTTACACTTCGTTCTCAGCCGGATTGTCGTTACGAGACGAGAAATGACAGATTGTCATCTCGTCTCGTCTTGTGGCATCACTACAAATGGGATTCGAAATCAGCTTTGTGTCATAATATGGTCCTACTTTATAATACAACTCTTTACCAAATATAATAAATGTAACGACATTACGGATCAAGCCACCAGTAAGTAAGCGAATAAGGAAAAAGTCTACTTTAAAAGCGACTTTCTCAATAACCAGAATTAGTCGACCTGTGAAGTAACTTTCTTCGCATACAATATATTATAAACTATTAAAGTCTACCAATAGATAATATTTTTCAATTAACAAAGTATATAGAATAAAATAAAAAAAGAGATAACGCCGGATTCAGCAATAACCGATTAATGAACTATCTTGACACCACCAAATGAACAGCCCACTCCAGTCAAAGAACAGTTTGGACACTCGTAAATGAACGATATTTTCTCAACGCACGAAATCAAGCAAAGAATATTCTCATAGTTTATTTGTCAGAATTCTAGTCAAAGATAATTGCAACAAATAATTCGATATTTTGGTCGTCCGTTAAGATTTTCAACGACAGCCTGGAAATATTACATTTCATAAAAACCCATCATGAACAAATCGTTCAGCTTTAACCGTTCATTTACTAGCGATCGTATCCAAAAATATTGGAACTGTTCGTTTATTGGGGAGGATTCAATTACTATATCTTTACGTGACCTGGATGTGGAATCGTTTATTTTTTCATACTCGTTTTAATTTTTTATAGATTATGTTTCTGACAAGATATGATACAGGGGTCGAATTTCCAGATGCTATGCCACGGTATCTAAATAAAAAGATATGCACAGCATAACCGAGCATAGCATAGAATGGCCTGAGGGTATTTCACCCCTGTTGTGCTCCAGGCGAATGGGTCGATATTTGATGGACGCGGGAAATGATCCTTTTTTACTCCCCTGTCATCCGTCGTTTTTTTAATCAATCATAAACTATCGAAAATAAATTTTTAACTCAATTTGAAGTAGAGACCAGACGCGGTGATTTTTCTAGAATGTCAACCGGAAGTTGTTCTCGAAGTCCTTCGGCTAGCTCTCACAAGTTTCCGTGAGTGACTATAGGACATTCTCTGCCAAATCGATTAAGACGGTATAGGACATTCTGCACCACATGAATTAGGCCAATATAGGATATTCTCCGTCGAATCGTTACTCACGTATCCTTTTGTTGATATTATTCATTCTCCGTAAAATTGTAACATCGGTATTTTTACATTAATGTTATTTTTCAGAAGTCTTTTTTAAATATATTCCTTTATTTGAGTCTAATCCACTTCCTTTTATTAATATTATTCATTCTCCGTAAAATCGCAATATTCGTATTTTTTCATTAATGGTATTCATTATAAGGTTTAAAAAAAATATATTCCTTCATTTTAGTCCAATCTACTTCGTATTAGTCTGAAATTTTTTTTTTCTTTATACCCCGGTCGAAGGTACGTACTTTCGGCATCAATTTCGATGCGGAAAGTCCAAGATTCGTGCATTGGTAGAACTACACGCACGCCCTCTGTATCAGCGGAGGCAAAAAAATTTTACTCCCGCTGCCGTCAGTCACTTGACTATGTTTACGCTCGCATCTAACCTAACCACGAAACTGCTTAAGTGATATTTTTATTTATTTTGGAGACTCAAAATGATAGTTAATAATTATTCGACGTAAATATATTTTTCTTCGACACGACGAAATGTATATTTCACTGAAACATTTTTTTTTCTACGAAGTAATAAAGATCTATTGCAATCAAATACATATTTCTTAGGTTTGAATATATTTATTAGTCGCCAGATGTATCACTTACAAATAAAAAAAATTATTTGAGTTGAATACAAGTCTATTAGGTCAGCATTCAAATAGGAAAATTTATTTCCGATGCGTAGATTCTAGTCCAGTCAACTAGATATTTTTTCTGGATGTATATGACGCATATATTTTTGTTCATATTTATTTTCCATGGGGGAGAGGTTAGGATCCTGTGAATTTGGTTGAGAATACCCCATATATCTGCATTCGAGTATAGTTTCGACATGAACCAAGCACGACAGTAGACCAGTACAACGTCCTTTGGTCTAGCCTCACGAAAGGCCTCAGAGGTTAAAGAACCAGTCCACAGGAATCGGAAGCGAGTCACTAAGCCGTGCTGACTCGCAGTCCTTCCCTCCCATTGTCGAGGTGTCGGTGTGACGTCACGCGATGCTATTTCCAGACACTCCCACGTATTTGCAGATCTATAAATAGCCATGCGGCATGATGGTTGCAGTCTGCACACCCTATACGTTGCTTTTCCTTGCAAATGAATTGTAACAAGATACAATATACATTTATGCGGTCAATGGAAATATGGGCTCCGTGCCATTTAACTGACGTGAAACGTGCACTAGAATTCTCGAGGTATTTCTCTATTCGCAAGTAGTGTAGAATTCATCAGTAATTACAAAGCTAAAATATTCTCCTCTTTTCTTCCTGAACTGAATAATAAGTTTAGTTTGTTCTATCTTCCATTTAATTTTCTTTTATTCGTCTTAAACAGATAGTCTGGTATGATATCTTGGAAATTAAACTTTGTAATAGCAGTTTTGAAACACGAATAGAAGACAAACAGGTGGAGAATTTATTATAAGGGGGATGATGCTCACTGATGTGTAAAATGAACATGGCTATCATTAACCATGTCACTAATGCTAGAGAAATCATGGAAGTTCCGAGGACAGTGAAGTAAAAGACATTACTTTCTAATCCACACAGGACTGATTTTATTTATTTATGATAACAAAAATATAGTTCTAACTATAATTATAATCTTTTCAAAATGAAATTTGAATAGTTGCTGTGCTTAAAAAAAATGGACTCAACGTAAATAGTGTTTGTAATTATCGATACCATATGTTTCTATCAATGTATTGGTAACCACGGTGCATGGATATATTTTTACATGATAGTTGGAGGTCCTTTATTCCAATGATGTCTATCGCGTAAATCAACACGGTTAGAAAATGAGATTTTTTATAATCTAACTTAATGTCCAGCCGTGTGGTATACCGTAAGCCGTATGGTATACCGTAAGTCGTGTGGTATACCGTAAGCCGTGTGGTATACCGTAAGCCGTATGGTATACCGTAAGTCGTGTGGTATACCGTAAGCCGTGTGGTATACCGTAAGCCGTATGGTATACCGTAAGCCGCATGGTATACCGTAAGTCGTGTGGTATACCGTAAGCCGTGTGGTATACCGTAAGCCGTGTGGTATACCGTAAGCCGTGTGGTATACCGTAAGCCGTGTGGTATACCGTAAGCCGTGCGGTATACCGTAAGTCGTGTGGTATACCGTAAGCCGTGTGGTATACCGTAAGCCGTGTGGTATACCGTAAGCCGTGTGATATACCGTAAGCCGTGTGATATACCGTAAGCCGTGTGGTATACCGTAAGCCGTGCGGTATACCGTAAGCCGCGCGATATACCTTATGCCGTGTGGTATACCGTCCGGTGTGCGGTATACCGTAAGCCGTGTGATATACCGTAAGCCGTGTGGTATACCGTAAGCCGTGTGATATACCGCAAGCCGTGTGATATACCGTAAGCCGTGTGGTATACCGTAAGCCGTGTGGTATACCGTAAGCCGTGTGGTATACCGTAAGCCGTGTGATATACCGTAAGCCGTGTGATATACCGTAAGCCGTGTGGTATACCGTAAGCCGTGCGGTATACCTTATGCCGTGTGGTATACCGTCCGGTGTGCGGTATATCGTGACCTTTGCAATATACCGTGAGTCCTGCGGTAAACAGCAACTTGTATGGTATACCGTGAGCGGTCCACTATGCTATTAGTAAAAATTATTTCTTTATCCGTATACCGTACATGGTAGAATTGAATTTATGAACAATTATACCATGTGAACTTCCTATTTTCAATTTCGATTAGTTACGAAAGATTACTTTATTGAAAATGAAGTATCCTTCCTTCCTATGTCCAAAGGAATTGAAAATATTCATTGCTCGTTCGCCGTGGAGAGATCGAGTCTCTTGTACATGCTGACCAGACATTTCTACATTATATCTCATGTTTTGTTCACTTCAAAATGGTTCACCACTGGAACCCATTATGAAAACACGAAACTAATATATGTTGCCTCTTCGAATTCGACAAGCTATTGACACGAATTGTATGTAATATTCTTTGTCTATTTGATTTCAGAGTTCGGGTCGAGTACTATGTGAATGAGAACACGTTCAAGGAACGCCTTCAGCTGTACTTCATCAAGAACCAGCGGTCAAGTGAGTTAATCAATATCCTTCCGTTCTCTTACCCTTTGAGGGATCGCATTGGCTGGACGCTTCTTAACTTTGAATGCATCTGACTGCACAGTTTCCATAGCGTGTGAAATCAAGTATACTGTGAATCGATTTTCTAGTCATCTTTGATCGGTGAAATATGAAATGTCTTATTCTCGACTTAACATAATTAAATTGATGTTATGATGCTTTGATGATTACAGCCTATAATCTTTTTTATTTTTAGATGGAAATTCGGTAATTGTTTAACGATTAAAAATTAATTGTTTAAATATCGTCCGTTCAGATTGCTTTATCAATTTACGAATTGATGAAGCAATCTGAAGAGACAAAAATACAAAAATTTCAATGTTTCATTTTCTCGTAAGGGAAGATTGATAACAACGAAATAAATCGAGTTACGATTTGCCAAATTTCCATTTAAATATAAAAAAGTAACGAAAAAAAGTTTAAATGAATAAGATAAACAGTGGCTGAAGGATTTCGGTCGATGGCCATTTTTCAATAGCGAAAAATTTATTATGTACAGGAAATTTTTATTATTATTATACCTATGGAAATGGTTTGTCAATAAATAACCATTACTACTACTGTAAAAAAGATTACAGGCTATTATCGTCGATGCATTATAACATCAATTTAATAAATGCTTAGCCAATGTCAAAAAAGAATACTGTTAGCATAATTAACCCTAGAACTTTGAACATGAGTCGTTTGTGTCCATGAAAAATGTTTCAAGGGTAAGTAAGTCCCTTTTTTAATATACGTTCAAATGATGAGTCCAAGATGGAGAATGGGATTCGATTCGATCCCATCGTCCATCTTGGACTCCATCATGGACTCCCTAAACATCATCCTGGATTCCATCCTGGACACCTTATCTTTTCTACGCGGCTTGTTTATAAAAAAAAGGGATCTTCAGGGATGGCATAAATTTTATCATATAGTTAAACGTCCAGAGAAGACCATAAATTTTAGAGATATTTCCTTACGGAACATCATATTTCAATCAAGCGACGGACACGAAACCCATCTTTAGGGTCGTTTGTATCCATGCATGGATTTACGGACACTGGAAACAACAGATTTTCAGTTCTAGTTGATATTCTATGCTTTCGCGTTAAATTCTACGAGATTGTCACGGTAAAAAAAATCTACTTGAAATTTAGTGTACTTTTGCTGGAAGTTTTTATTCATAAACTAGTATATGAAATTTAGTATACAAGTATAATGTAAAATTAATTTATGGTACAGCATATTCAATATTTTAATTTAATTTTACAGTAAAAGTACTTGATTTTTAATAGTTTGCTGTAATTTAACTGGAAAAGTACATGAATTCTAGACAATTGTTTATTAAATTTCGATGAGTTTATGAATAAGAACTTCCAATCTTTTCTAAGAGTGTATCATATAAATATAAGCACGTTGGTTCATGTACTTCGAGTCCTTATGGTACTTTGTACTTCGTACTTTATAAACTTTTTAGTATTTCGCCCTCGTCTAGTATGTAACATCGAGTAAAGAGATGAATTGAAATAATGGATTGTTGACGAGGAGTGGAGTTCATATCCGAAATGCAGTTTTTATCCGCTTGAATCGACCTTTCATTAAGTTGATATGATAACAGGGTCGAGCGTATTAACTGCGTCAGCAGAGTTGATCCCTTCACCCATTCGTCCGGGAATTTGAGCACAAAAATACGTATTGTGCATATAAAAAAAAACCGGTCGGACCTTTGCAATTAATTTACGAAATGGTAATCCTCATGGATTTGTATTCCTGCTGAATGTAGACATGATATCAATATTTTTTCATATCATATGGCTGATTGAAACTTGGAAAGTATTCGATTATGTTTTTAAGTGCGTAATTTAGGAAAGATGCGTTAATACAAATATAGCGTTTTAATTTTGGTATCATATTTGAATTAAGATACTGCGCACATTTTCGTGTACCCATAAAAAAATACAAATTTGGAAGCTTTTTCTTTAAATCATTGACATAAAAATTCTAAAATCGAATTTAGCTTTAGCGATATAAAAGACGTATCGGAAGCCATTTCTTGACAACCTTACCTCACGGAAAGAGAAGATTAGTTACCATAACCAAAAAATGAGTTGACACATCCAATCGATTATTCTATTTCCCTTACAACTCAAATGATAGTGCCAACGGTTCGAATGGTAATAAAGATGATTCGAGTGGTAGTCGCAACGATTGGATTGGTTAACCTCAATAATCTCGTGAGGACGAATCGTGAATACTTGAGGATACTATTCGATATGGTTTAAGCAACTAATTTTTGAGAGATTGTGTACAGCAAATTGGAAACGTACACGGAAAAACATGTTTGGTTGTGACAACTACATTTCTAATTTGCTGTACACAATCTCTCAATAATTAGTTGCCTCAAACATATCGAATAGTAACCTCAACTATTCACGATTAGTCCTCGCGAGATTAGTGAGGTTAACCAACCCAATCGTTGCGTCTACCAGTCGAATTATTAGGAGTAGGGGAGAGTGGGGTACACTGTGTCACGTGGCACTGTAAGCTACTTGGAATTTCTCGTAGATTTGATGTGCTTATGCACAAAACATCATTTATATGATGTTTTTTCTTGTGTTGGGCACTAAGCTAAATTAAGTTTTACCCGACATGAAAAAAATGATGAAATCTTGTGAATAATTATAAATAGATGATATCAGTATGGATCTGTCTAAAGTACATTTTCTGGCTGTCAGTAAAAATGTGAAATCTCTTTTTTTTTTCATAGACAAGTCGACATTTACACACCCAGAAAAAAGATTGAGTGATATTAACTAAAATTGTCTATTCAACATTTGTTCATTTCAATCAATGAAAATTTGCTTTCCCTGGAAATGATATGTATTTCATTCAATTTCGCAGTTCATTTATTTCGAACATATTTATTTATTTAAAGCAGTTTTTACTGTGCAGTGGACACTGAATAAATATTATATTCGTTCGTACCAAATACTTTCTTCATCCGGAAATAATAGCTAGTCAAAACGACTGGATAAATGTATTCGATCTTTTTTTATTCAAAATCAATTAGAACTCACTTTTAATCCAATACGTAATTAGTTTCATCAATCATTGGAAATTACTTCTCTGTAATTGATTTAGTTATTTTAATCAACGTTTCGTGAATGATCTAGTAATGGAACTTAACTCGAATACGTATTTATGTTCATCCATAGAAAACATTTGGTTCAATCGACTTGTCATGTTTATATATAAAATATATATTGTTTAATTCAACTTTTATGTGAGTGTCGAATTTTCATAATGGAAAACTATATAATGTGGAAGATTCTCAAAATACGCATTCCAGCTTTTTGTTCGTCAGTAACGGATTCCTAATCGGTTTTATTTTTTATTTTTGAAAAAATTCCACTTAATAGATATTGAATAGAATAAATTATCCGACGTAAATATATTTTTCTTCGACACGATGAAATGTATATTTCATCAGAACATATTTTTTAATATAAAATATCCCGCGTAAAAAAGGTATTAAAAAAGAATTTTTGAAGTATTTTTAAAAAAGGATTAAGAGTCACGCGTATTAGGCTCTTTAATACTCAGTTTAATACTTTTTTTCGAGACTTGAGTATTGGAAAATTGTATTGTATTGTAGAGTATTGTAATTGAATGGTATTAAGTATCAAAAACAGTATTTAAATCGTCGGAAAAAATACGTTTTACGTAAAAAAATCAAAGTCACGTACAGTTACAAAAATTACCTAATACTGTTTTTAAGACCTGTTGATACTCTTCTTGATACTCAAATCATAGAAAAACGGATTAAATTAAGTATTAAAATCGTCATTAAAAAACACGATTTAATACTAGTTTTAATCATCATTTGATGATACTTTTAATACTTGAATCTCTGTCCGAAAGAATCAAATAAGTATTAAATTCTTTTCCAAAAATACGATTTAATACGTTTTTTGATACTTAATACCATTTAATATTTTTTTATTACTCAAGTCTCGAAAATGAGTTTGTTTATTTTTGGCATATATTTCACATACAATTATTTCCATACGGGTGAGGGAGGCGATCGTACAGATTTCGAAGATGTTACCGGCATTACGTGCGTTGTGGTATAGTTACGACGTAATTCGAGGGAGGGGGAAATAGATTTCGAAGAGGGGATTTTGGAAAGATATAAATTATATTGATGATTACTTGAAGCGATCAGTCTCGCTCGAGACACCGCCGAGGTGTAGTCGAGTTGACGTCGCGCTCCCGTGTTTACAGTTTTTCTGTCGCTCGCGCTCGCGTCCTCCCGTAGTTCTCGCGCTTCGTTAAGTGTACCGCGTACAATACAAGTGCCCGTGCCGTGCGTTTTATTTAATTTAATAAAACTGAAAGTTCTCGTGCCCAGTGCAGTGCATTAGTGCACTTCTGGCTTCCATACATCCTCTAGGATTATCACCCTCGCTCCCGAGATTATTGGAGGTAGCTTTCGGTGAGTCATTGTCATAATTTTAATTATATAATCGAATGTAAGGATCGCGTCCATTAAGAAGGTTCGTCAGTAAAATAAAAATGCACAGAAAAATCGAAAATAACTACCGTGTTTTTAATAATTCATAACGAACTCACATGAATTTATTTGGAATTTTCGTCTACATCGTTCACACGAAATTAATTCTTTCATGCATACATTTTAACATAGGGCTCTTATGGCATATTTACGAATAAAAAAGAATTTTTAAAATTGAAACAGTTTTTTACGTAAAAAAAAGGAACAATTCCACCAAATACTTGGAAATTCAACGATGTAAAAAGATTGTTGAATTATTATTTTTTTTTTATTCGTAAATACGCCATAAGAGTCCATGTTGAAATGCATGCATGAATTGATTAATTTTGTCATACCGATGTAGACGAAAATTCCCGAAAAATCCATGTGAGCTTGTTATGAATTATTTGAAACGCGGTAATTCAGATTTTCCTGTGCAATTTAGATTTTATTGTGCAATTGCAATTTAACCTCCTTAAGAATTTATGATACGTACAATACGTACGTACGTACGTCCCGGCAAAAGTGAATTTCAGAGACAATTTCGATCATTTCCTGATAGGATAAAAATCGGAAAATAATATTGCATATAAAACGTGCTGAAAAGGTTGATTTCGCATAATAATAATCCCACAATGTTATTAACAAATTGGTGGAAAAAAGAATCGCTCAAAAAACAATCAGTCAATCTTACTTTTTTTTCTAATGAAAATGATATGTTAATTTATTTGAATGCATAAGAATTTTGTCAGATTTTTTTCTTTATTTTGTTTATAATTTTGTTTATTTTAAAAAGTGCGTAGAATATAACGGATTCAGATATGCGATTAGCAAAGAAATTTTAAGTGTAGTAGATGGTTTTATGCTGAACACATACCTAAAATTCGTGTTTTCGCGCACATTTTGAAAAAAAAAAAAAACGAAAAAAAAAAATCTGAAAAAATTTTTACGCATTCAAATAAATTTACATATTATTTTCATAAGGAATAAAATCGGAAAAAAATAATGCATATAAAACGTGTTGAAACTATTGATTTCGCATAATAATAATCCCAAAATGTTAATAACAATTCTGATTTTTTTCTTTATTTTGCTTTTGATATTTTTTATGTCCAAAAATGCGCAGAATGTAACAAATTTTGGATATGCGTTTTGGAAATAAATCTAGAGTCTAGTAGATGGTTTTATGCCAAACATATATTCAAAATTCGTTCTATTCTGATTTTTTTTTACTACTGTAATACACGCTTAATACTATTCTCAAAATTTGAGAGCCATTGCAATAAAGTTTTATGGATGAAACATTGAGCACAAGACGAACTTTGTTTTAAGGATAGCATTTCTGGATTTTTCATGTAAACATTGAAAAAATAGTCATTTATTGAATGGAACCTTCGTTTACGGGCTGCCAAATATAAATTTTATTTACTCAATTTAACTTACAATTTCGACAAGTCCATGGAGCTAACTGTACTTTGAAAATCTACTATCGCGTCGATAAATATTTGAGGTGTACAAAATTGATGATTTATTTTGTATATATTCAACGCTTCATCGTTACGAATTTTATTTGATACCCTGAACCGCAAGCACATTAAACCCTTTCGTTACGTTAACATATTATTGAAGGGTTACCGAACGGAACTTATTAATTTCTTAATAGTTTTGAGGCTTCAATATTGTCTAAGAATTATTTTTATAACTTTTTTGGCAATGATTATCAATTTTTTTGCATCCTCATAGAGGAAGCTTTGTTTTCGTGAAAATTTTTTTTTTTCGAGATTTTCATGTAAGGATACTTGAAATGGTCTAAAACATCGAGAAAAATGGTTTCCACGAAATGTCTGTGTGTGCGTGTGTGTATGTGTATGGGCAGATTTCCTCCTACGCACGTTAACTGTCGTGATTTTCAACGGATTTCCTGCCAATTCGGCACTCAAGTAGATTGTCATATAACAAAGTTTGAGATCGTATTTGACGCGAATCGATTTAATTTTTTCTTTCTTACAGCATTTAAAATTTTTTTAAAAAATCGTTTCAACACTATAACTTACGCAATTGAAAAGGCACCAGGCTGAAATTTCGTATACGAATGGATTACCCGTAAAACATTATGTGTATCAAATTTCGCGAGAATCTGTCTGACCGTTCTGATTTTATTACAATTTTAATTTTGTTTTTAATGTTTGCAAATACTGTAACTCATGCAAATTCTGAGATATCCTGCTGCAATTGCCGATATGATTCCACGGTTATTGATTTCCATTTAAGATTTCAGTCTAATGAACTGTTGCAATGACAAAAAATTTCGATTATGGTGAACAAAAAGAAACCAAAAGCTTTCACGAAAAAAAAAAAAAATTTAAATTTTCCACAGATTTATCTTGAATTTTCTTCACACTTAAACGACCATTTAAAAAGATATTCGGTATAAATTTGACACCAATCGGTCGGGTGGTTAAAATTTCACGTCACTTTAAATTTTTATAAAAATGTCTTCCAAGTAGAAACATGCCTGCAAAGTGGAAACTTGCAAATTGCTTTCTTATTATTTTTAGCTTTCTACAAAGCTACCTCTATGAGGAAGTATGTTGATCAATTTTGGCTTCCTCATAGAGGAAGCTTTGTAGAAAGCAATAAATAATGAGGAAGCAATTTGCAAGGTTCCACTTTGCAGGCTTGTTGTTGACACCTCTATTTTGGTTCCAAACACGAGGCAACGACTTTCATTACGTTGTGCATCTAAGGCTGTAAATATATTTTTAAATATTTTATAATCCTATCACTTACGAAGAATGTGGGTCATACGTAGCATTCACAATTGATAACATTAATCAACAGATTTAACAGCAAAATAACGCAAAGCAAAATAAACATTCTCCAAGCCAATACTTTTTACCACGAGTGTTGACGAGGACCTATCGCGCTAAGATTAGGTTTTATTTTGAATTTGTGTAACAAATAAAAAAACAAATTGTGTGAATGGGATTCCGATCGGAGCAGAAACGTAAACATCAATTAAGGATGTTCGTTTAAATTTGACAATCCAAGATATCAGCTTGAATTTTTTTTTAGTCGTCGCGAAAGCATTAATAAATGCGCATGCAGAACTATTGATCGATTTATCGCACCGTTTTCGAAATATTTAATGGTACACTCAGAAAAAAGATTGAGTAATATTAACTAAAATTGTCTATTCACCATTTGTTCATTTCAATCAACGAAAATTTGCTTTCCCTGGAACAAATATGTATTTCATTCAATTTTGCAGTTTATTTCTATCGAACATATTTATTTATTTAAAGCAGTTTTTACTCTGCAGTGGAAACTAAACAGATATTATATTCGTTCGCACTTAATACTTTCTTCGTCCGGAAATAATATCTAGTTAAAACGACTAGATACATGTATTCGATCTTTTTTATTTAAAATCAATTAGAACTTTTTTCTAATCAAATACGTAATTATTTTCTTTAATTACTATTGATTGATACTTTGTAATTGATTTAGTTATTTAAATCAACGTTTCGTTGATGACGTAGTAATGAAACACCAAACTTAACTCTAATACGTATTTATGTTCATCCATAGAAAACATTTGGTTCGATCGACTTGTCATATATTTATATAAAAATATATATTGTTCACTTAAACTTTTATGTAAGTGTCGAATTTTCATAATGGAAGACTTCATAATGTGAAAGATTCTCGTAATACGCATTCCCGCTTTCTGTTCGTCAGTAACGGATTCCTAATCAGTTTTATTTTTTATTTTTAAAAAAATTCCACTTAATCGATATTGACCTTAAATTGAATAGATTTAAAAAAATACATACAACATATTGGAAGCACATTAACAAACGTAACAACAAACTCAAACAAACATTGAAAGAAACGAATGTTCTCGATCCATTTGAAATCAATTTACAAATGTATGTATTTTGTAAACAGAAAGAATACATTATTCGACGCAAATATATTTTTCTTCGACACGAAGAAATGTATATTTCATTAAAACATATTGTTTTCGTGCTGTTTATTTAATTTCACATACCAAAGTTACAAAACATTGCATTATCACTACAGTGTGAAGGGTCTGAAAAACATACAACGGTAACAAACTCACTATTAAGTAGTCTTTTTTTTTTTTCTTTACGTACCTCTTTCTTTCGGTCTCTTCGTCGTTTGTCTTACAATTTCATAAATCTACTCAGCCCTTAACAGCTTTAACATTAATGATTCTGTCAACGACATCGAGATGAGTATGAGAACTGCCTTTAGATGTTGAAGGGTAAAGTCTGCTAATGAGAGCTCAGTTACTAAAGTAGTTAGCTCATGCATGTCGTCGTCCTGTATTCATCGACTATAAAGGCCAAAATTGCTCAACCAACTTTTAAGCAATTTCCATGTCAATCATCAAGCGCAGGTTTGAAAGTAACGATCCATTTGCACTGCCTACGTAAGCGAATTACAAAATTGTCGGATAAAACTGTTTGTATCCATCGAAAGGGTCAACTGGTGGATGAAGTTAAGGTATTTGAATATGTCTCATTATACGAGACGTGGAGTGACTGCTGTACGATCGTTAGCGAATACTGCAGTAATTGGCTTCACTGCAGTAAAATCGACTGTAACAAATTATATGGGAAAAGGCAATAAAAGGCTAACAATCGGTTATCGTCAGTGTTTTAAAGGCTGATGGAGGCTGTGCTAGTCATCCTGAGCATCGATTTCAAATAAACGGACGGAAAAACTGCGCTCGCGATCGTAATTATTCAATTCACTCACATGACTGTAAAATCACATCAAACTGAACGAATTCACTAGATGTGCACTGCACTGTATTTGCAACAGGGTCAAGTATAGCTCATGAAACTTTTTTCAAAGTTACACCCTCTTTTATATTTTCATTTACATTTGCATTAACATTTCTCGATGGCTAAAGGTTTAAAGCACACATTAAATGTCCATATTTAAAAGATGTTATGATGCTTCGACGATGCCAGCCTGTTATATTTTTATTTTTATGGAAGTTTGGAAAATCGTAACTCGGGGTTTGAGTCTAACGATGCCGAAGATTCCGTTGTTATCGATCTTCCTGTATAGAAAGATCGAACATTTGGAATTTATTTATTTTTTTTAAATTGCTTTATCAATTCGTGAATTGAAATGTCTTTTCACGTTAAGCCAGTTTGTATGTCAGTATTGATATTAATATTTCTGAATCGCTGATTCATCTCTTTATTGACGTTTACATTTTTCGATAGCAGTAAGTTTTGGACACCGTTATCATCATATTATTTGAGAACGTGTTGTCAATCTTATTGACAGTAATTGTTGCATTTGTCGATTAAAGATGGATCAATTACTTAATTAATAACTATTTGGTAGATTACGCTTTAAGACATTTTTGCTATGAATCAAATTTAATGGACATGTTTGTGTCTGTACCATCTTTTCTTATCTCTATTTTTACATGGTAAACCCAACATGTCTGTTTGTCTTCATGACAATAATCGATAATCATTCGGCGTTCAATCGTAAAATATGGGATATCTTAAGATCATTTCAGACTTCACATTAACGTACATATATTTGTTAACATCGAGCTTTTAACTTCTTATCATAATGTGCTGTTATGGCCCTGAAGATATCTGCATTCACCTTCGACACGACGTGGCGCCCTTAATTTTCATCGCACGAAGATGAACAAGGGCTTATTTTTTTCGTCTCAAAATTCTCTAGATGCCGTTATTTTTAGTTTTTTTTTTATCGACCTTTGATTAAGTGATATAAGCAAGAAAGTGCAGATGTAACCTTTGACATGCCGCAGCGCCCTTAATTTCCATCCTACAGAAGTCAACCAGAGCTTCACTTCTTTGTCTTAAAATTCTCTAAATGCTACTATTTTTGGATTTTTTTTATCGTAAAAATTGCACATGTGACCTTTGACACGGCATAGCACCCTTAATTTCAATCGTACGACATTCATACTGGGCTTAATTTTTTCGCCTTAAAATTATCTCGATGCCGTTATTTTTAGATTTTTTTTATTGACTTTTTCTTTGGTGCATCAGCAAAAATAGCGCAGATCTAACGTTTGACACTGTGTAGCACTCTTAATTTTCGTCGTAAGACATTCACACTAGACTCAACGTTTTTGTCTTAAAATTCTCTAGATGCCGTTATTTTTGGATTTTTTTTCATAAAACTTTTATTTGGTGACATAAACAGAAAAAGTGTACTTGTAGCATTTACACGATGCAGCACCCTTAATTTTCATCGTACGATATTCGTACTGAGCTTAACTTTTTCATCCGAAAATTCTCTAGATGCCGTTATTTTTCGATTTTATTTATCGACCTTTCATTCGGTGATATCAGCAAAAAAGTGTAGATGGAACATTTGACACGGCATAACACCCTTAATTTTCGTCGTAAGACATATAAACTGGGCTTTATTTTTTTTGTTGAAAAGACGAAAAAATTAAGCCCAGTATGCATGTCTTACGACGAAAATTAAGGGTGTTATGCTGTGGCAAATGTTCCATCTACACTGTTTTGCTGATGTCACCGAATGATAGGTCGATAGAAAAAAATGTAAAAATAACGGCATCGAGATAATTTCAAGACAACAAAATTAAGCCCAGTATGAATGTCTTACGACGGAAATTAAGAGTGTTATGCCGTGTCAAATGTTCCATCTAAACTTTTTTGCTGATGTCACCGAATAAAAGGTCGATAAAAAAAATCGCAAAGAAACGACATCTAGAGAATTTTCGGATAAAAAAGTTGAGCTCAGTACGAATGTCGAACAATGAAAATTAAGGGTGCTGCATCATGTCAAATGCTACAACTACACTCTTTCTGTTCATGTCACCAAATAAAAGTTTCATGAAAAAAAATCCAAGAATAACGGCATTTAGAGAATTTTAAGACGAAAAAGTTGAGCCTAGTGTTAATGTCTTACGACGAAAATTAAGGGTGCTATGCAGTGTCAAACGTTAGATCTGCGCTATTTTTGCTGATGCACCAAAAAAAAAGTCAATAAAAAAAATCTAAAAATAACGGCATCGAGATAATTTTAAGGCGAAAAAATTGAGCCCAGTATGAATGTCGTACGATTAAAATTAAGGGTGCTATGCCGTGTCAAAGGTCACATGTGCAATTTTTACGATAAAAAAAATCCAAAAATAGTGGCATTTAGAGAATTTTAAGACAAAGAAGTGAAGCCCTGGTTGACTTCTGTAGGATGGAAATTAAGGGCGCTGCGGCATGTCAAAGGTTACATCTGCACTTTCTTGCTTATATCACTTAATCAAAGGTCGATAAAAAAAAACTAAAAATAACGGCATCTAGAGAATTTCGAGACGAAAAAAATATGCCCTTGTTCATCTTCGTGCGATGAAAATTAAGGGCGCCACGTCGTGTCGAAGGTGAATGCAGATATCTTCAGGGCCATTGTGCTGTTACTTTTATTTAAAAAAGAGTTTCCGTCTTCATTAATATCAAAAATCAAAGTTCTTAGTAGCATCAATACCTTCAATGGCAATTAAAAATTATTATTTTTTATTCCTTCAATGACGATTAAAAACCTAGAAAGTACTAAGTTGTCTTAGTACTTTCAACAACGATTTTATTTAATTTTTTCTATTCTCTCATATTATCGAATCCTATCTAAATTTGATATAATGTAAGTATGATATATTGTTGGTCAGATGAGTGAAATCTTGTTGTTAACATTAATCACAATGTATCTTCACTTTTTCTCAGTTCTTACATTGGGATTAATGTTGACAACAATAAGAAAAAATATGACGTTAGGACCGAAAATTATTAATTCAATCATAGAATTTTTTGAACGAGTGATTATATATAGCGTAGTATTATAACAAGTTCAATGCAGTTCGATCAACGTTACTGGTGAATTATGCTCCAATAAGCTCCCAAACATTATTATTATTATTATTGTAGATGGTCTTTTGTCTAAAAATTAATAACAAACAATTTGGGAGAAAATAATTTTCAATAATAATTTATTTTTCTCAAAAAAATCATAACAATAAAACAAAGCATAACTTTGAAACAACTGATCGAGTCATCTTTAAAAAAATACGTGTTGTTGTAGACACTTCAGAGTATTTTCTGTAATTTTTTTAGATAAATCGAAATTGATATACCGACCGAAAAAAATCATTTTCGTATATTTCTTATAAAAATGGTCATTTTGTAATCTTCAAAAAATCAAACAAAATCTTTTTCACAAAATTTATGCAAAAATGCAACTTTTTTGTCTGAAACATTTTTCTGTTTAATTGTATTCTTTCAAGATATAACGTTATTTACAAAATTTTGAAATTTTGGAAAACTCGAAAAAAATGCGATACAAAATTTTTTTTTAAATGTACACTTCTCTTTTTTGAACAATGAAATAATTTGACAAAATCTAAATTTTTTTGAGGGTGGATAACTTTTCGACCGTTCGAAACCGTATGGAATGCCTTATATATTTCAAATCAATGATTTGATATATTGAGTTTTTTTTAGAATTTTTGCAGTGTACTATTTCACAAGTTTCAATGAGCTTCTTCGATACAAGAGGGTTGTATTCGTCCCCTTTTCTCGAGACCAAAATACTAGCAATTTACGGTAGTGAATTCACGAGTTTCAAAGTCGAAAAAATCTTCGATCAAGATTCCCAACGCTGTCGTATCCATTCACGCCCAGCAGCAAAACTTTACTTCTGTCGGTTTTCGTTTTTCGGCCTCACAAAGTTATAATCTTGTTCTGTAAATCGAAAGACACGGTGGAAAAAAAGTCGATAGAAAAGAAAACTTATCCATCTGCTATATCCCCTATTATGAACCTCAACAACTTGCACGATGTACAAGTGGTAAAGGAAATGTACACAGTCGCAATAATATATAATGAAACCAACTCATAATTACCTGCTATAGTGAGCGATAACACACTCAGAGAAATGGGTCTGATGAGTTTATTTAAATCAGTTGTGTGGTGTATTTGGAATAAATGAAATGTCATTTCAATCAAATAGTCTATTTCGATCAGATAAAATTTTATTTCAATCAAATAGTCTGTTTCGATCAGATAAAATTTTATTTCAATCAAATAGTCTGTTTCCGTTGAATAAAAATCTATTAGGCCGGCCATTAAATAAATTATTTATTCAATGGCCAGCCTTATAGGATTTTATTCAATCGAAATAGACTTTATTTTATCTAAATAAAATTTCATCTGATTGAAATAAATTCTATCTGATCTGAATAAAATTTTATTAATTTCTGATACACCCTATAATCGGTTGAAATAATCCCATTTCTCTGGGTGCAATGAAATATCCATTGAACAAAAAGTTATCAGGTTATTTTCAAACCCAGAGCATTTTTCCTGTAGAGTCGGAGAAATAAAACTTTGTTTGTACGCCAAGAATTAAAGTCCCTTCACTAATAAGTCACTTAACATAGGGACAAACACTTTTTATTACGGAAACAAAATTTGAACTACACCCAGAGAAATGGGTTTATTTGAATCGATTACAGGCTGTATTTAAAATGAATAAAATTTTATTCAGATCAGATAGAATTTATTTCAATCAGATGAAATTTTATTTAAATAAAACAAAGTCTATTTCGATTGAATAAAATCCTATTAGTCTGGCCATGAAATACATAATTTATTTAATGGCCGGCCTAATAGGATTTTATTCATCCGAATCAGAATCTATTTGATTGGAATAAAATTTCATCTCATCGAAATAACTATTTGATTGAAATGAGATTTCATTAATTTTAAATACACCACATAATTTTTTCGAATAAACTTATCAGACCGATTTTTCTGGGTGTAAAACAGCCACAGATTTAACAGTAACAGTAAAAATGAATCATATCATTAAGGATGTTCGTCAGTAAAATTGGAAATGCACAGAAAAATCTAACATGATTACCGCGTTTTTAATCATTCATATCAAACTAACATGAATTTTTTGGGAATTTTCGTCTACATCGTTTACACAAAATTAATTTTTTTCGCATATTTACGAACAAAAAAAAATAGAAAATTTTTTTTACATCGAAAAAAAAAAGGATTTCACCAAATACTTAAAAATTCAACGATGTAAAAAAACAGTTCAATTATTATTATTTTTTAATCCGTAAATATGCCATAAGAGCCCATGTTAAAATGCATGCATAAAAAAATTAATATTTTGTAAACAATGTAGACGAAAATTCCCAAAAAATCCACGTGAGTTTGTTATGAATGATTTAAAACGCGGTAATTATTTCAGATTTTTCTGTGCGTTTACAATTTTACTGACGAACCTTTATTAATCCTTAATGCCCTAATTCTGCTATTGTTATGAATTTTATGATGGGACAAGGAATTTTCATCAAGACACTTTTTTTAATAAAATAACAAAATCATTTTTTTTTGTCTTGTACATTAGCCCTGCGTATAAACATGGAAATGCAATACTTTTTATCTGACTGTACTATCGAGGGATGACACTTCGTATGCATTACGTACAGTGTCCTTACCCTTTGCGCTAACTTTAATATAGTGTAGCGATATGGATACAAAAATTCCCATGTGAGTTGCACGGTCGGGAGCACGAGAGATGAAACACTCTCCGACGGTTCCCTTAAGCTCGCTTCGGCATTAAGTGGCTTATACCTGACAACATATATCCACGTAAATATTCTCCCCAAGTCAGCTTAGCTTCCTTTGACATAACATTTTTTGTATTAATGAGTTGCATCTTTAATATAATCGGTGAATACTATGCAGTGCAATTTTTTTTAAACTATGCATACAAGCTTAAGCGAAATCTTTTAGGTATTTGCTTTTTACGTTGAAAACAGCTCCAATGCTGAACTAATCCTTCCCTGAAGGTTGATGTGGTTATAACTAACTTAACATTTCTCGTAACGATACGAAGTAAAATTGGCGTATATTCATTAGTTTGGTCTTTAATTTCGACGTGGAGCGATTTTGTCCGACACGCCCCTTTATTTTGTTCGAAATAAATAAATAAAAATCTGGTTAAATTATGAGCGCTCTATCTCAACGGGAAAACGTGCCTGTAAGCATGAACATTTTTTCATTTAAATAACATGGGAGTTTGGGCACAATTACTTTGGATTTTTTTTTCCGAGCCTCACAAAAGTGGGAAAAATCCAAAGACTGCGCGAATTGTACGTCAAGTAGTTGTACTTAGTACACAAATTTTAATAACCATCTCATCATTATATTGAACACGCTTAAGCCACTCAAGTAATTGAAGCAGCTAAGAGCCTCTTTTACAACTGACTTTGAGCTCTTTTCTTTCGGTTACTTAACGTAAAAAATGATTCGAAACAGCTTAACATTATGTCTTGAGGATTGCTCTTTTTGATAGTGCCAATAAAAAATTCCGATAAAATTTTTTTTATCGCAAAAAAAAATGTTCGTGCTTACAGGCACGTTTTTCCGTTGAGATAGAGCGCTCATAATTTAAGCAGATTTGTTAAAATTTATTTCGAACAAAATGAGGGGGCGTGTTGGACAAAATCGCTCAATATCGAAATTAACGACCACTCTAATATGCATGGTGCATTATAATGCACTTTTAAGGAGGTGCGAGTGACTAAAAAAAAATCTTTTCATTATAAGGAAAACTCTCCTCTTTACAGAGTGAAAAATAAATAATTCCCTTCTCTCAGGATGAAATGAAAAGATTTTCGTTCGTGAATGAATCAACCGATTGGATTAACCGGAAGCTTCGAAACCAGAACCATAAGTTTTATACTTAGCGCGTAATCCAAAGATTACTGCTCGAAGGATCGGGCTTTTCTAGTTCTCATTCTCTTCGTAGTTACACTATTTCAGAAAAGGAATGTTTTCAAAAGTCATATTTTAAATATTGAATAGATGTCAACATAACATAATATCTATTCAATATATACATACTCAGCCAAAGTCAAAGAAGAATAATGTCATATTTAAAATTATACATGTCTCGGATGTCAAAGTCATTATGAAAATTTGTCTATAGCCAATACCATCAGAAATTCAAACTGAAGTTGAAAATGGTGGAGGCAATTGATTTTTCAAACAAACTTTTTTGATATTTGCGAACAAAATTGTCGGAAATTATTTAGTAAATACATTTTTTCATAAAATAACAAATTAATTTTTTCATAAAAATGTATTTCTGAGATTTCTGAAAGCATACAATGTATCGACTTTTTTCTTACGTTCTGGAAAAGAATCTTGAAACTATTTCAGGGCTCGACCCACAATGTTGAAAAAATCTGCTTGAAATTTGACGTTTATTAAAAGTTTTTATTTATAAACTAGTATATGAAATTTAGTATACAAGTGTAATGTAAAATTTATGTACGATACATCATATTCGATAATTTACTATAATTTTACAGTAAAATTACTTGAATTTTAATAATTTTCTCTAATTTTACTGGAAAAGTACATGAATTCTATACGACAATTGTTTATCAAATTTCAACGACGAGTTTATACATAAAAACTTCCAATCTTTTCCAACAGTGGGTATAGAATGAATTTTCGGGAGCCTGTTTATGAGACCATTAGGGTGGGTAAAAAAAAACGATTACTATTTTTTTTTTTAAATCTGACACACGAAAGTTAGTTGCTGAGTATTTCTAGAAAGTACTCACCAATTATGAGTACTAAACCATTAATAATTATAAATTCTGTGGAAAAAAGAAATATGAGTCACATTTGAAATAAATTCGTTGAAAAATATTAAATAAAGATCCTAAACTGCGATAAGAGTAAAATTATAGAAAGAAAATATTGTTAAAAAATTGATTCAAAGAAATATATTCTCAAACAAAAGATGAGACATAACTTGGAAACTGACATTCCATCAAGATACACTTAAATTTTTATAGGTTATCTCAAAATTTATAAATTAAACGGATCAATTGAAAATAATCGTTAATAAAATATGAATAGCAGTATACATTGATATTCTAATGCGAATATCTTCTAAACGGTTAGAGTAATCGATAAACCACTGGAAACCTTTTTTGTAGATCGTTCAATTTCCTATAGAAATAATAGAAACTCAATTGTCAATAATTATTTTTCAGTAAGTTACAAAATTCAAAACAAAAAGTAATTTTTCTTCAAATTCTTCAATCTTTGACCTTGAATATCTTTTGAATGGTTAGATTTTCTAAAAAAGTACAAGACACCATGTTTGTAGAGTGTTTAATTTTCTTTAAATATCAACGATGGTACTAATTTTATAGTTTGTTAATGATAAGACATGACCATTTTTATGAGACCAAATAGAAAATACAAATCGATGATGAGCATAATCTTCTCATTAATATTAAGAGCTCATACTCGATGAGTACTTTCTAGAGATACTCAGCAACTACTTTTCGTATGTCAGATTTAAAAATAAAATAATCGATTTCTTTTACCCACCCTAGAAACCATAGTCAAATTTATCTTTATAAGTAGAACTTACAGACCAAAAATTTTTAGTGGCCTACAATCGCTACGTTCACGATTATTCTATTTTCAAACTGCGCACCGATGAATTCTATATTGTGTACACAGGATCGTAGAAATATTTAAACTCGAATGTATATGAAAACAGAAATTTGATGACGCACCTAAAATTTCGTAACTGGATCAATATATTTTGTCTGTTGAATCAGTAGCTAAATTCGATATTGTTCTGTCTATAGTTATGAATTGGAAAGAGAAATAAAAAATATATTATCCAGAAATCTAAAAATAATTGCGTATTTCTGGAAAAATATTGGTGTAACGTCAGATGCAGTAGCCGTTGCTATTGGAACATGACGTGGTTATGGACCACCGTCACAAACAAGCTCGGTTTAACCTTTGACCTCCAAGTTGTATACAATAGTGACTCGACGATTATGGCCTGGAGCAGCAGGTGCTATCAACGATTTCCTTTGTAAAATCCTTTGTGAAATGTCGCATAGTTTATAGTGTGGAACATTCTGGCGTGTCTGGAAAGCGTTACTCTCTTGCTACCATCAATCGATATATCCAATCTGGCCCTCCATTCTCTGTGCGGCTTTCATTTCGACTTTTCACAGTGCCTTTGTATTTCTCCATGTTCCATTCTCCTTCCTTATTTCTTGCACAGCCCAATTTTCTTCTTGGATATTGGTTTCTGTAATACGTCAAGTGAGAATATCGACTTTCTTTGCAGGTTTGAGGATAAGAGTTGCCAATCTCTTCTTCAAGCTTCTGACATGCTTCCTCTACATATTCAGGGTTACAACGGACAGCGTTCCTACTTTTGCCTCTTGGTAAGTGTTTTTACATTTTTACATCGAGTATCAAGTTACCATCTTATCAGGTTTTAAGAATTTTAGACAACTCCATCATTAACATGCATGTTGTTTTTTTTTTTTTTAACTTTCTCATTATATACAAAGTATAAGGTTGTTCTAGCAAGTATTAGGGGAAAACCTGACCTTCAAATTTTTGCTGCTCTTTTTTTTATTATTAGATTAATTATAATGAAATGAAGACAAAGCTTAAACTTGAGATTTTTCGATCGTCATTCTCAAAGGGAATCGTCTACTTCAATTTTCTACTTAAAATTTTAATATTGAATTTGAACGTTGTACTGAATTCGATCAGGGAAATACAAAATACAATTTTTCGTTGAAAATTTTCCGAATTTTCGAAAAAATATTAATGGTTTCACTCGACAACATTTCTAAGGTCCAAAAGTTAAAAACGATTCGAAAAGCCCTTCTGGATGTTTAACACACGTTTTTTTCTCATGATTTATTTATTTAGTTCGATAAGTTCAGAAAATTTTCCTAAGAATATCTAATGTTTAACTTTTGCTCTCTAAAATTGAATAACTCACATTTAGAAAAGCACAACTTAAAATTGGGTGTTCTTCGGCAAATTTTCTTGACTCAGAAAAAAAAAGAAAACAAAATGTCGAAAAAAAACGTGGCATGAGCATCGAAAAGGCTTTTTATATATTTTTTCGATTTTCCGACCTTGGAAATGTCGTTGAATACGAACATACATATTTTTTTCGGAAAACTCGGAAAATTTAAAGCAAAAAATCGTACTCTCGATTTTCCTGGTCAGATTCAGTAAGAGGTTAAAATGTAAAGTACACATTTTTAGTTAAAAAGTGGAGTAGGTAATTTTTGAAAATAATGAGCGACAAATTTTCAATTTAGGTTTTTCCGTTATATAAGTACAGTGATTCGAAAAATAGAAAATAACACCAAATTTTGAATGTCAAATTTTCGTGAGATATTCGGTGGACTCACCCATTGAAATAAAAAGAATGGCTTCCAATGAAAAAGAATTATCTGTCAGGTTTTTATGAAAATACATGCTTCAAGTGTCTCAGATAGCAAAAATTGAAAATTTTGAAATTTCGATCTTTATGTTAATAACTTTCGTTTTGTTATAATAGTGCATGAGCGATGCCTAAATAATTCATAGACTTTTCGAAGGCTAGAATCTTTCATTAAAACGTTTTTTATGTTAAAAACTCTTACTCATACTTCGTTATGCTCTTAAGGGGGTGTGAAAGTCGAAAAATGTCGAATTTATTTTCGAGAAAAAGAATTTTTTTGCTTACAAGTACGAATGTGTTATTATTTCGCGTGTGAATTATGTAAAATAAATTGTCCATAAAAAAATATGAATTAATGGCTAAGAAGCTACCGTAGATATTTTTTAAGATTCGCATGAGTTAAATTCAAATTGGGTTTTAGTTTCGCGTGCTTCATATGTAGCGATCACTGTTTCAGACCGTAGATGTGCTTAACAAAATTCCATTAATAAAATTGACCGAGAATAGTCGCATCGGATAACATATTCATATTAGCAATACACGATCACTGACTGTAATATACTATAGTCATTAAAAACATATCAATTGTAGAAAAACATCTTAGGATTCAACCCTACAAATGATAATGCGTTTGAAAATATCTCTTCAGTATTTAAACTCGATAAGTTGAAATTTCGCGAAACCGTTTCGCTACGAGTGAAATTACAGGATTTGAGTAAAATGCGCTGGTTAGACTTAGATATTTTAGGGTGGGGGCGAAAATAGCGGATGACCAAAATAGTGAATGGCTAAAAAAGCAAATTTCGAAATTACGAACGTCTGAATCTAGAATGATCATCATTATGAAATTCGTTATTTCAACCATTCACGATTTTGACCATCCACTATTTTACCTTTTTCTCATAAAAATGTATTCAAAATAGCGAATGATAAAGAGGCGAATGACTGAAAAATCAATTTCCGTAATTATCTACATTCTACATTTCGACGTTCCTTATTCTTCAATTTTCGTTATTTTGGTCATTCACTATTTTGACCCGCGCAGATATTTCATTCAAAATTTAAGAAATACATCCTGAAGATGATGAACCAATGTAATGAACACTAGAAAGGGATCAAAATTTTTTAAATTACTTGACTTTTTCCCCTAAATCGAATCTTCATTGCTCCTCTCCCATTTTGAATCTTTACTGTGGCGCACAGCCATTTTGTGATAAAATTGAAACCAAGGGAAACTATGCGAAAAAACGTTGCATCTTTTTTTCTGGGTTTCGATTTCACTCGCCGGCGCAAAAGTACTGCGCATTTAGATGAAAATACACCCTTATGTTTTTTCTTAACCTTACTTTCCCCCTTATTCCCTTTTCATAAGCTCTTACGTACTGCGCTTTGTCATAGTTCTCGTCACTGGGAAATCTGCCGGTGTTCACACTGGTGGACCCTACGAAACCCTCGCTGTTATCGCCGTTACATCCTTTCTCTCTGTCACTATTCGCATGTTCCCAATGTCCGAAGGGAATAGAAGGGGTTCTATCCCCCTGAACCACTTTTTCATTTCCTCCTTTGCCTCTCCACTGATTTCCGTTTCTCTTCCGTTCTGGCCATTCTTATTCTTATTCTTCCTAACTTGCCCCATTCATTTTTTTTTACCTTCTGCCTCTTAAAAGTTCTACTTCCTTACCTTAAGAGGCAGTGATACACCCCCTCTCGCCCGCAGAAATTTCAAAAGCTGTTTTCTCCCGAACGATACGACAGATAGGGTCTGGATTTTGAGAGGATACGCAGGAGTATCGTGGAATTTATTTTTAAGAATCAGAAGAAATTCGATTATTTTTAAGAATAAAAAGATATTCGTTTATTTTTAAGAATGAAAAGAAATTCGTTTATTTTTAAGAATGAAAAGCAATTCGTTTATTTTTAAGAATAAATAGAAATTCGTTTATTTTTAAAAATAAAAAGAAATTCGTTTTCTTTTTAAGAATTAAGAGAAAAATAGTGTGAGAGAGACAGAGCTATGTTAGAGAGAGAGAGACAGACCTATAGGCGTTTAGCATTGCGCGACGAAATTTCTGGCGGTGTATCAATGGGTCTTACAGAAAAATACGAAAAGTGAAATCCTAACGTAAGAAACATTTTTTTTTAATCATGAAAAAAATACTTCATCTAACATTATCTTTTCTTTGAATGATGAGAAATTCAAGGAATTGTAGTGACATTGAATTAAGGAATTTTTTCTCTCGATGTATGACGGTAACTTATACAAGGTACAGCGACGGAAGAGCAACTATCAGTTCAACTGGTGTTGATTATTTCGAACATCATTTTAGTCATTTTCCGAGGCTTTTTTCTGAAGAAATCAACTTTTATTCGGTGCTTTTTTTTTATCACTTTGACAGTGATTGCTGGGGTGACGTTCTCAAAATTCCGGCGGCTGTGCCAATCACACTCGTTGTCCAGCCTGTCCTCGCTTATCTCTTCTGTCTGTCATGCCCTACTTTGCCTGCCAGTACTTTTTCTTGCCTTATCTTCACCTCGGTCTCGTATCGCCCGTGTCTCTACTTGTCTCCAATCACAAGTTTGCAACCCTCCACTTTCACTGTGTCGCCTTTTGCTCTTCCCTTTTTACTTTTCTGACACATTCCCTTAACCTTTCTCGGTCTACTCAATTTTTTCCCCTCAAAATCTTTAGCACCCCTTCACTCTCACCGTCGCTCTACTGAACCTTAGCCTTTATTCATCTTCTTTCCTGCCTCATTTTTTTTCTGTCCACCAAGGTTTCCACCTTTGACGTGTATTCACTTCTTTTTAGTGCTCATTCTGCGGTCGTATCCAAACTGTCTAATTCTTTCCTTCTCATTATTTTCCCATTACCCTTTTGCCCTTGTCGACCCTTAATCCCGTGTTCAGTTATCCTTTAAGTCCTTCAAGCCCTCATCCTCCCCCTTTTCTGCGAACCGTTTCTCGTATTCGAAACCTCAACCACTGTTTCAAGCAGGTCTACTTAACCTGCAACTCGAAACGGAAATCTGTTATTATAGTAGTTGTGGTTAACCGAATCCGGGTTTTTTCGATAGTTTTTGAGGGTTTTCATACATGGGACTTTTACAGTGGATCTGGTTACATAACAAAGTGACATTAATGAAAATGTACTCATGATGGTACGAGTACTTGAAAAAAGTTGATATTTTATCCTTATGACGAGTGAATCATGCGCTATTTTTCATAAATTTTATACGACCATACAATGTGCAGGATCTTCAAGAATAATTTTGTTTACAGGAGATAAAGCCTTTTGGATAAGCATAGGGTTTAAGGAGGTTCGTCGGTAAAATTGAAAATGCACAGAAAAATCTAAAATAATTACCGCGTTTTTAATACTTCATAACAAACTAACATGAATTTTTTGGAAATTTTCGTCTACATCGTTTACACAAAATTAATTTTTTCATGCATACATTTGAACATGGGCTCTTATGGCATATTGACGAATAAAAAAAAAAATTGAAAAAATGTTTACATCGAAAAAAAGAATTAATTCCACCAAATACATCAAAATTCAACGATGTAAAAAAAAAATTCAAATATTTTTTTTTTAATTTGTAAATATGCCATAAGAGCCCATGTTGAAATGCATGCATAAAACAATTCATTTTGTGTAAACGATGTAGACGAAAATTCCCAAAAAATTCATATGAGTTTGTTACGAATTATTTAAAACGCGGTAATTATTTCAGATTTTTCTGTGCATTTTCAATTTTACTGACGAACCTCCTTAAAATAAAGTAATTCACTTAAGTGTACAATGATGTTTCGATTTCGCAAAAACTCGAATTTCTTGAATGCTGAATAATTATCGGACCGGAAAGAATTTGTTCTCGTGCAAAATAATAAGATACAGAACCATCATCCGTTAACTGGTTTGATGCGAAAACCAAAAAAGAGCGAAACATAGATTTCCGGAAAAATGCTTGAAACATTGAAGTGCAATAATATTCATCATCGGCTAATCCTTCATTGCACGTCCATTCTATTATTTATTTCTTGATTCTTTTAGTCCTGAGAAATGCTTTTTTATCTCCTCAAAAACCAAAAAAATGACCTGTATATATTTTTTGATATATTCTATTAAATCCCTTGTTATATTCCACGAGTAAAACATATTTGGAAGAAAAGTGGTGCAAAATAAAACACTTAGGCATCGTTTCGAGTTTACCAAAGCAAAGTTTACCAAATGACGGCAGGTCATCTATCACCACATGACGTCACGTTTTCAATACTTTTTTAGCATATTGAACTTCTACACCGGGTCAAAGTTGTTGTTTCGATGTCATATACCATACGAGCAATTTTAGGATTGTTGTGTCTCATAACTCAGAGTAAATATAGCTGCATCTTCGCGACACGCGTATAAATATATATACAGAGATGGCGATACCTTCGCTCGCAGCAAATATGGCGAGTGCACCAATTATTCACTATGTACTGCACACGAATACAATCTCAAAAACTAAGAACATATTGTGGCGAATGTGCAATCTATCAGCGCCACCAGTGGCCGTGAACCGAACTTCTTGCACTACTTGTTGTCGGCACGTATACAACAATAACTATCAATACCTCAGGCTGTGTGAGCACTGCATATACCGAATAAATATGGACATAATTATCACAGCCAAAACGCTGCTTCTATCAAAATTTATAATATTGTGTCAAGACGTCAGTTTGCGTTATTTGATAACGTGATATTCGTGACACCTAAATTTTAAAAGTCAATATCCGTGGTATCCCAAACATTTGCTTATTTACCACACTGTAAAAAATATTTAGGAAGTTGATGAAAATTTGTCGAATGTTTATATGCACGAACATATTAAATTATATATTAAATTCAACAGGAAATTATATACACTCATAGTACAGTTAACTATAAAATGACAACTATTGATTTTTAGTCCTTTTATAGTTACGGTGACTATAAAAATAGTTGTGACAACTAATTAAGTGGTAACAACTATATGTTTGTACCAACTACAAATGAATAGTTGTCACTCTATGATTACTAATATCATAAGTTTCTCTCAGTGTAGTGATATCACAATCCTTTCGTATCAAACGTGACATTTTTTTAAATTTTTAGATTACGTTTATTGATATTATATCATAGTTGTATATTGAAGACAATATGTCTGCTCATTCTTTAGAAATTTCGATAAAATTGTATTAGCCTCTATAATGAAAATGTTTACAGTGTATTCATAAAGTTGTTTCACTGCACATATTTTTATCGGGTTTGTAGACTGATCCTCAGAGGTTTATGGAGAACGAGAACAAAATTTTTTTCCCTTTCTCGTAACGTCGACCCGACCTCTCTCAACCGGTAATTGAGTGAGTCTAAGTCCTGTATCTTGAGCTCTGTTGTTGACCATCAGTTTCTTGCCAGTCACGCTATTCATCCTCGTAAAAGGGACTTGAATACCTTAAGGATGTAGGAGCGCGATGGGGTGCTTAAGGAGGTTCGTCAGTGAAATTGCAAATGCACAGAAAAATCTGACGTAATTACCGCGTTTTAAATAATTTATAACAAACTCACATGAATTTTTTGGGAATTTTCGTCTACATCGTTTACACGAAATTAATTTTTTTATGCATGGATTTTAACATGGGCTCTTATGGCATATTTACGAATTAAAAAAAAATGTATTGAACATTTTTTTTTACATCGTTGAATTTTTAAGTATTTGGTGGAATAAATTATTTTTTTTTTCGATGTAAAAAATGTTTTCAAACATTTCATATTTTTTTTATTCGTAAATATGCCATAGAGCTCATTTTAAAATGTATACATAAAAAAATTAATTTTGTGTAAACGATGTAGGCGACAATTCCAAAAAAATTCATGTTAGTTTGTTATGAAATATTAAAAACGCGGTAATTATTTTAGATTTTTCTGTGCATTTTCAATTTTACTGATAAACCTGCTCAAGGCGCTCAAAAGTGGGAATTCAGAGAAAAAATGCGAATACTTCCCGATGGAAGAAAAATCTTTTAAAAATAAAGCATACAAAAGGTGCAGCAGAGATTAATTTCGCATATTAATAATTGCAAAATGTTATTATCAAATAGGTGAAGAACAAAAATTGTTAAGCAAATTATCCGTCAACCTAACTTTTTTTCCAATGAAAATGACATGTTAATTTCTCTGAATGCGTATGAATTTTTTCAGGTTTTTTTTTTTTCATTTTTTCAATTTTGATTTTTATTATTTTCAAAAATGCGTGCGACATAACGAATTTTGAAAATGTATTCGGCATAAAACCATCTATAACACTCAAGATTTTTTTGCAAAACGCATATCCAAAATTTGTTATATCCTGCGCATTTTTCAATGTAGAAAAAAAAGCGAAATCAAAATAAAGAGAAAAATCTGAAAAAATTCATACGCATTAAAAAAAATTAACATATCATTTCCATAACAAAAAAAGTTAGGTTGACTGTTTATTTGTTGAAAAATCGTTTTTCTTCACCAACATGTTAATAACATTTTGAAATTATTATTGAGCGAAATCAATCTTTTCAGCACGTTTTATATGCATTATTTTTTCCGATTTTTATCCCATCGAGAAGTGATTGAAATTGTCTCTGAAACTGACTTTTGGCGGGACTGTACCTATCATACATCCTTAAGTGGGATGTTGGATATCTACTTCCTTATTATTAATTAATTTGTGTATTAAGTTATTCATTTAATTTACGGGACGAATCCTTGTACAACTTTTACAGTTCAGATATAAACATTTACAATTGACAATATTGTATAAATATATATATTCGTGTGTATTGACAATATATATATATATATATATATATTACAAACAATTACAAAAATAGTATCACTATGTATTGCATATAAATGAGCATCTTTCATGCTAAGAATAACATTAAACTACTTATTGACGGAAGCAGATAGCCGAAGACGTTGGTCATACACTGATAAAAAATTATGCGGTATTAGGTTAAACGTACTATTACGATTTCTCTGGGTGTAGAAAAGATAATCAAAAAAACTCTTGTTGTTATTATATCAAACATCTTATTATTTATTACTTCTATTATTGTTCATTATATTATTATCATTTATTATTACGTCGCGATCAGTAGTCGATTATTCTGAAATCCCGACATTAACTTATGATTTTATCGCAAAATTCCTGGGGACTTTCTTTTTATATTGAATAGATGTTATGATGCTTCGACGATGACCGCCTTTAATGTTTTGATGGATTTCTTTTTATAACTCGTTAGAAGCTTAACAACTCTTTGCAGAAGTGACAATTCTGCTGGAAGTTATCTCAACTCTGAATATGTGGATCATACAGTGAAACAATGAATTTGTGTGTCATTTATTAAATAACGTGTAGAATATTGAAACATGGATATTTTAGGATTCAATTTCTCAGATCAAGCGCCGGTGAGAGGTTATTTTGTCTTCAGTGCAGCAAAATTGAACACTAAATCTTGTATAGAAATCAATATTTGAGGCTGTATCTAATAGTCAGCGAGACGAGACGACCTCATTAAAATCAATAGGTACTTACCTAAGATAGATAAGACTAGTATTATCTATCAATAGGTAGAGAGGAACATTTTCGATAGAACCAGTATATACATATTTGTCTTATCTAAATTGCCAAGGAGCCTCAACATTTCGAGGCTATGCTTTCAAAGAAATCCTCTCTTGCTCAGGGTGAAAAAAATGCATGAAACTCTGATGTAAGATGTGAAATAAAAATCAATCTAAAATTAATTCTTTTAATCATAAAAAAATTCATATTAACGAAGACGCAGATCCTTGAAGAGTTGACGCTGATAAGCAAACCATAAAATAACTTGCCAGAAAAATATCGAATGCAGAATATCATTCAAACATTTTTAAGAAGGAATTTCCTTTCGAATCACTTTTTTCCGGGCTCAAAATATTGTCTTTTTCCAAAGTTACATTTTTTTCCTTCAAACTCATTTTTATGCAAAGCTGAAATTTGAAATTTGAATAAACTAAGCAATAAACTGTGTAAAATCTAGGCCCTGAAAAGTTATAGTTAAGAATGACTTAATCAACATCTGGTTTTAGCGACACAGTAAAAAATTCGTACTGGAAAGTATATTTGAAGATCTGAACTTTTTGTCTAGACAACTTTTTTGTTTAAAGTCAAATTTTACTCACATGGGAACTCGAAAAATCTGTAGAAAATAATAAATAATCGGAATCATTGATTCAATAAAATTTCTCGGACATATTCAAGACATTAACAACTACGTTTTATTCTGATTTTAATGATTCTTGAGCAGTCCCAAAATTGCGTTGGCCAAGTTGATACGAAATTACCCATATATGCTGTGGATAATATATATTATACCACAGTGGCTACTTCACGCACACTTCGCTTCGCTTGCGTGTGTGTAACAGGCACTTCTCGCACTAGTGGCATAAAATTGTATACGATACTCGTGCGAGAAACTTGTTCTGTTCTCGTGTGATTACAACACTCGCCTTCGTCACGTGCTGCAAACTCACACTCGTCGCGAAAAAGTTTCATCGCACTAGTATCGTAATGTACTATTTTTCAATTCTGGTGGTTTCTATATAAAAAGGTGCATATTAGCAGATACACTTTTATAGGTTTGAACGAAGAATGCGTAAAAAAAAGAACAGATTACAACACACCCTAGTATGAATAATACAGTTAACTATGGATATTTGAGCAAGTCATTTTCTAGATACACCGGGTGTGAGAGGTCATCTGCTCGTACTCCAGCAAAATTGCGCACTGAATCTTGTATATATAGATCAATATTTCATGCTGTATCTCGCACTCGGTGCATCGAGATAACCGCCTTAAGACAAATAGGTAAGGGCGAGTAGGGTATCACAATGTATCACAGGGCACAGTGAGCCACTTGGATTTTCTCGTAACTCTGACGTGCATAAATAATGTTTACTTTTGTGTTCTGTGGACTGAGCCAAATTGAGTTTCATCCATCTCGAAAAAAAAAAAAAAAAATCATAAAATGTCATGAATAATTAGAAAAAAATGAGATAGATTTGAACTCTTCAACACTAAACTTATCGACTATTGGTCGAAACCTTGCTATTTCCATTTTCTCCAAACCAGCTCGAGTTTTTGATCGTAAATTGTAATCCAATTATGAATGCATTCTCAGTAACGACATGGAGAAAAATGGATCTGCAAATATAGATGTCACTCGCTGAAAATTGTGGGAGTTGACACATGGACTTTATTGTAATAGCTCATATGGACGTTTTGCAGCTCACGATATGTACAGTAGCCATCTTAAATTTGCTTATTTACGACAATGATTTATTCCTTAACAATATAGTAATCCGTTGTATTTGTATTTGATTGAAAGGTGAAAACATTGTACCAATCTTGATTGACATAGTATTTATTAGTATAAATACTATGTCAATGATAATTAGCAAAAATTACTAATACTGGCTTGGGATTAACGTAGGGTTTCTTGATATTCGAAAATAAAAACATGGTTAATGATGACGTGGGGGGATTTATGCGTGTACGAGAGATATGTTAAATTCGGTAGATGCATACTTTCGTTATTAATGATTTTTCAAAAGTTTTTTTCTTGATTCAAAAGCGGTGGACTGTTACTATTTCATAAGGACCCGAAAAGTCTCTCTTTTCGGGTCCTTATGAAATAGTGTGACGTATTATCGAGCAAAAGGAGAGAATGAGACCTATTATTAAAAGCGTTAAATAATACATTTCGCTTGTTAAAACTACATGTTTAATTTCAAATTTAACGTGAACTTGGTAAATATTTGAATAATGTTCTGAATATATAGATAAAAAAATAGAAAAGTATTTCGTAATCTGTATTTTATGAAGTACTCAAAATACCTTCAACAATACAAAAGAAATGAAAATAAGTATTTTAGTATTTAAAATACGTATTTTCATTTCTTAAAATACATGATGTATTTTAAATACTGCCCAGCTCTGAAAAATAGTGACACATTATGTCCCACTCTCCGCTATGTACACTGTTCTCATCTGAACTGCAGAGGTATTTCAACATTTAGACAAGATTTAGATTTATATATTCAAAAGCATTCCTACTTTTGAATGTATATAGCGTCCTAACGTGCTGTCGAAATTTGCAGAAAACCTTAAAAAAATCTTCTAAAGAGTAATACATAAATACATAAAAACCCCTAAAGTGCATGATTTTTTCCGCATTGAAGTCGCAATCGCCATATCACCGACAACCTACCGCTTTATTCAATTAAACCATTGATTGCTGCGTTCGAAATCATATATGAGCTACTAAAAGTTTATTATCTCAAGTGAAACGATTATTCGATCATTGATCTAGTTGAACGTAACACTTTTTCGTATTACTTCTCACGCTCTCGTTGGAAATGTTGCATTTACTATTATATATTTCAGCTATGGTTGCCAGCCAGGAAACAAGTCGGAGATCTTGGCATCGCAGATGCTCACCGAGGAGGAGTTTCAGGAGCACTCGACCATCAACTGGGACGCCATCCTGTGGGTGAGAAGACCGTTGGAATTGTGGGTAGTCCAGGTGATACTCGCAATGGTATCTCTTACGGAAGCCTTGCTCCTCGCCTATCTCGGTTACAAGGTACGTCGCTTCTGGTTACGAGGATATTTGTTCCATTGCGTTTCTCGAGTATATCCGATCCGTTGCGCGCTCGCCTCTCTCGCGAAAAATCCAATGTGACACGGACTCTTTTCCAGTCCAAGCAGATTTTTCCCTGAAAGCCGCGAATATCCGACAGCCAACATTTTTTGATAAATTTAATTCGTCGAAAAATCTAAAACCTTCGACAAGTTTTTGTCGTATTCCGTGTCTCCAATAGTTTCCATTCTCATGCATTTTTATAAAAACGTAAAACCAATAGTTTGTGATCCTTGAAAGCTGGAATTCTCACTGCATATTCACGCAAAAAGCAAAGTATTGAAACAGTTTAAAAAGGATTATGTATTGGACTGAATTGATATTTAAAAAAAAACAGTAGACCGTATTATTAGTTTGAGGGAAATTGTGCTTTAGCCGTTTTATGGTAAATTTAATTTTCTTAAGTGCTTCGGCGAATGACGGCTTGACTGTTTATTTTTTTTGTTTTACATTTCGCCCTGATCAGGGCTCTTTTTAAAAAATGTATTTATTTGTCGAAGTCGGAGTCACATGTTTGACTGCTGATCAGTCAAACATGTGACTCCATACTGTAAAAAAACATCTGCTTGAAATTTAGTGTACTTTCATTGGAAGTTTTTATTCATAAACTAGGATATGAAATTTAGTATACAAGTGTAATGTAAAATTTAGGTATTGTAGATCACATTTAATAGTTTACTCCAATTTTACAGTAAAAGTATTTGAATTTTAATAATTTCCTTTAATTTTACTGGGAAAGTACATGAATTTTGTACCACAATTGTTTATTAAATTTCGATTACGAGTTTATACATAAAAACTTCCAACCTTTTCTAACAGTGAAGTTAAAGAAAAACCATTCAGCACAGACGCAGACCTAACCTAAAAGACCGGAGAGCCCGGTCAGCATGATATTTCATTTAAAAATGAAAGAAAACAGTCGGATGAATGAAAAACAAAAAAGTAGTCGATTACAACTCCGCGAAATAAATACATTTCTGAAGAGGCCCTGATCAGGGCGAAACGTTAAAAAAATTAGAAGTCAAGCGGTCATTCGTCGAAGCAACTAAAGAAATTTAATCAGTTTGAGGGTCCTCGGTTCAAGTTTAAAACCGATAGCTCGTAATCCGCGAAATCCAGGATACCCACGGTATTCCCACGCAAAAAGGAAAGTATTTAAACAGTATGAAATAAAACTATGACTGATTGGACTAAACTGATATAAAAAATCTGTAGATCGTATCATTATTATCTTTAGTAGATCGTATCATTAGAGGGGTGCGGGGGACTGAAAATCATCATGAATGATCACATGGGGGAGGGGAGGGGTCTTGATTCAAAGTCACGTACATTTCTCGATACATTATTTTATAATATTACCGTGTAAATTCTATTGTACGATTCGAAATAGTTTCGCAGTTCCAAGAATTCCATCACCGATTCTGTAGGGTTCTAAGGGCCTTTTCGCACAAAAAAAAGCTGTTGCTGCCTCTTTAATGCAATATAGTATATATTGATAAAAGCATAACTCTTCAGTTTTCACACTCCTTTCGCCGAACCTTAATCTTCTATGATGAAGAGGTTTTGCAGAAAAAAGCCCATTTCCAGAACATGTAAATGAAAAAATTTAAACAAATGTACAAATAGCAGTTTTCGGTAGTATTACTAATTATCAAACAGATTCTGGAGGATAACATAAAAAGTCTCGTTTGTGGAGAACGCTTCATATATACATGTACGGTATCCGACATTTTATTTTATTCCTTAGGTGACAATACAATACAATTTCGGTAAAATCATTATTGCTTTCTCCGAATAGCATGAAATACAAATATTTATACCACAGTGTGCGTAAAGTGGCTACTTCACGCACACTTCGCTTCGCTTGCGTGCGTGAAACAGGCACTTCTCGCACTAGTGGCATAAAATTGTATTCGATACTCGTGCGAGAAACTTTTCCTGATCTCGTGTGATTACAACACTCGACTTCATCTCGTGCTGCAAACTCACACTCGTGGCGAAAAAGTTTAATCGCACTAGTATCGTAATGTACTATTATACCACAGTGTGCGTGAAGTGGCTACTTCGGCCTTCGGCTCGTGCTGAAAACTCACACTCACACTCGTCGCGAAAAAGTTTCACCGCACTAGTATCGTAATGTAGTATGAAGTCACAATAAGGGCTATAAAAAAGTAAATAAAAAATTATTGTTGTATATAATGTTACCGAGAGTCAGTTGGGTTATTGTACGAAAGTGCCAGTCAAGTTCTACGGCTAAGCGCCTGACGGGTCGATAGCTGCGATACTCTACCTGTGGCGATAGTCGTACTTGGGGGTGTTGCTGGTGAGACGAAACCATTACGGTGAACGTAGATGTAATACGAATACCGTTAAGTCTAACAACGTCCGTGACTCACCGACGATAGCTCGCCTCGTTTAGATGCCGCGATCGCGGGCGTATTTCAAAATCATAACACGCTGCTCCGGACGTTGACTTTTTACGTGTTGAATGTAGCAATGTTACTCGGAAGTCGTTTTAAAATTGACAATGGTGTTCTTAATGAAACTAAAGATTCTACAGGGACTAAAAATTCTTGTAGGAAGTCATTGTATTATTAGACTGGTAGTTCCAATAGATAAAATTATAGCTCAGGGAATCGTTAGGTAACCGTATTACACAATATTATATTCAATAGTTCATGAGATAATCGGAAAAATGTTTTCTTTTTCACTTGCGAATATTCTATATGAATTCTATATTTGCATTCGAATTTTGAATAATCGAGATTAATGCTGAATACTCGACATACGTTTTGGTATTTCTGTTTGAATTTCTGAATTCTATTAGAATTTTTGAAATTCTATTTGAATTTTGGAGATTCTATTTGAATTTTGGAGATTCTATTTGAATTTTCGATTTGAATAGAATTCAAATAGAATTTTGAAAATTCAAAATAAATTTTTGAATTTCAAAGAATTGAATTTCAAAATTCTATTTGAATTTCTAAAATTCTATTCGAATCTCGAAGATGTTTTTTAAATTCCGAATGTTCAAATGACGAGTATTCAATTTCTAATATTTGAATCATGAATATTCAAGTATCGAATATTATAGCTCAGAATAAAAAAATTTAAAATATTCATATTTTAAATATATTACTTTAGCTTCAAAAATTATATTTAATTTTAGATATCCCAAAATGATCGAATATTCTATTGGAGTTGCGGATATCAAAAAATCATCGAGTATCCAATATAAATTCCAAATACTTAAGATCAATCGAATATCCGCTATAAATTTCAAATATTCAAGATCAATCGAATATCCGCAATGAATCTTAAATACTTAAGATCAATCGAATATCCGTTATAAATTTTAAATATTCAAGATCAATCGAATATCCGCAATAAATCTTAAATACTTAAGATCAATCGAATATCCGCTATAAATTTCAAATATTCAAGATCAATCGAATATCCGCTATAAATTTCAAATACTTGATATCAATCGAATATCTGCTATAAATTTCGAATATTCAAGATCAATCGAATATCAAATTGACGCAAATAAATAAAGAATCGATTCTATTAAAAGACGAATATTCGACTAGCACTTAATAATATTTGCTATCGAAATGTGAAAATTTACTGCATATCGTATATTTTTATAGCGCTGATATCAAGCGCTTGGTGACAGGCGTCATAAGAATGGCTCAAATGTGGCAGGGTTACGCCCTGCCAATGTTTGCCCGTCGATATTGTACCGCTGTAGTCCATAGTTATCGCTCGACTGAATCTTTATACCACGGGGCGAAGCTTTCGAAGCGAAAACAGATAACGTTGAATTTCTGAACTGCATCGTGTATAGGTAGACAGCTTCCAATGTATATTTATACACCGTTACTTCGATAGGAGCTCCCACTCAACTGGTGGTTGTGATAGTATGTCGGTGATCGCGATTCTCTTGCTAGCGAAGGTCCAGCTCGAGTTCAGGTGCCGTATGCCATTGGGAAGCAAAGCTTTCGAGCGTTTACCACCCGGTAAAGCTGAATGAGACACTAGGCGAGCTTTGCGCGACCCTTGGACGACAATTCTGATGACGGTCGGAATATACGCTCGTCGTTGTCGCGTCGAGAATATCGATACGGACGCGGAATTCACGTCGTCGAAAAAAATATCGCGATTGATATCGAGAGGCGAGCGCGTTTCAGTTTCTGCATACACATTGATAGGACAAAAACCTCAATTCACTCGATTGAATCCACGCACGATACAATCGCGTAAAGCGGATAAAACAAATCGGTCAGTTTAACAAATAAAACTCTGGTGTGTCTTGTTTACTTTGATAGGACTCTCTAGTAAGTTAACGCCTTTCTCAAATTGAGTGACGCAATTGCAATATATATGGGGCATTCCATCCCAATTCGATCTGACCTTGAGTCTGACCTCGACATTTTGGCTCGTAATTTTTTGTGGTATTGCAAATGCAAAAGCACCAGTTTTTTTATTTTGTTTTTTGCATGCAATTAAAAAAAAAAATTTAAATTGAGATGTCAGTGCCATTACTTTGAAATGTAAAAAACATTTTGTTGCTTATGCAAATTTTATAGCCTTGAGCCGAATTCGGCAAGTTTTTTCTTTTTATAGTTTCTGAGGTTTTCATGATTTAAAAAATTGTCAAAAGATAAGATGAAAACCAATCTACTATGGACGATATTTATTGGACTTAGTCGTTTCTAAAAATGTATATTTATGGAGTGGTCATAAGTCAAAGCAAACACAAGAAATTAAGTCAAATCGAACCCCTTAAAGCATTTTGTGATGAGAAATAGCTTAGAGGGCTTGATAATAAGTGGAAACGAAAATAATTAGAATAATGTGTTGAGTGTTTTCTGACTAAGTAAAATAACGTTAAAAATAATGAAACAGACCGAGGTCAGAGTAAAATATTTACCAAGTTGGCCTGGAATTCATCATATATACGAGGCAATCCATCCTATTTCGACCAGGTTTTGACCTCGACCCCTCCGATTTAGCTCATAATTTTATCTAGGCTTAGTTAAACCCTCAAGTGCGCAAACAAATTTTTTTATCGCAATTTGTTTTTTAAGTATATTTTTTAATTCCCCACTTTAGCTATAATATATTTTTTCCCCAATTTGACTATAGCTAGATAATTTTGTTATTGAACAAAGTATTTTTCAGAATTTTTTCAAATTTTTTAATTATGGCGTTCGATATGTCACTTTATAAATATATATTTAAAAAATTTCATTAAAAGAGAAATTTTGAAATTTTTTTTGTTAAGTTGAGCATTCAACTAAACCTAAGAAAAATTATGAGTTGAATCGGAGGTGTTGAGGTCAAAACCTGGTCGAAACCGGATGGATTGTCCCATGCATATTAAATCATAAAAAAATAGATGAATAGAAAATTTTTTTATTTTGTTTATTAACGAGAAAGGCAAATATCATAGCATATTAAATCATTACGTTTACACTAATTTATTTATGCATTATTTTAAAAAATTTCATATTTACTGAATTGGTTAATGTACGTGTGGATTTAATAATGATGTGTACAAGAAGACACAATAGATAGATAAAGTAGTCGATTTTTAACGATCAATCCGCGCGCTTAACTTTGTTAAGTATGCCGCTGGGTATGTTGAGCTGTCCTCCTAATGTCCACAGGGAAACGTCTGGCAGCAGCTTCTATCCTTCCACTTCATCCTGGAACTGGTGAACACGATACCATTCACGATTACGGTGAGTATAAACCCTGCACTGCACTGCTTTTACATTATTATTATTATTATTATTAGCTCAACCCTTTCACCATATGAAATCCAATATTTTTTGTGTCGAAAAGAGCATCAGATCGATTGACCCCAAGTAAAAAAATTATATGAAGATTGTATAAAAATTATATGCACAGAGAAAAAAAAATGGTTATAACCAACAAAGCGTGCGCTTGCGGGCGGCGAAATAAATATTTGTTTGATCGAACGAAATATTCAATTGATCGAAGCGGCTGGTGATAATATTAATAGATGTTTCGATCAACATTGCCAAATATTTTGTCCAATCGACAAAATACGCTTTTCGCTGCCGGCGAACGCACGTTTTGTTGATTTTAACGATTTTTTTTCTCAGTGTATAAAGATCTGGATATAAGTTGTATACGAAATTGGACATATATATTTTCTATATGTTGTACACAATGCATATAATGATTCTATAAAAATTATATAAAGTGCAATATAATTTATGCAAATTTGATATTACGTTTCTACAAAAATCGTTTTATAAGATCTGCAGACTATATATAAATTTTATATAAATGAAATACAGTATATAGTTATTATATATGTCCATTTTCTTATACAGACTATATATATTGACTTGTATATGATTTTTTCACGTGGGACATTAAAATTTAAGTTCTCCATGGATGGAAATGAAATTCACTGATTTTTAGCTTTTAAAAAAATAAGTCTGTAATTTTTTGCGTTAACCTTGTCGCCGTTAAATTTACGAATGTGAGCAAAAAGATTGTGCAATTTTTTTTTGCTCCTGGCAGATGTTCAGGCTTCTAGAGAAAAATAAACTTAAGCGATCTGATTGTGATTCGCTATTTGACATTTTTTGTCGTATGGTTGAAGTCTTCGATTACGAATCTGAACTTTCAATGTCCTTTTATACTATAGAGTAGACGTACCATTTTTGACCACTGTACCATTAGTGGCCACTCGAAGAATATATAGATCACTTCATCATTACATTAATCTATAGAAATGACTAAATGTGTTTATTCTACAATAATCGAAGTAAACAAAAGTTTCCCATGACAGCTGAGTTTTTCATTAGAAACAAACATCTGCTTTTTGCAGCAATAATTATTATATCAAGACCTTCCGACGATCACATTTATACGGTAAAATCAATGCCAAGGCTGAAAGACTGGTCGATGGCCTATTGACAATGCATGTATATGTTACAAATCATAGATATAGTATTGAAAAATAATGTACTACAAATTTAAAAAAAACTGTACAACGTATTGTCAATGAAACTCTTTTACTACTACTAAATGCCACATATTTGTAAATGGACGTGACTTTTGAATTCAAAAAACAGATTCGTTGTTATCATAGGTAGAAGAGAATAGTAATAATGATGAAAATCTACTTTTATTAACTCTAAAAAAGTATTTTCGACTAACACTGTAACCAATTTCTTCACGACCTTTTTTCTCAATTGGAGGTTGAAAAAATACTAAAAATGTATTATTTTCAATAGTAAAAGGTAAGATTTACACCTTTTGTCTCCACATTTCTCAAATAATTCCCAGCAAGAGAGGAAAAAAAACACAGGAAGCAGTCAGTTCATTGAATCTTCGTCGCTTGTAACTCGAAACGTTGATGCAAGTCGATATCTTTACCCGCGCTAAGTAGATTCGAAAGGTCGCATTTCTACGGCGCACATAGTAATAATAACACGCTTTCTTTTCTTGGAGTGCGCATCAGGAATCTCGGATCTCGTAGTTTTTCATTTTCTTTATTTTCCGTTTTGTGGCATAAACTAGCTTCGCGACCTTCTTATAAAATTTTTCTGCAATATCGAGCAGTCGTCCATTGTATATCTATCTCGTAACTGGCATAAGCTAACTGTAATAGATCGTATGCGTTCCGCCCCATAGGGATTAAACTCCATCGTGTCCAACCCAGTATACGTTTTCACGCGAAGGACGAAGCGACTGCTGTGTGTAACTATGTTACGTGTAGTCGTTGCTGTCCTCGGAAATTTAATTAACCCAACCCCATGAGTTTTGCGTCATGAGGCATCTAGCAACTCAACTGATGCTAAGCTTCACTGGTAAGCCGAAGCGCCGAGATCTCCATAGCTTGAGGCAAAGGTGCACAGGGAAAAGGGAAAGGGTTAGTTTTAGAGAATTTTTGTGGTTCGATTTGACACATTCGCCATCAGACTCATAATCGACATTTTTATTGAATCAGGATTTAGAGACTATAGGACGACGGAAAAATTGAAAAATTTATCGACACATACAGAAATCAAAGAGTGATTGCTGCTCAAGTTGTGTGCCAAATTTAAACTCGATATCTAAAATGGTTCTTGAGTTATCGGTGTTTGAATTTTTGTAGTTTGATTTGACACATTTGCCATCAGATTCATAATCGAAATTTTTATCGAATCAGGATTTAGAGACTATAGGACGACGAAAAAATTAAAAAACTTATCGACACATACAGAAATCAAAGAGTAATTGCTGCTGAAGTTGTGTGCCAAATTTGAACTCGATATCTAAAATGGTTCTTGAGTTATCGGTATTTGAATTTTTGTAGTTTATTTGACACATTTGCCATCAGACTCTTAATCGAAATTTTTATCGAATCAGGATTTAGAGACTATAGGACGACGGAAAAATTAAAAAATTCATCGACACATACAGAAATCAAAGAGTGATTGCTGCTCAAGTTGTGTGCCAAATATGAACTCGATATCTAAAATGGTTCTTGAGTTATCAGTGTTTGAATTTTTGTAGTTTGATTTGACACATTTTCCATCAGATTCATAATCGAAATTTTTATTAAATCAGGATTAGTGACTACAGGACGGCGGAAAATTGAAAACTTTATCGGCACATGTAGAAATCAAAGAGTGATTGCTGCTCAAGTTGTGTGCCAAATTTGGACTCGATATCTAAAATGGTTCTTGAGTTATCGGTGTTTGAATTTTTGTAGTTTGATTTGACACATTTGCCATCAGATTCATAATTGAAATTTTTATTGAATCAGGATTTAGTGTCTACAGGACGACGGAAAATTAAAAAATTTATCGACACATATAGAAATCAAAAAGTAATTGCTGCTGAAGTTGTGTGCCAAATTTGAACTCGATATCTAAAATGGTTCTTGAGTTATCGGTGTTTGAATTTTTTTAGTTTGATTTGACACATTTGCCATTAGATTCATAATCGAAATTTTTATCGAATCAGGACTTAGAGACTACAGGACGACGGAAAATTGAAAAATTTATCGACACATATAGAAATCAAAGAGTAATTGCTGCTCCAGTTTTGTGCCAAATTTGAACTCGATATCTAAAATGGTTCTTGAGTTATCGGTGTTTGCATTTTTGTAGTTTGATTTGACACATTTGCCATCAGATTCATAATCAAAATTTTTATCGAATCAGGATTTAGAGACTATAGGACGACGAAAAAATTGAAAAATTTATCGACACGTACAGAAATCAAAAAGGGGTTGTTGCTCCAGTTGTGTGCCAAATTTGAACTCGATATCTAAAATGGTTCTTGAGTTATCGGTGTTTGAATTTTTAGTTGCATATACACGCGCCTGCTCATACACACATACGGACAATTTTCTCTAAACTACTATTCTGGACGTTTTGGACCAATCTGAATGACCTGTCATAAAAATTGCAAGTTTTTAGTAACGAAAACTTCCTCTATGAGGAAGTAAAGATAATAATTTTCCTTCAGTCATTAAGGACAGCAAAAATAATGATTTTCAATTATGCTGATTGTTGAAAAGTTATTGAAAGGCCAAAGACAAATTCAACAAGCTTCTAGAAAACTTACTGATTTTCTTTTGAAAAAATGACCTTTTTTTTCTATAAATTTATACTGTTGGCTTAGAAATTTTCAATTGCTAAGTTTGATTCTAGGTCTAGTTCGAAAAGTGGAAAATCTTCAGTTTACATTCTTGAAAATTGGAATAAGAATAAAAAATCTTTATCATAAATGTTCGAATCTATATGTGTAGGTATTCATTGTTCAATAAGGAAAAAAGAGTTTTGTTAATGGTTGTTGATTTATTTATTTCGCTAAATTCTTAGTAACTCTTTGATATCGTTATTATTATTTGAAATGGATCTACTCAGAAATCTTGAAGTAAAGTGTTCCTTACCATTTATTTCATGCTCAGGGAGTATAAAAAACTATTCTGCTTGCCATTTTTAAAGCGCAAATATTTGAGGAAAAACATACAATGTCGTTCTTTGCGCTTATCAATTCCGCGAGGAACGACATTTTTCCTTGGATATTTGCGTCTCGTTGATACGGGGTGATATTTCACTTCCCCTCAATGACGTTTTCAGATTGTAACCCCAAAGGCCATTACGTAGAAAAGTAGTCCAGACTCTTGAGTAGTGAACAAAAAACCAATACCTTTATTTGAAACGAATTCCGGAAAGTATTTTCCCTCAGAATGTAAAATATTCAGATATTATTCAGGTACGATGCGGTTTGGTATTTTGACCTTTAAACCCCTTCAACTCTCCATAAAGCTTGCGGAGGTTAAGCCTCCGCTTTTTCCCATGGTATGGGAAGTTTCTGCAAACGTAAGCTTGATGATACTGTGCAATGTTTTTTTTTTTTAAATTAAAACGGGCTTAGAGTGCTTTTATCTTTATTTGCATTTAATATTTAAATAAGACTTACATTACACATAAGCTAAGCTGCAAATGGTCCATTTGTTTAGTAACAGGCAAAAAATTGACACAACCCACTTTAATAGCGAACCTTAAATATATTTTCTGTCTACACGAAGTAGGAGAATTACCATCGTTTATCTCTGTTAGCCGTTATTATGCAATCTTATTAATAATTAAACATAATCACAATAATGATCAATTATCAAATTAATTGTCATGGCAATACGTTATGACTAATAATTATAATCACTATCATTACATTAAATTTCTGCAATCCCTTTTCGTTGAATAATTGTTTACTACCCATGTTTTAATTGCAAATGGAATAAAACCTCATTGCAATTGTAAGTAAAAATTAAGGAGTGAAAAATATTGTGAGCAAACAAAAAAAATCGAAATTATACGAAATCGTGTAATATTCTGGTTTACTCTCTGCAACGATTGGGGTTGAATTTAATGTCAAAATGTCTTACTGTGTTTTCCACATCAATGGGAACTTTAAATTCCTTCCTAGGTTCGAGTTTGAACTCAATACTATGAATTCAATCTCCATACGTCCTCTAAATTATGCACTCAATTTCGGTGACCGTAGGCTCACTCCCAGAAACGAGGACCGAGTACAGAACCATACAATTGCTATTTTTAACGTAAACTTGATGATACTGTGCAATGTTTAAAAAAAATCTAAACGGGCTTACAGTGCTTTTAACTTTATTTGCATTTAATATTTGAATAAGACTTACATTACACATAAGCTAAGCTGCAAATGGTCCATTTGTTTGGTAACAAGCAAAAAATTGACACAACCCACTTTAATAGCGAATCTTAAATAGATTTTCTGTCTACACGAAGTGAGAGACTTACCATCGTTGATATCTGTTAGCCGTTATTACGTAATCTTATTAATAATTAAACATAATCACAATAATGCTATCAAGCATTGTAGATTTCATACAATTATCAAATTAATTGTCATGGCAATGCGTTATGACCAATAATGATAATCACTATCATTACATTAAATTTCTGCAATCCCTTTCCGTTAAATAATTGTTTACTACGTATGTTTTAATTGCAAATGGAATAAAACCTCGTTGCAATTGTGAGTAAAAATTGAGGAATGAAAAATTTTGTAAGCAAACAAAAAAAATCGAAATTATACGAAATCGTGTAATATTCTGGTTTACTCTCTGCAACGATTGGGGTTGAATTTAATGTCAAAATGTCTCACTGTATTTTCCACATCAATGGGAACTTTAAATTCCTTCCTAGGTTCGAGTTTGAACTCAAGACTATGAATTCAATCTCCATTCGTCCTTTAAATTATGCACTCAATTTCGGTGACCCTACGCTCACTCCCAAAAACGAGAACCGGGTACAGAACCATACAATAGCACCCAAGGCAAATTATGTGATTGTTTGATGTTGGAACGTGAAACGTGACGCCTGCCGTCCGGTCGGATAAACACAAGCGAAGCACAAATACGGGCTGCAACGCAAACGCCAGAATAAACGTTGATCCGTTAGCTAATACTGCACACATCGTCAGTCTGTTGGTCACGACTGAAATGTCGATCGAATGATAATTAGTAGATGGTTTGTGGATCAATGTATTTAAACGCAATTGTTTATTTGTCAGGGATAGGTACAGACATATGGGGATAATGGATAAACAGGTGTGTCTTAGTCGATCGAATGTCCGACAAGTGGACTAACTAAATAATCGACCAGCATTATTGGATAGTATGTTGATTGTTTTCCGCAATCGCTGTCAACAGTACGCTTCAAAGTAGTCAGAGTATATCACTGGTTATTAGGATTGCCTAACCATAGATTTACCCAAACGCCATGCAGTCGCAATCAGTAATTAAAGCATAGATCGACTGATGGATTTGTGAAATTCGATTATAGAAATGTCAATTATATTTTTAAATTATAGAATAATCAAATTCGTGATTATTCTAGGTCAAAAAAAAAAAAAAAACAATCTATATAAATTTTCCTAAAATAAAGTATTTCTGGCTGGCACTGTAGTCAATTTCTCCAGGACTTTTTTCATCAGTTGAATGCTTGAGGATGTATTATACGTACAGTCCGGCCGAAAGTGAGTTTCAGAGACAATTTCGATCACTTCCCGATGGGATAAAAATCGAAAAAATATAATCGATATTAAACGTGCTGAAAACATAAATTTTGCATAGTAATAATGCTAAAATGTTATTAACAAATTTCTGCGAAAAACAGTTGTTCAACAAACAATCAGTCAATCTAATTTTTTTTCTAATGAAAATGATATGTTAACTGTTTTAAATGCGTATCGATTTTTTCAGATTTTTTTCTTTATTTTGATTTTGATTTTTTTTATTTTTAAAAATGTGCGCGAAATAACGAATTTTGGATATGTGTTTGGCATAAAATCATCTTCTACACCCAAGATTTTTTTGCAAGACGCATATCCATAATTTGTTATATTCTGCGCATTTTTCAAAATAACAGAAAATCTAAATCAAAATAAAGAAATAAATCTGATGAAATTCGTATGCATTCAAATAAATTAACATATCGTTTTCATTAGAAAAAAAGTTAGGTTGACTGATTGTTTGTTGAACAATTGTTTTTTTCACCAATTTGTTAATAACATTGTGGGATTATTATTATGCGAAATCAATCTTTTCAGCACTTTTATATGCGTTATTTTTTTTCGATTTTTTATCCCATCGGGAGGTGATCGAAATTGTCTCTGAAACTCACTTTTAGCGGGACTATACGTATCATATATCCTTTGAAAAAATGATCGATCGAATGTCCGACAAAACGACTAACTCAAAGCAGTCCACTTCAAAGCAAGTCCAATCGTAGATTTAACCAAATGCTATAAAGTTATGATAAGTAATTAAAGCATTCATCAACTGATGGATTAACAAATAAGCATCGTGATTTTTTTCGGTTAACAAATAATAAATAATTACAATGTAAATCTAAATTTTTCCGGAAAAAAAAAACATTTTCCGACCAACACTGTCATCAATTTCTCTACGCCGCGTTTTTCTCGATTGAAGGCTTAAAAAATAGTATATTACGCCACTAGGCAGCGAAAGTAGACTATGTCCAACCGCGTGTTTAACACCCTCGCCTTCGGCTCGGGTCGTAATCTTACACGCGGTTGGACATAGTCTACTTTCACTCCCGAGTGGCGTATACTATTTTTCACCATATCTACAGCGGAAAGTTCGAATTACGTAAAACCCCTAGGACGGGAATTCGAACTTCCCGCGCAGGTATGGTGAAAAATGATTTTATCGACTATCCGACAAGAGGACTAACTCAATGACCGACCAGCAGCATTGGATAGTATGTTGATTGTTTTCCGCAATCGCAGGCAGCAGTCCGCTTCAATGTAGTCAGAGCATAGCGATGGTTATCAGGATTGCGTAACCATAGATTTATCCAAACGCCATATATTCGCGATCAGTAAATAAAGCATAGGATATATATGTTGTATGTCATCGACTTACGCAAACAAGCTAATGGTTAGAATAATTTCCAATGCAAACCCTGTTTCAGCTTCTCTATCCACCGATGCGAAATCTCTTCATACCAGTTTTCCTGAATTGCTGGCTGGCGAAACATTCCCTGGAGAATATGTTCGTAAGTAAATACATGCTCATCACAGCATGAAGTCTGTAATTTGACAAAATTCCTTGAATTGCGTCAGATGCTCTGTTATTCAATCTTAATAAACGAAATTTTCTCTCGTTTGATTGGATCACATGTAGAACGACTTGCACAGAGCGATGCAGAAGTCTCAATCAGCCTTGAGTCAGCAGCTGATGATCCTGAGTGTCACGTTACTGTGCCTTGTATTTACCAGGTAAGATCAACGACTGTCATATTTCAGCGTAACCAATCATCGTCAGATATTTTGATGTCTTTTTCTCCTTCCGGGTAAACATATAAACGAAATCAATACCTGCAGACAAATAACTATGTCAAACTGAAATCATAAATCGACATATGTCGAAAAATGCCATTTCGTAAATGCATACAGATAGAAAATCTTAGAAAATTTAAAAGCGAATTTGAGATCGATTTGATATCACGTTCACTAACAATTTTGAACATGATTGGCGATTTGATTTCAGCAAGTTTTCACGAAGATTTTATGGTGAATCTGAAATCTTACGATTCGATTTATTCAAGCACTGTTTAAAATGTTCGTCATAAAAATGCGTGTTAACGCGTTTAAAAAATACCATTTTGTAAATGCATCCAGGTAGAAAATCTTAGAAAATTTAATAGCAAATTTGAGATCGATTTTATATCACGTTTACTAACAACTTTGAACGTGATTGGCGATTCGATTTTAGCAAGTTTTCACGAAGATTTTATGGTGAATCTGAAATATTACGATTCGACTTATTCAAGCACTGTTTAAAAGGTTCGTCATAAAAATGCGTGTTAACGCGTTTAAAAAATACCATTTTGTAAATGCATCCAGGTAGAAAATCTTAGAAAATTTAATAGCAAATTTGAGATCGATTTTATATCACGTTTACTAATAATTTTGAACGTGATTGGTGATTTTATTTTAGCAAGTTTTCACGAAAATTTTATGGTGAATCGATAATCTTACGATTCGACTTATTCGCGCACTGTTTAAAATGTTCATCATAAAAACGCGTGTTAACGCGTTTTAAAAAACATATTGCAAATTATTTTGTGCGTGAGTTATTGAGAACGCTGTCGATTACGTTTCCTTTTTATGGTAACAAACTTTAGGAATATCAATTACATAATCTGAAAGAACAACAGTGAATGATACAGTAAATTGTCGCTACAAATTCCATAAGCCATTTGAGAGGTTAAATTGAAAAACAAGGTTGAAAAAAAGCTTGAAATCCGTTCTGCAGTTTTTGACGCTTTTTTAAGATATCTGCCCTCTCGTTTTTGCACTTTTGGATACCCTTTAAAGTCCGTCTAAGAATTTGGATAACTATTCCATTTTTAGCGTGGCAAATAGGGAATAGTAAATTATTGCTCGTAGGTTGAGGTACTTAGGTACACGCTTACAGACTCTGATAATGATCATGAAGATAGATGTGTGGTTCAAATACTACTTAGACCTTAATCTTGCGGCCTCACTTTTTTTACACTCATACGTAGTGGGCGTCACTGACGCATTATAAGGGTCTGAGCTTTTGGATACCCTCGATTTACTATCCTGATCCTACCTTTCTGTAACATCACAGTCCTACTACGATTCGGAATGGCGTCAAATTGCAGAGTATAATTTCTTGAATCCAAAACATACATGAACGTATCTCACAAAACCTTTGATTTTCATTCAACTTGATTGCGCAATGCGATAACAATTTCCACTGTATGAATTACGCGAGTATAAAACTTTTTTTTAACTCACTTTTTACTAACTTTTTTTTTTTACTGACAACTTTTTTTATTGAACTGACAAATCTTTTATTGATCTGACAAATCTCTCGTTGAGCTGACGAATCTTTTGTTCAGCTAACAAATATTCTCTTCGGTCGAAAAATCTTTTTGTTGGGCTAAACAATCTTTTTGTTACCCAAATAAAAACAATTTTGTTGTCACAACACACGAATTTCTCTCCGTGCACCGTTCTATTATTCAAAAATATCAGTACAAGCTAATCCTATTCTAAAAACTTGGTTTCTCGAGATATCTCGGAAATCTCAAATATCTCGCAGTCATTTTCATCGTTTTATTCGCCTTGTAATTGGCCGGCGGCCATGCATTGAAATTTTTCGTTTATGTCAAATATCAAAACTCAAACAGGGATAAATGTCATGGGCGCTGCAGCGCCCGTAAATAAGTTCAGTTTTCCGTCAAATTTCACATAAGAAGACACGCCCGTAAACTTTTAAAGCTTTGGGAGAGCGCAGCAGCGCAAAATTGTCTCAAACACTTACTAACTCATTTTATTAGCCTAGTTAAGTCAATAAAATTAGATGCACATGAAGGTAGGTTTATCACGGACTCAATGAAGTATAATATACATCAAGGAGTCAATTATTTTTCTCGCAATATTCTGAGGAATGGATTCGTCATACCGAAAGATGTAAAATAAATGTCAATGTGCCTAGATTTCGGACTTCTGAGTATCGTACAATTCCTTTGTGGTCGATTCATTATTCATTTCCTATGTCTGTTCGAGTTGTATGCTCTATTCGTGGAAACTGCAGAGCGCGTTTTCCACATGAAATCCCGAAGGATCGTATAATACTTTCTGTACTGACAGCTGAGAAATTTCAGTTTGAAACAGGATTTTGTTGCTTCTTCAAACTCCAAACCCTTCAACCGTATTTCAAAGACAGACAATGTAATACTACGAGTACACTTATCAAATATATAACAAGCTTGATCAAACTTGCAATGGTCAATGTTATTGCAGAGAGCCTCGAGGCTTTGTACTTAAACTATTCCCATTTAACTACGCCACGTTTGCTCCGGCAAACCTAACTCAAAGTTATCATTACTTGCTTTTATGTAGAATACACAAACCTCGGCGGCCAAACGCAATACCAACTTGAAGATTAATAGTTAATTCAATTAGCATCGCAAACATCGCGAGAACGGGCAGTTCCGAAAAGTTTCATTAAACTTACCAACAATCTTTTTTTTATAACCACTGTTGTGATCATCTCAGTTAGTACTATTCACAGTGCGCATATTTGCACGGTGCAAAGTAAACATTTTGCTTCCTCATAGAGGAAGCTTTGTTTCGTGAGAAATTTTTTTTTTTCGAGATTTCCATGTCAGGATATTTAAAATGGTTTAAAACATCGAGAAAAATGGATTTTACGAAATGTCTGTATGTGTGTGTATGTGCAGATTTCCTTGTACGAATGATAACTGTCGTAATTTTCTAAAAATCGTTTTCGCGCTATAACTTACGCAATTTAAGAGGAACCGGGCTGAAATTTTGTATATGAATGGATTACCCGTAAAAAATTATGTGCACAAAATTTCGCGAGAATCTGTCGAACCGTTCTGATTTTATTGAAATTTAAATTTTTTCAAAAATGCTCATGCAATTTCTGAGATATCCAGCTGCAATTGCCGATATGATTTTACGATTATTGATTGCCAATTAAGATTTTAGTCTAATGAACTGTTGAAATGTCAAGAAATTTCGATTTTGGTGAACAGAAGAAAAAAAAAAGCTTTCACGAAAAAAAGAATTTTCGACATTTTCCACAGATTTATCTTAAATTTTCTTCACACTTTGACGACCATATAAAAAGATATTTGGTACAAATTTGACACCAATCGGTCGAGTGGTTCAAACTTTATGGCATCTTGAATTGTTTGAAAAATCTCGTTCGAGCGATTGCTCATGCAAAATACTAGGTATCGGGATCCAATTAAGTTTACATATGGACTATCATTAACTTATTTTTTAGTAACAATTTTACACAAATCAAGCCGAAAAACCCGCAAAGACAATCTGACAACTGAAAACGGCAGTCAAACCGCTTTTGTCAATGACAACCTGCAGATTCGACCTTGAAATCTTAGTATAATATTCCAGAAGGGACAGACTTAAAAACTGCAAAGAAATTTTTGGTATTTCTTGCAAGCTTCACGATAGTATAGTCCCTTAAATTGATATATTTTTCCAATGACATCAAGAGATAAGAAGTGAAATATCTGCGAATGAATATCAGTGATCCGGGTCTGACTCAAGCCGAAAAACCCTCAAGGGCAATCCGACAACTGACAACGACAGTCGAACCGCTTTTGTCAATGACAACCTGCAGCTGATTTGCATGGACGAGGTGATGGTATTCGTCAAGCGACGAATACAACTAGAGCAAAACAATAACGTGGCCCTTGTTCAGCTGTCATCAACCGCGCTGAGGGACCAAATTACATCATAGAGCAATCGTGTCCCAGTGATCTAAACATTTTCATCAGCGATGAAAACCACCGAAATACTAGTGGAAAGAATCTGCAAAAAAACCCGTGATCTCCAAAGCCTTGAGAAAAATCAGATGTATGCAATACCCAATTGAAATCAAACAGAAGTTATCACTTCCAAAATAACGTCAAAATGATGTTACCAATTAAAGTTATAGGTGTTAACAATAGTAATCATACAACAACTTGATACAAATATATTCCAATCCATATTCATCTTTGACAGAAGAGCAAAGAATTCATCATCATTTTTTATCGGTTAGGCTGTGTAAATAATAGATAAAGCTAATGAAAATAACACGTGCAAAGATTGCTTTGCATAGTTAATTCAAAAGCTCGTTAGCAGTGATGAATATAACAGGCATTTCCAGAAAACGAATTGGTGCAAAGGTCAATGCTTTGTGAACTGATAAGTCTTGGCTAGAAACCAGATCTCGACAATGGCACTGAAAAACGGTCATTCATGATTGAATTCACTGTCTACAATGAAACAAACGAAATCGGATCAACGAACTTTTCCATACTTAAATGAGCAATAATGGATAATGTCTATGCTGTGCATCTTCTTACAAAGTCCCGTTATCAGCGAGTTTAAGTGGTTTAGAGAGGTCAGAGTCCAAAGTTCGAATCGCAAATCTTCGACATGTCTGTCATGGCGTTCGCGTGCATTCTTTAGTCTGGGCTTTCTTCAGTATATACCTACGTTGGTACTATATGCTGGCGTGGTCACCCAACATCGATCCTCGACGATGTCAGGAGTGCCGCACCCACTTGTTCAACCTCCGACAAGAGCAATGTGGTAGCACAACATTGCCGGTGAACGCTCCTCGAGACAGCACATATATTTTCTCGAGCTGACAAGCTTCATTCCGGCAGAGGTTTTCTAGAAGAACTTTCTTATCGAATCCCTCAAAGATGAGATTATTCTATCACAGCAATGTCGTACTTAATGAGACAATTATTTCTTATAAAAATTTGCGGCTGACGGTTAACGAGGCTCAATGACGACTATCGAAGTCAAATCAGTGCTTGAATTTTCGTAATTGATTTTTTGGGTGGGGATAATAATAGCGAATGACCAAAATAGCGAATGGCTAAAATAGCGAATTTAAAAATGAGGAATGTCTAAATGTAGAATCTCCATAATTATGGAATTTGCTTTCTTAACCATTCGCCATTTTTATCATTCGCTATTTTGAATACATTTTACAATAAGATGGAGGTGGAAAAAGCGGATCGTCAAAATCGCGAATGACTGGAATAGCGAATTTGTTAATGATGATCATTCTAGATTCAGATGTTCCGAATTTCGAAATTCGCTATCTTAGCCATTCACTATTTTCGTCATTTGCTGTTTTGACCCACACCCGATTCTTTAAAGTTTAATGCATTGAAAAACAATAGTGAAGGGTGATTTGTGTTGAACCAAGTTCGAACTTAAGTTTAATCCCCGAAAAAAAAACAATTTTAAAAACGCCGTTTTTGGAAATCTGAAGAAAATTGACACTAATTTTTTGATTTAATATATGATTTTTGAGCACCGTACGATAATGTGATCTCAATATTTACTATTTTTTCCACATTTGTTCATTTTTTTTTCATGTCACAATTTGATTTCCAATTCTTTAAATCAGGATAATTTACTTAAATTTCAATGGATCTTAATTTCTCTGAAGATGGCAAAATTACCAGAATCCCCAAAAACAATTGATATTGTTTAAAAAAATGTTGCAATCCAAGCGATACTATATTACGAAATGCATTTGCGAAATTTTTTTTTAACGATATCAATTGTATTCCGACTTTCTGGTAATTCTGCCATCTCCAGACAAATTAAGATCCATTGAAATTTACGAAAGTTATTCTGATTTAAATAATTGGAAATCAAATTGCGACATGAAAAAAAAAAAAAGAAAAAATGTGGAAAAAATAGTAAATATTAAGATATATATTGTCGATGTATATAGTCTGTAAAGACGATACATATCGACTTATATATGATTTTTTCACGTGGGTGTAGACGCACAGCTGAATTTCGAAAGTACCTAATCCAACATAACTCGATAAAGCCGCATATACTTTGCGCTGTAGTTAGATTAATATGAAAATTAATCGGGCTTGTTCTCAATGCCCTTTTCGACTACAGATATGTGAGAATTCTGTATGGAGGTGTTGCAAGCCTACTGATGTAGCCCTCCAACAATGGAAAGTGAGAAGCTCGGCATTAAAGTTTAAGTGCGAAGCGCTCTGGCTCTTCGTCTCTGACGTTCTCATCGTCGTCATCGTTGCACGTACTTGTAGTGGCAGTCGTAGTATTAGTATTAGTAGTAGTAGTAGTAGTCGTCACCATGGGTGCTATTTCCCAATAATAGCGTCAACCTACTCTGGAGTTCCACTTTGTCGTCGTCGCGAGTCCCGTGTTCAGTGCTAGCAGAGGGAGTTTCGCCTCGTTTTCAACCCTCCTTTCATTTCACGCTGCCGACAACATTCCCTCTTCTCGCTTTGCTTTATCCACACAGGAAAAATGATTCATCTTTTCAATCTTTATGTCCCATTCAACAAACGACATTTATCCTTTTATACGGCAATACGTTTTTCTTTTCTTCTAAATCCACTTCAGTATGTATTTATTGTATTTTTTTTTTGAAAAAAGTTAGGAACGTGTAAAGTTGAACATAAAAGTCTTGACCAACTATGTGCGTAGTTGACGGATTTTCACATGAGCACTTTGAGCGCATTACCACGAGTTGGTGGAAAAGTATTGCAACGAGCCAAGAGAGGGAAAAAAAAAAGACGGACCTAAGCGTGAAGAGGAATAGTATAGGACCACGAGAGTGAGAACAAACTCGATCAGCGGGAGGAGTCGCTCGGTCGTCGGTTCTGCCATTAAGGCGAGGTGAAACATGTATGAGTGCGAGGGAGACCGAAATAACGACACTCGAGGCGTAGTGAGAGAGAAACATTGAGAATATATTTCAACCCGTCTTAAGGACAGCAAACTTAATTTTCGCTCTCCACTAGGATAGTCGGCGAAGCTTTTGCTCGGAAAAGTCGTGGCCCAACACAATCGAGTCGACTCCTCGACTCGTAGTCGTGGTATAGATGTGGCTGGTCTAACGCTGACTCGTACTACTTCGGACTATCCACAAAGATTTTAAGCGATTCTAGCGACGATAGACCTGTTGACGGTCTGTTATGATTGGTTTTGTTATGCATCTCAATGGCACATGAAAATTCATGCTAGGGTTTTTTTTAGGTATTATTTGAGTACTGAGAAAAAAGTCGAGATATGAAAACAGATAGAAAATTTCGATATAAGGTGACGATTGTACGTCGAATTAAAAGAAAAATAGGTCTTTTAACGTAGAACAGTTAAATAAACAAAGCTTCACACGAAAACAAATGTTATCCCAGTAAACCAAAAAATCGGTTTCGTTGCTGCTCTATTACAATTTCCTACTTAGCAATGTAACTGTTATGTAACAAGTGTTATGTAACAGTTACATTGCTGAGTGGAAAATTGTAATAGAGCAACATCGAAACCGATTTTTGTGTTTCTGGTATGTCTCCACCGATTTTCGCAAACTATAAACTAAGATGATGCATCTTAGTAGTTCTAGTATGTGAAACATGTATGAGTGCGAGGGAGACAGAAATAACGACACTCGAGGCATAGTGGGAGAAAAACATTAAGAATATATTTCACCCTGTCTTAAGGACAGCAAACTTAATTTTCGCTCTCCACGATGATAGTCGGTGAAGCTTTTGCTCGGAAAAGTCGTGGCCCAACACAATCGAGTCGACTCCTCGGCTCGTACTCGTGGTATAGATGTGGCTGGTCTAACGCTGACTCGTACTACTTCGGACTATCCACAACGATTTTAAGCGATTTTAGTAATGATAGTGACGGTCTATTATGACTGTTTTTGTTATGCATCTTAATGGCACATGAAAATTCATGCTAGGGCTTTTTTAGGTATTATTTGAGTACTGAGAAAAAAAAGTCGAGATATGAAATCAGATAGAAAATTTCGATATAAGGTGACGATTGTACGTCGAATTAAAAGAAAAATAGGTCTTTTAACGTAAAACAGTTGAATAAACAAAGCTTCACATGAAAACACATGTTATCCCAGTAAACCAAAAAATCGGTTTCGTTGCTGCTCTATTACAATTTCCTACTTAGCAATGTAACTGTTATGTAACAACAGTGTTATGTAACAGTTACATTCAGCAATGTAACTGTTATGTAACAACAGTGTTATGTAACAGTTAAATTGCTGAGTGGGAAATTGTAATAGAGTAGCAACGAAACCGATTTTTGTGTTTACTGGGATTTCTCTACCGATTGTCGCAAAGTATAAACTAAGGCGATGCATCTTAGTAGTTCTAGTATGTGAAACATGTTCGAGGGCGACGGATACAGAAATAACGACACTTGAGGCATAGTGAGAGAGAATTAAGAATATAGAATCTCTATATTAAGAATATAGAGAACATTGAAAATATAGAGAACGTTAAGAATATATTTCCACCCGTCTTAAGGTCAGCAAACTTAATTTTCGCTCTGCACGAGGATAGTCGACGAAGCTTTTGCTTAGAAAAGTTTTGGCCCAACACAATCGACTCCTCGACTCGTACTCGTGGTATAGATGTGGCTGGTCTAACGCTGACTCGTACTACTTCGGACTACCACAACGATTTTCAGCGATCCTTTCAGCGATTTCAGCGATGATAGACCTGTTAATGGTCTGTTATGATTGGTTTTGTTATGCATCTTAATAGCACATGAAATTTCATGCTAGGGTTTTTTTAAGTATTATTTGAGTACTGAGAAAAAAGTCGAGATATGAAAACATATAGAAAATTTCGATATGAGGTGACGATAACTGAATGGTTAAAATAACAAATTTCGAAATTACGAACGTCTGAATCTAGAATGGTCATCATCATAGAATCCGCTTTTGCAGCCATTCGCTTTTTTGACCATTCGCTATTTCGACCTCCATCTTATTAAAATGAAATCAAAATAGCGAATGATAAAAATGGCGAATGGCTGAAGGAGGGAGTTTAATAATTATGGCCATTCTACATTTAGACGTTCCTTATTTTTATATTCGCTATTTTGGTCACTCGCTATTTTGACCCCCACCCCATTCGGCCACAGCAGCAACAACATTCAGTAACTCACTTACCTCTCGATACCGAGTCGCAGAAAGCTGATCTCCTGCTCACTGATTGCTGCGCCACCCGGTGCATGATCACCCGTCGCAATAAACGGTTATGGCCACAATCAATGCTGCCTAACTCAGTGGACAGTCAGACCCGCAAAGCGACGGCAGAAATACCAGTTGTATACTGCGTCAGTTCGCTCCCCAATAATATCCAGTTTATCATTGAAGCTTCAACTCTACAAAAGCCAAAATGAATCTACTAATCCAATTATAGAAATGACACTCTTCACTTCACTTTTTATTACTGGACAGTCTTTACCTTATCGCACCAAAACATTGACAAGAATCCCACTCCAAATGAAATGATATAACATTCAGGATATAAGGCTTTGCGTGGATGATATCCGGTGTCAGGACGTGTTATCAGTATGGATGCATACATTATTTTATCAGGTGGCATTGCGGCCAGAATATGCATAAAGCGGTGCTATGGATAGAACTTCCACGTCGGGTCCACCAAATATAAATATACAAAAGCGTCGATATAAATGTACGCGAGACAAGAGAATTTCTATGGAGGTGGGGTGAAAGTCGTCGTCGGGCTGGCGTCTCCGCGGGGTCAGCTGCACTCCAGAAATAGACATTCATGCACAATAATACACCAACCGGCAGACAACTCCCGCCTACGTAGACATTATATGGTGGAGAAACCAAAGTTAGTCGTACACGTAAGTTTGCTATATGGCTGTTGTGGTTAGATTGGAGGTGGGAGGTGATTCGTGCGAGAGGCACCACGACCCCTGTCTGTCGTTCGGCCTGGATCGTTTGTAATGTAGGCCACCGATAAATACGTAATCGTGGCCGACACACGAACAACCGAGTTGCCAGCTGATGGTCTGCTATTCTATTGATCCCTCCGATAATTCATTATTTACAGTGTCATATGCTGTTCCACGCGATACGCAATGTCGTTTCATGCGCTGCGGAATCGAGAGTGTAGCGTTAGGTGATGAGAATATCGTGTTTAAACTGGCATTTTCAGTCAGTAGCACGCAAAGTATGACTGAGATGCCCAATTATTGACAAGCGCACGTGCATGCGCTAGGGAGTGCAACAATGTAATTCCAAACGTAGTAGCCATGACATGGACTTGCTATCTCGGTAATTATAAGATTAGGAAGCAACGGTGTAGCGTTCTGTCATTTAGTACGTAGCCAAGCCTTCAAACTCCGATTATCCAAGTCTTGTATATTCAACCTTAGGACTGATATGAGATTGGTAAAAGTTAAGACCCCAGGGGTCTATTGATCGAAGCTTTATGGCCTGCAGAGTTATGAGGGGCTCACAATGATACTTGCAAAGCAGAGGTTTGCATGAATCAGACCGTGAAGAAATTCGACCGAGAGGTGATGAGGATACAACGTTTCAACTGATCCTTTCAATCAGTAGCACGCGAGTATGACGGAGATCGCCAATTATTGACAAGCACGCTACGGAGTGCAACAATGTAATAAAAAACGTAGTAGCCACAACACGGACTTCCTAACTTGCCAATTATAAGATTAGGAAGTAACGGTACATCGTAGTTTCTGTCATTTACTACGTAGCCAAGGCTTCGAACTTCAATTATCCAAGTCTTGTATACTCAACCTGAGGACTGATAAGAGATTGCTAAAAATTAGGACCCCAGGGATCTATTGATCGAAGCTGGAAGCTTCATGGCTTCCAGAGGGGCTCACAATGATACTTGCGAAGCAGAGGATTGTATGAACCAGAAAGTGGACCAAGAGGTGATGAGGATACGTTTTAACTGTCCCCTTCGATCAGTGACACGCGACTATGACTTAGATCCCCAATTATTAACAAGCGCTCCCAAGATCAAAATGTGCATACAATCGATAGGATAGCAGCATAATAACAATGAGCTACATCGTAGACCTCCCAACTTGGTAATTATAAGGTTAGGATGCGATGGTACGATGTAAGTTCTGTTACTTACTACGTAGCCATGCCTTCGAACTCCAATGATCGAAGTTCTGTACACTCAACCTGAGGGCTGATAGAGGACTGCTAAAAATTAGGGGATCATAGGGGCTTATTAATTGAGGTTGAAAGCTTCAAGGCTTGTGGAGTTATAAGGGACTCAGATTGATCAGGTACTTACAAAGGAGAGGCAAAATAGGCTCTAATCAGGACCTAAGAGCACGCAGAGTTGCTGAGAGTTGCTAAAAACTGAAAAGCCACAGGGATCTTGAGAGTTGTTGAAATCTGGATTCCTATTACGTTACTGGAAGCCTATATGAATAATGAAAATGATGATATAGTTGGGGACAGAGGCCTATAAGGATTCCAATAATGGTGGCGCTTGGGAAGCGCGAGAGAAAGGCATGGCAGATTATTTTGTGCCTTTTACTGCAGGAGGAAAAACGTTTTTTTGTAACACGTGCATGAAATGTCTTGTCTCCTGCATGTAACGCGTGAAAAAAGTGGTGTTTTTTTATTCAGTATAGGAAAAAGAATCTGTATCCTCGATGCCTCGTTCTCTAGTTTTTATATCACACGTTCGCTATACTGCAGACATAAAATGAAAGAGTTTGTGTGGGGTTATTTGAAAAAATACGGTTAGACTTGCGATTTTTTGAAAAGTAAAGTAGCATTGCTCATGACTTGTGCGGGCAACTTTACTACTTTTGTCAAAAAGTCCGTCTTTCCGCACTAGTATTGCAATAGTAGATTTTAACAATAGAAAAAAAAACATTGTTTAACGCTAAACAATATTTAGCGTTTCGAGCTAAACAAATATTTTTGCTCAAGTGTTAAATCAATCTTTCCAGTACGACTTTCGCAAGCATCCATTCGCTAAAAGTGCACTTCTCTGCATCTGACACTGATAATGAAATTTTTTTTTTTTTTTTGCAAATTCGCTAAAATATCATATTTTCATGTGCATATCATATTTTGCCGGCGTAAAGCCACTTATTTGTAGCCTTTGACTCTTACGCATGCGCAATCCAGGTTTATTACTCCCTACAGTGGCCATCGGTGCATTTCTGCCCTGCGGAAGTAATGACGACAACACCCCTCATGGAAAAAAAATACACTCAAGATATATTGAAAAATATATCTCAAATATATGACATATATCTTGTTCGGAAAATACTATAACTGAGATATATTTCGCGATATATACGAAATATATGCGAGTGAAAAATATATCTGGAATACATGTAACATAAATGAAAAACATATTATCGTCGGAAAAGTTGTATATGTCAGATACATTTTTGTGTATATTTTTTTTATCCATGAGGGACTGCACATCCGTATTTCCGTAATTTTCCGTAATTTTTATGTTCCCGCTGCAACCACGAAATGTGGTATTTTACAGGAGCAGAAGCGTTGTTTCCAACCTGGATTGATTTCCTTAAAAAATTTCAAATATCAATATCTCAATCAATAATCAAATATGAATATCAAGAACAAATCGAATATTTCAATTTATGGAGTAACGTGTAATTGTACTTTACTTACAACGAGGGGAAGAAATAATCCGATTATCGCCCTCGAACGTTACACCGAATTGTCAGAGAAACATACAAATTCAATTTTATTGCACGCCAGCTCTTGATTATTTTCACTGGTTTTTTTTTTATATCACCTTTCTTTATGCATGGGTCGGTGGGAAGGGGGAGGGGGGAAACATCCCATTTTATGGATGGGTGCGGTCATGGATAGACAGCAAACGCGTCATTTCTCTCCCGCGGGACTGTCGACCTGCTAAATGGAAACACGCTCGCAATGTAAAAACTCGCTTATGTACGAGCGTTCCCTTTGTTTTTTCCACACTTTGTGTATCCGCTGTAAAAAACCCTGGAGCAAAGGACCTCGTTAGTTTATCCGGATCGCACACATGAAACGTATGCTGCGCTACTCGTCAGAATACAATTTGCAATCCATTAATTGAGAGGGTCGCGTTGGAAACCGAAATAATCAAACCGGTTTATTAATTTTACTGTGAGAAAAAATATACAAAGTGTCACAAAAAAGTGTCGTAATGAATTCATCTATTAGGAGATCATTTCCCGTTTGTCATTAGTGCACTGTTGAAATTTATGGATTGTATTATGAGAGGAAAATAAAATGACACGTTACTCGATGTCATTGCGCTCGATTTCACTTCTCGAGCGCTAATTCAGTTTGTCTGTTTTCTGTGTTGTTCAAGTTATTATATTAATTATAATTATCGACAGTGCAAGCCGGTAATATGACTAAATTGACGAAAAGTATCGACGAGTCAAAGCCAAATAAAGCTAAATAAAATATCGAAGCCCGCTGGATTATTGGAAACTATCACAGCGTGTCCTTCAACTATCTTGAGAGTCAACACTCGAGGGGTCTCGACGTTACTTTGTCGAAGATATATTTGTTTAATACAAATATCTTGTGAAATTATTCGACGATACAGACGTCGTCAAAATGATTGTACTGTAATGTTGATAGGGTTGTGGTCAAAGATGACAAAGTAATGTTGTGGTGTTGCGGTTTCAAGCGGCCTTGAAGGTATTATTAAAACTTTTTTAACGTTTCGACTCCGGTCGGAATCATCTTCAGAATATTTATTAAATGTATGTGGTTTACACGAATACAAATTGAAACATTATTTTTTTCCCCTTTCGGACATGCTCCGGCAATGCATCTATTTGGATGCCTTGATCTGGTGAATGTTTATTTTGTTTTGTATTATTGTCCTCAATGTGATGCCCATATGGGGAATATAGTTCTATCATTTGAGACCAGGTCTTTCGGCCAAAGCATGTATCTGTTATGTTGTTTTATTTATGTATATGCAATGAGATTGTTAATACTTTGACCGGAGAAGCTGGCCTCAATTGAAATTTTTTATTTCATGGTATCTTGCTGGATGCATTTCCGGAAAATGTCCGAAAGGGGAAAAAAATGGTTTTTCACCATACCTGCGGAGAAAGTTCGAATTTCCGTCCTAGGGGTTTGACGTAATTCAAACTTTCCGCTGCAGATATGGTGAAAAATGGTATACGCCACTCGGGAGTGAAAGTAGACTATCTCCAGCCGCGTGCTTACCACCCTCGCCTTCGGCTCGGGTCTTAATCTTACACACGGTTGGACATGTCTTCTTTCGCTGCCTAGTGGCGTAATATCCCATTGTTTCGTTGTGTTGCTTCCATGTAATACTCATGCAGTTTATTTTTTCGATTGTATTACCGCCAGACGGAAGCGATCCATCATTTAACTGATTTTCGAGGACATTACAGTTTTGCATAAAATAATTCGGGACACCATAATTGTGTAGAAAAATATGAATTTGTGTATTTTATTGGGGAGACTGAATGCTTATTATTCCCATATAATTTATACCGCATCCACGGAGTTTTAAAATGAAAATTAAGATACGAACAACTTCATATCAAAACAAGACTTTACTACCAAAATGAATAATCTATCTAACGAATTTTTTTCTTTTTATACGTTGAAAACAAACTTTGTTTCGTCGTGTTGCTTTCACGTAATACTCATGCAGTTCATTTTTTCGATTGTATTACCGCCAGACGGAAGCGATCCATCATTTAACTGATTTTCGAGGACATTACAGTTTTGCATAAAATAATTCGGGACACAATTATTGTGTAGAAAAATATGAATTTTTCTATTTAAATAGAGACACTGAATGCTTATTATTCCCATATAATTTATACCGCATCCACAGAGTTTTAAAATAAAAATTAAGATACGAACAACTTCATATCAAAACAAGACTCTACTACCAAAATGAATAATCTATCTAACGAATTTTTTTCTTTTTATACGTTGAAAACAAACTTTGTTTCGTCGTTTTGCTTTCACGTAATACTCGTGCAGTTCATTTTTTTTTCAATTGTCCTCCACTCCATCATTTAACTGATTAATTATAACCACTCCTCCCCTAATAATAAAATATATTTCATTCAGAGAAATGGATATCTCGTATGAGTTCTCGAATATATATTAAAACATATGCATACGTATTTATTGACGTATCAGATTAAAATTAATGTATTATAATAATATAATGTAAACGCGTTTACATTATATTATTATATAATAATAATAATAATAATAATAATAACACTATATTATTATTATTATAATAATACATTATATTATTATAATTATTATAATAATAATACATTATATTATTATAATTACTATAATAATAATATAATGTAAACGCATGTGACGTGAGACATTTTTTTTTGTTTTTTTTTTTACAACAATTGATTATATAGGAATATTTCCAAAAAACATTAATCACATCATCGCTTAATTTTTCTAGTAATATATTTTTTGGACTCAATAACAATATGAGAATTAGATGCAGTACAATGGGTTAATTATTTCGTAGACGGTCAACATTTTTCCTATGTAGTGACATATACGTCACTCGTATCCCGAAGTTACAGATTTTTCAGCAAATATGTAGAAGCCTATCAAATCAATTGAAAACATGAATGAATTTAAATATATCGCAAACATATTTTGTAACAACTTCTTGCTTTCACGTAATACTTTCTGCAGTTTACTTTCCGGGTATTATTTTAAGGGCAATTCACAATATTCTATCTCACCCAGCAAAAGTATACCAGCAAAAATCTATTCAAATAGATTCATCGTTAGAGCCTCTCAGCACTGGACTTTAATGAATGCTGTCCCTCTCGTTTGACGCAAATTTGCTTCACTAGGAATAAATATTCGTGTACTCAGTGCTTACAGCCGGTAGTACTATTTTGCAAGTAGCGACCAACGAGTAAAAATATAGGAAAACGTAAAACAGTAACGCAAGGATATATATTCGATCTCAGACATAAAATGCGAAATGGGGCCGCATGCATAATGGACCTGGAGAAGCTGACGTTTTTCGGCAGCCCTTCTATTCGACACATTTCTTGTCACCACAGCGCAAATCCACCACTTGCGTTTCTCCACAGTGGTGACACTCGGTGTCATCCGGTGACATCCGCTATACGTATTGACGTACGCCATACGGATTCGCATGAAAACCACTGCCTGCCGACACGCAATATTCTCTTTGATTGATATCGGCAGAGTTAATGTGTAGGACCGAAAGGTGTTGGAAAAGTTTTTGTTGGATCGGTTGTGTGGAACTGAAACGTCTTGTATTGCCCCTGTGGAGTATCGCATTGTCTAGTAAAGAATGTGTTGGATTGAAATGTGTAGGAACGACATGTGAAGGAAAAAGCGCGTGAAGTCAAGAAGTGTGAGGGGAAAACTGGCGTGTGGAGAAACGATTGTGGTGGATTTGCGCTGTGGTGACAAGAAATGTGCGGAATAGAAGGGCTGCCCGTTTTTCTTATTGTTAGACCCTAGTGATTCGGCCTATGGTGTTCTGTTCTGTGTCCAATTGCCCGAAGCGACTTGATTCCTCAGGGACATGGGTATCGAACGTACATCTTGCGCACCGTTTAGGTGAGCAAATATTGCCCCGTGAACGGTGAGCAGTTCCACTCGCGCTGACCAGCACTTTGTTGATCGAGACCGAGTTCTTTGAATAATCGCTAGGGTTACTAACGGTGAACGCTTCCCTCCATAAGATGCATGATGACAAATTATCTCGGTTTTAAAACAATTGAAAAAAGAATGCAAAGCAGAACCTTGCACATTGCTTCCTCGTTATTTTTCGATTTTTACAAAGTTACCTCTATGAGAAAGTATGTTAATTGATTTTAGCTTCCTCATAAAAGAAGCTTTGAAAAAATCGAAAAATAATGAGGAAGTAACGTGCAAGGTTCTACTTTGCATCTTTATTTGAATTTTATTCTTAATCTCTGATGATTTACGATATCCAGTAAGTAAAAAAAAAATTAATGTGAGATCCAAATCGTTTTACAGATTATCACCAAATTTTGTACGTATCAGGGCTGACGGTTATTGTTTCAGCGTAAAAAATTTCAGTTGATTTGCTGAAATTTTACCTGAATTAAAAGAAATCGTAAATTTTTCGAAAAATTGGAACCGCTCTACCGATTTCGCTGAAATTCGATACTAAATATCATTTAACGTGTCTTTATTTATAGAGAACTATTTAGCTAAATTGGCGAACTTTTACGAAAGTTAGAGCGATCACGACATTTTTTTGAACAATTAAAAATTCTATAAAATCTGTATACATTGATACATCTAATTAAAAATCACGTCAATTATAGAGGAGTCAATACTCCAGTTGCGTGCCAAATTTGAGCTCGATCTATTGTGCTCTTCATAAGTTCATAAGTTATGGACAATTGAATTTTCGGTGTCCGGAACATACATACATACATACAGACAGACATATTTTCTAGACCACTTTTCTCGAAGTTTTAGGTGATTTTGAGTATGTTAACATGAAAATCTCGAAAAAAAATTTCACGAAAACAAAGCTTCCTCTATGGAAGCAAAAAAGAAAGTAACTTAAAGTTACAAAGTTTAAGTTATAAGTATATTATACTCTAGAGTCGCCTTGTCAACACATTGAAAAAAAGTTACATATTTGTGTAGGAAGTTCAGATGCATACATACACTGGTATCTTTACTAAATTTTATACATAGTAAAAATAAGAATGTATGTTTTTGAACTTTTAATAATAAGAATTATGTAATTAGAATGTAACTACAAATATTCCGATAAACTTTTTGCTAATTTCATAGAAAGATTTTCATTAATTTTCAATTTTACTTGTCTAGTTCAACTCTTTAAGAAGCAGTGACATTTCCCCTACAACTGCTCAAAATTTCGGGACCAATTTTTTCCTTAACGATTCGGCAGATAAAGCTGATATTTTGAGAGAATGTGCGGAATTAAAAAAAGAGTATCTAGAGATTTTTCACAAAAAACCTTTTTATCTTAGAGTATAAAAAAAAATTTGCTTTATGTGTACTGTGTGTATAAGTAGTAAGTTGAAATTATCATAAAACAATTTAACTTTCCTTGATGAAACACGATACATATTGGCTTTTGGATGATGCAATGTCGTTTTGACGGCACTTGAATATAAAATAAAACAATTTCTGTTACGACTATACTACACTTTGAAATTACATTGTAAAAATATTCGTCGTGTAACGTTATATGGGGTTAACCGACTAGTGAGTAAAATTAACCAATGAATGGACACTGCGAATAAGAGCGCGTGCATAAAAAAGTTCATCCACTAGGTTTTCTTGTCTGCCTGAGGGGAACGAGATAGTAGAAAAAGTTTCTCATTATTATGAGAACTCTCATATTTTTTTTATAACTCGACCAGGCGAAACTAGATTTATGAGGTTTACGGTCTTTTGTAGAGTGTATTAACATTTTTAGAAATAAACGACTGCTCGTTTTTGTCAGGTCGTTTAGACTGCTTGTCTAGATACCAACACTGTTGAAAATCTTTTGAAAATTAATATATGTATTTAAAGTTCTTTTGCAGATGTAATGTACTAATTTTAATTTAATATACGGGCACGTTGTGAAATTTCAAAAAACACATTATAAACACAACAGTTATGAAGTTTTTAGTATTCTGCATATTAGTTTTATAATTTTTTTCTTTATATTACTTAATATTTGTATATTACATTTAATGCACGCGCATCTGCAAAAAAACTTCCAATACTTTATATTAATTTCCGTACAAAAATTTCTGACAGTGAAAGATTTTTGGCTGCACTGATAAATTGAATTTTCGTTACAAGTATCATTCCAAAATAATGGACAGGATATGGTTACGTACAACTGATAGGAAAGTTTTTTTACAACGTAAATAAAACTGTTATTGGAACACCCAAAAAAATATAGGAAATATGACCATACTATTGTTGTATTTAAATTCTGAGTTCCGCCATCTGACAAACATCATGAGAATTAACAGGAATTCAGTATACACTGTAAAAAAAAATCTACTTGAAATTTAGTGTACTTCTGCTGGACGTTTTTATTCATAAATTAGTATATGAAATTAAGTATACAAGTGTAATGTCAAATTAATGTATAGTACAGCATATTCAATAATCTACTTTAATTTTACAGTAAAAGTACTTGAATTTCAATAATTTGCTTTAATTTCACAGTAGAAGTACTTGAATTTTAATAATTTTCTTCAATTTTACAGTCAAAGTACTTGAATTTTAATAATTTGCTTCCATTTTACAGTAAAAGTACTTGAATTTTAATAATTTGCTTTAATTTTACATTTTAATTAATATCCGATATTTTTATGTGTTGCAGCGTTTGCGGAATTCAACATTTCCAGAGAGCTGGGCACAGACATCTCAATCTGTTCCAAAGTACATATTTTGTCGTGGTGACATTTTCAACGGTTGGCTACGGAGATTTCGTGCCTGACATTTGGCCCTCCCAGCTGTACATGGTCCTCATGATATGTGTTGCCCTAATAGTTTTGCCGACTCAGGTAAGTTCCAACTTTTCTCATTATTCACTAACCCACACTGTAAGAAAAATCTACTTGAAATTTAGTGCGTACTTTTACTGGAAGTTTTTATTCATAAGCTAGTATATGAAATTTAGTATACAGGTGTAATGTCAAATTAATGTGTGGTACAGCATATTCAATAATTTACTTTAATTTTACAGTAAAAGTACTTGAATTTTAATAATTTGCTTTAATTTTACAGTAAAAGTACTCGCATCTTAATAATTTGCTTTAATTTTACAGTAAAAGTACTAAAATTTTAATAATTTACTTTAATTTTACAGTAAAAGTACTCGAATTTTAATAATTTGCTTCAATTTTACAGTAAAAGTACTTGAATTCTAATAATTTGCTTTAATTTTACAGTAAAAGTACTTGAATTTTTATAATTTTCTTTAATTTTACTAGAAAAGTACATGAATTCTATGGCACAATTGTTTATTAAATTTCGATGATGAGTTTATGCATAAGACTTATAATCTTTTTTAACAGTGCAGACAAAGCTGAGCAATATACTTCGAGTTCAAATAATTGAAGTACTCGGTACTTGCAGTATCACATTTTTGACGTGCTTAGTAATTGAAGTACTGCAAGTACTCTAAATACTGCAAGGATCGAATAATTTATGCGTTTTTCAACGTCTTTCGGAATTGACGACACCATTTTGAGAATTGTGTCTAGCCACACGACTCTCCGAGTGCGTCGTTCGATTGTTAGTGAACGTATGAACAAAGAATCATTTCCATACCACGAATACATACTGTCTTCATTTTGCATGTCTTGTACTATACGAGAGACATCAACTCTTTTGCTCATTCCTGATTTCTTCAAATATTTCTTTAGACATAGAAGTATAGATGTATATTATTTCAACTTCTTCGTTGGTAAGACAAGAAAAGAGCTTTTAGAAACGCGCAATTCATAAACTCAGCGGCGAAAGATGGAATAACAGTCTTAATTTTTAACGCTTTAGATATCTACGCACTTGTTTGTTATCTCGTACACCAAAATTTAATGAAAAATATGAATTCAATGAAGTTTTTTTAATTAACGGAAAAAGTTATTTTGTTAATTATGTTTTGAGATTAAAAATAATGAATGTCAAATTGTTCAAAATTACGATTCGATGTTTTCAGATATTATCTGCTATTATATATTATAGGCAACGGCCTTGTATCGTTGACATTAATCTTCATCATATACGACTACCCTCAGTCAATTTTAATTGAGGATGTCTGATACGTACAGTCCCGCCAAAAGTGAGTTTCAGAGACAATTTCGATGAATTTCCAATAGGATAAAAATCGGAAAAAAATAATGCATATAAAACATGCTGAAAAGATTGATTTCCCATAATAATAATTCCAAAATGTTATTAACATATTGGTGAAAAAAACAATCGTTCAACAAACAATCAGTCAACCTGACGTTTTTTCTAATGAAAATGATATGTTAATTTGTTTAAATGCATACGAATTTTTTCAGATTCTTTTCTTTATTTTTTTTATTTTTTATTTTAAACAATGCGCAGAATATGACAAATTTTGGATATTAGTTTTGCAAAAAAATCTTGAGTGTAGTAGATAGTTTTATGCCGAACGCATATCCAAAATTCGTTATTTCGCGCACATTTTTTAAAATAAAAAAAATAAAAGTCTCAATAATGAAAAAAATCTAAATAAATTCGTGTGCATTCAAATAATTTAATGTATCATTTTCAATAGAAAAAAAGTGAGGTTGACTGATTGTTTGTTAAACAATTGTTTTTTTTCAGAAATTTGTTAATAACATTTTGGAATTATTATTATGCGATATCAATCTTTTCAGCACGTTTTATGTGCATTATTTTTTCCCGATTTTTATCCCATCGGGAAGTGATCGAAATTGTATCTGAATCTCACTTTTGGCAGGACTGTACTTATCATACATCCTTAATGAAATTTTGCGAAGCATATCTCGGGTCTGGAAAAGTAATCGCTAGATTTAAACTGCGCGAAAACAATGCCCAACTCAAATTTGACAAACGCGAATCCTTACAAATATCGACGGTATGTGCTTACTTAATTGGAGTAAGTTTTTGTTTAATTAATTCAATTAATTAATTGCGCAGCCACACTCGAAATTACTATACTTCCTCATAGAGGAAGCTTTGTAAAAAGTACATTGTCAGAAATTTTCGTACGGAAATGAATATAAAGTATTGGAAGTTCTTTTGCAGATGCGCGTATATTGAATGTAATATACAAATATTGAGTACTATACAAAATGAAATTTATAAAATTAATATACAGTATATTAAAAACTTCATAATTACTGTGTTTATAATGTGTTTCTGGAAATTGTACAACGAGACCGTATATTAAATCAAAATTATTACATTGTATCTGCAAAAGAATTTCCAATACATATATTAATTTTCAAAAGATTTTTAACAGTGTAAAGTATAATGAGGAAGCGATGTGGAAGGTTCTACTTTGCATCTTTGTTATGTTTATTTTAACTATTTGTATTCTTATGTTAACCATTTTTAGGGTGGGTGTCAAAATGGCGAATAATCAGAATCGTGAATGGTTAAAATAGCTAATTTTGAAATTAGGAATTGGAATTTGGAATTAGGAACGTCTGAATCTAGAATGGTTATCATCATGAAATTCGCTATTTCAGTCATTCGCTATTTTTACCTCCATCTTATTAAAATGCATTTAAAGTAGCGAATGATAAAAATGGTGAATGGCTAAAAAACCAAATTCCATAATTATGGAAATTCTACATTTAGAAATTCCTTATTTTTAAATTCGCTTTTTTAGTCATTCGCTATTTTGGTCATCTGCAATTTTGATCCCCACCCCATTTTTATTTTCATTTTAACTATCTTCATGTTTATTTGAACTATTTTCATTTTTATTTTTTTATGTACACTATTTTTATTTTTATTTTTTTATCTTCACGATTTTATTTCCATTTTCGCTATTTTTTATTCAATGTCGGCCGAGCGTCAGCATCCAGTCCTTTACAAACAGCAGGCCATTTTTATCATTACAACTTCCTTCCTACTTTACTTGCCTTACGTTTCCGCCAGCGTCGTGCCAGCGTTATATACACCGAGACTGTCATCGTCTCGACGCTGTCACGACTCTAAAATCGCACATGCGAAGGTGGATGTCCCAGTCATCGGCCATGTATCCGAAACGGACTGTTTTTTTGCCTGTAGCAAAAATCTACAGACAGCAATGCACACAACTGACAATCACTGTTCCATGGCCGATTACTGGGACATCCACCTCTCGACTACTTTTACTACTATCGTTCAGAAGAATATGAAGCACGAAAAACGGTCATAGAACACGACATATCTGCTATTATTTCGGTCACGGTGTCAGCACATTTTTTTTATCTAGGTCATAACTCGACATCATTCGCTATATATAAAGTTCTTGCAACCGCAGTCGTAGAATGCTTAAGGGGATGCGGGAGTAGATTTTATTACCGACTTTGGTCGGTAAAAACGCGCTTTTCGTAGTTACGGATAATTTGGCGAACGATTTTTTTCACCTATTTGTTAATAACATTTTGCAATTATTAATATTCAAAATTCATCTTTTCCGCACCTTTTATATGCTTGATTTTTTATTGAATCGAGAAGTGTTCAAATTTCTCTCTGAATTCTCACTTTCCAGGAAGTTGAGCACTCCATCGCGCTTCTACATCCTTAAGGATGGATGATAGGTACAATCCCGCCAAAAGTGAGTTTCAGACACAATTTCGATAACTTCCCGATGGGATAAAAATCGGAAAAAAATAATGCATATAAAACGTGCTGGAAAGATTGATTTCGCAATAAAATAATCCCAAAATTTTATTAACAAATTGGTGAAAAAAACAATTGTTCAACAAATAAACAGTCAACCTAACTTTTTTTTTAAGAAAATGATATGTTCATTTTTTTTTAATGCGTATGAATTTTTTCAGATTTTATTCTTTATTTTGATTTTTTTTTATGCGCAGAATATAACAAATTTTGGATATGCGTTTTGCGAAAAAATCTTGAGTGTAGTAGATGGTTTTATTCCGAAGACATATTCAAAATTCGTTGTTTCACGCACATTTTTGAATTTAAAAAAATCAAAATCAAAATAAAGAAAAGTATCTGAAAAAATTCATACGCATTCAAATAAATTAACATATCATTTTCATCAGAAAAAAAGTTAGGTTGACTGATTGTTTGTTGAACAATTGTTTTTTTTCCGAAATTTGTTAATAACATTTTGGAATTATTACTACGCAACAATTGATTTTTCAGCACGTTTAATATCGATTATTTTTTTCGGATTTTTATCCCTTCGGGAAGTAATCGAAATTTTCTCGAAAAATCACGATTGACGGGACTGTACTTATCATACATCCTAAAGTCCGTCATACAAAGCGTGTTGCAAACCTCTATAATTTATTGCATACATCGATTATTCTGAATAATAATCGATAATTATTCTTCTGTAATAATTATCTATTTCCTTTCGAAAACAATATTCAAATTTCCGCTGTGATTGCCATGGTAATAATTCATTCATAAAATTTCAGTAAACATATTCCTCAAAACGAAATCGATAAATAGAAAAACAACTGGCATTTTGTATGCTTGCATTTTTCAACAGCCTTTCGCGAAATCTTCTTGTAAATAAATTTTCTGTGTAGTGACGCGAAAATCAAATATCTTTTCATACACACTGCAAATTATTATTACGGAATAATAAATATAAAATAATTTCACGATGAATATTTATTTGAAAAAAAAAGTAATAAAGTCTCACCACTCGAAATGCAAAATTTCTGACGCAGCAGGCAGAAATTACAAGTAACCTGTGTTAGGGAATTGATTTTTTTACCTTTTTTTTACTACCTCTGTTTTATCCGCGCTTCATCCATGATTAATTCATCACTATCTTGGAAGAGTCGCGCAAACGCTGCGTAAAACATTTCTCGATATTATTCGCCTTCGGGTCAATCGATACTACGTGGAATATATTTACATGATTGATTTTGACTCAAAGTGGCTTATTTCAATTATAAACATTATTGGTTCATTCATAATAAATCACGTTTTGGTGAAACAATCAATTCCATCAATTTTCAAACGTTACCATAATTACGTATTGAGTTATTTGTACCGTTAGTGTTTGTATATGACTTGTATTACATGAATGTAGTGGTGACCGTCCTATTTGCTCTGTGACCATTCACACAACCTCAAAAGCAAAACATTCATTGCTGTAGATGTGCAATCAATCAGCGTCAGAATTTTCGACTGATGAAACTTACAGTTGAACTTTTCGCTTGCACGTACACAACAAAATACGTTCGACAGCGTCACTGTGTGAGTACTGCACGCAGTGAATTAGATGATTAAACATTTTGCGGTTCCAGAATACTACAAAACCTTCTCTTAGTAATTGGTTAGCGCCGTGCGGCAAAATTTAATCTAACTAGTATTTTACAAAATAACCAACGGAAAACAAATGAAAACATTTATTCATCAAGAGATAAATCGTAAAGGGAACTAGATAACTTGAATTTTTTCAAAAATCCTGAGGCCAAGGTTAATTCCTGAAATGCATCTATTATAGAAAATTTCTTCATTTAAAAAAATGCAGAAATTCATAAAGGAAACATTTCTGCTGACCCCGAAACAATTTTTCTAAGATAGCGACAACATTCGATTGTTTACTAGCACGACAATTTTTTTTCTATGCTAACAAATTGTTTTGCTAAGCTAAACATTTTTCGGGTGGGGATCAAAATTACAAATGACCAAAATAGCAAATGACTAAAAAAGCGAATTTAAAAATAAGGAATGTCTAAATGTAGAATGTCCATAATTATGTTATTCGGTTTTTCAACCATTCACCATTTTTATCATTCGCTACTTTAAATGCATTTCAATAAGATGGAGGTAAAAATGGCGAATGGTCAAAATAGCGAATGGCTGAAATAGCGAATATCATGATGATGACCATTCAAGATTCAGACGTTCCTAATTTCAAAATTAGCTATTTTAACCATTCACGATTCTGATCATTCGCTATTTTGACCCCCACCCATCGAAAGTACAGTTATGCGCACAAGTACATCACATACGGTACATTTCAACATAAGGAAACGAAAACTTCTTCGAACTTTGAAAAAAAGTATTGTGAAAAAAAGTGTGTTGAACGAAGCTTCTTAATGGGACGTCCGGAAAGTGCATTTTCCGCAAACGTCAGCTTGACTCACTCACTGAAGAGCGGCATCAGGGGGATGAGAGTAGGGAGACCTTGACGACAAGTTTCGGGAGCCGTATAGTCATTCGGGTCAAGTGTGTGCACTTTGACCTTTGGAGGATTGTCAGGCTTAAAAGATAAGGGTTAGAAAAAACAAATCATGCTCATCAGATAGTGTATTTATTTGACCATTTATTGGATTAAGAAATTTTACAGAAAACCTTGAAGCTTTTAAATAAACGGATATTAATTGAGAAAACTCAGAATGCGCACACTTGACACGTGAAGCGAGTAACTGTGCGCACTTCTGTGGAGTAAGTGAGCGCATTATTTTTTAATATAAATATAAATGCTCTGAAAATTGATATCTTTTACTAAAAAAATATAAATGCTTTGAAGATTAATATCTTTTATTAAAAAAATATAAATGCTTTGAAGATTAATATCTTTTACTAAAAAAATATAAATGCCTTGAGGATTAATATCTTTTACTAAAAAAATATAAATGCTGTGAAGATTAATATCTTTTACTAAAAAAATATAAATGCTTTGAAGATTAATATCTTCAAATCATGTATATTTATAGTAAAAAGTAATGCGCTCCAAATCCAAATTAAATAAAATATCTAATAAGTTCAAATTCTTCCGCTATGCAGAACAAGGTGATTACCTTGTCAGATATCAGATCGATTGAGACTCAGATCGATTTATAAATTCGTCAGATAGAATAAATAAATTAAGAACAAGTAAAAAAAATAATTAACTGATCGGGAGATTATGGAGAATTTTCCTGGCAACGGTCAAATAATATCGTATGTGTGCTCACATACACGACAAAAAATCGACTAACCTTAATGTTATTTCGGGTTCAGACGTCACACGATTGTCGCGATAAAAAAAAATACTTTGGGAAGGTCTAATTTTATTTTTTGTAATAAAAAATAAAACCGTCGTGCGATACGTCACTTCTGTTTACCCAAATTAATTCCTCGAGCACGTCTGACTCGCACCAGCTGATCGCTATCTCCCTCACTTCGTTCGGAGAAAAAAGAGATGCGCACACTTTCCCCCACCGGAAAGTTATGCAAAATCAATCTACCCTCCTGAAATTTTATTTTCTAATAAAAAGATTAATAAAAGGTTAGATAAAAATGCAATAATGCATTTAAAATAATGATATTTTTTCACGATTAAAAACTAATTGTTAAAAAATCGTTCGTTCAGATTGCTCCATCAATTTACGAATTAATATAGCAATTTGAATTTGAATTTATTGATTTTATGGCATTTAAATTTTTTTAATCTGTAATAATGAATGTATTTATTACAATTAAAAATGTAATAAATAATTAATGTAATAAATTTCAATTTTCAACAAATGTACCTCTATGAGGAAGATTAATATTAGTTATTTTGGCTTCCTCATAGAGGTAGATTTGTTAAAAATGGAAATTTTAAAATATCCTCTTTACAGCTGCCTTCAAATTTTTTATGAGGAAGCAATGTGCAAAGTTTTACTTTGCATCTTTTTTTTCACTTTAATTATCCATATCGTGTGCAGCTAGGAAATATCGTTAAAACACCCTCACATCGCATTTTGATTAAGTACAAATTTTGATCTTACTCTCTTAACTTTTGCGGAAGTTGTGAGCGAAAATGTACATTTATTAAAAAATTTAAAATGCCTTAAAATCTGAACGACTTTACCGATCGCCACCAAATTTCGTACGTAACAGGGATGTATAGTATTTTCCGACTGTAAAACAATTCGGTTCATTTGCTAAGATATGACGTGATTTAGAGAAAAAAATAGTTTTTTCGTAAAATTCAAAATTCTATAAAATCAGAACCGCTCTACCGATTTCGCTGAAATTCAATACCAAACATCATTCAATATGTCTTTATTTATGAAGAACTATTTAGCTAAACTGGCGAACTTTTACGAAAGTTAGAGTGATCACGACATTTTTTTGATAAATTGAAAATTCTATAAAATCTGTATACATTGATACATTCAACTAAAAATCACGTCAATTACAGAGGAGTCAATACTATAGTTGCGTGCCAAATTTGAGCTCGATCCATCGTACCGTTCGTGAGTTATGGACAATTTTTTCGGTGACATACACACACACACACACATACATATTTTCTAGACCACTTTTCTCGACGTTTTAGGTGATTCTGAGTAACATGAAAATCTCGAAAGAAAAAATGTTCACGAAAACGAAGCTTCTTCTATGAGGAAGCAAAAAAAATCAATGAGTAAGATTGTACTTGGCATTCTTTTTTATTAAATTAATATATGAAAGTCCTGAAACATATACCACGGTTACAAATAAATATGTGCGCAATATAAGAGTTATTACAATTCGATTCCTGGTTCCACAAGATTTTCCAGATTTTCCGCGTATTTTCGGTTAATAAATGGGGTGGGCATCAAAATAGCAAATGACCAAAACAGCGAATGGCTAAAGTAGATAATTTCAAAATAAGGAACGTCTAAATGTAGAATGTTCATCATTATGGAATTCGCTTTTTAAGCCATTCGCCATTTTTATCATTCGCTATTTTGAATGCATTTTAATACAATGGTAGTCGAAATAACGAATGGTCAAAATAGCGAATTCGATAATGATGACCATTCTAGATTTAGACGTTTCAATTTCGAAATTCGCTATTTTAACCATCGATTATTTTGGTCATTTGTGATTTTGACCCCCACCCAATAAATCTCATCACATCGAATGGTATTAGCGAGCTGTTAAATATTTCAAACAGATTGTCCATACTCACTATATTTAGTGAAGAGCTAGGGTGGAAGATCGTCAAGAAGTGGCGTGGGTAGTGTCAGAGAGCAGCCAACAGAAGCACGCGGGAATAGCTTTCGAAGCTGTCGTGCTTGCGGATTGACGGATGGTTCGCCGACGGACGGGAAACGCAGCGTCAAACGCTCGGTGCAATTCGTCTGTCAGAATGAGGGACTAACCAACGGTTGAGTTTCACCTGTCACATGCACAACGCGTGCAAATCGTTTTCGATGGTCAGCGTCGCTCTTCGTTCGCACGAATCACGAGTTTCTGTAGCGAAACGAGCATTTCGTGATTTAATTAACATGAGGTGGTTTCATTGTGAATCCGGTTCACGTTTCACGATCCACCGATTAACAATTGAAAGTGTAATTGTGGAACCATAGCTCATCCGAAATGTTTGAATGTCACTTGGTGAGCTATTTTTTGAAGAAATATGGTTCTCTTGTATTTTACATTCAAAATACAAAAAATCCCAATACTGAATTCTACACTGTGAAAAAAAATTGTTAGAACCAACTAAACGTGCGCTTGCGGGCGGCGAAATAAATATTTGTTTGATCGAAAGAAATAGTCAATTGATCGAAGCGGCTGGTGATACTATTAATAGATGTTTCGATCAACATTGCCAAATATTTTGTCCAATCGAGAAAATATGCTTTTCGCTGCCGGCAACCGCACGTTTTGTTGATTTTAACGATTTTTTTTCTCAGTGTATTGAAATCAACATCAAGAACTATTATATCATAATATAATGAATATCATGGTAAAAGAGAGGGAAAACCATGGTTTTTGCCTAACGCAAAGTTTGTCCCTTGAGCCAAACTATGACATAAATCGCCCAAAGTGAAAATCATGCTCCGTATTTCTTCCTTAATTGAAAAAAAAAAGGAAAAAAACATTCTGTGCTTGCTACAAGGACCCGCAAATTACTATTTGTAATTAGGCCGAAAAACATCGTTTTCCGGCCTAAGAAATAATGAAACCGGATTACGCATGTTTTCGAAGTCGGAAAAAAAGGTTTTTTTTTCTCAAAAAGTTACATTTTACGCACCAGGAATTGTAGCCCACGTTGACCCTACCGCAATAGTAAATTCGTGTAAGCCAATAGCATTTTTATAACCTTTGGAAAAAATTCGAGAGATAAAAAAACGACTGTTTCTCTTTGGCCCTTGAGACAACATTGAGTATCATAACACTTAACACACGAAAACAATGATAGGTTTCATTTATTTATTTATTTATCTGACAGTACCGTTTAATTTAATATTAGTCCAGATAAAGCTATGCAATAACCCCGAGGTAATATTACAATATTCCATTCCAATTCTGTTATCCAGTTCGAGCAATTGGCATTCACATGGATGGAACGTCAGAAGCTGGGAGGTTCTTATTCGTCCCACAGAGCCCAGAGCGAGAAGCACGTGGTGGTATGCAGCACGACCCTCCAAGCGGACACCATCATGGACTTTCTCAACGAATTCTACGCCCATCCTCTCCTTCAGGTTATTTTGCGCATAATTCCATTCCATGGAATCTCCATAGATTGAAATGCGGACAGTCGTCGGTGTTGAAGGTGCTATACCTTCGATCTGGATCTGTTCCATAGCTTTTTCAAAGCCACCCTCCTGTTGAACTTTGGAGAATTCACTTTTACTTTTATGTTTCCGTCTGGTGGTTGGGGGGAAAAAAAAAAACTATATGACTTTTCCAATTTACAGGATTATTATGTGGTACTCCTATCGCCAATGGAGCTCGACACGACCATGAGAATGATTCTCCAGGTGCCCATCTGGGCGCAAAGGGTCATTTATATTCAGGGTTCCTGTCTGAAGGACGGTGACCTCGCCAGAGCAAGGATGAACGAAGCCGAGGCTTGTTTCGTCCTGGCTGCGCGAAATTATGCTGACAAAACTGCCGCTGACGAGCACACTATTCTCAGGTGATTTTTCTGAAATTTCGACTTTAAATACAAATTAATATGCAATAGGGTGTGTGTGAAAAAAAGTTTTTCAATTGTTTGTTTAAAATTGCAAAAGTGTGGGTTCTGAATTTGCCGTAAAAAAGCTCGGTTGCTATAGCCAACTTGGTTATATATGCGCCAGACGTTCAGTTTTGTTAGACCAAACAAGTTATTGGTCGACGAACCAAATTATTAGTCGACGAACCAGGTTATCGTCCAACCAACGAGGTTATTACTTGGTGAACCAAGTTATTAGTCGACCAACCGAATTATTGGTCGGGAAACGAAATTATCAGTCGACCAACTTCGTTATTGGTCGACCAACCAAGATATTAGTCGGTCAGCTGTGCCATTGGTCGACCAAACAAGATATTAGTCGGTCAGCTATTCAATGGTCGACCAACGAAGTTATTAGTCGACCAACTATGCTATTGGTTAGACCAACAAAGTTGGATTATATTAGGTTAGATTCATTTCTCGAGATCCTGGGATTTAAAGCCTCTAAGCACGTGAGACAAAAATCATACTTGACAGAAGATGAAGATCAGACAGAGAAAAATAAGTACAGAACGTAGTCTTAAAATAAATAGTGACACATAACAGAAGGGAGGTGAGCAAGACAAAGCAAAATACGGAAACTAGGACACAAATTACGGGGGCTCGACTAATTGTTGCTTGAGCACCATTAAGGGGATAATTCCCTTATATATGAGAATATGAAGTCAATTTTTTTTTCTCAAAATTCAAAAATAAAAATTGATTTTTTTTTTGTGTATCCCAAATTCCAAACGTAATCTTTTTTATAAATGTTAATTTGAATGTGGTGAAAAAATCTCCGAAGAGAAAAGTCAAAATCTGCCATTGTGGTTCCTTATTTTTGAATTTTCATTTCATTTTTTTCACTTCCCGACGCCTATATTGATCGCAAAGTCGTATTTTTTTTTCGTGACTCATTTCATACTTAAAATATTATCAGATGCTGATTCTCCATAAATAAATGGAATTTCTTTTTCATGAATAATTTGTACGCAGAAAAATCTGAAATAATTACCGCGTTTTAAATAATTCATAACAAACTCACATGAATTTTTTGGGAATTTTCGTCTAAATCGTTTAGGCAAAATTAATTTTGTTATGCATGCATTTTAACATGGGCTCTTATGGCATATTTACGAATTTAAAAAAAAATTATAATCGAAAATTTTTTTTTACATCGTTGCATTTTTAAGTATTTGGTGGAATTAATTCTTCTTTTATGATGTAAAAAATTTATTCAATTTTTCAAATTTTTTTTCTATTCGTAAATATGCCATAAGAGCCCATGTTAAAATGTATGCATAAAAAAATGAATTTTGCGTAAACGACGTAGACGAAAATTGCCAAAAAATTCATATGAGTTTGTTATGGATTATTAAAAACGGAGTAATTATTTTAGATTTTCCTGTGCATTTTCAACTTTACCGACGAACCTCCTTAAACATACAATATTTACATAAACATATATTGCCAATCGGCCATCTACCGAAGTCGTTCAGTCTCGATTTTGATCGTTGTTTCGATAATCATATAAAGTATCAAATATAATATTAATTAAATACAAAATATTAATTTAACAAAAAGATTTTTGTACAAATTTCAAGTTCTTAGCAGCTGCGCCCTGTAACCATGAGAAATTTCTTTTAAGGTCATGGGCAGTTAAGGACTTTGCACCAAACGTACCTCAGTACGTTCAAATCTTCCGTCCGGAGAATAAGCTCCACGTGAAATTCGCCGAACACGTGGTATGCGAGGACGAGTTCAAGTACGCGATACTCGCGAACAATTGCACATGTCCTGGTGCATCAACTCTTGTAACACTCCTGCTGCACACATCCAGAGGGCAGTAAGTATTGATTGAAAAAAAATTGGCAAAGCCAAGAAAAATTAAAGAAAAAGAAAATTCCGAATAGTTAGTTTACGAATGATTCGTCGAACGAGAACAGCTTTTAAGTATAGTATATCTCCTTTAATGGAATTGGCCTTTGGCCGAGTCTCTTTCTCAATAAAAGTAATTATTTTAATTTTAATTTTTCATAAAAATCTTTAGGTTTAACTGTCGAATAAAAAATCTTCAGGTTCAATTATCGGAAAAAGTTCGCGAGATTCGGCCGCCCAGTAAAAAGACTTTAGTTTGAACTATCATTAAAAAGTCTGTAGGTTGAATTATCAAAGAAAAGTCTCTAAGTTAGATTGTCGGAAAAAAGTTTCTAAGTTTGATTGTCGGAAAAAAGTTTCTAAGTTTGATTGTCGGAAAAAAGTTTCTAAGTTTGATTGTCGGAAAAAAGTTTCTAAGTTTGATTGTCAGACAAAAGTTTCTAAGTTAGATTGTCGGGCAAAAGCCTTCAAGTTCCACTGTCGGTAAAAAATCTCTAGGTTTAACCGTTGTTAAATGTTCTGAATTGAACTGCCGTTAAATGTCTCCGGGTTGAACTGTCGACAAAAAAAAATTCTCTGGTTGAACGGTCGGTAAATTTCGGTGCATTGAGCCTTTGGTTAAGCAGAAACTGGCCTTACCAGCCTGCGGCAGAAAAAGCCTAACTACGGACTTGTTTTTCATGCGCACTTTTCAAAAAGGGATCGACGATTACATTGGACAAAACACTTTCAATTCGTCATTTCAAATTCACGATCCTTTCGGTCATAGAGCGACAATTTCGTGAATTCTCGAACACACCTGTTTTTTTTACAATACAACAACACTTTTCACTGTATTCGTTCCATAAAGTTACAATTTATTTGGTCACTTAGTTCATCAAATTTTTATAGCAGGTTTCGATTTTAAAAAATTAGAAGAATACAATAAAATTTGTCAAATAAGAAATCACAGTTCTGTCACTTATGAATACTTGTAAACTGTTATTTCTAACTGTATACAGTAATAAAATTACATTTCCACAGAGAGGGCCAACAATCTCAGGAAGAGTGGCACCGGCTTTACGGCAAGTGCTCAGGCAACGAGATCTACCACATTATTCTCGGAGATTCTCGTTTCTTCGGTGAATACGAAGGCAAATCGTTCACTTATGCCTCGTTCCACAGTCACAGGAAGTACGGCGTTGCTCTAGTGGCCGTGAGACCAGCTGAACTTCCGGAGTTTTACGAGGATACCATTCTCCTAAATCCTGGTGAGTAGAATATGCAGGAACATTTCCGCGGATCACCACGTATAAAATTGCTCCAATTTATTCAACACATTCTTAATTTTGCGTAGTCATTTCATAATTCACGCTAATAATATTATCTGTTAACAAGTTTAACAAATATCTTATTAGATATATTATGAGAAATTTTTTAAATTAAGTCTCACGTCTACATGAAATAAAGAATGGATTGTATTTTATGATTGTTTATACAAATTATCTGCGCTTCATCAGACACGAATGATTTTTTAAAAATTTTCACACGTTTTTCTATTTTTTCAAGAATTTTTTTCCAAAAAACGTTTAAAAATTATTTTTTTATGAAGTTGTTACAATTATTTCATAATTTGTCGTGTGTAATATCTACAGAAATAATATCGACAAGTACGACACTCATAATTATTTCTGAATATATAAATGAGGATTATGTTAATTTTTTCTGGATTTTAATGTTCTTGAATATCGATAACCTGAGGTTACATGTATAAGGCTTCGCTTGTTAGTTCATCGTCAGGTCCTAATTATGTCCATCGCCAAGCCATCTGCTCAAGGCATGACCTGCCGTTACCTTGAAATTAAAAGCTCTTTGAACAATGTAAATCATTAACCGAACACTTTGGTCTAGTGGTGAGCGTGCTCGCCTCTAAAGCAAAATATCGGAAGGTCTTGGGTTCAAATCCCGGTTTCGTCGTCTCGCTGTCAGAAAAATATTTCACCATGACGTAGGTCCAAGCGAGAATATCAACACAAAATACATTATATGGAGTATTCCACGGATAGTGGGAAAAGTTTTTGCTGTTGTTAGGAAAATTTTTCGCCCAACGCGACTATTGAATTCTGGTGTCATACTGAAACAATATTCTTGTCTTCTGTTCAATTTATGCAGTGGTCGTTGTATATATTTTAAACTTTGAGGATGTATGACACGTACAGTCCCGCCAAAAGTGAGTTTAAGAGACAATTTCCATCACTTCCCGATGGGATAAAAATCGGAAAAAAAATGATGCATATTTAAAACGTGCTGCAAACATTGATTTCGCATAATAATAATCCCAAAATTTTATTAAAAAATTGGTGAAAAAAAACAATTGTTCAACAAACAATCAGTCAACCTAACTTTTTTTTAAATGAAAATGATATGTTAATTTATTTAAATGCATACGAATTTTTTCAGATTTTTTTCTTTATTTTGATTTTGTTTTTTTTATTTTGAACAATGCGCAAAATATAACAAATTTTGGATATGCGATTTGCAAAAAAAAATTTGAATGTAGCAGATGGTTTTATGCCGAATACATATCCAAAATTCGTTATTTCACCATAATCCACCATAACCCATGGTCCGATTCACGCTGGTTGTCACGCTGAAAATCACGCGTGGTTCTCGACATCGAAAGTCACGGTCATTTCACGACAGAAATCACGGAGCTCTCATACCGTTTGAGCTTTCGAGCTTGGGGACCGTGATTTTGCATAAAATAACAGTAGAAATAACGGCTCGACGGAATTTACAGTGCCGTAGTAATTCGCGGAATCGCGACTGAAATCACGGCTGATTTCACGTTGCTTGCCATGATTTTTCTTATAATCATGGCCCACATCACGACTTAATTCACGGCCCTAAAATCCGGTATGCCGTGGTCACTCGCAAAATCACGGTTGAAATCACGGCAGATTTCACGTTGCTGATATTTATCCTGTCGTGATTTTTTTTTATAATCATGACCGATATCACGACTGAACTCACAGCCCTTTAATTCATCGAGCCGTAATTCGAGTCGTGATTTCGTCTGTAACATTTCACAAAAATCACGGACCCAAAGCTCAAAAGCTCCATCGCTCCAGAAGCTTCAGAACGAGAGTCCGTACCTTTTCGTCGTGACACGACAATTTTTTTCAGTCCAAAATATCACGCCTGATTTTCACCGTAATTCGGCCATGGCCAGAACTGCTAGGGCTGCCCTGGCCCCTTCCCCTTTTCCCCCGAGCGCCCGAACCCCATCATCATACTACCCAAACATCCGCTCTTCAACAAGCTTCGATTCTCATCAGCGTAAACTCATCAGGTCCCCGTCACATAATGAAGAAAACGGACACATGTTACTACATGAGTATAACGAAGGAAGAAAACTCGGCGTTCGTTGTGGCGAATCATCAGGGTGGTACAAGTGGGGATCCAACTGCGGTGGTAGTGGACTCGAAAACAGAAGGTTCGACAATGGGAACCGGAGGGGCGTCTGCAACGGGAACCGCAGCGACTACGATTACGTCGACGAACATGACGGCGACATTATCATCAGCCGCAGCTGGTGGCAACGGTACATCATCATCGTCAATTGGCCACTGTGCTGTCGGCAACCAGAAATATGCGAACTGTTATACCTTGACGTGCGATAAAAGCAGGGACCAGGAGGCGCGAGGGGATGTCCGGGTCAAAGGTCGCCCTTGCGCTCCCGCGATCCGGACGCCCCTTCCTCCCCCAGTTATCTTGCAGGTCCTTCCTAGCACGCCCACACTCCAACATCACAACCTACTAGCATCCGATGTTCACCGTGAGTGTCGCATGCGCCTGTGCTTAGTCTTTATTTTTTTTATTCTTCTTCAAACGGTTATCTTATTCTGCTCTCAATATCTCATTATCGATTCCATTGATTGTTATAGTCACGTCTGTGGGAAGGCTACAGTGAGTTTAATATTTTTTTACGAGATGCAGTGGTCATTTCGGTATAATGACGAGCGTTGATTAATCATATTATATTGTTTATGATTTTTCGCTAATGTGTTTTGTGTTGTACAGTATTTAAATGATACTTTAATGCTGTGAAAAAGACCGGCTAATCTTTCGAAATATATATACAACGTGTCTTTAATATCGGCTTTTATGTGCAAGTTTTTTTCACGAGCGCCGTGTAAGTATTCGTGTGGATGTCTGTGTGAATGGCTTTGCGCGATTTTCTGGTTAAAGTATTTTGCGAATTTTTTTTGAGAGTTCTGTGTTTAATGTATCTCAGTAAGGACTCCATGTTTTATACTGGTGGCAATGGTAGCGATAACGTGTATTAATGATTTAGCAAAATGTTACCACGATCATTAAAGAAAGAAAAGGCATTTTCTTTCTTTAATGATCGCCTTCTCCTTTTCTATGGATCCTTTTGCCATAACCCTTCACTTGTTTCCACAAATTCAAACTCATCAACGCAACATAATCAACTTAGAACCGTCGACTTAACACAATCGTGTCAACACAATTAACTCGTTACAGTTAACTCAATACGATCCACTAAACACAGTCATGTCATCACAATTGAATCAACATAGTCAACTCAATACAATCAACTCAACACAGTCAACTCAACACAGTCAACTCAATACAGTCAACTCAATACAGTCAACTCAGTACAGTCAACTCAATACAGTCAACTCAATACAGTCAACTCAATACAGTCAACTCAATAACAGTCAACTCAATACAGTCAACTCAATACAGTCAACTCAATACAGTCAACTCAATACAGTCAACTCAATACAGTCAACTCAATACAGTCAACTCAATACAGTCAACTCAATACAGTCAACTCAATACAGTCAACTCAATACAGTCAACTCAATACAGTCAACTCAATACAGTCAACTCAATACAGTCAACTCAATACAGTCAACTCAATACAGTCAACTCAATACAGTCAACTCAATACAGTCAACTCAATACAGTCAACTCAATACAGTCAACTCAATACAGTCAACTCAATACAGTCAACTCAATACAGTCAACTCAATACAGTCAACTCAATACAGTCAACTCAATACAGCCAATTCAACACAGTCAACTTAACACAGCAAAGTCAACAAAGTCAACTTAACACAGCAAAGTCAACACAGTCAATTCAACACAGTCAACTTAAAAAAGTCAAATGAACACACATTCAAGTCGGCGCAGCAAAACCTGACATAGCAAAACTCTCCATGGCCCGTAAATGAAATGTCGCGAAACAAAATACGTATTATTTTGAATGCATAAGATTAAGCACATAATGGCGCGTATTCAGTTAGGTCTGTGTTCGGTTGCTACTAACCCCGTGTATCGGCCACCCAGTCAATGTCCAATTGGATATGTGTTCAATTGAGTTACGGAACAGCTTTGCCTCGTCAAGTGGTGTAATGGTACAGTTTCACTGTGTGAAATTCACTCTATATTCAGTGGATATGTGCAGATAGTAAATACTGCCATAAAAGATTTTGAAAAAATGTATAACTCAACGAAAAATACCTGACTTGGTAATCAATAATCATTGATTGATAGTATAAATACGAAAAAAATACCACACTCAATCTCGTTATTGCAGCTTACAATAATTTCAATGAATGAAGTTATTGTGACCTGAAGGTATTAAAACCTGGCTTCAATGATAAACTCACTATAGTATTTCCTCAATGTCGTATTCTTGTTTCGTAGATCTTTTCGATTTTTATCGCTTTTCATTGTCTTACATTAAATTCTTTTTCGATTTTGTATTATCTCGCGCTTTTTATGCTTTTTCTGCTCCGAGCTTTGTCTGTTACAGATGCGAGGAAATCCAGAGGGCTTGCTGCATATTCGGTCGCATGTTGTTTCGTCTTCCCCGATTATTGTGCTATAATTATTCTCAGACAGAGCACAAAACAATACAAGCGATAGATATGCTTTTGATGTGAACACTGTCTGCTTAGCGAACTGTTGCATACTTGTATATTGAAAATCCTCGGCTATTTAAATACCTTCCAAAATATCCTGAACACACACCGCTTTAAGAGGCTGCAGAAAACTTTTGGACCTAAGGCAGTACTAGAAATCCTTCACGAAGTCCGAATATTATTACTTAGTTCTTTGCCATTGGAAATAGAAATAATTTCTTATACATAGACATCTTAGCTATTTCTCACAATTGTCAATAAAATTTTGTTTATATTGGAAACAATAAATTCGATTGAAGAGATGTTTTAACTCCGGGATACGCATTGCAGCGACTTACCTCGACCCTGGAAGTCTCGGGGATTCAAGGCAATGCCTACGAGAAGCAAGTTCGAGTCCGCAAACACCTGTAACAACAAATCATCTCGACGTACCTCGATCTATGGATCCTAATCCGAATCTTCTCACTCCGGAGATTCTCATGCAGAGAAGAGGTTCGAAATTATTTGTCAATTACAAGGAAAGTTCGAGTACGACCTCGACGGTACGGCGCTTTATTTATTCATTTATTTATTTATTAATCTATTTATTTATTCATTCATTCATTCATTCATTCATTCATTTATTTATTTATTTATCTATTTATTTATTTATTCATTCATTCACTCCTTGATTCATTCATTTATTGATTTATCCATATATTTATTTATTTATCTATTCATTCATTCATTCCTTCATTCATTTATTTATTGATTGATTGATTGATTGATTTATTTATTTATTTATCTATCTATTTATTTATTCATTCATTCCTTCATTCATTCATTCATTGATTTATTCATTTATTTATTTATTCATTTATTCATTTATTTATTTATTTATGTATTTGTTTTCATATTCGTTAATTCAGTTAATTGATTACTTATGGGCTGATATTTCATTCTTACAGTATTTTTATACTGCTTTTTTTGTGAACTTCTCTTATTTCGAGGTCTTACTCCTCCTAAAGTTCCGAAATAAATTGCAACCTCTGCTTCTATGGATTTTTTTGCCAGGAAGCAGACGGCCAAGCATCCTACCTGTGCCGGACATGTTGACGAGCTCAACATTGCATCTACCTGGCCAAGAATCCTTAGATCACGAGGGCGACGAGTCTGAGGACGAGATGGATGATGACGTGCCCTGGAGATCACCCAGCGAAAAGATTGCGTAAGCGAAAGCATATTTTTATTTTCAATATCTTTCCAAACGCTTACAAATCTAGACTTGTGCTAAAATATTATTCATCCACACTTTACATATTTTTCTTTATCTTTTAAACATACATAGAAAATTCTTTTTTTATTCTATAGACAAATATAATATTCCAAGAATATTATCAGATACTATATTGAAAATCCTATAATATAATATAATAAGCAAAAGCATTAGAAATCTGAATGCTTATGAAAAATATTATCTGGCATATTTATTCGTATACTGGAAAAATAAGTGAAAATGATTATTTAAAATCATAAGTCGACGTTTAGTCTACTTATAATTATTTAAAATCATAAATTTTTCCAACACTATAGTTTCGTAATTGATCCGCTATTTATGGAAATTACGCAGTAGAAAATCTAGGATTAGGCTTAGCAAGAATATTAAAAAATATTGTGGAGCAGATGATAATTTGAGGATTGATATTCAGATAGATATTATAATTTCATTATAGTATCGTATTATTTTTATATGGTTGTATCGCGATTGCATGACCATGATAATTATGATAAGATACATTTCTTAATAATCAACTTCTTTCATGTTATCTTTTACTACGTCTCACTTCAAAATCATGCTTTCACTCTCTCGTAGTACTTAAACATTTCATGATAACACGTGTGTACGTATAGTCGTACCGTTCGCAAGAGTAACGAGGTCGACACACTCCAGCGATGAAGTATGATCGCGAGTAATGTGAGAATACGATCATGAGACACATTCACACGTACACACAAAAAATACGAGCGTTCTTACTCGTTCTCAATCGACAAGTGCACTTTCACTAGTTATCTTCTTTTTCTCTCTTTATCTATCACCGTGCTCGTTTTTTCATCACGCACCTCTTTTATCCGTAAATCTTCAGCACTCTTCTACCGCAGAACTTCATCGATACTCTTGATAGATATTGTTGTTAGAAATATTTGCATTGAATACGAAATATTTGCTTTTGCTTTAATGAAAAGGGGCATCGATGAAATTCGAAGGGGAAAAGACCGATGTCCTAATCATTAATCGTTAGAAAGTGAATTGCAAACTGAATTTATTCTTAATTTGTTATTTTTTTTCCAATTATGTATCCATTTTTTATAACGTCATAGATATATAATAATTACGAATATATGCACTTGTGCACAACGCGCGATTCATAATTTCTTCAATCGACCACATTCTTCTTAACAAAGACCTAGTTGTACAGGATTTACTTTTTTCATTTCCCATTTTTTATATCCCAGTTGACAATTAAACTGTGGGTAATTAAATGAAACGCAGTGCAAAAGGTCTGCAAATATTTGACATGTGTAGGCAGAACAGTGTAATTTCCACAAAATTGGGTTCTCTACATTCAATGTCTCGATATATCGAAATGAACACTGTTAAAAATATTTGGTAATATTATATGTTGGTACTGAATGTTTTAATGCACAAAAATTCGTGTTTTTGAGTTAATACACAAGCATATTCAAATTACATTATTTACAATTAATATAAACGACATATGCTATAACGAGACAAAAGAGAAACCAAATGTGTACTATAAGGAAGAATTCTAAAAATGTCCTATTAATTTTGAACTCACTCTATTTATTCTACTAATGATAAACTATCCATTACTTTCTTCGGAAATCCTACGAGATTCCTAAGAAATTGAAGAAGCATGAAAAAAAAAATGTATGAGTAGAACAAAGTAACTAGTTTCCGGTATCAACTCCTTGGGCTTAAGTCTCCAAATATGTACTCGACAACTTTTTGACATCTGCATTTTTCAACATTGAAAAGCCCATTTCAAAAATTGCAAAAATATTTGACATGTGTAGGCAGAACAGTGTCATTACCACAAAATTGGGTTCTCTACATTCAATGTCTCGATATATCGAAATGAACACTGTTAAAAATATTTGGTAATATTATATGTTGGTACTGAATGTTTTAATGCACAAAAATCCGTGTTCTTGAGTTAATACACAAACGTATTCAAATTACTTTATTCACAAATAATATAAACGACTTATGCTATAACGAGACAAAAGAGAAACCAAATGTGTACTATAAGGAAGAATTCTAAAAATGTTCTATTAATTTTGAACTCACTCTATTTATTCTATAAATGATAAACTATCCATTACTTTCTTCGGAAATCCTACGAGATTCCTAAGAAATTGAACAAGCATGAAAAAAAAATGTATGAGTAGAACAAAGTAACTAGTTTCCGGTATCAACTTCTTGGGCTTAAGTCTCCAAATATGTACTCAACAATTTTTTGACATCTGCATTTTTCAACATTGAAAAGCCCATTTCAAAAATTTCAAAAATATTTGACATGTGTCGGCAGAACAGTGTCATTACCACAAAATTGGGTTCTCTACATTCAATGTCTCGATATATCGAAATGAACACTGTTGAAAATATTTGGTAATATTATATGTTGGTACTGAATGTTTTAATGCACAAAAATTCGTGTTTTTGAGTTAATACACAAACATATTCGAATTACTTTATTCACAAATAATATAAACGACATATGCTATAACGAGACAAAAGAGAAACCAAATGTGTACTATAAGCAAGAATTCTAAAAATGTCCTATTCATTTTGAACTCACTCTATTTATTCTATAAATGATGAACTGTCCATTACTTTCTTCGGAAATCCTACGAGATTCCTAAGAAATTGAACAAGCATGTTCTTACGGTTATTGATTTGAAAAAAAAAATGTATGAGTAGAACAAAGTAACTAGTTTCCGGTATCAACTCCTTGGGCTTAAGTCTCCAAATATGTACTGAACAATTTTTTGACATCTGCATTTTTCAACATTGAAAAGCCCATTTCAAAAATTTCAAAAATATTTGACATGTGTAGGCAGAACAGTGTCATTACCACAAAATTGGGTTCTCTCCATTCAATGTCTCGATATATCAGAATGAACACCCTTAAAAATATTTAGTAATATGATATGTTGGTACTGAATGTTTTAATGCATAAATTGGTGTTTTTGAGCTAATACACAAACATATTCAAATTACTTTATTCACAATTAATATAACCGACCTGTGTTATAACGAGACAAAAGAGAAGCCAAATGTGTACTATAAGGAAGAATTCTAAAAATGTCCTATTAATTTTGAACTCACTCTATTTATTCTACAAATGATGAACTGTCCATTACTTTCTTCGGAAATCCTACGAGATTCCTAAAAAATTGAACAAGCATGTTCTTACGGTTGTTGATTTGAAAAAAAAAATGTATAAGTAGAACAAAGTAACTAGTTTCCGGTATCAACTCCTTGGGCTTAAGTCTCCAAATATGTACTCAACAATTTTTTGACATCTGCATTTTTCAACATTGAAAAGCCCATTTCAAAAATTTCAAAAATATTTGACATGTGTAGGCAGAACAGTGTCATTACCACAAAATTGGGTTCTCTACATTCAATGTCTCGATATATCGAAATGAACACTGTTGAAAATATTTGGTAATATGATATGTTGGTACTGAATGTTTTAATGCACAAAAATTCGTGTTCTTGAGTTAATACACAAACATATTCAAATTACTTTATTCACAAATAATATAAACGACATATGCTATAACGAGACAAAAGAGAAACCAAATGTGTACTATAAGGAAGAATTCTAAAAATGTCCTATTAATTTTGAACTCACTCTATTTATTCTATAAATGATGAACTGTCCATTACTTTCTTCGGAAATTCTACGAGATTCCTAAGAAATTGAACAAGCATTTTCTTACGGTTATTGATTTGAAAAAAAAAATGTATGAGTAGAACAAAGTAACTAGTTTCCGGTATCAACTTCTTGGGCTTAACTCTCTAAATATGTACTTAACAATTTTTTGATATCTGCATTTTTCAACATTGAAAAGCCCATTTCAAAAATTTCAAAAATATTTGACATGTGTAGGCAGAACAGTGTCATTACCACAAAATTGGGTTCTCTCCATTCAATGTCTCGATATATCAGAATGAACACCCTTAAAAATATTTAGTAATATGATATGTTGGTACTGAATGTTTTAATGCATAAATTGGTGTTTTTGAGTAAATACACAAACATATTCAAATTACTTTATTCACAATTAATACAAACGACCTGTGTTATAACGAGACAAAAGAGAAGCCAAATGTGTACTATAAGCAAGAATTCTAAAAATGTCCTATTAATTTTGAACTCACTCCATTTATTCTATAAATGATGGACTGTCCATTACTTTCTTCGGAAATCCTACGAGTTTCCTAAGAAATTGAACAAGCATTTTCTTACGGTTGTTGATTTGAAAAAAAAAAACGTATGAGTAGAACAAAGTAACTAGTTTCCTGTCTTAACTCCTTGGGCTTAAGTCTCCAAATATGCACTTAACAATTTTTTGACATCTGCATTTTTCAACATTGAAAAGCCCATTTCGTTATTTTTCAAACTCAACAAATTTCCGCTTATCGGCTCTGGAAACGTTTAGAACCCTTAAGGTGATGTGCTACATATTGTCGATCTCTCCCAGATCATCATAAGAGTGACTGACATAGCTGAAAACTCGAAAAGTGTTATTCGTAATCACGAATGACAATTCGGATGAAAGTCGATAGATCAGGACTAGAGAATGTTAAGACGCAGTCAGTACTTCTTATCTTTTGCTTGAAAAATCAATTGTGGTCAAAACCACGCGGTCTTACATACAGGTCTTGAAAAAATACGAGATTTCGGTGGTGGGGGAAAGGCTGAAAAGTTTACTTGGTGCAAAAAGTCTACTTCTATTCCACGCAATAAGTAGACTTCCCCCACCACAATCGGGTCAAGACCTGTATGTAAGACCGCGGTCAAGACCAACGCAATACAGGTTTTGGTACCGACCGAGCAGTAGCACATCACCTTAAAAACTAAATGAACAGTCTCTGATACCGACTGAGCCGAGAACCGCCGATGGACACTGTGTTACATCGCCTGAAATCATAGATTTTTTTATTGCCATAAAAATCAGTAATGAACCATTAAAATGCCCATTAAAAATTACACGTTGTTTTCACATTTCCATCGAGTCGCGTAAATATAAATGAACATACATCCCCTTTTTTCAATAAAATATTTATATGTTTATTCATCAACATGGTTAAAAATATTCTACACAATAATTAATATACAATAACTTACGATGTAAGTAAGCAAATAGAGTGAGTTCAAAAATACAGGAATATCGACGACACGAATTATACGGTGTATCATTGGGTCTATCAAGACAGAATATGGTTAATTGATAATATAATCTATCGATAAAGGAACTACGATTTGATGTTCATTCGTTACTTGTGAATCTCGCTGGCATCGGTCTTACTATTAAAATTATTATTTTTTTTGAATATTTTGTGCATCTAGATATTAGTCGGTACTTTAGCTAACAAAAGTAAGAAACACAAGTATCCAGCAAGTCTTGATAAGTAAGTTTTGCGAGTTTATTTTATTATCAATTCACCGTCAATGTGTATCTCCTTTCGATGTCTGTCTGATGCGTGTATCAACGTGGTGTCCGTTGCACTCGTCGTACTACCATGGCTGTGTCTCTCCCGCCTGACGCCCTAAATAAATAAATAAAAATCGTTCGTGGATGTGTGTGTTCGATATCTGCCCTCCTACGAATCACCTTTGTGCACACTGCGCCTTGCCGCACGCCACGCCTCGACCCTCTTCGGTCCACAGCTTCAAGGGGTGAGTTTACGATGCACCGCGGTGCCATTATTATAAATTATTTTTTATTATTATCCTTATTATTATTATTACCGTCTCTAAGACTATTATTATCAAATTGCCATTCTATTTTGCTTTCTATATTCAGCTAATTTCTAATCTCTAGCTTATATTTTGTAACTTACTCTTTTTTAAATAATGTCTTTACTTATTGTTGGAGCACTTGAATTAAGATAAAATGCTCGAACGCATGAAACATTCGAAAATATGTACACGGTAACAAAGTTTCCGCAGGAGTCTACGGTCACACGAAGCACTCGTGGCGCGATAACGCAAACGACAAATTTAACCATCGAAGACATAATATGTGGTGTCGGCTTTTGTTTGCTGTTGTATTTATGTTGCACACTGGATTATTGTGTTAAATATTGTGGTGTTTAATGTTTGTAACACAGGTCCTATGAAATTGCCACGTCAACGAGACCTTATTGGTTTACGATTATTAGTGACACTGTAATAGTACATTACGATACTAGTGCGATGAAGCTTTTTCGCGACGAGTGTGAGTTTGCAGCACGAGCTGAAGGCGAGTGTTGTAATCACGAGAGATCAGAAAAAGTTTCTCGCACGAGTATCGTATACAATTTTATGCCACTAGTGCGAGAAGTGCCTGTTTCACGCACGCAAGCGAAGCGAAGTGTGCGTGAAGTAGGTACTTCACGCACACTGTGGTATAAAAAATATTTATTTGTGACTTTATGTAACGGCTTGTAAAGCTTGGATACATATCGGTCGTTTCACCAATTATTGACAACTGTTTTTACCTTCTTCATCAGATTTAGATGTAGCTTTGATATTGTTAGCAATAACTCCAGTGGAGGTCGTTTAAATTATTTCAGATTTTATCCAATTAATCAGATCTAATTGTAGTTTCGACGCTCATGAATTATGCAAAAAACGCTAAAGAATGGACGTACATTCGAGTTTAACGTATATAAGTTTAAGAAACTTATATACTTAACAAACAGATGATGCCGAACCCTGGCGACCATTTTGATTTTGGGATGTTTAGAAAATATACTTTTTAAAAATATTTATTTTCGGTTATCATCCAATATTCGAATATACGTCCATTCGTATACACTGGTATTACCATCGTGTACAATTTGGTGCATTTGTGTAGCGTATTAACTGAGAATAATGGTAACTACGAAAAGACGCGTTTTTGCCGACCAAAATCGGTAATAAAATTTACTCCCGCATCTTATAAAATTTTTGGCATCTCGTAAAAAAGAATTATGAATACCATAATAGTACATCACGATACTAGTGCGATGAAACTTTTTTGCGACGAGTGTTGTAATCACACGAGATCAGAAAAAGTTTCTCGCACGAGTATCGTATACAATTTTATGCTACTAGTGCGAGAAGTGCCTGTTTCACGCACGCAAGCAAAGCAAAGTGTGCGTGAAGTAGCCACTTCACGCACACTGTGGTATAAATATATTTGTCACAAGGCTTGCAAAAAAAAATTGATGAGAAGACATAAAAACTCATTAGGAGGTAAGAACTGTAAAGTCTTCGAGTTCATTCTGTATTTCCTGAAGAGATTTTCCTTCGGTTTCGGGTATAAAACAAAATACAATTGGTATTCCGAGAGCGCCAATAAGCGCAAATGAGCCGAATGCCAAGTTCGAGTTGTGATGCTGATTTAAAAATTGAAATGCGCTCTGTATAACCATAGACAAGAAGTAGATAAAAGATATACAATATCCTAGGTACATTGTCTTATCCCGGGAGGGAAAAATTTCGGCTGTTAGAATTGGCATTATTGGCGTCAGACCGAGAGAGTAAATCGTGTAGTAGAGGGCGATTATCATTACTGGCAGTAGCAATGCCTCAACCGTAGTGTATTCCAAATTAACGGATTTCTTACCGGCGAACATCCAAATCGCAAGAATCAGACAACTAATGCTCGAGCCAATGATCGAAATCGCGAGCAACAACGGTCTTCTAGCATATTTATCAATCAAAATTAGACATATTACCACTGAGGATAAATCCAGAAATGCTATAACAATTCGTCCGTATTTCGGTATAATAGTAACAAAAAAATTCTTCGAAAAATCGTCCATACCGTATGCTCCGACCATTTGGGTAATGAACAAAAAAATTATCATAAACATTCCGTATTTTCCTCTGCGTGATGAAAATATTCTGCACACACTACATTTGCCACTTTTCGGTGAATTATTTTGGTTGAACGACAGCTCAATCATCTTGTACTCAGAATCCACGTCTAAAACTGAACGTGCACCTCTTAGTGCTTTCAGGGACAACTTTGAATCAAGTGTCTGCAATCATACAATTACATTTATTAAATGCGTCAATAAATAATGTACATTATTTGTTTTATTTGGTTTATCAATTGATATATTGATCAAGAGAACTATTGCCTCGTACACTGATAGAATCGAGTGCGGCTTGAAATAGCGAATGATCAAAATAGTGAATTGTCGAAATAGCTTTTTTTCTCCGCGTTTTGAGCACTTAGCGTGAAAAATGTCTTGTCGCCGAAGAAATTAAGAGGAAAGCAACGTGTCAGTTCAAAATGGCAGATTTAAAAAAAAAATGAATAACCCGAAATGTTGCAATTTTAAATTTTGTCTATATAGTAGTAATATCATTACCTTGCCTTTTATAAAGAAGAAGTACGGTGACTCAACCATCCACACGTGCACCGAAATTAGATACATCATTGCTATACAAGCCATGATTAGCGCTAAAAAGCGGGTGTACGCGATGAAAATCATGAAAGTACCTAATAGTACACCACCGTAGGCGCTCAAGGCGGTGATTGCTCCAGTTTTGCTACGTGATCGGGGCGTCGATATCTCACTGACGTATAATGCGGACGTGGTAAAAAAAATGCCTGCAGCAAAACCACCCACAAAAGCGGCGAATACTATTTCCTGTAAAAATACCAACTATAAAACTTGCCGGAAATGATATTTGGCGTCGGTGAAATGATACGAGCAAATACGAATTCGAAACATTACCATATATCCCTCAAAGCTGAGGAGAACGACCCAGAAAGTGAAATTTAAAAATCCTGCAACGGCGAATGCAGTTCTGCGACCGTATTTATCGACGATCCACGATGGGACCAATGCACCGAGGCAACTCCCAAAATTCATTATTACCTGCACGTTCGTCATCCTACTAGATGAAATATTGTAACAGATGTCGTCGCAGTGCGTCAAGAGATAATAACTTAGTGATGACTGCGGCCATCCCAACGTCAAACCGATACACACAGCCCCTAAACAAACTATATTTTTCCAAACTTTCATTACGAATTTAATGTTGCAAAGCTTCTTCTCAAGATTAAATTATAGTACATTACGGTATTAGTGCATGAAACTTTTTCGCGACGAGTGTGAGTTTGCAGCAAGAGCCGATGGCGAGTGTTGTAATCACACGATATCAGAAAAAGTTTCTCGCACGAGTATCGTATACAATTTTATGCCACTAGTGCGAGAAGTGCCTATTTCACGCACGCAAGCGAAGCGAAGTGTGAAGTAGGCACTTCACGCACACTGTGGTATAAATTAAATTAATGTCGCGAAATCAGTACGATAAGTGGTAATCACCTACAAAATATGTTGGTTTTTTGCACCAAGCAAACTTATTTATCTCTATATCTACACGCTGAAAACTCAGAGATTTTCAGATATCCGGTTAAAGCAAACGTTATCAAATAGAATAATGTTGGTCGATAACGGCAGGAATTTTCAATAAAAGTTGCAAGTACATTTCGATTTTGTGGAACGTTGAATTTGCGATCAAATGAACTGTCAGTAATATCCGGTCGGGTTTTGATAAGGCATATTCTACTCATGAGGTTGAAAATCTGAATATGTCCACCAATTTTTTTTTTTGCAAATAATTGATAGAAAGCAGAATGGAGAAACTAATAATTGTACCGAACATTTATTACATGTTGGATTATGTACAGTCAACATTTTTTTAATTGTATAGATTCTAGGTGCAATGGCAAAACCATTCCTTTATTTTTTTCAGTTTCCATACTTCGAATATTTGATTTTCTACAAATCGGATTATTATTTTGTGTCCTTTATTGAAACAAGCATCTTAATCGGTAAAAAAAAACTGGTCTTAGTTAATTCTTCTTCAATACACAAAACATACAAAATTGGATGTGTGGCATTTTTCATTTAGATTTTTTATTTTCCATTGAGCCTCAACAATAGACCAAGAATTTATTCGGATTCATAACTATCTTTCGATATGATAATGTATATCAGTAAAACGACATTATCTAAAGGCAATCAGAATATGTTGTCTCGGTCATGGTTCATAACCAGGTCAGATAATTGGAAGCACTCTTATTTTTTCATTTTAATAAAATTTGTCGAAATTGAGAGATCAATGTTTTTGAACATATTTTTTCTTTTTTGGAAAATGCCTGTTCACCCACGATTTTGATCGTTTTTGTTTAATCCTTCACTTATATTACTCCATTCTTCACTATCCTTGTTTACCGTTTACGAATCCGGATATTTACACTATAGTTAGCAAAGCTTATCGACAATTACGACCACGATATTCTTCCACAATGACATAAGCGAATAAAGCGAACTACAATGATAATGATTAGTACATAACTACAAATATAAATGACCTAAGCAACACAAGATAAGTTTGCTATAACGAATTGCAAATTTCTGTCTTGATTATATATCAATACTCACGGGAACCGAGCGAAGAATTAAGTTTCCAATTTCCCATCGTTTTTTTTAAGCTCATCGTATTAAACAAAGTCAGTGTCTCTGCCAAGGTTTGTACGTCGACTACAACTGACCATTTTTTATCATAAAAGAAAGATAATACGACTAGGTCCTTGGAGTATTATTGCAAAAAGTCTTTCCGGTATGTGTGCAATTATAATACCTCGGCTCTTATCATCGTGAGCTAGGTTAGCTTGAAATCCATTAGTTTTCAGGGACTTAAGTGGAAGTGAATCGTTAAAACTGCGCGTAGTTGCATGAGACGCTACGTTTTGATAATCATTAACCGTACATACTACAAAACAGAAGAAATCAACTATATATTTGCTATGTGCTTTGTCTTTAATTACAAACGATGTTGCAGGATTGTTAAAGGTTTCCCACCGGTATCGCCATTTATCGGAGTGTCACCAACTCTTTGCTACCTTCTGAAGGAGAAGAAACCGCTTTGTTGTCTCCAATTGGCTCAGGTAAAGTGATGAATTTTTAATTCGAATATCGATTTTACGAAATGTACTTCTCTGTACATTTCGTAAAATCCTCCATGTTATCTATAGATTACATTGACTCTAAATCTATTTTATATATTGCGTTGAAAAAAAAAATGCTTTCTTTCAATAGGACATCATGAATTTATTTATCTATTGTTGAATTGTGGTAATATGTTTGAATAGCGACTTCTCAGTAAATTGAATAATAGGACGATTTATGATTTGGGTGTATCTATCAGTGTATCTATCTAACAAAATGGTAACCCTAAATTTCTGATCTTAAGAAGGTTCGTCAGTAAAATTGGAAATGCACAGAAAAATCTAAAATAATTGCCGCGTTTTTAATAATTCATAACAAACTCACATGAATTTTTTGGGAATTTTCGTCTACATCGTTTACACAAAATTAATTATTTCATGCATAAATTTTAACACGGGCTTTTATGGCATATTTACGAATGAAAAAATTAAAAAAAATTCTTTACATCGAAAAAAAATAATTAATTCCACCAAATACTTGAAAATTCAGCGATGTAAAAAAAATTTGCAATTATTATTACAATTATTATATACAAAAATCGATATATTTTTTAACAAAATATTGATGCATTAAAAGATCGGTAAAAAAATGGTAACCCCAAATGTCTGGTCTTAACAGGCCGATAATTATCTATACGAAAAATCAATATATTTTATTAGCAAAATATTGAACATTGAAAGATCGGTAACAAAGTGATAAAACCCCAAATTGCAATCACTTAAAGGATAATCGATTGTCACTTTTCGTTAAAGGTTTGCGAGCATTGCAGCTACAGAAATGCAAAGGAGTACAATTGGCAAAACAAAACGATAATATTGGCAGCGGATTATGCTAGCAACGGTATTTACAATTTCATCATTCCGCTGAGAGCTCACTTCAGGTAAATAGTTTACTTAGAATACGTCATGCACAACCAGTCTTTTGTATTTTCCGCTCGACGGTTCGAGACGATGCTCGAAGGGCAGTGAATGATGACATCGATGATGATTGACGACCTTGATGTACATTTTGTAGGTCGAAAACCTCGTTGAACCCGATAATCCTATTGCTGGAGAGGAGACCGGAAATTGCCTTTCTCGATGCGGTCTCATATTTCCCTCTGGTCTACTGGATGCTCGGTTCAATCGACTGCCTCGATGACCTTTTACGAGCCGGTATCACTCTCGCGGAGAACGTTGTCGTCGTCAACAAAGAACTGAGCAATTCCGCCGAGGAAGATACGCTGGCTGACTGCAACACCATCGTTGCTGTTCAAACGATGTTCAAGTAAAATTCTCTTCTCTCTGTAGTACTTATTTTCTTTACTTCGAATTCGCTTGGATTTTTCTTACTCCTCAACATGTTTGACACTAATGTTCGATGTTACCAAAAATGGTAAAAGAAAAAGTGGTTCGTAAAACTCAATGTCTATAAACCGTGCGTCAAAAAAGACTAAAAATATGATAAGTTAAAAAAAGTAATTATATTTCCATTTGACGATGGAAATCGCCTTTCATATATTCAGAACACAAATCCAATTCGAAGTAGACGGTTTCGAAACAAAAAGAATATCTGAAATGATAAATGACATTTATTGTTTCTAATAATAATTCTTTTTCCTTTGAATTTGCTCGAATTTTTCTTACTTCTGATCAACATTTTTTTCACCAATATTTGATATACTGAAAACAGTTGGTTCGCGAGACTCAATCTCTATAAGCCATACACAAAAAAGGCTGGGAGAAGAACAATCGCTTGAAAAAAGGAAGTATATTGATATTCGACGATCCGTTGTCAATACATTCACAACAAAAATCTGATTGGAATTAAACTGTTTGGAAACAAACAAAAATATCTGAAATAATCAACGACACTATACCTGTCGATCATAGCTATTCCAGGATATAGTTTATGTTGAAGGAATTGCTATTAATCGAATATCCTTTCTAAATTTAATTAAAAAATTTTGGGAAACTTTGACGATCTGTGGAATTATATTGGAAATACATCCGCTATTTGGAATAAGTGCAATTGAATAGTAAAATTGACAAAATATTTTACCATTTTTTATAAATACTTCCATCCGGTAAAATGTTCAGATTGAAAATATAGTTTGCCAAATATGCATTAAAAAGATATTCTCGATGCTCAAAAAAATACAAAATTTAAAATTTTCTTCAGCCATTGCTTTTATGTTTTAAAAATAGCCTAACAATTATAATAATTTCAATTGAGCAGCATATCACACATCTAATGCTGATAAACACTATAATGTTCGTAAAAAATTATTTAAAAAATGCAAAATTTGAAAGTTTCTTCAGCCATTGCTTTTGTGTTTTGAAACTAGACTAACGATTATAATAATTTCAATTGAGCAGCATATTACATATCTAATGCTAATAAACACTATAATGTGTGCAGAAAATAATATAAAATAAGAGCCCCTTTTTCTGGTACCATAATTTGTTAATTTTTCGTAGATTTATTGGCTAAGTGTAGCTAACAAGACATTTAGATGAAAGATATTACGTTCTACACTTTGAAAATTTCGACAGATTCTTTCCCAGCATAAAGAGCATAACCGAGCTGTCCCAGTCAAGCAACATGAGGTTCATGCAATTCCGGGCGCACGACAAGTATGCTCTGCACCTCAGCAAAATGGAAAAGGTACTCCTCAGTGCTACTACCGATGACAGCTATTTGGCCGAGCCTGCGATGGGCTCCCCGGTAACACATAACACTCACTCTGTGATCTCTCATTGACGATTGACTGATATCTGACTGACGAGTTGGTTGTTCTGGTTGTCTGTCACGATGAGAGTATTGATCACCTTTGTAGTTTTTATGGGTAGAGTCGAGGCCGCTGACACTAATAATCTTCCGTTGCTCTATGTTCTCGATTGATTTTGTCATTGATTTTCACTGATAATCAGAACTATATAACTATTCATGAACATCACACGCCCAGAGAAACGATTTATAAGATTTTAACAAAGTCTAATTTTGTCAAATTATTCCATTGTTTCAAAAAGATGAGTGTACATTTTATCAAAATGTTTGGATAGCATTTTTTTCCGAGTTTTTTTAAATTTCAAAATTCTGTAAATACCGTTATATCTTGAAAAAATACGATTAAGCAGAAAAAATGTTTAGACAAAAAAGTTGCAGTTTTGCATAAATTTTGTGAAAAAAATTTTGTTTCATTTTTTCGAGTTTAAAAAATGACAATTTTCAAGAAAAATATAGGAAAATAATTTTTTTCGGTCGGTATGTCACTTTCGATTTATCTAAAAAAATTGCAGGTAATACGTTATTTTTTTTATTATTGTTGTTAACATTAATCACAATGTAAGAACTGGGAAAAAGTGAAGCATAAATAGATCGTTCCAAGTTATTTATTTTTCCAGAAAAATAAATATATATAAGAAAAATAAATTATCACTCTCGTATTTTTCTGAGTTTCTCGGATTCCAAGATATAATGTGAAGCTATTTCCAGTTCAAGACCAAAAAGGTCGAAATTTACCGCGAATTTACATGGATCCACTTTCAAAAAAACCTCATCCATTCTTCATTACGTAAATGGAAGTGTTTTTTTCTGTATTATCTGATATGCAGCGATCTCGACCTTCTACTCGATCATAGTCGAAGCACCTCGCATCTTTAGACATAGAGAATCCATAGATAAATAGTTTTATATCAATTTTAAATTAAAAAAAAAAAATTTGCATGCTTTCCGACTACAATCTGAATTGAAGTTAAATAAAAGTGTTTTTTTACTCTTATTTAGTTAAAGCCTTTATGGATCCATCAAGGCTATGGCCATAGTTAGAGCGAATTGGTTCGTTTTTCAGCTTTTAATTGCAGATTGTGAAAAACTTTTATTTCGCAGAGAGAAAAGGAGAGAGGCTCTCATATATCTTATATGTTCCGGTTACCATTTGCCGCTGGGAGCGTCTTCAGCGCTTCGATGCTTGACACTTTGCTGTATCAGGCTTTCGTCAAAGATTACGTGATCACTTTTGTCAGATTATTACTCGGTGTTGATCAAGCGCCAGGTTCTGGATTTCTCACTTCGGTAAGTACATGAACTATTCATTATATGCTAACGAAGACGATATAATTCACTTTATTCGATGATAAAAAAATCTTCCTGACGAAGCGTATTATTTAAACGCTTTACAAATCGTGTCTAAAGTCAATCCAACAAAATGATCAGAATCAAACAGACTTTCTTCAACCGTAATTTTTCTATTTGATACGTAGCACTGCATCTCTTGATATTTGCAGTGCTGATGTTGTAGCAATGGATATATTTGACAGAAAAAAATCGGTATAAGCAAAAAGTTCACGATTATGGACATTTTTTTCTTTTTCTAACAAACAATAGATTGAGTGATTTTAATGAAACAATTCAATATCTTGGATTAGTTGTATGCTAGTTGGTTTGAAAATCTACTTGTATGAGGAACTGTTTATTAAATTTGGCTTCTCCTTAATGAAACAATAATGAAGAATATGCAAGCTTCACTGAAAAGTGAGAATTCAGAGAGAAATTTGAACACTTCTCGATGGAATACAAGATGGAAAAAATCACGCATACAAAAGGTGCGGAAAAGATGATTAATAATCCTCACTCCATTTTCTGGGTTTAGGTTTTTTTCGGAATTGACTAAAATTGGTAGAAGAAAACTAAAAACCCTAAGTTGTGACCGGTTTTTGGACACTTAGCACTGAGAAAAAACAAAAATTTTGGTAATCCAAATATGCTAGACCATAATATATTTGATATTTCGTATCGGGCCGACATTGCAACGCTTATCATCAGATTGGTCAACGTACAAATTTCATTTCACAGGTTTCCACGCATATATTACACACTATATAATGCATACTACGCTTTACCATTGAAATAGTATCGGTTAATATGAATTAATGATAATCGAAGTTTGTTCCGCTGTTAAATCTACTTTTCCTCGTGTGTAGCTTTGGTCTCGCATTATTTTAAACTCCACGGTTAAAAAATCTTTAAAAAATCACAAATATTCGACGTGCTGTTGTCGACGAACTTGTAAAGTTCCATAACGATCGAAAAGAAACGCGTTTTTGACAAAACATCCTTAAGCAGGCTTATAGTTCACATAATTGTTTCAAATGAATTCGATAAACTCGAATTTAGCGAGATTACCGTTGTCAAGAAATAACTTTAAAAAATTAGAATTCCAGAAGGAGCCAAATCTTTTCACGGATGTCCAACAAATGACGTATCTAACATATCTAAATATTATTTCGCTTACCTACAAAATGTATGGTCAGTTAATGTTTTGCGAAAATTAATGCCCTATCTATTGAAGCAAAATTGATTTCAGTTACAAAATCTTCGCATAAACTTCTGAAATTGTCAGCAAAATCCGCGTAATATAAAATAATCCTGTCCACCAGATTTACTTAAAAACTATTTCTCCGAATTGACACATAATTTATTTACTGTTGAATCTTTAAAAATTCTACCTCAATTTTATTAAGATTAAGATGCAATAATGTGCATCTATAACCTTATGTCGTATGAATTTCTTTAAGATGTGCATAACGAAGGAAGACATGTGGATAAGAACTTATGGAAGGCTCTATCAAAAGCTTTGCTCCACGACGTACGAAATCCCCATCGGAATTTACAGGACCCAAGACACGAGTGTTGCTGACACGTCAAACGTGAGTAGATTATTCCTTCAAGATAATGAAGGAAAATAAAGACCCTAAGGCCTCGGAAGAGGCCAGAAGGACCCAAGAACATTCGTAGCCGTGAGTAGCGCATGACCGTGCTCTCTCGCTCTCTCCCTCTTACTGTCGCTTTTCCCATCTTCGTAAACCTGAATCGATCTACTTCCTAAAAGTTATTAATTTCAAACAATATCTCTCAAAGTTTTCATCCTCAATAATCTTTTCTCAATAATTCACCATTAACGATTTATTTGTTGACTATTCAAATCTTACATTGCAGCCATTAAGTAGATTAAAACTTGATTATCGTTTAAAAAATACATATAAAAAAGAAAAATTCAAATAGACTCAGTTTGAACGAAGCTTTATGCATAAAATTTTACTACATCGATTCACCGGAAATGATAGAATGAGTCCGAAAGTCATAACATTTTTCTAGCACGTAGACCTTCGTGTCTGTAAAAAAAACTCACGTGTAATAGATCGTTGCACATTATCCATTTGCTTTCAACCCTTTATGAGTGACCTCGCCAAAAAAATAGAACCGTGCGCTGTAAATCTAAGTGTGTTATGAAGTGTGTCATTAAATATTTTTTTCTACAGAGTAAAATCAAAATTAACATTTTAATACTTCTCATAGAAATTTACTTTCGAAAATGTCCTGAAAAAAAACTTTTTCTTGACTGTGCAGTACATTTTTATTTAGTTAGAAAATTTGGAAATTAAACATTTAACACAAAATATTGACTGAAATAAGTCTGTAGAATAAATCTAAGTGTGTTATAAAGTTTGTAGCTCCTGATCTTTTCTAATCAAATAAAAATAAAAATAAATAAAATGAAATAAAAGTTTCTATAAATTGAATAGAAAGTTCATGTTCAGAATTGTACTAAGAAATAACCTTTTGTTGACTGAGCAGAACTTTTGTATTTAATTACAAATTTCACAACCTGATGAACATGTAAAACAAAAAATTGATGAGAAATTTTCTCTAAAATAACAAACTGTAATTTTTTATTGATTCTTAAAAGTAAAAAAAATTATAATTAAGGTTTTCTGTGAATGATATTAACATTCGTAACACAGTTTGACTTACTGCGCACGGAGCGAACGTATTAGTTGCAGTAACAAAAAAAAAGTGTTGACCCAACCAAAAGATTGTATCACCATAGCAAAATAATTAATTGGTTGGGTGAACTATGTCACTTTGTTAGATGTATTAACAAACGTAGTTGGTTGCAGTGCCAATAAAATTCATTATTCATGCTGGATACTATAGTGATAGTTAAGCAAGCTCCTATAGATTGTTGTGACCACTATACACGTAAAATAATAAAATAATAAAATAAAATACATTCATGCTCCAGGTTGTGAATGAAAAATTCCAATCCTGTGATTTTCTGGACAATTTTTTCACTCGTATACTTTCATTTGAATGAAAGGACTTGAATCTTGATGAACAAACCCATAAAAAACGCATAGCAATTTTTTTACCGCGACTGACCAATTAATAAATCATTGCCACGAATTCACATGCGACTAATAAATGAATAGAGCAATATATGAATTCGTGCTATGATAGAAAAAAGTATATTTTCGTATATTCTCGTGACTTATAAAAGGTAAAAGCAAATGAATAATGTCCATATTACACAAATAGATGCCTAGAATAGATTCTTGAGATTTAGAATGAAGAATATTAGAATTTTTCATAGGCGCACCTCTGTTCACAATCATTGTAAAATCTCTAAAACCACTCGAAGAAGTTTTGTCTATAAGCAACACATTTTTTAAAAAAAATACCGGTCGATCATCCTGTAACAAAAACATTGTTCCGATTATATTATCGTTGCTCACATAAATGTTTGTAACGCATATAGGATTTCTCAGTGTGTATCATTCGATATAGATCCAAAATAGTAGCTGCATCTTGATACTATAAACAATGAATTAGATTAAAAAAAGTGCCCATAAAATGTAGAGCGAACGAGACGCATCGGCCTGGAACTTTATGCACTCGACGATCCTTATTTACAGATCTACAGATCTACGATCAACGCCACCGCATTCAGTGTCTAGCGCAATAAGTTAATTCACGTGATTGCTCGGCTACCGGTCACCGATTCAATGGATAATATTACTCTTTTACCATCGCAGATTATTTATTTCAACGAAAACTTGAATTTTTTTGCTTTCCTACACGAAAGTCCATGACTTTTTACAAATATCATTCCGTCTGCGGAGTCTTATGTGGGGAGAGGTTGAGAGACGCGTGCGCATGTGCAATGTGCATATTAAAAAAATAAAATTCTTACAGTTACTCGTAAATTGGTAACTGCAGAATTTGATATAATCTATATATCTATGTATATTATATCAAATTCGGAGCAAATCCAACGTCTCCAACTGGTAGAAAAAAAATTATTTCCATTATTTTCTGCTGAAAATGGATTGTTGCAATGGACTTTACAATATACGACCAATATTTTATTATTAAAAAAACTAAGATTTTAATGATGATCGAAAAGTTGAGTATAGAATCGTATTATCTGGATTGATAATTTTGGTATTTGACTTGACACTTTAAAATTTTGTGAATAACTAATGCGACTCCATAATGCAAATTTAGCAATTTTTTAAATATCAACAAGTTTTTCATGGTGTTATTGAATGTGACTAAGTATAAGCAATATCTTAAAAGTTGGAAAATTGGCTATTCTTCATATACAATGACGTCTTTGCGGAAAACTAAAAATTGCCATGGCAGCACGACATTGTTGATACAGTGAACTCTCGCTAACTCCACGCTCAGTAAATCATAGGAGCCTCTCAATGCTTTATAAAAAAAAATCAACCATACCAATTGACGAACGGCAGAATCTTGAATGCATACTGCATTCTAGGAAGCTTAGCAAAAATTGAAATATTATGAAGAAGCACTATGCGAGAAATATTCAAAAACCTAAAGCTTAGCGAAACTTTAGTCGAACCAAAATAATATTTGAAAATTAATCCGAACCTTTATGCCGGTCTGTACTAAACTATGCATAAAGCATCGCTGAATATAGTTTCATTTATCAACAAAGTTTTGGCGCGCTTGTTCATATTCTGAAAAAAATAATGCAATACTTTCTTTTTTTTTCTTGCTGCTCTATAAAATGCGAAACGATTTTCAATTTTCCTCCAATTCAATACAAAAATAATTAAATGCACCTGCGTTTATGAAGAACCACTTACCAAAATATCGTGATCTTTATGGTCTATGAAACATAAAAACAAAAATTTACAAAATCGACACATCTTCTTACATTTTGTAAAAAATTTCAGCTTCGTCTGTTGAACGGTTATATGTGATTGCAATTTGGAAGACCGGCACATACACACATATATTTTTGAACGATTTTTTTGATATTTTGGACGATTTTCAGTACCTTGAGTTGGCATAAAAAATTTAGAGCAAAAAAATAATAACACGAAGCATTCCCTATAAAAGAAAATCAAGAAGATGTTTCCGAAAGCATCGAAAATGGTAGATCTACGTTCGTCATTGCAAAATCTCGGAAAGTAGTGAAAAATCATTCCTACACATCAATGAAAAGACGCCAACGGCTGTTATCGAGTTGCTTGAAAAATGTGAGGACTTCAAATTGTGAATGAGATAACTGTGCAGGAAAACGAAATATTTAAAAAAAACACCAATTCGATCGAAGTTTGGGCCTCGACCTATCAGATGTGGTTGCTGATGTATAGAATTACTTCGTTCTTCGAATTCCAAACGGGAAGCAGGTATTTTTCAATTTTTTTGTACTTATTACTCATTTCGAAGATGACAGTGTCGATTGTAATGTAAAAATGGGAGACATAAATTTCAAGATCCTTTGCCGCATTCTAAAAATTTCAAATCTAGACCCTAAGTCGGCGTGCATTTATTTACAATTTAAAAAAAAATGTTATAGAAAAAAAAATTGCCGGGGTGATAAATCTGGTTACGGATCCATTGATGGCCGCATAGTGCATATTAGTGTTGTGCGCACTCTGATAGTTCACAACAATGTTGTGTACAAACGATATTGTTAACCATTTATTTGCCAAATGCTCTGTGCACTGTTTTATCTGTGTACAACTGAATTGTGCACATATGTTCTGTGCAGTGGTTCATTCCACAATGTTTTTTGTGCACAATTTTTTTTTTCTACAATTCTTTTTGTCTACAATTCTTTTTGTCTACAATTCTTTTTGTCTACAATTCTTTTTGTCTACAATTCTTTTTGTCTACAATTCTTTTTGTCTACAATTCTTTTTGTCTACAACTCTTTTTGTCTACAATTCTTTTTGTGCGGAATTCTTTTTGTCTACAATTCTTTTTGTTCACAATTTTTTTTGGTGCAGAAATCGTTTTGTGCACAATTCTTTTTATGCACATTTCTTTTTGTGCACAATTTTTTTTTTCAGTGGCTTCGACCACCGTCGTTTCAAGTCGAAATCACTGAGAAAAATCGCAAAATCCTTCCAGTGTTCTCTGCACTTTCCCGAACAATTCATCAAAAAATTACTGAGCGTTGTTTCCCTAACGCCGATCGTTTTGCACTTTTGTTTACCCCAAAAGCACCTATTTCTAATACTACACTCCAAAAACCAAAGCGTGTTGCGTATGTTATTTCCGATCTTTACATTGTAAGGCCTTTACATACTTCTAAGGGTTTATCCGTGGTAACGATTCGTAGATAGAACTCGCTTGTAAGTGGGGAAAAAAGGCTTCATAATGTGAAAGATAGGAAGTAACACTTTTGTAACACGCTTGATTTTTCGAGTCTACAAAATATCAATACTTTGGTGTCGCCACTAATTCAGTCCTGTCACCGGCGTTAGTGAAAGTTCATTGTACCAACATTTACTAATCTGCAGAAGACTTGATAAATGACTATAAAATCTTGACAATGACTATTGCAAGGCCAGGTACCTGCAAAGAAAGAGTAAAACGACGGCAAGTCTCGTAGTAAGGGTAGTCTTGCTTGTCCTTTTGACAGGGTGACTCTGACGCCGAGAGCGATCCAGGCGTCGGGGTGACTTACAAGGTGCGTCGATCCGCGGCAGCTTCGTGTCTCGCGAATTGCGCTACCCGCGACAAGGGTGCATCAGCTGTGAGTACAGTCATGCTAAAGCGGGACCAAAACATTTGTGATAATATATAAATATAAATATAATAATAATTTTTCTCTCTATGTAGATATAAATATCTCTCTCTCTCTCTCTCTGCCTCTCACTCACTATCTGTACAAATTTGTGTCACAATCGCTATTGTTTTGCAGCAGGAAATTCGAATAGCATGAAAATTTAATTTAGACGCACGTGCATGTTGACTTCCCGTTGTAACTTTTACATAATTTTACACAGAAAGAGAATTTACGAATGTACGATTAAAATGATGCAACTGCATTTATAAAATTCGTGAAATAAAGGGGGAGGATATTGAAATCAAGATGATTTTTTCTTCCTCTTTTATGAAACGTTACATCGGAATAGTTAGGTAACGCTAGTAATGAGAAATATTGAGGGGAGGGAGTCGAAGATGAATTGCTGATATTCATTGACTGATATCGCACTTGTTTAGCAGCTGATTTAATCGAAAACCAATATTTACTTGAACGCTGAAACGAAAATTATTTTTGAACAATTTCTTCATGTTTTTTTGAAATAACCAGTCAACTAAAAATTTCGGAGAATTTCTCAATTGTATGTTAAAAAAATTCTTCCGGAATGAATGTTAAAATATGCCATAGTCTCGACTATTTAATCAGAAAATCATTTACAGATATAAATTATAACTTCAATTGTTTTAAACGCAGAAAAAGCTACATTCATGCTGAAATGTATTCCTTTGAACCCTAAAACAAACTGTACCTACAAAAAAAACATGTGTTCCTGTCTTTAAATAGCGTTAGCAGCTAAGCAAGTGAGATATTTGTCAATGAGTATAAACAATTTGAGTCCTACGCTCTTCCCTTTACAGACCATTGCCATTTATATTTTCATGGGGCTGACATTTTTTTTCAAATGTCTTATTTTGTCTGCTTTGATTAAAATTATGAAAAGTATAGTGTTATCTTGATCGGTGGCTAATTTTCCGAAAAAAGTCACTGAAGTCAAAAAATTTCGAAAAGCCCTTTAATTCTCGAGTTGAATGGAATCAATAATTTGCTTAGCCATTGCCCAACGGATTGAAATATCAGTTCCATCCATTCAACGATGTCCTTTTCAAACGCCGTTGCGTTTAATCTTCTTCAATTTTCTATCAAATTTAAAGATGTATGATAGGTACAGTCCCGCCAAAAGTGAGTTTCAGAGACAATTTCGATCACTTCCCGATGGGATTAAAATCGGTTGCGAAATCAATCTTTTCAGCACGTTTTATATGCATTATTTTTTTCCGATTTTTATCCCATCGGGAAGTGATCGAAATTGTCTCTGAAACGTACTTTTGGCGGGACTGTACGTATCAACATCCTTAATGGACGCTCCCCTAAGCTCCCAATTGCTACTATTCCGAAAATTCAACGTTCTGTACTATCTGAACGCTCTCTTTTGCACACAAGGTCGATCCGAGTGCTAAAACATGTCCGGTCACTGGGACGTTGACTTTATGCCCAAAACGAACCGTTCTACTTCGCTGATACGGCCCAGATACACTGCTTTTTTCAAAAATGAAAATTTATATTTTGTCTGTTCGTTACAACCAGTAGATCATCTGTATATTCATGGCGTGGGCATGTGCATGCGCTTGCTTGATCAATGTATATTGCTTGATGTAACGTGATGAATATTCCCCGCTAATGAGTTTAACCGAAATTTGAGGCATAAACCGTCGTCTCGAGATGCTGGTGATTACAGTTACGTTTTCCTTATTTCAGCGAATTTACAAAGACCCAAATTCACCAAAAAAGGAATCTTCAATATCTAATTCCCCAGTAAATGCTATAAAATACAAAAAAACCAATATCCTAAAATCTACCATCAAATCTGGAAAATTAGATAATGGATATTCCTACGTCAATTAAATGCCCCAAAAACTAATCCGTTGATTGAAATTTTTCCTGTCACCAGTATTCGGTAAGTTTGGCGGACGAGGCCCGTGACAACCATGCGCAGCAGATCGAGCGTGCAGAGATCGCAAATCTCGTGAGATCCCGAATGGAATCACTGAATCTCCCAGTGGCGGACTACGACGACGTGTCGGAGAAGCGAAACAGTTTGTCCTACGTGATAATAAATCCCAGCTGCGACTTGAAGCTGGAAGAAGGTGACATAGTGTATCTGGTGCGACCGTCTCCGTTTTCAGCTCAGAAGACATTCGAGCGTCACAATTCGAGGCGAAAGAGCAACATAAGCTTCTGTTCGGCGCAGTTGGTAGCGCAGATGAGTGCAGCGGTGGCGTCAGCGGGAATACAGGCGGGACCGGGGAGTCGCCGGGGCTCGGGGATCGGTTTGGCTAGGGCACCACCTCTCGGTAGCACGAAATCGAACTCGCTATCCCTACCGGACAGTCCCACCGTAGCCGGGAGCTTGAGGGGCCGTTCGAATTCGTTGCGTGTCGTCGACGACATACTGCTGAGACGAAGCAACTCACTCCGTCAGGGATTCACCACGAGGAGGAAGAGCAGCCTCGAGGACATTGGCCTCGGTTCACTCTCCCATCCGTCCAATCACAATCCGATTAAGATTGCGTTGAACGGTTCGATCGGCCTCGAGGTGACTCCACCGGAGGAGGGTACTCCGGCCGGTGGTGCCAGTAACACCGGAATCCTCGACGTTGGACTTCCCTCAATGCCTGCACTGAACACCGGTCTCGTTGGCCCGAGTATCGGTGCAGGCCTCGGTGGATCTCTCGGCGGTTTATACGACCCACAACCGATCGCTGTTGCCAACAAGAGCCCACAGTTGCAAAGCCAACAGGGACAATTGCAAACCGGTCAACAGGATCCCCAACACATACAGGGAACGATAGTATGATACAACCTTATGTGGGGACGCCGACTCTCCAGTGTAGTTCGAAACAAGTGGCTCTAGCGTTCCCACATAGATTCATTTACGAGATTAGCCGGTAGAGGTAGCACCGCATCGAGAATTTGCAACGAGCGCCAAAGCGCTTCCTCTGTCAACCGGCGTAACGAGCGCCATCTCGACGAACGATATACCAACGGTAATAACGATTTTAGACGATGATTTTTTAATGGTTTGAACGTTTATTCATCAGAAATGAGGTATTGTTTAGGGAGGTATGGACAGCAGGTCTAGGATAACCGGAATTCATTAAGCGGCTCCAATAGTGGCAACTTTCACTGTGCACATGAAAAACGAAGCGTGCTGTTACAACGCGGAGTTGATGATGTGAGCGAATTTAACGATATGTGTTTCGCGCTACTATGAATTGATTTTCGCTTCCTCATAGAGGAAGCTTTGTTTTTATGAACAAGTTTTTTTTATGAGATTTTCATTTCAGGACTCAGAATGGTCCAAAACGTCGAGAAAAGTGGCTTAGAAAAAATGTCCGGATGTATGTTTGTGTGTATCAGGCCGGAAAAATTCAAACTGCTGGATCATGAAAATGGCTTTAACAATTACAATTTTTTTTTTCGAGATTTTCATGTCGGGACTCAGAATGGTCCAAAAGGTCGAGTAAAGTGGTTTAGAAAAAATGTCCGGATGTATGTTTGTGTGTATCAGGCCGGAAAAATTCAAACTGCTGGATCTCGAAAATGGCTTTAACAATTACAAATTTTTTTTTCGAGATTTTCATGTCGGGACTCAGAATGGTCCAAAACGTCGAGAAAAGTGGTTTAGAAAAAAATTTCCGGATGTATGTTTGTGTGTACCAGGCCCGCAAAATTTGAACCGCTGTATCTCAGAAAATGGCTTTAACAATTGAGCTGAAATTTGGTACACGGGTAGAAGACCGAAGCCTCTTCGTATGTATACATTTTTTAAAATATTTAATGAAAATTTCAGATGTTACAAGACTTTGAATTTTTCGAAAAATGTCCGTATGTTCTCTAGCTTCCGCAATTTTTTTAATAATAAGCTAAATAGTTCTTGACAAATGAAACAATGAAAAATTAAGGTCGCTATTGAATTTGAGCGATATCCGTGAAGTGGCTTAGATTTTATGGAATTCTGAATTTTTCGAAAAATAATGTTTTTGTTATAATTCACTTTGACTTCGACCAAACCTGATCAAATATTCCGCGAGGTAAACTTAATATCCAGTTGTAGTAGATATTAAATTTGGTGAAGATCGGTAAAGTGATTAAGATTTTATAAGATATTGAATTTTTCAAAAAATCTCTATGTTCTCGAGCTGCCACAATTTTACAGCTAACGAGCTAAAATATGATGAGGAAGCAATGTGCAAGGTTCTACTTTGCATCCTTTTTTTTATTCCTTTAAGAATAATATTTACGCGCATGTAACAGAAATAATAAGTTAATCAGTATAAAATTTCTATTATTCTATTTTTCCACGATATAAACAAAAACTAGCGTATTAAAGCAACGAAAACTACAGTATTAAATGAACTAATATCAGGAACTAATATACAGATCATTCAATCTGTAATTAATGTATATCATCAGCAGAAATATGGTATATCTACAGTCACGTTGAATTATACCATTTTTCCTAGTCGTTTTGCTTATATTCCGAATGTCGAATTTTCCGGGGAAGAGTGATCGCAATTCGGTCGCTGATCCATAAAAATGATGCAAAAAAATGCAGGTTGCATTTCCAATAAGAAATATGATTTGACGAATGTCAAATTACTCCTTTTATTTCGGACAAATTGTATATTTATTATAATGTTTATTTGTAATGTTGTATTCACACGTGCGGTTTTTTTTTCCCGCTGTACATGTCTACCTGCATAAAACCAATGTTCGTATAATGAAAAAAAACGATTTTTCCATTTATAGAGACGTATTTACAGCCTTGTGTTACATGCGCGTGAATATTATTCTCAAACGAATAAAAACTTCTTTTTATTCGTGCGCAGTGAATATTGCCACTATTGAAGCCGCGCAATGGATTCTGGATATCCTGGACCACTTATCCATACCCCCGAAATAATACCTCAATCCGAAATGTCGGCTGACTGAAATAATTTCATTTATTTCATCAGGAATGTCAACTGAACATACGATCAGTTATCAACGTATCGTGAACAAATGGTACGTCATTTTAATGTTTATCACTAAATCTATATATAACACTCACGTTACAATCGCAACCGTTCGTTTGACGAGAATCCCGACTTGTAAAGACCAAACAATCGGTTCTGAATGAACATATTTTGGAAGATAAGAATTTATGTTCCTCACGGAAAAATTGATTAATTTGTTTAACATACATTTGTGTATCTTATTGACAGTAGTTTGTATCGTGGGTATATTATCTTTGTAATTGACAGAAATGTTTTATTTATATTTGAAAAATTAATGATGGTATTTAAAGATGTTTGTGCGAATAACAAGGTGATTTCCGTAAGGGAATATAGAGTTAGTTGCGTTTATCGTTCATCGAATGGCAAAAACTGAAGACTAAAATGTCGATAATTCATCGAATGAGAGGATCAATTGGCGAGTTCGAACGGTTCGACCGGCGCGGAGGCCACTCAGCCGGATGATGGGAGCTCCGGGAGGTGGTGCTCGTAACACCCCGTGTCCTGGACTAATAGATATCCTCGGCCCGCCAACCTGACGTCTCCGGTACGTAAACTCATACGGGCTACGCCACTGAACAGAAATACTTAAAAACAAATGTGTGTACCTACGAAGATAATAGCGATGACCCGTTTAGGATTAATCACGCAGAGTCACATGAGAGACTTGTGAGCGTTAATAATTTCATACTGAGGCGTGAGAGTGCGAGATAATAAATATCAGCGAAAACGAGACGACATAAATGAAACACACGACCACAAGAGTCATATCACGCGAGCCACGCTCAAGCGGGACAGTAAAACGTATTTTAAAAGGCGAATTAGTCGAAGAAAATGATAACAAAAAAAAAATACAAGGTTTTCTAATTAAATGTTATCGAAAGAAGTGAATAGAGACGAATCGAAGCGCGATTCAATATTAGGCGAGGACTACGTGAAGTCCGGATAATGAATTAATGTACCAACAGATGAATGTCGACGGAGGTATAATAGTACATTACGATACTAGTGCGATGAAACTTTTTCGCGACGAGTGTGAGTTTGCAGCACGAGCTGAAAGCGAGTGTTGTAATCACACGAGATCAGAAAAAGTTTCTCGCACGAGTATCGTATACAATTTTATGCCACTAGTGCGAGAAGTGCCTGTTTCACGCACGCAAGCGAAGCGAAGTATGCACTTCACGGACACTGTGGTATAAAACGATTAATTCGAAATGGGAGAACGATTTTCTGCGCGTAAATTGAAGGGATATTTGTTGAAAAGTTTCTGTGGAGTAAGTACCTTAAGAATCGTGATCCTAGAGTGTCTTCTTTATCTTGATGCATCACGATTGAAGGCTTAGGTGAATTTGTTAATATGAAATTATCAAACTGCGAATTATGAAACGGACAGATCAAGCGACGAACCGACAAATCATTGTTTTTTTTTTTCAAATTTTCTGGCTCGTGTTTAATTGAACGACGGTTTTAATTATTGTTGAGAAATTATTGCTCGATTAGCCACGACTGATCTTTAACTTTCGACAATCCGTTCTATCACGACGAGCCAATTATTTTATTCAATCTTTTTCGAACGATGCAATCGCTGAAAAAAAAATTTGATAATCACCGTCATACGGAACCCCCATATCCATTGGCGGGTGCCAAAACCATGAGCGTTGGGCGACCAATTTACACGAGTTTTCTTTTATTAATCAATTTATACGTAGAATTTTCCATCGTTTATCTGATATTTATTCGAACCCTGCTACTTTGCCGTTAAAAATAAGGCGGTAAAAGGTTCACGCCATCCACATTGGTAATTAAAAGAGGGATTCTTTCTTAATTCAGTTTTTTATGAAGATTCTTGTGCACTTTGAATACTTAGATCAATGGAGGGCAATGCGAAAATATCAACCATTGTATCTTTGAATTATGCAATATAAACGTTATCTCGTCTATATTTTTGTCATAACATAATATATATATAATATATTACAAGTATTACATGTGTTACAGTGCTATGTAACTTTTTATCAAGCGTCGAATGAGGGAAATTTCGAAATGGATTAAAACATATCTACACTGCGTTTTTCTGATCTGACGAGATTGACGCCATTATTTACATCTGAGCAAACTTCAGTTTGGTAAATAAAAGTACCATTGATCCTGAATTTTTATGCTCCATGTTTTCGTTAAGGAGATTCATCAGTAAAATTTTGAATGCACAGAAAAATCTGAAATAATTACCGCGCTTTAAATAATTCATAACAAACTCACATGAATTTTTTGGGAATTTTCGTCTACATCGTTTACACAAAATCAATTTTTTTATGCATACATTTTAACATGGGCTCTTATGGCATGTTTACGGATTAAAAAAATTATAATTGAACATTTTTTCTACATCGTTAAATTTTTAAGTATTTGGTGAAATTAATAATTTTTTTTTCGATGTAAAAAAATGTTTCAATTTTTTATTCGTAAATATGCCATAAGAGCCCATGTTAAAATGTATGCATAAAAAAATTAATTTTGTGCAAACGATGTAGACGAAAATTTCCAAAAAATTCATGTGAGTTTGTTATGGATTATTAAAAACGCGGTAATTATTTTAGATTTTTCTGTACATTTTCCATTTCACTGACGAACCTTCTTAAGGACATTCCGTGTTAATTAAATGAAACGCGGAGTTAATTGACAAATATTTCCATGTAATATTTCCTAAGATAAACCTTTCGAAATTTCGAAATTGGCATGGATATTGTAAATATTTTCACATTACTCTCCGAAAAGCGCAAGCGATAATTATATTGAATAAGTCACAAGAATCTTGGCTATAAACTGTATAGAAAAAATCCCAGCTTCTAGCCTCGTTATATATTCTAATCAAGTTAATAATCGATCAATTTTTGAAAAATGACTAGAGTTGCGTTCGTAGCTACCTTTCGCAAGATCAAGCTGTTAGCAAAACGTACTCATAGAATTTTTGTATATAACTAGTATTCGATAAAATATTGAGAGGATATTTATCAGCTACGGGCGCAGTTCAATAGTCTTGTCACTTAAGTACTTTTCTGAAGCCTCATTATTTATAAACGCACCATTCATACATTTCCAAACAAAAGTTCAACCCGATTTTTATTTGCACACTCTGCAACAACAAGAAAATCAGAGAAAATCATCATCCCTGAAAATACTTTGAACATTCATTTTTTAATAATACCAAAGCCACTGAATAATCAATAACACTGAATTGAAAAAGATTGATTAACAAACTGACCACAAACCCCTTTTTAATACATATAAAGTTTATTCAAGAATTTATAAAAATGTACGATTCCGAATGTTATATCAAATATACTCAGAGAATGAGATTTTTTCAACGTACCTTTAAATTTAAGAAAAAAAAAGATATTTCGAGAAATCATGTTTCCAGAAAAATGAACTTGTTTGATGAAAAAGAAAGTTTTTGACACTATTATCGTTGAAAATGAATGATCTCAGTATTTTCAAGGATAAATAATAAAGAAAAAAGCTTTGAGATTTACGTTGTCGCAAAATACTAAATTTCTCATTCACTTGAATTCTTCATTGGAAATGTATGTGTGATATATTCTCTATCTGCGCTAATGAAAGAGAGAGATTCGAGATTTCAACAAGAATTTGAATTCGACGAGAGATTAGCAAGAACTTAAGTTTAAAAACAATTTCTGTTGCACGCTTAGATATTTTCTCTCAGCGCAGTTTATATTCCAACACTTTCTTTAACAATTTATATTCTATCACTATTAAATGAGAGAGAAAAAGAGAGAGAAAGAGAGAAAAAATTACATCTTTTAGAATAGTAGATCAACTCGATCCCCACTGAAAATGCAAGGTGCAAACGAGGTCCAATAAACATTGCCCGCGTTGTTCATTCGAAAGTTGTTCGACAGTTCGAAAAAAATCGGACATTTTTCAGCAATGGTTAAAGCGAAAGAGAGCGAGACAGAGAATGTTCTATAAAAGAAATAAAATCGCCTTACTTAAACGAGCGGCAAAACTGGCGATCACGCCAAACAGTAAAACAAATAATCAACCAACAATGGAACTCTAAAGGAGGTCTAAAGAGTTTTATTCGCAGTTTATAGACGTACATTTTAATGGATAACGCATTCCTCGACCAGAAAAACCGAAGAAAATATAAACGGCTGTACGTAATGTAATATAAGGCGAAGATAGAATAAATATAAGAAAAGCAAGAAGAAGAGAATGTACCTATCGTATGACGTGTCAACCGCTCAGTCGTGAGATTGCACGGCGTAAGTTTATTATAAATAAATTATTATAGAGCATACGTGCCAATTTATTTTCCCACATATAGCTCAATTAAATACTCCTCCAAAATACGATTACTTACTACAAATACATTTATTTCTAGATCAGCGAAGACAGGTTCACCAAAATAATACACAAGGCCTTCAAATATATTTACGTGGAATGTTTATTCTATTAATATTCGGGTAAACCAATCAACAGACACCAATGTTCCAATGACTTTTCTAATATCACAATCGGAATTCCTAGTATTGCAATTTCATGCTCCAGTTTGGAATCAAATGAATTCAATTATTGAATGAAATAAAATGATGAAAAATTGTGACGGATTCTTTCCTTAAGTTAGTAGAATGTATAATTTTGCTTATACTCTTCGCAAAATGTGTCTTATATATTATTATTATGTATATACATTATATATGCGTACATGATTCAGTGTAAGAGATATAAATACAACTCTTTAGGATATACATTATCGACATGTTTTTTATGTCCGTCTAGCGGATCATGAGACACTCTTAACCGGCTTTGTTACGTTCTCCGTAAATTGGCCTACTATGTTACCCCGAGGATGATAACAGGCGACGATGACGCATGCACCGTCTTTCTTTGCCATTGCTATTCCCATCTCAGTCGTGTTTTTCCATACTATCTGGGTAAAGTGACCTGAAATATAGGTAATAAATTTTACAGTCGTTTTCAACAGCGTCAAATAAATAAAGGTAATCCATCGCAGCTGAAGATATGGATCATAACTTACAGGTATTGAGGACTTTCGGCTCGACACCAAATTTATGGTCTTTTTTCTCTGAATACCACTTCGATACAACTTCACGGGCGGACGCTATCAGATTCGGATCGGAACATTGCATCGAATAAATGTTCTCACCGTACGGCGATCCTGATTGTGGTACCAGTTTATTTGTGTTCAGAAGAGTATGCGCCCAAGCCTGAATACAAAAACAATCGGTTATGATTGCAGAGTAAGAAGTCTCCATTCATTGGAAAATTTTTATTTGTTTTTCGGAGGTGAATGTTCCGCTTAGGAAACATAAACCTGGATTAATTGAGACATCAGGTATATTTTAAAAATGAAATTTAGACCTGATGCTACTTCGAATATTGGTTTGGAAAAATAATTCCAAAGAGGTATTATTAAGAAAAAAAATGTAAGAGAAAGTTAAACTACCTTTTGTGATTTATTGAATTCATTTCTGTATCAAAATGATTTGAAAAAATATTCTTTCGACTACTTCAAAATTCTTGTTTTAAAGCATTTTTCGAGAGATTTTTCTATGAAACTGTCAATTTAATAATCATGAAATCTATGATATTTGATGAAGAAAATTTCTACGAAAATATACGACATTTCTGGTGATAATATACGACTCAAATTTTCAGTTTCCTGAAAGTTGGTAAAATCAGTTCTTATTGAAAATTGTTCGACAATTTGTTTCTCATGTTTAATACGCAAAATCATATAGTCTTATACGTCATATAGTCTAAAACTTCATTTAAAAAAAAATGTTCAGCATTACTGGTACAAAAAGTAATACTGTACTTTATTTAAAAGAATAAAAGAGTTTGTGTTGTAACAAAAGATTAAGTTTTCTAAAGATTTGTAAAATCATTATTTGTCACGAATTTATCAGTATTGTTCGTGCATAATTATGACACAGAATTGATATGCTTACTGATATTACCTAAAACTTCATTCTTAAAACAAGACATGTTTGGTATCACAGCCACAAAAAGTTATAAAAATTACAAAATTTGTGTCGTAACAAATGTTTGCAGAATCATTTTTTATTGGTAATTTATCAACAATTTTTTTCGGCATGATCACTATGCAAAATCGATATGCTTACTTAGAGCCGAATTTATAGTCCCAAGTTCGAGCTGAAGTTGAAACTTAAGTTTGAACTTAATTTTCCGCTTAAGTTCGAACTTAAGTTCGAAATTTCCGATGGGATAAAAATCGGAAAAAAATAATGCATATAAAACGTGCTGAAAAAATTGATTTCGCATAATAATAATCTTAAAATGTTATTAACAAATTGGTAAGAAAAACAATTGTTCCACAAACAATTAGTCAACCTAACTTTTATTCTAATGAAAATGATATGTTGATTTATTTGAATGCATATGAATTTTTTCAGATTTTTTTCGGTATTTTGATTTTGATTTTGATTTTTTTTATTTTCCAAAATGTGCGCGAAATAACGAATTTTGGATATGTGTTCGGCATAAAACCATCTACTACACCCAAGATTTTTTTGCAAAACGCATATCCAAAATTTGTTATATTCTGCGCATTTTTCAAAAAAAAAAAAAAATCAAAATACAGAAAAAAATCTGAAAAAATTCGTATGCATTCATATAAATTATCATATCATTTTCATTAGAAAAATAGTTAGGTTGACTGATTGTTTGTTGAACAATTGTTTATTTTCACCAATCCGTTAATAACATTTTGGCATTATTACTATGCAAAATTGATCTTTTCAGCACGTTTATATCGATTATATTTTTTCGATTTTTATCCCATCGGGAAGTGATCGAAATTGTCTCTGAAACTAACTTTTGGCGGGACTGTACGTATCATACATCCTTAAGTTCGAACTTGGGACTATAAACTCGACCCTTACATTACTTAAAATTTCGTGTTCACAAAATATTTCGTATTACTGTCACGAAGTGTAATAGTGTACCTTGGCAGCTGCAGTCAATTCAGAACTTAGCCTGAGGTCGGAAACCCTATGACGCCTTCTGTACTCGTTGTGAACGAGAAGCGCTTCCTGCTGCCAAGCGGTTTCGGCGGCGGGTGATTGAGCTTGTCTGCTAACGTCAGCACTTGATCTTTTGCTCGGCGAGCAACCACCCGGCGGCAGAACGTTATCCGTAAAACTACCGAGAAAGTTTCCGGCTGGATTGTAATTGCATACGACGTAAACTTCACCGTTGCGATTCCTCGCCATGCCGACACCGAGCTCCGTACTGTCACGCCACACGACTTGCGTGAAGTGGCCGGTCTTCAGGGTCGTTGGCTCTTTGGCGTACTGATGCTGAACCTCTTCGGCATACCTAACGTTTAAGGTTTGCCATTAGAGATTGAATATATGCAATCAACTGTTTTTCCAATGACTTATTACAATTCTATTCCATTACTATATTCATTTATATCTTATCTTAATTAGATCAACGAATTAACCGTTATCAATAATTATTTTTCTAGTTCATGCATTAATTTGCATTGAAATACAGTGAGAATATCTATTCTTTTGATGTGTAGAAAAATTAAAATGCGCAGATGGAAAAAAAATGAAAATATCTTAGATAAAAAATGAATATATTTAGAACGGTTCTCCATATGGTGGACGAAATGCAGATGTCCTTAAGTATAAATAGATACAGCGCATCCCTTCGTTGGCATACGTTTGTCTAATCTCGCGGTTGTTGCATAGGGCCAAATCAATATGTTCAATTTTTATAGAACGACAATTTTACAATTGTCTAAATAATTCAAATGAAAAAAGTATGGAAGATACTATTAATATCGCAGAACTTTTTTCCTTGAGAATGAATCGATAAATCACTTTACAGCATCCTACTAAAATATTGGAGATGAAACTTCGTAAAATACATTTGTTTTGCTTCTCAAAATTTGGAATTTTTCATCAGTTGCTCCTTTTAAGAAATATTCATGGGGTATAAATTGATTTTGACCACAGGTATAAATAAAAATTTGAAAATGATGAATCTTACTTTTATTTTAATATAAAAAGTATTATTGAATTGAGGAGCAACAAGTGGAATTAGATCACGTGTGCAATTGGTTAAGGAAATTTGCTATTTATAAAATGTCCAGGAGATATGTACTTTTTTAAATATCTTGAAATATTTACCATTCATTCACAGGCTCTTCACCACCAACTATAGATTTCGGATTTGAGCTCCACATGCAATATAGATTTTCTCCATATTCTGTGTTTGCCCTATGCTCCAGTCGTCCTCTTGTTGCCAGTATACTGGCCCAATCTTGACTCGTTTTACACAACTGTGGTATTAACAATTCAATTAAGTAAGCAAATTGAATATTAAATATTAATAATTAATATGAACCTAGCCAAAGCTGAATTTTATTAAAATGTCAGTATTTCGCGACAAGAGAAAAATCTATACAAAAACAGAGCTATTGAAGATACCGAAGAAATTCAATGTTAATTCATTATTATATCGAATATGAATGAACAAATGAATATAAATAAAAGTAAGTCAACTAGTAAATCAACGCGACCAGTGAATAACCGCGGTTTATAAAAGCACTGCATAGAAAACGTTTATTCACTGGATTTTGCCGTCTGCTTAACGTTCATTCCCCAGTTTAATTACCGTAATTATTAATGAATGGCTACACTGTCAATTCACGTCAAACTTTTGACATTTTTCTTGTGAAATAAATTCACTGGCTTTTTTTTATTCTGTATAGATTTTTCTCTATTGAATAATGGTAACATAATATGAATTCAGTGTAACAAAAGTTTTCTAAGATTCGTTGGCTTTTAAATAATTTCTCATCCAAGTACAAAAACAATCACGTATATTCGTGAATTATTTTCAAATTACATATGTAAACAAATTTTGTAGATTAATTTAAGATGACAGAAACTTTTTTAAAAGTCTGTTAAAAAATGTTATGATTACTACATTTATTGATTACTTTTTCATATTTTTACTAAATTAATTGATTACGTTTTCATATTATTACTAAATTAATTGATTACTTTCCATATTATCATTTAAGGATGTACGATACGTACAGTTCCGCCAAAAGGGAGTTTCAAAGACAATTTCGATTATTTGAATGCATACGATTTTTTTTCAAATTTTTTCCTTTATTTTGATTTTGATTTTCTTTATTTTCAAAAATGCGCAGAATAGAAGAAATTTTGTATATGCGTTTTGCAAGAAAATATTGAGTGTAATAGTGGTTTTATGCTGAACACATATCCAAAATTTATTATTTCGCGCACATTTTTGAAAAAAATAAAAATCAAACTAAAAAAAAATCTTCAAAAAATTCGTATGCATTCAAATAAATTAACATGTCATTTTTATTAGAAAAAAGGTAGGTTGACTGATTGTTTGTTGAACAATTGTTTTTTTCACCAATTTGTTAATAACATTTTGAGATTATTATTATGCGAAATCAATCTTTTCAAGACGTTTTATCACTGTTAGAAAAGATTGGAAGTTTTTATTCATAAACTCGTCATCGTAATGTAATAAACAATTGTGGTATAGAATTCATGTACTTTTCCAGTAAAATCAAAGTACATTATTAAAATTCAAGTAATTTTACTGTAAAATTGAAGTATACATTATTGAATAAGCTGTATCATACATTAATTTTACATTACACTTGTATACTAAATTTCATTAGTTCATGAATAAAAACTTCCAGCAAAAGTACACAAAATTTCAACTAGATTTTTTTCACAGTGTGCATTATTGTTTTCCGATTTTTATCCCATCGGAAAATGATGGAAATTGTCTCTGAAACTCACTTTTGGCGGGAATGTACGTATCATACATCCTTAAAATAAATGTGCTTAGTATCCGCAATGATAATGCTGGAAAAAAAATGTTCATGAAAATGATTAATACCATTGAAAATAAATACCAACCTGCTTGCTTAGTCTCAAAGGCGGCACTCCATGCCTCGCACGATAGAAGTTGTGAGTGTCTAGACAGAGATCGACGAATTCTTTGGGAGCTCCAGATCTGCGCACAGACAGTTTACGCGTTTCAGTCTTTGTTATCTATAACACATAGAGACAAAAAATCGGTACATAAACCTGGAGTACGCTGAATATTATCGGTAAGTATTGAAGTAATGCAAACAACTAAAAGGGCAAAAAACGGTCTTGAATAAATCTACTCTGTAATTTAATGCCTGATTTCCTACGAGTGCAGCAGCACGCAATTCCACCGAAGACCTTGTACGAGAATAGGTTACGCAGTACTATGAGAACGTAAACTGCACTCAAATGTCTATCCATAATTGATCCGATAACTGAGAAACAATGTAACTTATCCGTTACGTGAATATGAATGAGACTGACCGACAAACGTAGTTTCCCATGGTTCTCGATTGAGTAGCAATCATTTGCTGCACGACATGTCACTGATTAACTCGATTATCTTATCACGGCCATCTGTCATTTCCTGGCTTAATTAATTGCAAGACTTGTCTGAAGTTGCACTGAATTTTCGATTAAATAAAAGTAGAACTTTGCATTTCGACTTTCTTATCATTTTTAGCTTTTTACAAATTTAACTCTATGAGAAACTATGTTTATTCATCTTGGCTTATTCATGAAGGAAGATGTGGATGACGTTAAAAATAATGAGGAAGCAATTTGCAAGGTTCTACTCTGTATTCTTGTTTTAAATTAATTTTAAAAACAGATATTTAGCGAAATTTTGGACATAAAAAAAAACAATGATTATTTTTCCCATCTAAATTTTGACCAATAGAATCGCACCATTCGACGTCACGTGGTACAACCTACACGAAATTATACTGATAATTTTGTCTGTTGATATATATACAAAACAAAATATCATTCAGCCACGTTAATCATCTGTCAAATGGACAGATTGAATTCAATTGTGACAATCGAAGGATTTTATCAAACATAAACTTCAGACAACGTGTCTGAAATTGCAGCGAATTTTCGAACGAATATAAGTAGAACTTTGCATTTCGACTTTCTTAGTATTTTTAGCTTCTTACAAATTTACCTCTATGAGAAACTATGTTTATTCATCTTGGCTTATTCATAAAGGAAGATGTGGATGACGTTAAAAATAATGAGGAAGCAATTCGCAAGGTTCTACTCTGTATTCTTGTTTTAAATTAATTTTAAAAACAGATATTTAGCGAAATTTTGGACATCAAGAAATAACAATGACAATTTAATGGATACCCATAAAGGGATTTGAATTATATAGGAATTTACATATTTTATTATAATTTTTTGATTGCCGGAATTCGCTGAATTATATTAGTTTTTTAAATTTATTTACACCTAGAATAACAACTTTCTTATAGAGGTAAGTTTGTGAAATGCAAAAAATAGGACGCGAAAGCATTATGCAAGGTTCTTTTTTTAATTGTAAATTTGCACTTAATTTTGTACTTAAACAGAATAATATTTAGTGACACAAAATACACATAATCTAATTTGCATTGAAGAGTTCGATTAGTATTGGAATAAAAAATTTTCATTGTTATTTCTTGATGTCCAAAATTTCGCCAAATATCCGTTTTTAAAATTTATTCAAAACAAGAATACAGATTATAACCTTGCGAATTGCTTCCTCATTATTTTTAACGGCATCCACATCTTTATTTATAAATAAGCCAAGATGAATAAACAAAGATTCTCATGGAAGTAAATTTGTAAAAAGCTAAAAATAATGAAAAAGTGAAAATGCAAAGTTCTACTTTTATTCAATCGAAAATTCGCTGCAATTTCAGACAAGCTGTCTGAAGTTTATGTTTGATAAAATCCTTCTATTGTCACAATTGAATTCAATCTGTCCAATTGACAGATGATTAACGTGGCTGAATGATATTTTGTTTTGTATATTTATCAACAGACAAAATTATCAAAAAATTAACAGTATAATTTCGTGTAGGTTGTGACGTCGAATGGTGCAATTCTATTGGTCAACATTTGGATGGAAAAAATAATCTATCTAGTTTCACTAATGTAAATTACTCCGTTTCAGTGGAAAATTGAGACCGATATGAAGAAACAAATGAATTGACATATGTTTTCTCTAAAAAAACTACATTGCAACAGCGGTATTGATGTTGGACACTCGCAAATTAGTCCAAGTCAATTTCTTGTCGAGACTTTTCTTCACGCTAGATGACTCAACGAAAACTGCTGGCTTTACACTAGTTGAGAGACTGGAGAACGATTTTTTCGCCTCGTTTAACGCAGCATTCCCGACGAACTGTCGTGTCCTCTCGCTCGTGCGTGCCGTCTTGTTCTCATTCCCTTTAGGATGTGCTCGTCTTTCGAATCGCAAATATTGCAGTCCATACACATACATATAATATAGTATGAACCGTGAATAACAATATGTGGGCTGCAATTTTCTCCTCTCGCGAACGGGATCGCAAAAGTATCCCAGAGAAAATATAGACACTTCCAAAGACGACCTCGGAAGTAATTTCCGGATAATCATTTTCACCGTGTGTACGATTTCTAAAATATTACCTGCTGATCAAGGGTAAAGTCGTTTATTCAAATAGCTCTTTTAGAATAAAACGATTTTTACAGGCTAACGAAATATGAATGTTAATTAAAAATCAATTTTGGTGATTGTGATGGACGATTATGATGACAATTCATGGAGAAATTATATTTCGATGCCGCGATAATATGAATGTTAATTAAAAATCATTTTTGGTGATTGTGATGGACGATGATGATGACAATTCATGAAAAAAATCATATTTCGATGCCGCGATAATATGAATGTTAATAACAATCATTTTTGGTGATTGTGATGGACGATGATGATGACAAGTCATGAAAAAATCATATTTCGATGCCGCGATAATATGAATGTTAATAACAATCATTTTTGGTGATTGTGATGGTCGATGATGATGACAATTCATGAAGAAATCATATTTCGATGCCGCGATAATATGAATGTTAATAACAATCATTTTTGGTGATTGTGATGGACGATTATGATGACAATTCATGAAGAAATCATATTTCGATGCCGCGATAATATGAATGTTAATAACAATCATTTTTGGTGATTGTGATGGTCGATAATGATGACAATTCATGAAGAAATCATATTTCGATGCCGCGAGAATATGAATGTTAATTAAAAATCATTTTTGGTGATTGTGATGGACGATGATGATGACAATTCATGAGGAAATCATATTTCGATGCCGCGAATAGCCGAGAACCTATGAACTTGTCATTTGTAAACTATTTCACATTCCCTAGTGGAAAAGGCATTGAAGCATTTCCTATATCGCTGGTAATTTCAAAGCTATAACTACTGCCAATCATCATTGCAATTTTATACCATGAAATAGACGGTGCACAATGAAAATATTGAGAATTTTTACATGTGGCGAGTAAATTTGTACCGGAATTACACTGTAACGATGAGTTTAGGATATTTTGAAAACTATTTGAATTTCTTACCATTTTATAATTAACGTGCTGCCACATATAGAAAAGCACAGAAGAGCGCATTATTAAACTACCACTAATTTAAAAAAAATAATCTTAAGGCATATTTACGAATAAAAAGAAATTTAAAATTTAAAAAATTTCTTACATCGAAAAAGAAGAATTAATTCCAGTAAATACTTAAAAATTCAAAGGTGTAAAAAAAATTTTCAAGTATAATTTATTTTTTCAATTCGTTAATATGCCATAAGAGCCCATGTTAAAATGCATGCATAAAAGAATTAATTTTGCGTAAACGTTGTGGACGAAAATTCCCAAAAAATTCATGTGAGTTTGTTATGAATTATTTAAAACGCCGTAATTATTTTAGATTTTCATGTGCATTTTCTATTTTACTGACGAACCTCCTTAATATCTCAAAAATGACATTTTTTGACATATGTCGATTTGTGGTCACAACTTGATATAATTATATTGATATATATATTGATATAATGTTTGCGTGGGTGTACCATTCACACAGTAATTTTTCCAAGCGACTTATTTCCGATATTTTACACTATTTTGAGGTCGTGTCATCAGAATTAAGAACAAGTCTTTCATGATAATAAATGAATTGCAAGGAAAAAAAATAATTTTCAAGACTTATTAACCTGTGGGGAGGAGTAACGAACTGAATCTGGCGAAGCTGAAGAAGATCTCGCGCTGCTGCACGACATCCCATCACTTCCCAAACTCCCATGGAAACTGCCATGAAAAGACGACATCGGTCCTGGAGACGCAGGTGAGGCGGTTAAAGGTGACTTGGATCGCACAGACTCTGCTCTCGACCTGAAATAAACCAGGAATATTGAACCTTTAATAACTTTATTGGAATACGGTCGTATTTTATCGCAAACACTGAAAATACATATAGTTTATGGGGCAATCTACCCCGTTTCGACCAGGTTTTGACTTAAACCCCTTCGATTTAGCTCATCATTTTTTTTAAGCTTAGCTGGACGCTTAACTAAAAGAAAAAATTTATTTTTATTTTTTTTAAGGCAATTTTTTGTAAATATATTTTTAAAGTGATTTAAAAATCTGAAAAAATTCTGAAAAATACTTTGTTTAATAACAAAATTATCTAGCTTATAGCCAAAGTGGGGAGATTTTTTTTCTAAAGTTTTTAAGCTTTGTTGATTTAAAAATATTGAAAAATATAGAAAATAATGAATCTACTACAGGAATTGTTTTCAGATTTATCCGAATTATGTAAAGTTTTGAAAAATATTATCTTGAAGTGGACTATCGAATGCCATAATTTAAAAATCGCATTTTGTGGATTTCACTAAGAATTATGTATTCTCACAGATCGCAGTTTGTTTCGTTACTGAAAAAGTTCTTTTACAGAAATCTTCGATATATCGTCCATAGTAGATTGACTTTTTTTCTGTTTTATAATTTTTTAAATGAAAGAAGCTTAAAAACAAAAAAAAACAAAATCTTGCGCATTTCAGCAATAAGCTACAAAAATTTGATATTCAAGAGTATTTTTCAGAATTTCTTCCGATTTTTTAATTATGGCATTCGATATGTCACTTTGAAAATATATTTAAAAGAAAATTGCATTTAAAAAAATTCATAAAAATTTTTTTCTTGTAGTTAAGCGTCCAACTAAGCCTACGAAAAATGATGAGCTAAATCGAAGGGGTTGAAGTAAAAACCTGGTCGAAACGGGGTGAATTACCCCATATATATGACGTTTTACATGCGACAGAAAATTGATCAACACCCTAAGTCCGAAGACCGTAAAATAAAAATGTCTAAACTGCTCAACACTTCTTCGTATGGAAGTATTTGAAAAACATCACTTTTCACAATTCTAATTTTGAATTTTATGCACTCAAGAGAGTGTGATTTATTTATTTATTTTTGGGATAGATCTCTAGTCGTTCAGTTTTTAGCATTTTGTCAATTTACAAAAAAATCACCGTAATTAAAGATACCATAGAAATACTGATTTTCAGAATTTAATTCATATCACAATTTCAAAAATTATACAGCCAATAAAAAAAATTCAACAACCCTTCAGTAAATTTAATTGTCTTATGGAACAAATTGCCAATTTTTTTACATACATATTATTTTTCTACGCAGTTTTTCCCCAATATTTTCTTAACGAAAAAGTGTTCAAAAAAGCGATTTCTTTTGTTTTTCTTGCGAAGAACAATTATCACGAAAAGAGCTTTTATAGTTTATTCAAAATCAATTTTCGTTACTGCTCTGCCAATATTTTCTTCAAGTCCGGCGCAAAATTTTTTTATCCATACTAAAAATGAAATATCCGTTGATCAATCGAATTTAATCAAATATCTGTGATAGTTTTCTTAAAAGTTGAGGCAGTTTTATCATCAATGGACATCTTACTTGATTGTGAATAAGATAATGAAAAAAAAAAACAAAAATACACCTTGTTCGTAGAACCAAGATAACGACCCTGTTAATTTGTCGTGGAATGCCCTGTACATATTTAGAACATCAATATTTTGTACGTTGGGCACGCGGGCACCGACCACGAGAAAGTTCAGTGAAAGCTGAAAAAGCGCGCGTACTAAAGTCCTCGGAAATGAACTCTTTACTATTGTCTTCCGAGCAAATGACACGGCCGATAACGAATTGTTTGAGTGAGTTTCATTATCGCGATTAATGTGCTCCATGGTGAACGCGAGACTAATCTCTGTACATTAGCTTTCAGATAATCGGTCCGCATGCTCGTGCGCAAACTATTAAACACTATCAGCAACAAGCACTTAAGCTACGACATAACTATCGTGCTATCTAATTCACGATTAATTTTATTTGCTTCTAATAAATGTGGACTTCCGGTACCTGTCTGGCGACAGCTGGTCGACGAAGCCAACAACCTTCTTTCTGGTCCCACTCGAGCTGAGCGAAGGCATACTACAGGTAGAGAACAACGTTTCTAATGTTTTTACAGTGTCCATTACTTCTTACATTAATAATTCTAAAAAGGCTATTTAACTACATGAAAACTCGCTTAACGAAACGTTCGAGCAATTAATATCATCGGTACGTCTGACAAATTTGTCTTGAGGATGTATGATACGTACAGTCCTGTCAAAAGTCAGTTTCAGAGACAATTTTGATCACTTTCCGATGGGATAAAAATCGGAGAAAAAATAATACATTCAAAACGTGATGGAAAGATTGATTTCGCATGATAATAATCCCAAAATGTTATTAACAAATTGGTGAAAAAAACAATTGATTAACAAACAATTCGGATACCTAACTTTTTTTATAATGACAATGATTCGTTGAATTTTCTGAATGAGTATGAATTTTTTCAGAATGTTGTCTAATGTTTAAAAATTGCAGTCTTTTTTTCTTGTATCAGCTGTATTTCGCGAATCTATTTGATCAATCGTTTGGAAAGTACTTGGGTGTAATGGGTGATTTTGTGAAAAACACATGAAAAATTCGCGACTTAATATGCATTTTTCAAGAAAATAAAATTCCATAAAAACGAAATTTTGATGATTACAATAAATTCTGAAAAAATTCGTACGTGTTCAGAAAAATTGATGAATCAGTGTCATTCGAAAAAAATTTAGGTTGACGTATAATTTGTTGAACAATTGTTTTTTGTCACCTATTTGTCAATGAAATTTTGCAATTATTAATATGCAAAATTAAGCTTTTTCGCACCTTTTGTATGCTTGATTTTTTTCCGATTTTTATTCCATCGGGAAGTGTTCGAATTTCTCTTTGAATTCTTATTTTGAGCTACGTCCTTGAGTCTAGACTGTACTAAGATAATTTTTAACACACAGTAAGTCCTAGTTTGATAAACCACTTACATTTTACTTTTTTAAACATTTATCGGGTAACCTACAGTGACAGAAAATTATAGTATCACTATAAAGTACCAACGATTCATTTTTCATCTACACAACCAACTTTTATTTGGTTGTCACAACTATCGAATAGTTACTTTAATCACCAAATAGTTACCGTAAATATTTTTATAGTTACCGTAACTATGAAAACATTTGCATAGGTGAAAAATTAACAATTGTCACTTTATAGTCGACTGTACTATTACCATTTGTCAGAGTGAACCGAAAAGATTTGCGACAAGTATCTGAAATTTATTATAAAGTATGTCTAATTCTATTGCAATTCCTACGAAGTTTAATTTTATAACATTCAACATACATTTTTTCAAAAACATTTTTATTAATTATTTGTTATTGAGAATAATTTCACTTTGCGATTATTCAAAATTTCATACATTTTTTTATAAGGACTATAGATTATTAATAGTACATTCGTTTTTCTATGCATTTTATTTTGAATTTTTCAAATGTAGGTAATAAAATCAATCAAGTGCTCAACTCATTGCATTTGGTCTTAAATCTCGAGTTCAGTCATATACTTGGAAAGCTTATAAAAGTTTAAAACACGATGCAAAGTAGACCGTGCAGGTTGCTTCTTTATTTCTTTGGTCTGTTAACCACCAAAGCTTTTCTATGAGAAAGTAAGTGAATTCATTTTGGTTTAGTTTTAACGAAAGATTTCTAACTAATAGAATAGAATGTAACAGAAATAGCAGGCAAATGTCTGTTGCAGATTTTATTATACTATTTGTTACATGGAAATTCGTTGAAAAAATTAGAGATATCACAAGATGCTAACTATTGCATACATTTTTACTAATTTAAACTTATTCAATATTTAAATCTATTTAACATTCATACCAAAATTTCGCTAGGCTCATTGTATATTGAAAAAAAATTATGTAAAAGTATCAAACTGGTAGCTCAAAATTTGTATGAAATAAAGCGCGTATAGACGCTCTTTTCAATTACCATATAAGTCGACGACTTGAATGTGCGAAAGTAAAGGTGATATTAGTGCCGTGGTTAGCACTTCTGCTTAATACCTGACAAGTCCAGGATAAAAACTTGACGATTACCATATGAGGCATTCCACATGACTTCAGACGCCCAAAAAAAAATTCAAAAAAATGTCCAAAAATCAGGTTGAGTAGTTATAATAGATAAACCAAATTTAAATTTTTTTGAAATTTTTTCTGGCGAAATCTCTTTTAATATGCCATATTTTTCATTTTTTATTTAACCTATGATTTAACCTATCTTGGGAACGATTAATCGTATCGACATCCCAAAAAAACAAAAATGTGCGTTTTTTTTATCACTGAACATGATTTTTGGACATTTTTTCGATTCTTTTTTTGGGTGGTTGAGGTCATGTGGAATGTTTATATATGCTCTTCATATATGTTCATATATGCTCTTCATATATGTTCATATATGTTCATATATGTTCATATATTTTCATATATGTTCATATATGCTCTTCATATATTTTCATATATGCTCTTCATATATGTTCATATATGCTTTTCATATATGTTCATATATGCTCTTCATATATGTTCATATATGCTCTTCATATATGTTCATATATGGTCTTCATATATGTTCATATATGGTCTTCATATATGTTCATATATGCTCTTCATATATGTTCATATATGCTCTTAATATATGTTCATATATGTTCATATATGCTCTTCATATATGTTCATATATGCTCTTAATATATGTTCATATATGTTCATATATGCTCTTCATATATGTTCATATATGCTCATATATGCTTCATGTATGCTTCATATATGCTCATATATGCTTCATATATGCTCATATGCTTCATATATGCTCATATATGCTTCATATATGCTTCATATATACTCATATATGCTTCATATATGCTCTGTCAATTCAGCTACTTTTTACCAGTTTTCTCAGATACTTATCATCGGTAGTCATATTTCAGCCCTAGTATTTTATTCGCAGTGACCGCTTATTATTAACATTAAGTTTCCGTCGCATTCGCGTATTAGCGGTCAATTGACAATTATGGAATTTTTGCGAAGTGCATCTCGGGTTCGAAAATATTATCGCTAAATTCAAAGCGCACGAAACCAAAATCCAATTAAAATTTCACTAATGTAAATCTTTATGAATATCGACTGTAGTCACTTGATCAATTTGATTAATTAGTTAATCAGTCACGAACGATAAATTTTATTCTGAAACAAATTGTGAAAAAAACTCACCACAAGGTTTTTAGGACGTGACAGGCAAACAGACGGACAGACAGAAGGAAATAAGTACTTTTTCTTTGTTAGGGCATTTGAAATATATATTTCTACTAAAATCTAACCTTTTTTTTGGTTTACATGATACCGGCTCTGTTACAAAAAAATGGAAATTTTTGTTCATAAACTCGTCATCGAAATTCACTAAACAATTGTGATAAAAAATTCATGTACTTTCCCAGTAAAATTGAAGAAAATTATTAAAATTCAAATACTTCTACTGTAAAATTGGAGTAATTTATTGAATATGATGCACCATTACATAAATCTTACAATACACTTATATACTAAATTTCATGTGCAAATTTATGAACAAAAACTTCCAATAAAAGTACACTAAATTTCAAGCAAATATTTTTTACCGTGTAAATCTTATTTTTATGATGAGAAAGGGCATAATTCGTCCTTGTACAAGATTTGAGCAGGTTTGGCCGAAACTGAATTGAATTAAAACGTAAAAATCAATTTTTTGACATTTTAAAATCCTATTAAATCTGAACCGCTTTATAGATTTTGCTAAAATTCAATTACGATCGTCGTTTTCTATTACTTTATGTTGTAAGAACTATTTACCTCGTTAGCATTCATTGTTAAAAATTTTCGTACGGAAATTAATATAAAGTATTGGAAGTCTTTTTGCAGATGCGCGTATATTAAATGCAACATACAAATAGTAAGTAAAATATATGAAAAAAATTATAAAATTAATATACAGTATACTAAATACTTCATAATTGTCGTGTTTGTAATGTGTTTTTTGAAACTTTACAACATATCCGTATATTAAATCAAAATTAATACATTGTATCTCCGAAAAAACTTTCAATATATATATATATATATATTAATTTTTTAAATTTTTTAACAGTGTTTTAACAAATATCGGATTTTCCGATCCGATCTATGAGATCATTTCGCGTAATCTAACGTGAAAATCTCGCAATTAAAAACAAAGCGCTCTTTATAAAGAAAAAGAAGGAGAAATATTCATACGGGCTTTAAGTCAATGATCCCAAACTGTGTCAACCTTGTTACTCAAAAAACGGTGCATAAGCGCGATTGTTTTATCGATATTTGTCGATGCGATGTCATGCAAAACGTGACCTCTGCAATCGTCTGACGTGTTCATATCGTAGCTCACGCAATTATCACCATTTAGCGTTGCAATCTATAGTGACAATCGTCGCTTTGAAAATAACACGCTAACAAAACTCGCTACCTGCATACATCGTTTAATATAGGCGTAAATATTTTTATGAAAATATTTTCAAATATTCCGTGTGTCTATGGGTGAGTATTTCGTGAAAGGCAGTGAACACGAAGACAGTCTCAAATTTTCAGCTATATTGCTGAATATTTGAGACACATGTCGAATGATCACTAAAGTAGATTGCTATTGAAATCGGCCTTAATCGATTAACAGGAAAATAAGCTATCAAGATTTAAACTCTTTCTTCTAAAATATATTTTTATAACTATAAAATGTGAAAGATTCTCGAAATACGCATTCCCGATTTCTGTTCGTCAGTAACGGATTCATGATCGGTTTTATTTTTTATTTTTAAAAAAATTCCACTTAATCGATATTGACCTTAGATAAAATAGAATTTTTAAAATGCATACAACTTATTGGAAGCTCATTAACAAACGTAACAACAAACACAAACAAACATTGAAAGAAACGAATGTACTCGATCCATTTGAAATGAATTTACAAATTTATATATTTTGTAAACAGAAAGAACAAATTATTCGACATAAATATATTTTTCTTCGACACGAAGAAATGTATATTTTTTTAAAACAAATTTTTTTCTAGGAAGTAATAAAGATATATTGCAATTGAATACATATTTCTTAGGTTTAAATATATTTATTAGTCGCCAGATGTATTACTTACAAATGAAAGAAATTATTCGAGTTGAATACAAGTCTATTAGGTCAGCATTTAAATAAGAAAATTTATTTCCGATGCGTAGGTTCTAGTCCAGTTAACTAGATATTTTTTCTGGGTGTCATTTTTTATTGAAAAAACAATAGAAGCGAAACTCGGCCCTCACTGAGAGAAAAATCTGGTAATTTTGAAAAAAAAATATTTGGACTGACGATAATCTAACTATGAACTATAATTCCCAGGAGGAACGTCAATATTTTATGGTTATCGCAAATATAAAAAAATAGTTGGATAAACCACTTATATAATTCCCAGGAGGAACGCTTATATTTTACGGTTATAGCAAATATAATTGTAGTAGCAATTATTAAAATGATAATAATTTCCAAAACTATTCTAATAGTTTCAAATATGCCCTTTTGTTGCATATACGATTTCAACGTTTGTTTCCAATATCCTTGCAAGTATCGAACCATATTATCATGGCATCAACCATAAAACATTGCAAGCCTTCCTATATTCGTTTTACCATATGAAATCGTTGAATAAACGATATGCTTTTCTCTCAGTGCTTTTTAGTTTTAGGCTCGAAAATTTTGTTATTCCATGCAGAATTCTTAAGAATTTTTTCAGATTTTTAAATTTGGGCTAAAATATGTCAGCTTTGAAAAATCGCAAAAAAAAAAATTTGAATAAAAAAAATCCAAACAATTTTCCCAGTACTTTTTGGAGTTGGTTCAATCATATAAAAAATTGATGAAGAATGCTTCATATAGCTCGTGTTTCATTTTTGTTCAGCTCGATTTTTTGCACGATGCAATAAGCTGACATATTACAATGAATAAGAAGGTCAGTTTACTTTGCCGACTGCAGTGAATAATTGTCAACGCACCTGTTCGACTTTGGCGTTACTATGTCCCTCGTTTCCGAAGTATACTTCCTCTCGGCTCTTCCACCGTTGAACAATTCAACGGTCTCGCGGGTAACCGTCTCTAGCAAAGGCTCGCCGCCCCTTCGGCCCTTGCTGAAGGTCCTCTGGTCCGTCTTTCGGACCATCACAACCCGCGATAGCGGCTGGTTGAACTCGTGACCGTGCATCGTGGGCGGTATCATGGCTAAAGGCTGCGAGAGTGGACCGCCGACTCGCGGAGATCTGCAACAGAGAAATTAAGATTTTATTCAGCGGAAACGTTTTATGCTTATGGTTATTATTATTGGGAGCCTACGCGGAAATAAGGTATATCTGATTGTATATACGAGATGAAACTATTTGCGGCATGACATGGTTACGGTAGGTCGACCAGTGAATGAACGAATAAGGGACCTTCTGTGTTCACCAAAGGCGTGGAAATTTGATAATAATCAGAATTTTCTAGAACATCTGTGTAGTTGAAAAGGTATATGAGGAATTTTACTTCACACCCAAAAGAAAAATCTAGTTAAGGTAGATAAAGGTTCAGACCTAAGTTCGAGGGAGAATTAAACAAAATTTACGAACAGTTCTCGATGAGATATAAATCTGAAAAAAATCGAACGTATAGAAAATGCTGAAAGGTTATTTTGGCATAATGATAATTAATGAATGTTATTGACAAATTACTTGAATAAATAATAGTGCAGCAAATTACCCGGCAACCTAACTTTTTTTTGTTATGTGAAACATTTGTTTATTTTTTTGAATACGTATGTATTTTTTCAGATTTTTTATCTGATTTTCATTTTTACACTTGGAAAAAGGGCCATTTTGAAACATCAGATAAAATTCTAAAAAAATCCACACGTATTCAAAAAAATGAACAAATCATTTTCATAACAAAAAAAATTAGGTTGCCGGGCAATTTGTTGCACAATTATTGATTTTAGTAATTTGTTGATAACATTTTTCAATTATTATTATCCCAACTTTATCTATTCAGCATCATTCATATAGTTGATTTTTTTCACATTTTTATTTCTTCGAGAACAGTTCGTAATTCTGTCTTGATTTCGCTCGAAATTATGCGATGTCAGACGATACAGGAAGACTATCTTAACTGAACTAGAACCTACGCATCGGAAATAAATTTTCTTATTTGAATGCTGACCGAATAGACATGTATTCAACTCGAATAATTTTTTTTTTTATTTGTGAGGAATACATCTTGCGACTATTAAATATATTAAAATCTCAGAAATATGTATTTGATTGCAATATATCTTTATTACTTCGTAGAAAAAAATATGTTTCAATGAAATTCACATTTCTTCGTGTCGAAGAAAAATATATTTACGTCGAATATTTTATTCGATTAAGTTTGGTGTTTCATCACTAGATCATCAACAAAACGTTGATTTAAATAACTAAATTAATTACAGAGGAGTAATTTCTAATGATTAATGAAAAGAATTACGTATTGGATTTTTAAAAAGTCCTAATTGATTTTAAATAAAAAAGATCGAATACATGTATCCAGTCGTTTTAACTAGATATTATTCCCGAATGAAGAAAGTATATAGTACGAACGAATATAATATCTATTTAGTGTCCACTGCACAATAAAAACTGCTTTAAATAAATAAATATGTTCGAAATAAATAAACTGCAAAATTGAATGAAATACACATTTGTTCCAGGGAAAGCAAATTTTCGTTGATTAAAATAAACAAACGCTGAATAGACAATTTTAGTTAATATTATTCAATCTTTTTTCTGGGCACAGTATCCAGATTTTCGAATTTTTGCAATCACTCCAAAAATGATTATAACTGACAATTTTTTTACGTTTCAACCTGGAACAAATAATTCTCGATTCAAGAATATAAGTAAAAAGCATAAAAATACTCTCTATAAGTGTAAATTACTGAGCCAAGTATATAAATGCGCGAATCTAAAAACCTGTTGGAATTGAATAAACATAAATATCTAGTATGCGAATAAGATATAAAATGGAGAAAAATATACTCGATGATACAAGAAATTTGAATGAAAAATGCTTGTTAGAAAGTAATATACTCTACCAACATCACTATGTCTAAAAAACTTAAGACAAGTCTATTTACATAAGCAGTCGTAAAAAGCTGTACCGAAATGTCAAGTACACGTTATTTAGTAGTCATACTTTATAAAAATGTACACCCAGAAAAAAGATTCAGTGATATTAACTAAAATTGTTTATTCAACATTTGTTTATTTCAATCAACGAAAATTTGCTCTCTCTGGAACAAATATGTATTTCATTCAATTTTGCAGTTTATTTATTTCGAACATATTTATTTATTCAAAGCAGTTTTTACTGCGCAGTGGACACTGAATAAATATTATATTCGTTCGTACTAAATACTTTCTTCATCCGGAAATAATATCTAGTCAAAACGACTGGATACATATGATCGATCGTATTTATTCAAAATCAAGTAGAACTTTCTTTTAATCCAATACGTAATTATTTTCATTAATCATTAGAAATGACTACTCTGTAATTGATTTAGTTATTTAAATCAACGTTTCGTGAATGATCTAGTAATGAAACACCAAACTTAAATCAAAAACATATTTATGTTCATCCATAAGAAACATTTGATTCAATCGACTAGTCATATATTTATATAAAAAATATATATTGTTTAATTCAATTTTTATGTAAGTGTCGAATTTTCATAATGGAAAACTACATAATGTGGAAGATTCTCGAAATATGCATTCCCGCTTTCTGTTCGTCATTAACGGATTCCTAATCGAGTTTATTTCTTATTTTTTAAGAAATTCCACTTAAGGTAGTCCTTAAAAAAAAGTATTAAGAGTCACGCGTATTGGGCTCTTTACTACTCAGTTTAATACATTTTTTCGAGACTTGAGTGTTGAAAAAAGTATTAAATGGTATTAAGTATCAAAAAAGGTATTTAAATCGTCAGAAAAAAATACGTTTTACGTAAAAAAAGCGAAGTTACATACAGTTGAAAAGATTACGTAATACCGTTTTTAAGACCTGCTGATACTCTTATTAATACTCAAATCATAGAAAAACGGATTAAAGTAAGTATCAAAATCGTCATTAAAAAACACGATTTAATACTAGTTTTAATACTCATTTGATGATATTTTTAATACTTGAATCTCTGACCGTAAGAATCAACTGAGTATTAAATTCTTTTCCAAAAATACGATTTAATACGTTTTTTAATACTTAATACCATTTTCTACTTTTTTAAATATTAAAGTCTCGGAAAAAGTATTGAATTAAGTATTAAAAAGTCCAATACGCGAAACTCTTAACACTTTTTTAATACTCTTTTAATATTTTTTTTTGCGCGGGATATGTGACATATATTTTTGGCATATATTTCACATACATTTATTTTTTTACGGGTGACGGAGATGATTGTAAAGATTTCGAAGATTTTACCGGCATAATGTGCGTTATTGTTATAGTTACGAGGTAATTCGAAGGAGGGGGAAATAGGTTTCGAAGAGGGGATTTTGGAGAGATCTAAATAATATTGATGAGTTGTTCCCGATTATTCCTTTAAGTAATCAGTCTCGCTCGGGACACCGCCGAGGTGCCTCGAGCTCCCGTGTTGACAGTCCTTCTGTCGCTCGCGCTCGCGTCCTCGCGTAATTCTCGCGCTGCGTATAGTCTACCGCGTACACTACAAGTGCTAGTGCTGTGCGTTTTATTTTATTTTATTTAAAAAAACTAAAAGTGCTCGTGCCCAAATAAAAAAAGTGCAGTGCATTAGTGCAATTCTGGCTGAGGATTACCGCCCTCGTTCCTGAGATTATTGGAGGCAGCTTTCGGTGAGTCATTCTCATAATTTTAATTATATAATCGAATGTGCCGATCGCGTCGATTAAGAATGTATGATACGTTTAGTCCTGTCAAAAGTGAGTATCGGACACGATATCGATCACTTCTTGATGGGACAAAAATCGAAAAAAAATAATGCATATAAAACGTGCTGAAAAGATTGATTTCGCATAATAATAATCCCAAAATGTTATTAAGAAATTGGTAAAAAAAACAATTGTTCAACAAACAATCAGACAACCTAACTTTTATTCTAATGAAAATGATATGTTAAATTATTTGAATGCATACGAATTTTTCCAAATTTTTGTCTTTATTTTGCTTCAGAAATTTTTCATTTTGAAAAATACGCAGAATATAACAAATTTTGGATATGCGTTTGGGAAAAAAATCTTGAGTGTAGTAGATATGTGTTTTATTCCGAAGACATATCCAAAATTCGTTCTTTCGCGCAGATTTTTGGAAATAAAAATATCAAAATCAAAATAAAGAGAAAAATCTGACAAAATTCGTATGCATTCAAATAAATTAACATATCATTCTCATTAGAAAAAAGGTTAGGTTGACTGATAGTTCGTTGAACAATTTATTATTAACATTTTGGGATTATTATTATGCGAAATCAATCGTTTCAACACGTTTTATATGCATTATTATTTTCCGATTTTATTTCTAATGAAAATGATAGGTTAATTTATTTGAATGAATACGAATTTTTTCTGATTTATTTCTTTATTTTGCTTTTGATATTTTTTATGTCAAAAAATGAGCGGAATATAACAAATTTTGGATGTGCGTTTTGCAAATAAATCTTGAGTGCAGTAGATAGTTTTATGCGAAACACATATTCAAAATTCGTTCTATTAAACTTTAAAAAACTACTATCGGATCGATAAATATTCAAGGTATGTGTACGAAATTGATTATTTATATTGTATATATTCAACGCTTCATCGTTACGAATTTTATTTGATACCCTGAACCGCTAGCGCATTAAACCCTTTCTTCACGTTAACATATTATTGAAGGGTTACCGAACAAAACTTATAAATTTCTCAATCATTTTAAGGCTTCAATATTGTCTGAGAATTATTTTTGTATCTTTTTTGACAATGATTATCAATTTTTTGCTTCGTCATAGAGGAAGCTTTGTTTGCGTGAAATTTTTTTTTTCGATATTTCCATGTAAGGATACGCAAAATGGTCTAAAACATCGAGAAAAATGGTTTTTACGAATATCTGTGTGTGCGTGTGCGTGTATGTGCAGATTTCCTTGTACGCACGTTAACTGTCGTAATTTTTTACGAATTTTCTGCCAATTTGGCACTTGAGTAGATGATCATATAACAAAGTTTGAGATCGTATTTGACGCGAATCGGTTGAAATTTTTTTTTCTTACAGCATTTTGAAAATTTTTAAAAAATCGTTTTCACGCTATAACTTACGCAATTAAATAGGCACCGGGCTGTAATTTCGTATATGAATGGATTACCCGTAAAACATTACGTGTACCAAATTTCGCGAAAATCTGTCGAACAGTTCTGATTTTATTACAATTTTAATTTTTTTTTTTCAATGTCTGCAAATACTATACTTATGCAAATTATGAGATATTCAGCTGCAATTGCCGATATGATTTCACGATAATTGATTTCCATTTAAGATTTTAGTCTAATAAACTGTTGCAATGACAAAAAATTTCGATTTTGGTGAAGAAAAAGAAATCAAAAGCTGTCACGAAAAAAAATATATCGAAATTTTCCACAGATTTATCTTGAATTTTTTTCACACTCAAACGACCATTTAAAAAAATATTTGGGATAAATTTGACAAATTTAGGATAAAATATGGCACTTTAAATTTTTATAAAAATATCTTCCGAGTAATAAACAAGCCTGCTTACCTGGAACAAATATGTATTTAATTCAATTTCGCAGTTTATTCATTTCGAATATATTTATTTATTTAAAGCAGTTTTTACTGCGCAGTGGACACTGAATAAATATTATATTCGTTCGTACTAATGACTTTTTTCATCCGGAAATAATATCTAGTCAAAACGACTAGATACATGTATTCGATCTTTTTTAATCGAAATCAATTAGAACTTTCTTTTAATCCAATACGTAATTATTTTCATTTATCATTAGAAATTACTTCTCTGTAATTGATTTAGTTATTTAAATCAACGTTTCGTGAATGATCTGGTAATAAACTTAACTCAAATACGTATGTATGTTCATCTATAGAAAACATTTGGTTCAATCGAATTGTCATACATTTATATAAAAAATATATATTGTTTAATTCAACTTTTATGTAAGTGTCGAATTTTCATAATGGAAAACTACATAATGTGGAAGATTCTTGAAATACGCATTCCCGCTTCCTGTTTGTTAGTAACGCATTCCTAATCGGTTTTAATTGTTATTTTTGAAAAAAATCCACTTAAGGTAGTACGGTGTACTACCTTATAAGTTCGAGGGAGAATTAAACAAAATGTACGAACAGTTCTCGATGAGATATTAATCTGAAAAAAATCGAGCGTATAGAAAATGCTGAAAACGTTATTTTGGCATAATAATAATTGAAAAATGTTATTGACAAATTACTTAAATGCATAATAGTGCAACAAATTACCCGGCAACCTAACTTTTATTTGTTATGTGAAACATTTGTTTACTTTTCTAAATACATATGAATTTTTTCAGATTTTTTTCTGATTTTCATTTTTACACTTGGAAAAAACGGCCATTTTCAAACATCAGATAAAATTCTAAAAAAATCCAGACGTATTTAGAAAAATAAACGAATCATGTTCATAAGAAAAAAAAATTAGGTTGCCGTGCAATTTGTTGCACAATTATTTATTTCAGTACTTTGTTAATAAAATTTTTCAATTATTATTATCCCAAATTAATCTCTTCAGCATCTTTCATATAATTGATTTTTCTCAGATTTATATTTCTTCGAGAACTAGGAATACCTTAGTCGATATTGACCTTAGATTAAATAGGTTTAAAAAAATACATACAACGTATTCGAAGCACATTAACAAACGTAATAACAAACACAAGCAAACATTGAAAGAAACGAATGTACTCGATCCATTTAGAATGAATTTACAAATTCATGTATTTTGTAAAGTCATGTATTTTTTAATATAAAATATCCTTCGCCAAAAAAAAGCATAAAAAAAGTATTAAGAGTCACGCGTATTGGGCTCTTTGATGCTCAGTTTAATACTTTTTTTCGAGACTTGAGTATTGAAAAAAGTATTAAATGGTATTAAGTATCAAAAAAGGTATTTACATCGTCAGAAAAAATACGTTTTACGTAAAAAAAATCGAAGTCACGTACAGTTACAAAAATTACGTAATACTGTTTTTAAGACCTGTTGATACTCTTATTGATCCTCGAATCATAGAAAAACGGATTCAATAAAGTTTCAAAATCGCCATTAAAAAACCCAATTTAATACTAGTTTTAATACTCATTTGATGATATTTTTAATACTTGAATCTCTGTCCGAAAGAATCAACTGAGTATTAAATTCTTTTCCAAAAATACGATTTAATACGTTTTTTGATACATAGAATCATTTCATAGTTTTTTTAATACGCAACTCTCGAAAAAAAGTATTAAATTGAGTATTAAAAAGTCCAATACGCGAAACTCTTAACACTTTTTTAATACTCTTTCAATATTTTTTTTTTGCGCGGGATATGTGCCATATATTTTTGGCATACATTTCACATACATTTATTTTTTTACGGGTGACGGAGATGATTGTAAAGATTTCGAAGATTTTACCGGGATAATGTGCGTTATTGTTATAGTTACGAGGTAATTCGAGGGAGGGGGAAATAGCTCTCGAAGAAGGGATTTTGGAGAGTTCGAAATAATTTTGATAAATAGTTCCCGATTATTCCTTTAAGTAGTCAGTCTCGCTCGGGACACCGCCGAGGTACGTCGACTTGTTGTCGAGCTCCCGTGTTGACAGTCCTTCTGTCGCTCGCGCTCGCGCTCGCGTCCTCGCGTAATTCTCGCGCTGCGTATAGTTGACCGCGTACACTACAAGTGCTAGTGCTGTGCGTTTTATTTTATTTTATTTTATTTAAAAAAACTAAAAGTGATCGTGCCCAAATAAAAAAAGTGCAGTGCATTAGTGCAATTCTGGCTAAGGATTACCGCCCTCGTTCCTGAGATTATTGGAGGCAGCTTTCGGTGAGTCATTCTCATAATTTTAATTATATAATCGAATGTGCCAATCGCGTCGATTAAGAATGTATGAAACGTTTAGTCCTGTCAAAATTGAGTATCGGAGACGATATCGATCACTTCTTGATGGGATAAAAATCGAAAAAAAATAATGCATATATGTGATATGTTAATTTATTTGAATGCATACGAATTTTTTCAAATTTTGATATGTTAATTTAGACATTTTCAGGAAATGATATGTCAATTTATTTGAATGCATACGAATTTTTTTCAGATTTTTGTCTTTATTTTGCTTTAGATATTTTTTATTTTGAAAAATATGCAGAATATAACAAATTTTAGATATCCGTTTAGCAAAAAAATCTCGAGTGTAGTAGATGGTTTTATGCCAAACACATATCCGAAATTCGTTGCTTCGAGCACATTTTTGAAAATAAAAAAACGAAAATAAGAATAAAGAAAAGAATCAGAAAAAATTCGTATGCATTCAAATAAATTAACATATCATTCTCATTATAAAAAAGGTTAGGTTGACTGATAGTTCGTTGAACAATTTGTTATTAACATTTTGGGATTATTATTATGCGAAATCAATCGTTTCAACACGTTCATATGCATTATTATTTTCCGATTTTATTTCTAATGAAAATGATATGTTAATTTATTTGAATGCATACGAATTTTTTCTGATTTTTTTCTTTATTTTGCTTTCGATATTTTTTATGTCAAAAAATGCGCAGAATATAACTAATTTTGGATATGAGTTTTGCAAATCAATCTTGAGTGTAGTAGATGGTTTTATGCCAAACATATATTCAAAATTCGTTTTATTCTGATTGTTTTTTTACTACTGTAATATACGCTCAATACTATTCTCAAAATTTGGGAGCCATTGCAACAAAGTTTGATGGTTAAACCATTGAGCACAAGATAAACTTTGTTTTAAGGATAGCATTTCTAGATTTTTCATGTTAACATTGAAAAAATAATCATATATTGAATGAAACCTTCGTTTGCGGGCTGCCAAATATAAATGTTATTCACTCAATTTAGCTTACATTTTCTACAAGTCCATGGAGCTTACTGTACTTTAAAAAACTAATATCGGATCGATAAATATTCAAGGTATATGTACGAAATTGATTATTTATATTGTATATATTCAACGCTTCATCGTTACGAATTTTATTGTTTATTTACTGAACTGCAAGCACATTAAACCGTTTTTTCACGTTAACATATTATTGAAGGGTTACCGAACAAAACTTATCAATTTTTTAATAATTTCAAGGCTTTATCATTGTCTGAGAATTATTTTTATAACTTTTTTGGCAATGATTATCAATTTTTTGCTTCCTCATAGAGGAAGCTTTGTTTTCGTGAAAATTTTTTCACAATTTTTTTTCAAAATGGTCTTAAACATCGAGAAAAATGGTTTTTACGAAATATCTGTGTGTGCGTGGGCGTGTGTGTGTGTGTATGTGTATGTGTATGTGCAGATTTCCTTGTACGCACGTTAACTGTCGTAATTTTCTACGGATTTTCTGCCAATTTGACACTTAAGTAGATGATCATACAACAAAGTTTGAGATCGTATTTGACGCGAATCGGTTGAAATTTTTTTTTCTTACAGCATTTTGAAAATTTTGAAAAAATCGTTTTCACGCTATAACTTACGCAACTAAATAGGCACCGGGCTGTAATTTCGTATATGAATGGATTACCCGTAAAACATCATGTGTACCAAATTTCGCGAGAATCTGTCGAACCGTTCTGATTTAATTACAATTTTAATTTTTTTTTTTAATGTGCAAATACTATACTCGTGCAAATTCTGAGATATTCAGCTGCAATTGCCGATACGATTTCACGATTATTGATTTCCATTTAAGATTATAGTCTAATGAACTGTTGCAATGACAAAAAATTTCGATTTTGGTAAACAAAAAGAAATCAAAACCTTTCACGAAAAAAAAAATTCGAAATTTTCCACAGATTTATCTTGAATTTTCTTCACACTTTAACGACCATTCAAAAAGATATTTGGAATAAATTTGACACCAATCGGTCGGGTGGTTCAAATTTTATGGCACTTTAAATTTTTATAAACATATCTTCAGAGTATAAACAAGCCTGCAAAGTGGAAACTTGCAAATTGCTTTCTTATTATTTTTCGCTTTCTACAAAGCTACCTTTATGAGGAAGTGAGTTGATCAATTTTGGCTTCCTCATAGAGGAAGCTTTGTAGAAAGCAAAAAATAATGAGAAAGCAATTTGCAAGGTTCCACTTTGCAGGCTTGTTGTTGACACCGTGATTTTTACTTCCAAACACAAGGCAACGACTTTCATGACGTTGTGCATCTAAGGCTGTAAATATATTTGTTTATATTTTATAATCCTATCACTTACGAGGAATGTGGGTCATACGTAGCATTGACAATTGATTTTTCATTTAAAATCAATTAGAACTTTCTTTAAATGCAATACGTAATTATTTTCTTTGATCATTAGTAATTACTCTGTAATTGATTTAGTTATTTAAATCAACGTTTCGTTGATGACCTAGTAATAAAACACCAAACTTAACTCTAATACGTATTTATGTTCATCCATAGAAAACATTTGGTTCGATCGACTGGTCATATATTTATATAAAAATATATATTTTTTAATTCGACTTTCATGTAAGTGTCGATTTTTCATAATGGAAGACTATATAATGTGGAAGATTCTCGAAATACGCATTTCCGCTTTCTGTTCGTCAGTAACGGATTCATGATCGGTTTCATTTTTTATTTAAAAAAAAATTCCACTTAATCGATATTGACCTTAGATAAAATAGATTTTTAAAAATACATACAACGTATTGAAAGCACATTAACAAACGTAACAACAAACGCAACCAAACATTGAAAGAAACAAATGTACTCGATCCATTTGGAATGAATTTACAAATGTATGTATTTTGTAAACAGAAAGAATAAATTATTCGACGTAAATATATTTTTCTTCGACACGAAGAAATGTATATTTTATTAAAACATTTTTTTTTTCTACGAAGTAAGAAAGATATATTGCAATCAAATACATATTTCTTAGGTTCGAATATATATTTATTAGTCGCCAGTCGTATTACTTACAAATAAAAAAAATTATTCGAGTTGAATACAAGTCTATTAGGTCAGCATTCGAATAAGAAAATTTATTTCCGATGCGTAGGTTCTAGTCCAGTTAATTAGATATTTTTTCTGAGTCTATTAATATGGACATTTCCTATGATAAACGGAAATCATATTATTTTATGAACCTTAACATATAATTCTTTATAGTTAATTATGAGCTGGTATTATAAAATACCAGTACAAGTATGGAATGAAATTAATAAATTATATCGATCTGACAATTCGTCCTCGTGTGACATACAATTTTTTTTTAACTAGCTATTAAATTCTCAAATCGAATCTTTATTCTCAAATTAAGAATCCGTTTTTACTCCATGTAAGGACTACACATTTGCTCTAAAAATATGCGTTTCGAGTATAAATAAATTTATTTGATTGTATACTAAATCAAGTGAATATTTGTCGTTGAAGAAAATATGGAATATTGTTCTTGGAGTGATAAACAACTTTGTATTCTCCAAATTTTTACACGGATTCTTATGAACGTGTTTACAAACGTATCGAACTGTTTTCCTTTACAAATGTAGTCTCGTATCAATGCTGCGACCACAGCGTGCTCAATTACTTTGCCAATGAAACCGAAAAAAAAATTGTGGTTTTCTTGTGTGCGAAATAGCGTAAAACAGTCGATTAGCCGGAAGCCTTGCGTTGAGCGAGCGCATGCAGTCGGTGAATAATTATTTTTGCTACGTTTCACTGAGTCGCTTGGCTTAATTCGTGCTCGAGGACCTGAATGTAACTCGGGAATGAATCTACGACGAGGTGCGAGCGCTTCGACAAACGATTATTCTATGTGGCTTTCTAAACGCTCGGACACGCTTGGCCCGAACTGTTGAGAGCAACTCCATAGGGTTCTGTATATTTACTGTATATAAGGCATTCCATACGGTTTCGTACGGTCGAAAAGTTATCCACTCTCAAAAAAAAGTTAAGAATTTTGTCAAATTATTCCATTGTTTGAAAAAGAGAAGTGTACATTTTTTCAAAATTTTTCGATCGCATTTTTTCGGGTTTTTCAAAATTTCAAAATTCTGTAAATAACACTAGACTTAGAGTATGGGCATTAAATAATATCAAGCGTGTACTCCGTTGACTTGTGAATTATATGAGGCATTCCGTACTGATTCGAACGGCCGAAAAGTTGTCCACTCTCAAAAAAATTAAAAATTTTGTCAAATTATTCCATTGTTTGAAAAAGAAAAGTGTACATTTTTTCAAAATTTTTGGATCGCATTTTTTCGAGTTTTTCAAAATTTTAAAATTCTGTAATATAACAAAGCATAACTTTGGAACAACTGATCAAGCCATCTGAAAAAAAAACGTGTTATTGTACACACTTCAGAGTATTTTCTGAAATTTTTTGAGATAAATCGAAAGTGACATACCGACCGAAAAAAATTATTTTCGTATATTTTTTATGAAAATTGTCATTTTTTAAACTCGAAAAAATGAAACAAAATCATTTTCACAAAATTTATGCAAAACTGCAACTTTTTGTCTGAAACATTTTTCTGTTTAATCGTATTCTTTCAAGATATAACGGTATTTACAGAATTTTGAAATTTCGAAAAACTCGAAAAAATGCGATGCAAAAATTTTGAAAAAATGTACACTTCTCTTTTTTAAACAATGGAATAATTCGACAAAATTTTTAATTTTTTTGAGCGTGGACAACTTTTCAGCTGTTCGAAACTGTACGGAATGCCTCATATAATTCACAAGTGAACCGAGTACACGCTTGATATTATTTAATGCCCATACTCTAAGTCTAATGCTTCTAACACAAAGATCCTTCTGTAGCTTATTGCTAGATCGTTCACTCCCTAAGCCTTAGCTCATTCAAAGATTATTACCGTAACGCTCTCTTTACATCCGTTATGATTTACTGAATGGATCTCTATGATGAACTTCTGGGGAATCTACACTGCGAGCAGATGGAAGAAACACCATTATTGCTCTATGATTGAGCTAATTTCCGTTAAAGAATGACAGATGAGGCTGCCTAAGCGTGACGTGCACCTGTAAAATTGATTTCGCTCCCTCATTGAAGGAACTTATTATAATGATCAGTCTTAATTTTTTTTTTTACTTTTTTGCCCGAGTGGAAAAATATTTGATTGAAAAATATATTTTTCCATGTATTAAATATACAGCCGAGAAATTACAAATATTTCATTACGTATGTAAAGCATATAAAAAGTCCCATTTTCGCGTAAATTGAATAATGTATATGGAACATACGATATTTATTTAAAAAACTACAAAGTACGACTTTGAATATTTCTTTGACATTATTTTGGGTTTTTTTAATTTACAAAGCCATCTCTATGAGAAAGTGTGCTATTACGTTATCTAATGATTTGCTAATTTTAATGGAATAACGTGAATTTTCTTTAATTAGATTTGAGCTAAATCAAATATGATGCATTTCTAATGACTTCAGCTACCCAAAAAAAAATTCGAAAAAATGTCCAAAATTCAGGTTGAATGGTTATAATAGATACACAAAATTTTAATTTTTTTGAAATTTTTTCTAGCGAAATATGCTATATTTTTCATTTTTTATTTAACCTATGATATCTCGGGAACGATTAATCGTATCGACATCTAAAAAAAAGAAAATTCGCGTTTTTTTTATAGCCCACAAGAAAATAATTAATTCAGAATTAATTGTGTAATTCCAGACTATATTTCACTACGAAATTAATGAAACATTTTTTTTTTGCGAAAAGGATTTCGGAAAATGGCATCGAAAAAATTGTTGCCAATTGTATATGAAAATCCTCAATTTTTAGTATTGTTTTTTCATATACCGTTTGAATCTGTAATTTTTTCGTTGTAGGCCATAAAATTCCACACATTTCTATTTCCCAGAAATGTATGTATGTCATCGCGTTAGAATTTAGTGAAGTTTTCACAATAACAAAATCCGATTCTTTGGAATATTTTGAAAAAAATAATGTTGCCGACTGAATTTCGATGGAATCGCGCATGTACAAAAAATATATAAGACACAATTCTGTTCATATATTTCACTTATGTAAACTTTTGTCGAGGTAATACGGTGCAGAGTTCCCGTCGAGTTAACGTAACCAGTTACTCACACTTTTGTTTTCGTACAGCACGAATTCAGTTATCGCGACGTTCTTCTTTATACTTGTAAATTATCGCACGAGGAAAAAGCTATTAAAGTGTATTCCTGGTGAATGCGATGAGTTCGAGCAATAAACGGTGTGGCAATGATATGTATTTTTCAGAGGCTATGACTTTTTCACAGTCTTTGATGTTTTTCTAGCGAGCCAATAAATTCTTGGAAAAAAATGTAGAGTTACCATTGAGAATAATAACTCGAATTTCAATAACAATACACGGAAAAGAAACACTTTACGCGTCAGGCGTTTATCTTATCACCTATGAATCTTTTCATACAAATCCACCGAAACGTATTATATGAAGAAGGCTTAAGTTCGTAAGAGTTTTTCAGTTCATTGTATTTCATGTCAAAAATATAAGTTAAATATGTGCAATAATATAATAGAATAACGTCAGCATACTAAATGACAGGAAGATTGATGGTTTTAATGTATTTTTATTTTCACTGTAAAAAAAATCTACTTTTAATTTAGTGTACTTTTTTTGGAGATTTTCATTCATAAACTGGTATATGAAATTTAGTATACAAGTGTAATTTCAAATTAATATATGGTACAGCTTATTGAATAATTCACTCGAATTTCAAAGTAAAAGTACTTGAATTTTAAAAATTTACTTTAAGGATGTATGATACGTACAGTCCCGCCAAAAGTGAGTTTCAGAGACAATTTTGATCACTTCCCGATGGGATAAAAATCGGAAAAAAATAATGTATATTATAGACGTGCTGAAAAGATTGATTTCGCATAATAATAATCGAAAATGTTAGTGACAGATTGGTGAAAACAACAATTGTTCAACAAACAATCAGTCAACCTAACTTTTTGTCTAATGAAAATGATATGTTAATTATTTTACATGCGTATGAATTTTTTCAGAATTTCTTCTTTATTTTGATTTCGATTTATTTATTTTAAAAAATGCGCAGAATATAACAAATTTTGGATATGCGTTTTGCAAAAAAAATCTTGAGTGTAGTAGATGGTTTTATGCCGAACATTTATCCAAAATTCGTTATTTCGCGCATATTTTTTAAATTAAAAAAAGTCAAAATCAAAATGAAGAAAAAAATCTGAAAAAATTCGTATGCATTCAAATAAATTAACATATCATTTTCATTATAAAATAAAGTTAGGTTGACTGATTGTTTTTTGATCAATTCTTTTTTTCACCAATTTGTTAATAACATTTCGGAATTATTAGTATGCAAAATTTCTCTTTTCAGCACGTTTAATATCTAATATTTTTCTCCGATTTTTATCTCATCGGGAAGTAATCGAAATTGTCTCTGAAATTCATGATTGACGGGACTGTACGTATAATACATCATTAAGCTGTGAGCGTTATTATTATAACTAAATGATTTTAGTTGTAATAAGTAGAATCATTTTATTTGGATACTAAACGAACGGTATTCAATTTCCATTCGAGTTGAATATTGCTTGCAATGAAATATTTATGATCACATGTAAATGCATTATTAATTTTTTTTTTACCTGGCGTCGAATCGCTACCGCGACTTTTGATACTTGAATCATATATGACGTTTAAGTACACAAATCAGAAATACAAATTTAAATCAAAATAAATACTTATTTTGTATAAGACACTAATATTCTTTCGGATACTTTAGAAAATTTATTTATATACAACTAAATTTTAGTAACATCTAATAAATCTTTTTTCATATTGTGAATTACATGAAGTTCAGTGAAAATTCTATCAGGTGTTTTATTGTATGCGATGATTGGCGGTCAAGTTTCATTTTCAATGAAATTTTTGCAAAGCACATCTTGGATTTATGATCGTGATCGCTGGATTAAAAAAAGGGCGCGAAACTAAATCCTAATTCAAATTTCACTAATTCGAATCTTTTTTTACAAGTGTTGATTGTAGCTGCATAATGAATGAATCTATTTAATTAATTAAACAAATTTTTCAATCAGCTACAATCGACGAATTTTTTATCTCCAACGAATTATGAAAAAAATTATATTCGCTAAAGTAAAAGTTATATTTTGCGGGTTCTAGTTAGAAATATTTTCAATGCATTTATAATGTATTTTATGCATTTCAATTGAATCTCTACAATATAGAAACCTTCTTTGGATTCCAATAAAGGTAAACCTGTAGTTATTTGACATTTAGACAAACTGCAACAAACAGAAGGTCGTCCATTCGTGGAGTCTGACATTTATAACTAAATATAAAGAAAGTAATGATTTATTATTGTGTAATATTATAAGAAAAGATATTGCACTCTGAGAGCTCGTAGGCTTCTAGAATAATATCATGATAACTTATAATGCCATGATAATATAATATACGGCTTCGGAATCCTTCTATCGGCTTTTCTTCCTTTCACCTCTCTACTTTTGACCCGAGTTCACCACTAAAGAAGGTTTTAACGTCTAGCTATCTTATCTCGTAGAATTCTAAAAATCCTTTATTCAACTTCATTTAATTGATTCACCTGTATTGATAATCAATACAGGTGATTTTGATGTGCTGGATTTAAAAAATTACTATTACGCTTGCGCGGATGAAAATATTTTGATTTACCTAATTCTACAGGTTTTTGCCATCATTTTGGTATTACGTTTAAAATGAAATAAAGCTGCATTTAGGTTTTCATAGTCGAATTACAACATTTCAAGCAATTGAGTTGGTTATGATATGATGTTTGTCCAGGATAATATTTTTGATTAAAGAGGTTCAGTAAAATTGCCAAAGCACAGAAATCTGAAATTATTACCGCGTTTTTAATAATTCATAACAAACTCACATGAATTTTTTGGGAATTTTCGTCTACATCGTTTACACAAAATCTCTGATGGCATATTCACGAATTTAAAAAAATGGAAAAAATTGAAAGAAATGTTTACATCGAAAACAAAAATTAATTCCACCAAATACTTGAAAATTCAACGATGTAAAAAATTTTGTCAATTTTTTTTTTTTTTTAAATTCGTCAATATGCCATGAGAGCCCATGTTAAAATGTATGCATAAAAAAATTGATTTTGCGTAAACGACGTAGACGAAAATTCCCAAAAAATTCATGAAAGTTTGTTATGAATTATTCAAAACGCGGTAATTAATACAGATTTTTCTGTTCTTTGGCAATTTTACTGACGAACCTCCTTAATATAATGTTTTTATACATATGGTTAGGATAATGAAGAAATTTCAAACTTAAGGCAAGGAAAATATTTACTGTCATATGATTACGCAAAAATGCTCCATTATTTTGCGTTGCTTCAATAAATGAAAAATTGAACTTTCGCAAACCTACTGAAGAATTTTCAGTATTTTTATTAGTCTTAACGTTATGTTGTGGTTCAAACCTCCAGTATTATTTTGTGCGGTGCATTTTTTTTTAAAACCATACATACATTTCCACAATTATGTTGAAAAATTTTGAGTAATTTTGATAATCAATACAGATGATTTTGATGGTCTGGATTAAAAAGATTACTATTACGCTTGCGCGGATGAAAATATTTTGATTTACCTAATTCTACAGGTTTTTGCTATCATTTTGGTATTATGTTTTTGAAAAAAAGCCGCTTTTGGGTTTCCACATTCGAATTACAAAATTTCAAGCAATTGAGTTGGTTATGATATGAAGTATGTCCAGGATAATATTTTTGATTGAAGAGGTTCGTCAGTAAAATTAAAAATGCACAGAAAAATCTAAAATGATTACCGCGTTTTTAATAATTAATAACAAACTCACGTGAGTTTTTTGGGAATTTTCGTCTACATCGTTTACACAAAATCTCTTATGACATATTCACGAATAAAAAAAAAAATGAAAAAATTTAAAAAAATTTACATCGAAAAAAAAGAATTAATTCCACCAAATACTTGAAAATGCAACGATGTGAACAATTTTATCGATTTTTTTTTTTTTTGAATTCGTAAATATGCCATGAGAGCCCATGTTAAAATGTATGAATTAAAAAATTAATTTTGTGTAAACGATGTAGACGAAAATTCCTAAAAAATTCATGTATGTTTGTTATGAATTATTTAAAACGCGGTAATTATTTCAGATTTTTCTGTTTTTCAATTTTACTGACGAACCTCCTTAATATAATGTTTTTATACATATGTTTAGAATAATAAAGAAATTTCAAACTTGAGGAAAGGAAAATATTTCCTATCATATGATTACACAGAAATGCTCCATCATTTTGCGTTGCTTCAATAAATGAAAAAATGAACTTTCGCAAAATTACTGAAGAATTTTCAGTATTTTCATTGGACTTAACGTTATGTTGTGATTCAAACCTCCATTATTATTTTGTGCGTTGCATTTTTTTTTAAAACCATACATACATTTCCACATTTATGTTGAAAAATTTTGAGTAATTTAGTTAACTTTAATAATCGCAATGTCAAAAATATATTATTCTTAAGGTAGCCTAAATATTTGGTTTTATATAAAACAAAATTATGTTGATGTTTCCGCGAATCGTTTGTTATGATTAGAACGTTGAAAACAACGTTAAAAAACTGACGGAGACCAAAAATGTTGAAAAAATTTATTTCTACCGGACACTATTATTCTATGCGTTGCTCAAAACAACAACGACCGTGTTTACGTTTTCACGAATCAACTGAAGAACTTACATCAATTAAGTTCAATTCTATGTTGAAGATAATGAAATTTTACAAAAATTTTAACTTACAGGGACAAAAATGTTTTATTTTCATTTAATTATAAAGGACACCTCTATTATTCATAGCGTTGTTTAAAACAACAATCGTGCTCAAGTTTTTATGAAACCATCAAAGAACTTCCACCAAATAAGTGAGATTTTATGTTAAGGATAATACATTGTTTTTTTAACTTACGGCGAGCAAAATATTTGGTTTTATTCAATTCTACAGGACACCGCGATTTTTCTATGCGTTGTTTAGAACAACAATTGTGCTTAGGTTTTCATGAAACCATCAAAGAACTTTCATCAAATAAGTGTGATTTTATATTAAGGATAATACATTGGTTTTTAAACTTACGGCGGCGAAAATATTTGTTTTTATTCAATTCTACAGGACACCACGATTTTTCTATGCGTTGTTTAGAACAACACTTGTGCTTAGGTTTTCATGAAACCATAAAAGATCTTTCATCAAATACGTGTGATTTTATGTTAGGGATAAAACATTGTTTTTTTAACTTACGGCGAGCAAAACATTTGTTTTTATTCAATTCTACAGGACACCACGATTTTTCTATGCGTTGTGTAAAACAACAATCGTACTTAAGTTTTTATGAAACCATCAAAGCACTTTCATCAAATAAGTGTGATTTTCTATTAAGAATAATACATTGGTTTTTTAAACTTACGGCGAGCAAAGTATTTGTTCCTATTCAATTCTACAGGACACCACGACTTTTCTATGCGTTGTTTAAAACAAAAAACGTGCTTAAGTTTTTATGAAACCATCAAAGCACTTTCATCAAATAAGTGTGATTTTGTGTTAAGGATAAAACATTGTTTTTTTAACTTACGGCGAGCAAAACATTTGTTTTTATTCAATTCTACAGGACACCACGATTTTTCTATGCGTTGTGTAAAACAACAATCGTACTTGAGTTTTTATGAAACCATCAAAGCACTTTCATCAAATAAGTGTGATTTTATATTTATATTAATAATACATTGTTTTTTTAACTTACGGCGAGCAAAATATTTGTTTTTATTCAATTCTTCAGGACACCACAACTTTTTTAATCGTTGTTTAAAACAAAAAACGTACTTAAGTTTTTATGAAACCATCAAAGCACTTTCATCAAATAAGTGTGATTTTATATTAAGAATAATACATTGTTTTTTAAACTTACGGCGAGCAAAGTATTTGTTCCTATTGAATTCTACAGGACTCCTCCATTATTTAGTGTGTTGTGGCGACAAAACAATTCGCGTTTACGTTTGAACCGCCGCAGTAGCTCGGTCAAGTAAAGTCGCCGGTTGAGTGAGCACAGGAGGAGCACAACAGACGCGCGCAACGGAACCGAATAAACTGGCACGAGAACGACGGCGGCGTCGTCGTCGCCGTCGTAGTACCGAGCGCTCCAGAGAGAATGCTCCTCTTCTCGGTCAGGAGAGGTGGCCAATTAGCCGTTACTCGGCGCGCATGCCTTCACCGAGACTCTACCGACCAACGAACCACCTCCACCGCCTTCTTATTGCTGTATTCCTCTCGCAGAGGCATTTCGAAACCACTAGGAAACGAGAGGAGTCCTGATGTAGATCCTTCATCCCAAAACATATATATTTTTAAAAAATTAAATTACGACCAAGTGGAAGAAAAAGATAGTCCTTTTCTTCCTGATGTAGATTCTTCCTCCGAAAAGATGTGTATTTTTTTTTTTTAATTAGATTACGACCAAGTGGAAGAAAAAGACAGTCCTTTTCTTCCTGATGTAGACTCTTCCTCCGAAAAGATGTATATTTTTTTTAAAAATTAGATTACGACCAAGTGGAAAAAAATATAGTCCTTTTCTTCCTGATGTAGATTCTTTCTCCGAAAACATGTATATTTTTTAAAAAAATTAGATTATGACCAAGTGGAAGAAAAAGATAGTCCTTTTCTTCCTGATGTAGATTCTTTCTCCGAAAACATATATATTTTTAAAAAATTGAATTACGACCAAGTGGAAGAAAAGCTTCCTGATGTAGATTCTTCCTCCCAAAACATATATATATTTAAAAAATTAGATTACGACCAAGTGGAAGAAAAAGATAGTCCTTTTCTTCCTGATGTAGATTCTTCCTCCGAAAAGACATATATTTTTTAAAAATTAAATTACGACCAAGTGGAAGAAAAAGATAATCCTTTTTTTCCTCATTATATTGAGTTTCATGAGGAAAAATTGAATTTGAACAAGTATGGGTTCAGTATTCAGAATTTGTGCTCACCGATGACTTCTGATCGTGATCTTACTAAAATTGTGGTAAATTCGTGAATAAGACAATGTACAGATTCTATCGTGTTTTTGGTGAAAATATTTTTGGGCATATTGTTTGAGGTCAGTGAGCGAAGAAGTAAAGGGTCTTTTAAGAGTACAATCGTCGGTTTGGAAAAATCGTGAAATGGAGCAGCGCTCAAGCGCAAAGACCTTTTTATGTCATTTGTATAGTACAGTCTTCATAATGCGTAATGGTAGTATTTGAAAAATGAAGTAGAAATTCGAAAACGGGGTGGAATTTTGAAAACAGAGTGGAATCATGAAAACAGAGTGGAATTATGAAAACAGAGTAGAATTTTGAAAACAGGGTGGAATTTCGTAAACGGAGTAGAATTTCAAAAACGGAGTAGAATTTCGAAAACTGAGTAGAATTTCGAAAACTGAGTAGAATTTCGAAAACTGAGTAGAATTTCGAAAACTGAGTAGAATTTCGAAAACTGAGTAGAATTTCGAAAACTGAGTAAAACGAACAAAACGGAGTAAAATTAAAAAAAGAGTGATACTTTGAAAAACGGAGTAAATTATCTGAAAACGGAGTGAAGTTGGAAACGCAAAACAAAAATGAAAAACAAAGCCAAATTTCCTGAAAGACGTAAACGTTCTTCTTGAATTTAAAGGAAATGGAGCAGTATCCGAAAAATTGGAAAATGGATCATAGTCATCTCGAAAAGCATAACAGAAATTTTCTCAGCTATCTTACACGGTGTTTTTTTGTTATAAATTGTTATCGACTTTTCCGACATTTTTCGTGTTAACGCGCTTCGAAAATGGCACTTTATAAGATATGTCGATTCATAATCGCAATTATTTTTGCGCGAGTAAGCGATCACCCATCCACGTTTCGGCCGCAAGAACCGTTTAGCGTGGGAATCACCGTAGCCACACGCGAACTGCGCGTGCACTGCTGTCAATTATTTGTCTCCTTGTTTCAACATGATGTGCGATCAAATTAAGGAGGTTCGTCAGGAAAATTGAAAATGCACAGAAAAATTAAAAATAATTACCGCGTTTTCAATAATTCATAACAAACTCACATGAATTTTTTGGGAATTTTCGTTTACATCGTTTACACAAAATTAATTTTTTTATGAATACATTTAATTACGAATAAAAAAAAAATTTTAATTGAAAAAATTTTTTACATCGAAAAAAAAAAGAATTAATTCCACCAAATACTTAAAAATTCAAAAATGTAAAAAAAATGTTCAATCATTTTTTTTTTAATTCGTAAATATTACCATAAAAGCCCATGTTAAAATGCATGCATAAATTAATTAATTTTGTGTAAACGATGTAGACGAAAATTCCTAAAAAATTCATGTGAGTTTGTTACGAATTATTTAAAACGCGGTAATTATTTCAGATTTTCCTGTGCATTTTCAATTTTACTGACGAACCTCCTTAAATACAACATATTTGTTAAAGAGTTTACAAGACATTACTGCATCGCATAATTTCTATTATCGCTTAACAACCGACGCTAGTGGACGCGCTCTTGCATGTTCAAGAGCATTTCATGCTTCCAGTACGTGGATGGGTGATCGCTTGACCATGCACGTGTTTGCTCAACAACTGCTGAGCGGGATGCAGTTTTTCTGAGCTTCCGGCACTCATAATGCGGAAACTCCCTACTTTACATATAAATGACTGCATCGGTCAGATTTTCCGCTGTTTTCTTGAAGCCATAAAGGGGCCTGAGTCACCTGAAGAAAACATTAGAATGAGAATTCTGTAAATGATATCCTTATTTTTAATTTAAACCTCATTAAGTACGTACCAAGAATTTTAATTTCGAATTCTGCAATGATATAAAGTGCATCGTAATCGCGTGATGAAGAAAAGTAAAATTTTTAACCTGTCGTAGCTTTTAGGGCAAACCGGTAAAAAGATTTTAGTGTTGCTTCCTCATAAAGGAAGCTTTGTTTTCGTGAAAATTTTTTTTTCGAGATTTCCATGTCAGGACACTCAAAATATTCTTAAACATCGAGAAAAGTGGTTTTTACGAAATGTGTGGGCGTGTGTATGTGCAGATTTTCTTGTACGCACGATAACTGTCGTAATTTTCTACGGATTTTCTTCTAATTTGGCACGCAAGTAGATTATTGTAAAACAACGTTTGAGATTGTATTAGAGGCGAATCAGTTGAAAATTTTTTTATCTACACAATTTTTTAAAATTTGAAAAAATCGTTCTCACGGTATAACTGTTGCAATTAAAGAGGCACTGGGCTGAAATTTTGTACAAAAATGGATTACCCGTGAAATACTATGTGTATCAAATTTTGCACGAATCTGTCGAGCCTTTCTGATTTTATTACAATTTTAATTTTTTCAAAAATGTCTGCAAATACTATAATTCATGCAAATTCTGAGATATCCGGCTGCAATTGCCGATATGATTTTACGATTATTGATTTCCAATTAAGATTTTGGTCTAATTAACTTTTGGCGAGTCAGTAAATTTCGATTTTGGTGAACAAAAAGAATAAAAAAGCTTTTACGAAAACAATTAAAAAACTTTTACGAAAAAAAAAAAAATCGAAATTTTCCACAGATTTACCTCAAATTTGTTTTACACTCAAACGACCATTTGAAAAGATATTTGGTACAAATTTGACACCAATCGGTCAAGTGGTTCAAATTTTATGGCATTTTGAATTATTCGAAAAATTTCGTTCGAGCGCTTGCTCATGCAAATTACTAGGTATCGAGGTTCAATTTAGTTTACATATGGACTATCATTAACCAATTTTTGAGTAACAATTTAACACAAATCGGTCGAGCGGTAAAAATGTTACGTCACTTTGAATTTTTATAAAAATGTCTTCCGAGTATAAACAAGCCTGCAAAGTGGAACCTTGCAAATTGCTTCCTCATTGAGATAGCTTTGTAGAAAGCAAAAAATAATGAGGAAGCAATTTGCAAGGTTTTTTATAACTTATTTCATCTGTCAAATAATGTATTTGTGGATCAGTGTAAGAATTTTCATTCAAGGCCTTCTTGGCAACGCTATGATTTTAAGTGTGTTAACAAATCTTTCTTCGAGAAAAATTAGTAAATAATTTGCATGAGAAAATCCAATTTTCACTGCATCCACGATTGCTACACTCATCCTAAAATGCACTCTTTGACATATAAGATAAGCCATGGACCATTAAAATTTGTTCACCAGTTTAATCTGAAAGCTACGATAGGTTGAAAATCTGACGTTAGTCCTCACATCATTTTAGTGCACTTTATAAAATTGTAGAATTTTAATTTTTAGTACATACTTAATGAAGTTTAAATGTAACATTTTTTAAAAGAAAATTATAATTAACAGTTTTTCTTCTGTGACTTTTTTCAAGGGAATCAGGCCTTTTAAGTAAAAGAATGTATTTTTCGTACTTTTCCAACTTAATTATTGTGAATTATTATGGCCACGTACTTTAATTTATTTTTTTTTGTGAGAAAAAGATTTTCAAGAATTATTGGTAATTGTAGGAAAAATATTAAATGTTAGATAGTGGATTACGAAAGTGTTTAAAACACTTTTTCATTTGAATGGTGCCCATCCTTGGTCCCCTAGTGAAATGCGATACAGCGATGCATTAGGAAAGAGTAGCTGCGGTTAACAATAAGAAGAAAGCTGTCTTAAGGAGGTTCATCAGTAAAATAAAAAATGCACAGAAAAATCTAAAATAATTACCGCGTTTTTAATAATTCATAATAACCTCACATGAATTTTTCGTCTACATCGTTTACACAAAATTCATTTATTTATGCATACATTTTAACATAAGCTCTTATGGCATATTTACAAATAAAAAAAAATTGTAAGAATTGAAAAAAAATTTTACATCGAAAAAAAAAGAATTAATTCCACCAAATACTTAAAAATTCAATGATGTAAAAAAAAATTTCAATTTTTTTTTTTTTTTTTCAATTCGTAAATATGCTATAAGAGCTCATGTTAAAATGCATGTATAAAAAAATTAGTTTTGTGTAAACGATGTAGACGAAAATTCCCAAAAAATTAATGTGAGTTCGTTTTGAATTATTTAAAACGCGGTAATTATTTCAGATTTTTCTGTGCATTCAAAATTTTACTGACGAACCTCCTTAAGGGAAATAATAAAATGAATAGTAGATGGCCACGTGAAAACCCGAAGAAGGCAGAAGATGGAACCAAATAATTATGATCATTTGACACGATTTTACTTGCGGTTAGGAAGATACGAACGATCAGAGCCTCAAAGTTGTGAGCCTCCTTTTCTCTTTGCAATAACCATTATTGGCAAAATTATTTTTGTAATTATTTTTCTAATTATTATATCATGATAATAACCTGCTGTGTTTATCAACGTGTATTCAAACTTTAGTACAGCTTCACACCAGTCATATTCAAAAACAATTTAACAAAAACCAATCACCTTGTTCATTATTTAACAAAATACTTATCAATTTTTATCAATTTTGTTTTTTTGGGCGACATAAAAATTTTTTAATCAACAAGTCAAATATGCAAAACATCTGAGTCCTGATAAGTTTGCAATTATTAATACGATAAATGTTTATCTAACAAAATGATAGCGGTCTACAATTCTGGCCTAGAGACATTCTAACGGTTGTTCTGAGTGTCTGTATAATAAGTATCAAGATTTCGTGATCATCGAGGATAGTGAATGGCCTTTCTATACAAAAGTGCAGTGTAACTGTTGACGGGACTATCTCTTTTAAAAAGGTTGAAGCAGTTTACAGCAATTGAATTGAAGTTGAATTTTTTAGATTATTTTTTCGGGCCTGAAATGGGACTATATCTTTTGAGGAGGTTAGAGCATTTCACAGTAATTAAATCGAAGCTAAATTTTTTAGTTTGTTTTTTGGGACTTTAACCAATCATGGCGTGTTATTCCCGGTAATGGAGTCCATTTGTAAAAAATTACATCGGAAATTTCACCCGGATGTTGGGCAGAGTAGCTTCTCACTTGTTTTAAACCAATGTCACTTTATTATTAGATTTCCTGTTTCCTTGAATGATGTTCTGCACTGAGAGAAAAGTATATCGTTTATTCAACGATTTTATATGGTAAAACGAATATTCGTTGTACCATATAAATACCATTTATAAGAGATTGCAAGGAAGGCTTGCAATTTTTTATGGTTAAAGCGATGATAATATGGTTTAATAAACGATACTTGCAAGGTTATTGGAAACAAAGGTTGAAATCGTATATGAGGCATTTCACATGATTTCAGCGACCCAAAGAAACAAAAAAATTCGAAAAAATGTCCGAAAATCAGGTTCAGTGGTTATAATACATACGCCAAATTTTAATTTATTTGAAATTTTTTCTGGCGAAATACGCCATATTTTTTGTTTTTCATTTAACCTATCGATATCGATATTCCGATATCAATCTCGGCAACGATTAATGGTATCGACATCTAAAAAAACGAAAATGTGCGTTTTTTATGGCCCACAAAAAAATAATCAATTCAGAATTAATTGTGTATTTCAGACTATATTTTACTACAAAATTAGAGAAATTTTTTTTTTTTTTGCGAAAAGAACTTCGGAAAGTGGCATCAAAAAAATTGTTGCCAATTGTGTATGAAAATCCGCAATTTTCAGTTCTCTTTTTTTTGGGGACCGTGCAAATTTCATAAGTTATCGCAGTTTGAAATATTTGAAAAAATACAGTTCACGAAATTTTACGCGTTTCTGCTCCGGTCGAGACATTTTCAGTATTTTTGTAGAGTGCAAATCAACTTTGTATCATTTTTACATAACAGTGGTGAAACAAATTGGAAAAAAAATGATAAAAAAGGATACAAAATAAGAATTGGAAATAAACAAGAAAATGTTAACGCCAAACTGATATAACCTTATGATGATTGTGTTCTCAATAAATCGGCCTTTATCCAAAATATCGATCTGAACGCAGAATACGAAAAAATACATATATCGGTTTTATTATGTCAGGACATGATAATGTATAACTTGGAAACTGACATTCCATCAAGATACGCTCAAATTTTCATAAATTATCTTAAAATTTATAAACTAAACGAATCAATGAAAAATAATCGTTCAGAAACTATGAATAGCAGTATGCATTGATATTCCAATGTGAATATCTTCTAAACGGTTAGAGTAATCGATAAACCACTAAGAGACCTTTTTTGTAGAGCGTTTAATTTCCTATAGGAATAATAAAATCTCAATTGTCAATAATTATTTTTCAGTAAGTTACAAAATTCGAAACAAAAAGTTATTTTTCTGTAAATTCTTTAATCTTTGACCTTAAATATCTTTTTAATGGTTAGATTTATCAAAAAAGTATTAGACACCATTTTTGTAGAGCGTTCAATTTTCTACAAATATTAACAATGGTACTGGTTTTATAGTCTGTTGGTGATAAGATATGACCATTTTTATATGAGACTAAATCAAAAATGCAAATCGATGATGAGCATAATCTTCCCGTTAAGAATGTATGTGGAAAATTTCGATTACTTCCTGATGAGATAAAAATCTGAAAAATATAATCGATATTAAACGTGCTGAAAAGAGAAATTTTGCATAATGATGATTCCAAAATCTTATTAACAAATTTCTGAAAAAAAAAACAATTCTTCAACAAACAATCAGTCAACCTAACTTTGTTTCTAATGAAAATGATATGTTCATTTATTTGAATGCATACGAATGTTTTATTTATTTTGATTTTGACTTTTTTTATTTTCAAAAATGTGCGCGAAATAACAAATTTTGGATATGTGTTCGGCATAAAACTATTTACTACACTCAAGATTTTGTTTTTAAAACGCATATCCAAAATTTGTTATATTCCGCCCATTTTTCAAAAAAAAAAAAATCGAAATCAAAATAAAGAAAAAAATCTGAAAAAATTCATACGTATACAAAAAAATTACCATATCATTTTCATTCTTGGAAAAGTTAGGTCGACTGTTTATTTGTTAAACAATTGTTATTTTCACCCATTTGTCAATAACATTTTGGGATTATTATTATGCAAAATCGATCTTTCCACCACGTTTTATAAGCATTATTTTCTTCCGACTTTTATCCCATCGGAAAGTGGTCGAAATTGTCTCTGAAACTCACTTTTGAAAGGACTGTACCTATCATACATCCTTAATATTAAGAGCTCATACTTGGTGAGTACTTTTATTTTTCTTTCACTTTGGCGGATGTATATATTGAATAAATATTATGATGCTTCGACGATGCCAGCCCATAATATTTATTTTTATGGAAGTTTGGCAAATCGTAACTCGAGTTTGAGTCGAACGATGCCGAAGATTCCGTTGTTACCGATCTTCCTGTATAGGAAAATCAAACATTTGGAATCTATATATTTTTGTCCCTTCACTTGATGAATACTTTCTAGAGATACTCAGCAACTAGTTTTCGTGTGTCAGATTTTTTTTTTTAAATCATAGATTTTTTCTACCCACTCAAGTATTTATTTACTAAATACGGCTTATAATATTTATGTGAGAGTGTCGCATGTAAACAGTTCAATTTCGCCTGTAACCTGAACGGAATATTCATTTCCTATCCGGATGCCGAGCCTCAACGAAAGGCCGGGCGAAGAAAGAAATAATAAGTCAAGAAAAGATAAGAAAAGCGTTGAAAAAGGAAGATGTCTTGCAGACGGCGGGCTTAGAATAAGAAGACGAGGGACGAATCAAGTTATTTTCTCTCCGCGGCAGACTCGTCGGGAACTCTTTCCCTTTCGCTTGCGTTACCCGTTCACGCGCTTACGGTTTATCTTTTATTTTTCTTTCTCTTTATCCTTCCTGCTCGCGTGACTCCCATATACACGCATGAGCTGTATAGTTTTGTCTATCGCACGGTATATAACCACAAAGTATTTTCACATTTGTTTAAAATTAGTGGTCAGCTGGTTATTATGATAAGATTATTTTTATCCGTATAATTGAACGAACTTTTCTTTTTAAATAGCGCTAACGGAAAACGCGCCGAATTAATTTCATGTGAGGAGAAAAAAAAAGTAATTTGTTAATTGAGCCATTGGCGTTTTTACTTATTTATTATTATCTATTGTCATCATTTAAAATCAATGTTCTCTAAATTTGGGAAGTCTATTCAAATACTTTTCTTTTTGATGAATATATGTTCATGATCGTTGAGTAAGTGTAATGATTGGATTATTAATTATGATAAAGTCAAAATAAGAGAGCGACTGATTTTGTTTGTCAATTTCGTTGCAATCCAATGATGGAAGTATGATTTTTCTTTGATAATGGTAATTCTGAATTACTTCTTATAAATGAAGACGATAAAATAATTCTAGAATGTGATTAGTTACAGAGGAAGCTTTGTTTTCATGATTTTTTCAAAATTTTTAAGTGTGTACACTTGAAAACGTTCGAAGTGTCGAGAAAAGTGATTTGAAAAGAAATTTGGGATGTATGTATATGTGTATGTGTGAGAAAGGACCGCTTAACTCGTAAACTATTCGAATCCAGCGCGTAACATTTTTGTTACGAGTAGAATATTGGCCAATCGTTGGTTAGTAATAGTTTTATAAAAATCGCCTGACACGTTCTGTTCTGATGAGATTTTTAGGATTAAGAAATTTCCATCAACGCTTCAACTCGAACGAATTTTTAGCTTTTGGGCTGAGACTTAAGGATGTATGATACGTACAATTAGCCAAAAGTGAGTTTCACAGATAATTTCGATCACTTTCTGATAGGGTGAAAATTGGAAAAAAATCAAGGATATAAAACGTGCTGAAAAGATTGATTTCACATAATAATAATCCTAAAATGTTATTAACAAATTGGTGAAAAAAACAATTGTTCAACAAACAATTAGTCAACCTAACTTTTTTTCTAGTGAAAATGATATGTTAATTTATTTGAATGCATACGAATTTTTTCAAATTTTAATATGTCAATTTAGATATTTTCAGAAAATGATATGTTAATTTATTTGAATGCATACGAATTTTTTCAGATTTTGATATGTTAATTTAGATATTTTCAGAAAATGATATGATATATAATTTATTCGAACGCATATGAATTTTTTCAGATTTTTGTCTTTATTTTGATTTTGATTCTTTGTATTTTGAAAAATGCGCAGAATATATCAAATTTTGGATATGCGTCTTAAAAAAAACTTGAGTGTAGTGATGGTTTTATGCCGAACACATATTTAAAATTCAAAATCAAAATAAATAAATAAAATCTGAAAAAATTCTTATGCATTCAAATAAATAAACATATCATTTTCATTAGAAAAAAAATTAGGTCGACTGATTGTCCGTTGAACACTTTTTTTTTTCACCAATTTGTCAACAACATTTTAGGATTATCATTATCCGAAATCAATCTTTCCATCACGTTTTACATGCACAATTTTTTTCCAATTTTTATCCCATCGGTAAGTGATCGAAATCGTCTCTAAAACTCACTTTTGGCGGGACTGTACGTATCATACATCCTTAAATACCGCCCGTGATATTCGGCGATTTCTGGCGTAATCTTTGACCGTTTCCTGCTCTGTTATCAACTCCAACGTCCTCCAGACATTTCCTGTCATCTTCCGCTTACCTCACCGAGTAGGACCTTCCTTGAGGTTTGGAGGTCATTGCACCACCCCCGCTTTGTGGTAGAATGTTGAAGCGGACGGATCGATACACTTTTCCTCCCCCTCAGGGCTTCCGCTGCGTGGCGACGTCGACAACGACGACAGCCAGTCGGCGTCGCTCTCCCTCTTCTTGCGCCGATGCTCACTCGAGCTTTTGTACAACGCTTAAGTTGCATTCACTGCAATACAGACTCACCCTCACGCACGAGACTTTTATACCAACCAAAAACGTCTATGTCTACGCTCTTCCGTCCGAAGAGTCCATCCTCTTCAAAGTCTTTACATACATCTATATACTTTTATCCGCAGTGTATAAAACGTCGATCGATGCAGCGGCAATCGTACTGGCGCCAGTAGCTCTTCACATTGCTTTATTTTCCACACTTTACGCACGCTCAATTCTTTTTACACACCACAATCATGAAAAACGTCATTGATCGTGTCTTCAATTACCGCAAACAATGAATTCACAAAATTAATTCGCCGTTTTTAAGTAAGATTTAGATTAGATTTGGTTTTCTTCTTTGTAAAAACTTTCAAGGTCATTCGTAGATGAATAATGACGTAACGAAGAGTCCATCCTCTTCAAAGTCTTTACATACATCTATATACTCTTATCCGCAGTGTATAAAACGTCGATCGATGCAGCGGCAATCGTACTGGCGCCAGTAGCTCTTCACATTGCTTTATTTTCCACACTTTACACACGCTCAATCTTTTTACACACCACAATCATGAAAAACGTCATTGATCGTGTCTTCAATTATCGCAAACAATGAATTCACAAGATTAATTCGCCGTTTTTAAGTAAGATTTAGATTAGATTTGGTTTTCTTCGTGGTAAAAACTTTCAAGGTCATTCGTAGATGAATAATGACGTAACGAAGAGTCCATCTTCTTCAAAGTCTTTACATACATCTATATACTCTTATCCGCAGTGTATAAAACGTCGATCGATGCAGCGGCAATCGTACTGGCGCCAGTAGCTCTTCTCATTGCTTTATTTTCCACACTTTACGCACGCTCTATTCTTTTTACACACCACAATCATGAAAAACGTCATTGATCGTGTCTTCAATTATCGCAAACAATGAATTCACAAAATTAATTCGCCGTTTTTAAGTAAGATTTAGATTAGATTTGGTTTTCTTCGTGGTAAAAACTTTCAAGGTCATTCGTAGATGAATAATGACGTAAGATAAAAGTCGACGCGCACTAAGGGATTGAATGAAAAGGGTCGTAAATGCCTAATGTATTTTTCACTTAGCTGAGAGTCTCTTAGTTGCACTTTTCTATGAACGGGTCATTAGTGAGTTGACGTAGTCGCAAGTTAACGCTGTTTTTGTTTTTGTTTTTGTCCTTGTTCGACCTTTTTTCTCAGCTCATCTCGGGGTCAACGTGGAACTCGAGTAACCTCGTGGAGGGTTAAAGAAGCCTCACGAATTCTCGTAACTCCGAGCATTCCTCACGGTCGTATTGACAGCTTGGAAAACGACGACGACGAATAGCTACCGGTCTGCAGACTCAAGATCGAGGTCGTTACACGCCTTCGAGACCTCGACATCCTTCGTGCCCTTCATGCGCTATTGATTTTATTTAAAACTCGTTCGGCTAATAATCAACGTGGCTTATCGTTATTTTTATAATTCCTCGAAATGTTAAACGGTCCAGTGAAGGCAATTGCTCGGATAGCCGGATTAATCGTTGACCCAGACAATTGTCGGGATAACCCAGAGCAACGCGATCACTCGATTAATCTCTTTGGTACATCCGCAGCCTCTTCTGAGAGGGAAAGAAAAAGTAATAAGTAGATCTGTGGTTTTCAACCTTCTACACGGAGAGAATTATCTGATGTGATGTGGTATAGAATGCAGTAAAATGACAAAGAAGAATATTAATTTTTTTATTATTCGCTAGATTTTTCTACATTTTTGACATTATTTGGAGAATTTGTGACCCAGTCTAAAAAAAATTTCGGACGCTTCATAATTTTTTTCTTTTTTTTTTGGTAATGTTTTGTTGGATTTTTTGACGATTTGCGGTCAATTCGACAGGTTTGTCAAACGGTTTGAAGAAAGCTGATGGATTTTTTTATATTTCTCTTGAATATTTGATCTAATTCATTAATCGTTGACCCAGACAATTGTCGGGATAACCCAGAGCAACGCGATCACTCGATTAATCTCTTTGGTACATCCGCAGCCTCTTCTGAGAGGCAAAGAAAAAGTAATAGGGATCTATCCTATAGATCTGTGGTTTAAACCTTCTACACGGAGAGAATTATCTGATGTGATGTGGTATAGAATGTAGTAAAATGACAAAGAAGAATATTACTTTTTTTATTATTCGCTAGATTTTTCTACGTTTTTGACATTATTTGGAGAATTTGTGACCCAGTCTAAAAAAATTTCGGACGCTTCAAAATGTTTTTCTTTTTTTTTTTTTTTGTTAATGTTTTGTTGGATTTTTTGACGATTTTTGGTCAATTCGACAGGTTTGTCAAACGGTTTGAAGAAAGCTGATGGATTTTTAAATATTTCTCTTGAATATTTGATCTAATTCATTAATCGTTGACCCAGACAATTGTCGGGATAACCCAGAGCAACGCGATCACTCGATTAATCTCTTTGGTACATCCGCAGCCTCTTCTGAGAGGGAAAGAAAAAGTAATAGGGATTTATCCTATAGATCTGTGGTTTTCAACCTTCTACACGGAGAGAATTATCTGATGTGATGTGATATAGAATGCAGTAAAATGACAAAGAAGAATATTAATTTCTTTATTATTCGCTAGATTTTTCTACATTTTTGACATTATTTGGAGAATTTGTGACACAGTCTAAAAAAATTTCGGACGCTTCATAATTTTTTTCTTTTTTTTTTTGGTAATGTTTTGTTGGATTTTGTGACGATTTTTGGTCAATTCGACAGGTTTGTCAAACGGTTTGAAGAAAGCTGATGGATTTTTTAATATTTCTCTTGAATATTTGATCTAATTCATTAATCGTTGACCCAGACAATTGTCGGGATAACCCAGAGCAACGCGATCACTCGATTAATCTCTTTGGTACATCCGCAGCCTCTTCTGAGAGGGAAAGAAAAAGTAATAGGGATTTATCCTATAGATCTGTGGTTTTTAACCTTCTACACGGAGAGAATTATCTGATGTGATGGGGTATAGAATGTAGTAAAATAACAAAAAAGAATATTAATTTTTTTATTATTCGCTAGATTTTTCTACATTTTTGAAATTATTTGTAGAATTTGTGACATAGTCTAAAAAAATTTCGGACGCTTCATAATTTTTTTCTTTTTTTTTTTGGTAATGTTTTGTTGGATTTTTTGACGATTTGCGGTCAATTCGACAGGTTTGTCAAACGGTTTGACGAAAGCTGATGGATTTTTTTATATTTCTCTTGAATATTTGATCTAATTCATCTTTTTTTTCGTGTTTACAAACAAATTTGAAAGTTCCGTTTAACAGTTGCATGAAATTTCACTTATAATTAAACATCACGACAGACAATGGCTCCAGAATTGACCTTAAACTTGAAATTTTAATTGAAACTGATCTTATAGAGCGGAGAGGGCGATATTCTGAGCTTGAAAAATTCATAACTAGAAAACTATCGATGTAAACGAAAAATTTGTAAGCACTTTTTCTCTTCCCGGAATTTAAATTTTTAACAAATCGAACTCTATGAGGAAGCCAAAATAAATAATAAATGTCTTCCTCATAGAGATAAATTTGTTAAAAATTTGAATTTAAAAATATCCTCTTTACAGCTGTCTTCAAATTTTATATGAGGAAACAATGTGCAAAGTTCTATTTTGCATCTTTTTTCGTTAAATGGGCAAATAATTCTCAAGCTTCTTCGTCATCGATAAGTATTGTTATCGGAATATTCATTGATGACCTGCATAACTGTATACATTGCAGTTGTATACGTTTGTGAGGTCAGGAGGTCACTTCTAAATCGGTTCTACGATCGATATGATTCTTTGTCTACCGTTAAACTTTTATTCTAAGTAATACAATATTGTTATCAATAATGTTACCATTTATCAATTCATTTTACTCTAAAGCCCGTTTTTTGAAAAAAAAAAACACACACACACACACTCACATATTGGCCGAAAATCTTTTGGTTGCTTTCTAGTAAAACGTATCGAAGAAAGTGCTAATATTGGCAGAATTATGCACCAGAAATTAATGCTAATTTTAGGCAAATATTTGCTAATTTTTATTTATAAGTCCTACATTCAATGTAATTTAATATCTACCATTACACATTCATTGCAAAGAATATAATATCATTATTAATCCTATCATCGATGAATTCATCTTTGTTTAAAATCTGTCTACTAAAAAAATTATAACATTCGCCGAAAACGTTTTTATTCGTATATATTTGAGTGAAAAGTGTCAGAAACGATGGTAATATTATCAGAATGTAATGTCAATTTCATGTACAAAGAATTAGTGTTAATTATTGGCAGATCTATATAAATTTTTATGAGACGATTTCTATGTTCGATATAATTGTTTATCTACCGTTGGACTTTTTTACCAATAATTTCCCGTGGATAAAATTCTCATGAAAGCCTTAAGATAAAATAGGGCCCAATAGGGCTTTAATGTGGACACCGTCAAAGAAATCACTCCTAATTAGGGATCTTATGACGTTGTTTTAGGTTTTCATGCTGAAATTTTAATGGGCTCGCATTAGGGCAATTAATAAAGGGTCCAACGGGTTTTATTCATAGTAAAAAGTGAATAAATCAATACCGATTTTGTCAAATAAGAATCTCATAAAGCAAGTGTACGTTTTCAGGACAAAATTTAATAAGGGCTTGATATGTGAAACACTTAAGGGCCCAGTTGGGCTTGAATATGGTATCAAGTAAAAAATCAATAGTAACTTTGCTAGATATGGATGTGATAGGATTAGGTTTCCATAGAGAAGTTCAGTAACAAGTACACAAATTGATAGGGTTTTTTAAGATATGGTTTTCACCATGCAATTCTAGTATTCCATGATGATGATTAATAAAGCCTTGATAACCCTATGGAAAAAAAGTATGCCAACAAAGTATATTTTTCGTCATATCGAAAAATATATAAATAATGTACGTGGTATTTTTCTTATATACCTTTTATATACTTGGCAATATCCAATATTTCGTCCAAACGTATATTTGACGAATATACGTAAAGTACATTTTTTATACAATCGTTAGTACATCTTGCAAAAATACGAAAAATATATTTATTTGGATATCCATACATGTATCTGGCTAATATACGTAAAGTATATTTTTTTGTATATTAGTAGTGTATAAAAAATGCATCAACTCATGAAATATAAAAACACGAAATCTCGACCACTTGGATTTCTTATAACGACAAAGAATCTAAACAATTTGGTCAAATATTCTTCTAACTGATTCAAGTGTTAAACATTTTCTTACATAAATATATATATAATTTCTATAGAAAAAATATACATTCACATGTATTTACGAATACATAGAATATGGATTGAGAATTATATGAAGAATATAAAAACGATATATTTTATTGCCCAAAAATATGTATGAACTAGTATATCATCGTATATACTTTGTAAGTGTACTAAAAGTTATATCCGATATATTAAATTTTTTGTCCAAAGTATAGTTGGTATATAAAATATATACTTTTCGATGTTTTTTCGAGTATACTTTTTTTCCATGGGTGTAAGTTAATTAATTAAGGGCCCAGTCAGGCTTAATCATAGTGGCGTACACGCCAGTTAGTAATAACTATGCCAGATAAGAGGTTTTCATAGTAAAGTTCAATCAAATCTTGATAGGCTAAACGCTTAAGGGTCCAGTCAGGCTTAATCACGCTACCAAGTTGACAAATTGTTAATAGTTCTGCCAGAAAGACGGTCACGTGACTGGATATGAGCGAACTGATTCGTTCAAAGAATAAAAAAAGCAATTTTATGGAATATAATCATAAAGGGCAACAATTTATCCTATTCAATATGACCAATTTCTGTAAAAAAAATATCTGGATATGCTTCTATTGTTTAAACATCAGACGCAGGATTTAAATCAATTAAGGAGGTTCATCAGTAAAATGGAAAATGCACAGAAAAATCTAAAATAATTACCGCGTTTTTAATAATACATAACAAATTCACATGAATTTTTTGGGAATTTTCGTCTACATCGTTTACACAAAATGAATTTTTTTATGCGTGTATTTTAACATGGGCTCTTATGGCATATTTACGAATTAAAAAAAAAATTACAATTGAAATTTTTTTTTACATCGTTGAATTTTTAAGTATTTGGTGGAATTAATTCTTTTTTTTTTTCAATTTAAAATTGTTTTTTTAAATTTTTGTATTCTCATATGATTAGAATGGCAGAGTAGCGCGACGACAATATTACCAGAAGGTTTTAGGTTCGATTTCGGGTGGCGGTCAAAATAGCGAATGACAAAAATACCGGATGTCAAAAATAGTGAATTTCAAAATAAGGAACGTCTAAATGCAGAATGTCCGTAATTATGGAATTCGCTTTTTCAGCCATTCGATATTTTTATTATTCGCTATTTTGAATGCATTTTAATAAGATGGAAGTCAAAACAGCGAATGGTCATAATAGCGAATTCCATAATGATGAACATTCTAGATTCAGACGTTCACAATTTCAAAATTCGCTATTTTAACCATTCACTATTTTGGTCATTCGCTATTTTAACCCCCACCCCGATTTCCGTCAATGTGAAATAAAAATTTAAGTATGTTTTTTCAGCGATTAATACGTATTATCATGTAGAGAAAGAAAAAATATCCAATTAGAAGTGCAGGATTACTCAATTGAGTAATGACGAATGCATACTTTTAAATGAAATTCCTCGATCTTTAAGTAAGGGCTTCACAGGGCAGCCTTTTAAGGCCCAAACAGGGAAAACCATAAAGGCCCCTACATACAAAGGTCCTCAGTATTTTTTCTTTAAAGACCCTGAAGAAAAAAGGGTGACCGTCCACATGAGGCCCTTCCTAGTATAACGAAATATTGATCGGGGCCTTAAAAAAACCCTGATGACTTTTCTCCACGGTTAATATCATTTTCAATGCGTTTATCATTCAATTCGATTTTATTCTAAAATCTGTGTAGTAAAACAAAATTACATTTGCCAAAAACCTTTCTGCTGATGAAAAGAATTAAATACAAAGGTAATATTGTCAGAATGTCTTCACAGTCTCCAATGTACAGGGAAATCCATAAAAGCCCCTAACATACAGCCTAAAAAGGTCCGCAGTACTTTTTCTTTAAAGATCCTGAAGAAATAAGCGTGACCGTCCAAGTAAAAAAATTTTATGAAGATTGTATAAAAATTATGTATAAAGATTTACATAGAATCTGTACACGAAAATGGACATATACATTTCCTATGTGTTCTATACAATACATATAATGATTCTATAAAAATAATATAAAGTGCAATATAATTAATGCTAATTTAATATAAAGTTTCTACAAAAAACGTTTTATAAAATCTGCAGATTATATATAAATTTCATATAAATTAAATACAGTGCATAGTTATTCGATATGTCAATTTTCTTATACAGACTATAGATATTGACTTATATATGATTTTTTCACGTGGGCGTCCACATGAGGCCCTTCAGAGTATTACGAAATATTGATCGGGGCCTTAAAAAAACCCTGATAACTTTTCTCCACAGATAATATCATTTTCAATGCGTTTATCATTCAATTCGATTTTATTCTAAAATCTGTGTAGTAAAACAAAATGACATTGACAGAAAACCTTTCTGCTAATAAAAAGAATTAAATATTGAATACAAAGGTAATATTGTCAGAATGTCTTCGCAGTCTTCAATGTACCAGTAATTAGTGCTAATTTCTGGCAGATGTATGTTAATTTTCATCAGACGATTCTCTCCGTGTACCAGTTATATTCTCTTCTTCAGGGTTTGAGAAGAAAAAAATCGTTCCGCTATCTAGATTGGAAGCAATAATCGACCGATCACTCTGGTAGATCGTTACGGGTCGATACGTTGACTATCGACCCACCGATTTTATTACGGTATTTCTATGTACCATATTTGCGTATGTACTATATATAGGAGTTCATTCGTCAATGGATACAAACTGTCTAATTTGCTAGTCGCAGATGTATTATTTTTTTTTTTTCCTCTTCTTCGCTTTATCGTTGTTCGCCGCGTATTCAAGGACTCAACTGAGTATATAACAACAGTGACACGATTCCCTGTGTTTACGAGGAAACCTTCGCCGAGCGGTCACGCTTATTTAGTGCGTTTACCTTCTCGCACACGCGGCCTTTGTCGTTTTTATGCACACGCGGAACAATATTTCATTTTTTCTCACCCACTCACACTCTTTTTCAAATTCCAAAGTCGAAAACAATATTTTTCGCCTATTCGTTCACGCGTCAACACGTGAAAAGCACTTGTTTTTAGCTCTTTTAGCAATAACTTATTTTGCTATCGATGCGAATGGATTAATTGAATAATTTCACCGTCGGCTGATAAGTAAAAACACTGGACACAGCCACTTTTTAATATTTAACACTTTTAAGTCACTTTTGGCAATATTGAAGATATTATTATTTGAAATCTGTTGAAATATTGCGCGGGTTTTGGTTAATGGATTTTGGGTTTATGGGAGTTGAGGTTTATGGGGAAAGGCAGTAATGAGGCACGTTATGCGCGCTTTAGAACGCGGTGAAATTTTTGCTCTGTACCCAACTCGTCGCGACGATATCCGAGCAAGGAATGAAGCGACTAGCGCGAGGAGAAGCGGAGAACGAACGCCTCGCGCAAACGAGGGTCTCTAGGAGCGGGTGGTGAGTTAGAATGCGCTTTGTATGTGTGTATGTGAACGTGAGTGTGTATGTATGTGTATGTATGTGCGCCGGCCGGCCTCTTGGGGCTTGCGGTGGGGTTGACTGCTTCGAAGATGCGAGTGCAAACGGGAGATTATAGATGAACCGAAGAAGATGGAAGGATAAGGGACGAATGAGCTGCGAAGAGGAATGAAGGGACAGTGAAGAGATGAAAGTGTGGATTTAAAGGCTTGCTTTGCAAAATTTAAGTCAACAATAGCTGCAGGAATTTCAATCATGCTGACTGTAGAAAAATGAGGCTTTTTATTTAAGGTCAGTCAGTAAAATTGAAAATGCAAAAGAAATTTAAAATGATTACTGGGTTTTTAATAATTCGTAACAAAGTCACATGAATTTTTTGGAAATTTTTGGATACATCGTTTACGCAAAATTAATTTTTTTATGCATACATTTTAACATGGGCTCTTATGGCATATTTACGGATGAAAAAAAATTGAAAATTGATGAAATTTTTACATCGAAAAATAAGAATTGATTCCACCAAATACTTAAAAATTCGACGATGTGAAAAAAATATTCAATCATTTTTTTTCTAATTAAATGTGCCATAAGAGCCCATGTTAAAATGCATGCATAAAAAAATTAATTTTGTGTAAACGATGTAGACGAAAATTCCCGAAAAATTCATGTGAGTTTGTTATGAATTATTTAAAACGCGGTAATTATTTCAGATTTTTCTGTGCATTTTCAATTCTACTGACGAACTTTCTTAACGATATTATAGGAGTGATAGGATCGAAAAACATCAATTATTATCCTATGGGGTGAAAAAATCAGAAATTTTTCGATGAGGTCAAAAAAAAGATTGTTTTATACAGTGTAAAACAAATCTGCTTGAAATTTAGTGTACTTTTATTGGGAGTTTTTGTTCATAAACTAGTATATGAAATTTAGTATACAAGTGCAATGGAAAATTTATGTATGACACATCATATTCAATAATTTACAATACAAAACAATAGCTGCAGGAAGTTCAATCATGCTGACTGTAGAAAAATGAGGGTTTTCATTTAACGATATTATAGGAGTGATAGAATCGAAAAACATCAATCAGTATCCGATTTTTTAATATTATAAGTTTTATTATATTATAAGCAATATAAATATTATAAGCAAAAATTATAAGTTTTCTGAGACTTGTCAAACTTTTGTCCGCATCCTCATTTATTAATAACTTTTTGGCGCCAAAATTGTCTTATTTAATTTTATAAGCCTCTTCAATTATGGTAATTGGAAGAAAAACATAATTTTTATATATGCATATGAAATTTGTTTACTGTTTCTAAAAAGTAAAAATGATGGAGAAAAAATTAATTATTTGGTGATCGTAACGAGCCACGCAAACAGCTCAAAATAGTTTCGCGTCCAGAGTTTTCAACGCGGAGGTTTAAATTTTTTCTATGCACTCTTAACAACTCCTGAGTTGCACTCAGTTATTTTCTGCATAATCAATCTTTTAATTTTTTAAGAAATTTCAATCGTTAATTAATTCTTTACTCATATTATATTTATTTCATTTTGTAATTAACCAAAATTAATTGATATTCTCATCATTAATCTTCTTCTGCAGACATGTATACAGAAAAAATCTAGAGCCTGTGAGACGAGAACTCTAGACCTGACTATTTTAAGACGAATACTTGCTTACGATGCTCATCATCGAACAATTATTTTGTTGCGTAATTTTCCACTTCCAATTGGTGTAGAATGTAACAAAAAACAATGAAGAGACGCACACGTCAAGTCATTAACAACGAGTATCTTTTCTTGGAAGTATTTGTTTCAAGCCAATTTGCTACATTAATTAATGCACGAAATTGATTCGCTTATTTTTCCGAAAAACTACAATATTTGAAAGCAATTTATGATTTCCGTTTCCGAAAAATTTTTATAGCTGTTTGAAATAAAATTAAAGTTCAGTAATACCAAAAACTCTTGTCGGTCTTAGTGAATCGTTACACAAGACATTTGGAAAAACTGTGCTTCGTTATCACTTAGCAAAAATGAGAATCAAACTACACAAAACAATTCTAACGTTGGATAAGCCTCGATTATCAGAGAAAAGAGGTCACCAAAAATAAAACTCCAAAAATCTCGCGTCAGTAATCGTTATCACTTAGCAACAATGAGAATCAAACTACACAAAACAATTCTAACGTTGAATAAGCCTCGATTATCAGAGAAGAAAGGTTACCAAAAATAAAACTCCAAAAATCTCGGCTTAGTAATCGGTAACCGTACTTTTTCCGGTGACCATTCGCAAGTTTGTAATCGTACGAACAAAATGAGTACTTTATCGTTTTGTACAATACTCTTTTTCTATATTAATTATCAGGTTATTTTTTAATGCACATGGTATTCTCTATACCAGCCGTGTTACAATCGTTGTTTTCAATCTCTTATTTCTCGTTGAAAAGGTCGATAAAGTACCGCCAAACTTTACACATGCCACGAATAGTAGATAATTAAAATTCATACAATTTTCTACTAAGTGCTCGAACAATCTTAATGGTATAACACGATACGAGTGCGATAAAACTTTTTCTGACTAGGGTGAGTTTGCAGCGCGATCCGAAGGCGAGTGTTGCAATCAAACGAGTTGAGAAAAAGTTTCTCGCACGAGTTTCGTACACAATTTTATTTCACTAGTGCGAGAAGTGCGATTTCTCGCACGCGAAGCGCAGTGGAGCCCAAGGCGAGTGTTGCAATTAAAAGATTTGATAAAAAGTTTCTCGCACGAGTTTGGTATACAATTTTATTTCACTAGTGCGAGAACTGCAACTTCTCGCACGTGAAGCGAGTCTTGCAATCAAACAAGTTAAGAAAAAGTTTCTCGCACGAGTTTTCGTATCGAATTTTATTTCACTAATGTGAGAAGTGTGATTTCTCGCACGCGAAGCGCAGTAGAGCCGAAGGCGAGTGTTGCAATCAAACGAGTTGAGAAAAAGTTTCTCGCATGAGTTTGGTATACAATTTTATTTCACTAGTGCGAGAAATTGCACTTTTCGTGCAATTTCTCGCACGTGAAGCGATTCTTGCAATCAAGCAAGTTGAGAAAAAGTTTCTCGCATGAGTTTTCGTATCCAATTTTATTTCACTAGTGTGAGAAGTGTGATTTCTCGCACGCGAAGCACAGCGGAGTCAAAGGCAAGTGTTACAATCTAACGAGTTGAGAAAAAGTTTCTCGCACGAGTTTCGTACACAATTTTATTTCACCAGTGCGAGAAGTAACCACTTCTCGCACGGAGTTGCTCAGAAAATCTTTAGACCGTGCTAGATTTTACAAAAAATTCGGTTTCAACCCTGCGCAACTCTTGAGAATTTAGATATACACAAATGCACAATAATGTAGGCATAAATTAAGCATAGTAACGCTTTACCGAATATTTCCGGACTAAGAACAATTGAAATTTTAGTTGTTACAAAAAAAAAAACAAAGTAATCAGTCATATGATTATTATAAAGGAATATGTTGTACGTCGGAATGATATAATTTGGTTGCATTGTCGGACAAAGTCGAGCATATGCAGTTTTTCGGTATCTCGATTCACGAGTTGCATTTGGTATACAACGCGCATAGAGGCTCGACAATGCTCTACTATCGACCGTATCGCACTGCGGCGACGTAACCCAGAGTACGCAGATACAAGTACGAAGCCGCCGCGGCGCGCGAATGACCTTGCGACTCGGAGAGCTTCGTGCCGTTACGTGTTCTGTATTAGTATTCACGGGCGTGTACATACCTACATGCGATAATTTATGACAACGTTTAGCGAGCGATCGAACGCGATACGCTCGGACTCAATGGTCCAGAGAGTTCGAGCTTCCGGAACACCTTGCAAAGGTGTTAAGAAGGTTAGTCGGTAAAATTGAAAATGCACAGAAAAATCTGAAGTAATTACCGCGTTTTAAATAATTCATAAAAAACTCACATGAATTTTTTGGGAATTTTCGTCTACATCGTTTACACAAAATTAATTTTTTTATACATGCATTTTAACATGGACTCAATGGTCTAGAGAGTTTGAGCTTCCGGAACACCTTGCAAAGGTGTTAAGAAGGTTAGTCGGTAAAATTGAAAATGCACAGAAAAATCTGAAGTAATTACCGCGTTTTAAATAATTCATAAAAAACTCACATGAATTTTTTGGGAATTTTCGTCTACATCGTTTACACAAAATTAATTTTTTTATGCATGCATTTTAACATGGACTCAATGGTCCAGAGAGTTCGAGCTTCCGGAACACCTTGCAAAGGTGTTAATAAGGTTCGACGGCAAAATTGAAAATGCACAGAAAAATCTGAAGTAATTACCGAGTTTTAAATAATTCATAAAAAACTCACATGAATTTTTTGGGAATTTTAGCCTACATCGTTTACACAAAAGTAATTTTTTTATGCATGCATTTTAACATGGACTCAATGGTCCAGAGAGTTCGAGCTTCCGGAACACCTTGCAAATGTGTTAAGAAGGTTAGTCGGTTAAATTGAAAATGCACAGAAAAATCTGAAGTAATTACCGCGTTTTAAATAATTCATAAAAAACTAACATGAATTTTTTGGGAATTTTCGTCTACATCGTTTACAGAAAATTAATTTTTTTATGCATGCATTTTAACATGGACTCAATGGTCCAGAGAGTTCGAGCTTCCGGAACACCTTGCAAAGGTGTTGAGAAGGTTCGTCGGTAAAATTGAAAATGCACAGAAAAATCTGAAGTAATTACCGCGTTTTAAATAATTAATAAAAAAACTCATATGAATTTTTTGGGAATTTTCGTCTACATCGTTTACACAAAATTAATTTTGTTATGCATGCATTTTAACATGGACTCAATGGTCCAGAGAGTTCGAGCTTCCGGAACACCTTGCAAATGTGTTAAGAAGGTTAGTCGGTTAAATTGAAAATGCACAGAAAAATCTGAAATGATTACCGCGTTTTAAATAATTCATAACAAACCCACATGAATTTTTTGGGAATTTTCGTCCACATCGTTTACACAAAATTAATTTTTTTATGCATGCATTTTAACATGGGCTCTTATGGCATATTTACAGTCCAGAAAAACTGTACTTTAATTATTCAGAAAAATTTTAATCTATTCTCAGCCTGAACAAAATATTTTGTCCATTTTAGAGTCAAAATTGGCAGAAAATTCAATAAAACTAACAAAAAAAAATGTGTAGATATGTTTTTAAAAAAAAGTTTTGTCAAAAAAACCATTAAAATTTTTTTTCTAATGAGGATTTGAACCTTTGATAGGCAATGTACGCCCTTACACCCTTTGCAAAGTGCAACATAATCATTAAAAAAAAATTGTAGAGTTGTGACCAGAACCAACCTCAACCTAACGAATGAATGAACGTCCGACTTTGATATACTTGCTGAGCGATGTATTTATAAACGGCCATGTGCTTAGCATATAAAATTGTACCTGACGGGGTCACTGCGAACGAAGCTTGATTAGCATTTCCAATTAAGCTGAGCACTTTGTTCGTACGAGGCGTAGAACTATTGTCAAGGGGTCAGCACCCTATAAAACGTTTATCCGCCAGACTTTCCCTCTTTCTTATCTTTCCGTTTCTCCTTCGACAATCTCGGACAATTATCTTTAATTTCCGCAGTCTCCCCGTGCAGAAATGTGCTCGAGCGGTCTCGACTGATTACCAGGCCTTGTTAGATATCGCCGGGAGATCTGCAGAAAGGGTGCTGCACTCTTGCTGCGTTATATTCTATACACTGAGAGAAAAATGTGATAATTTAAAAAATAATATAGTTGGACTGACGATAATCTAACCATAAACTATAATTCCCAGGAGGAACGTCTATATTTTATGGTTATGGCAAATATAAGAAAATAGTTGGATCAACCACTAATATAATTCCCAGGAGGAACGTCTATATTTTAAGGTTATAGCAAATATAATTATAGTAGCAATCATCAAAATGATAATAGTTTCAAAAACTATTCTAATAGTTTCAAATATGACGTTTTGTTGCATATACGATTTCAATGTTTGTTCCCAATAACCTTGCAAGTATCGTTTATTAAACCATATTATCATCGCTTCAACCATAAAACATTGCAAGCTCTTCTATTTTCGTTTTACCGTGTGAAATCGTTAAATAAACGATATGCTTTTCTCTCAGTGTGACAGATACAGTCGTAGATTGGCTGTACACTGAGAGAAAAATGTGGTAATTTAAAAAATAATATAGTTGGACTGACGATAATCTAACCATAAACTATAATTCCCGAGAGGAACGTCTATATTTTATGGTTATGGCAAATATAAGAAAATAGTTGGATCAACCACTAATATAATTCCCAGGAGGAACGTCTATATTTTACGGTTACAGCAAATATAATTATAGTAGCAATCATCAAAATGATAATAGTTTCAAAAACTATTCTAATAGATTTAAATATTCCGTTTTGTTGCATATACGATTTCAATGTTTGTTCCCAATAACCTTGCAAGTATCGTTTATTAAACCATATTATCATCGCTTCAACCATAAAACATTGCAAGCCTTTCTATTTTCGTTTTACCGTGTGAAATCGTTAAATAAACGATATGCTTTTCTCTCAGTGTGACAGATACAGTCGTAGATTGGCTGTACGTTGGACACTGAGAGAAAAATGTGGTAATTTTAAAAATAATATAGTTGGACTGACGATAATCTAACCATAAACTATAATTTCCCAGGAGGAACGTCTATATTTTATGGTTATGGCAAATATAAGAAAATAGTTGGATCAACCACTAATATAATTCCCAGGAGGAACGTCTATATTTTAAGGTTATAGCAAATATAATTATAGTAGCAATCATCAAAATGATAATAGTTTCAAAAACTATTCTAATAGTTTCAAATATGACGTTTTGTTGCATATACGATTTCAATGTTTGTTCCCAATAACCTTGCAAGTATCGTTTATTAAACCATATTATCATCGCTTCAACCATAAAACATTGCAAGCTCTTCTATTTTCGTTTTACCGTGTGAAATCGTTAAATAAACGATATGCTTTTCTCTCAGTGTGACAGATACAGTCGTAGATTGGCTGTACGTTGGACACTGAGAGAAAAATGTGGTAATTTTAAAAATAATATAGTTGGACTGACGATAATCTAACCATAAACTATAATTCCCAGGAGGAACGTCTATATTTTATGGTTATGGCAAATATAAGAAAATAGTTGGATCAACCACTAATATAATTCCCAGGAGGAACGTCTATATTTTATGGTTATAGCAAATATAATTATAGTAGCAATCATCAAAATGATAATAGTTTGAAAAACTATTCTAATATTTTCAAATATGCCGTTTTGTTGCATATACGATTTCAACGTTCGTTTCCGATAACCTCACAAGTATCGTTTATTGAACCATATTATCATCGCTTCAACCATGAAACATTGCAAGCCTTACTATATTCGTTTTACCATGTGGAATCGTTGAATAAACGATATGCTTTTCGCTCAGTGTAGTAGCGTTTTTAGGAAGATGCTGCACCCAGACAAAAAGATTGAGTAATATTAACTAAAATTGTCTATTCAACATTAGTTCATTTTAATCATGAAAATTTGCTTTCCCTGGAACGAATATATATTTCATTCAATTTTGCAGTTTATCTATTTCGAACATATTTATTTATTCAAAGTAGTTTTTATTGTGCAGTGGACAGTAAATATATATTATATTCGTTCGTACTAAATACTTTCTTCATACGGAAATTATATCTAGTTAAAACGACTGGATACATGTATTCGATATTTTTTATTCAAAATCAATTAGAACTTTCTTTTAATCCAATACGTAATCATTTTCTTTAATCATTAGAAATTACTTCTCTGTAATTGATTTAGTTATTTAAATCAACTTTTCGTTGATGATCTACTGATGAAACACTAAACTTAACTGTAATACGTATTTATGTTCATCCATAGAAAACATTTGGTTCAATTGACTTGTCATATATTTATATAAAAAATATATATTGTTTAATTCAACTTTTATGTAAGTGTCGAATTTTCATAATGGAAGACTATATAATGTGGAAGATTCTCGAAATACAGATTCATGATCGGTTTTATTTTTTATCTTTGAAAAAATTCCACTTAATCGATATTGACCTTAGATAAAATAGATTTAAAAAAATACATACAACGTATTGGAAGCACATTAACAAACGTAACAACAAACACGAACAAACATTGAAAGAAACGAATGTACTCGATCCATTTGGAATGAATTTACAAATTTATGTATTTTGTAAACAGAAAGAATAAATTATTCTTTAATTTATTTTTAAATTAAAGAATAAATTAATTGTTTAATTTATTCTTTAATGAATTAATTTTATTCTTTGACACGAAGAAATGTATGTTTCATTAAAACATATTTTTTTCTATGAAGTAATAAAGATATATTGCAATCAAATACATATTTCTTAGGTTTGAATATATTTATTAGTCACCAGATGTATTACTTACAAATGAAAAAAAATATTCGAGTTGAATACAAGTCTATTAGGTCAGCATTTAAAAAAGAAAATTTATTTCCGATGCGTAGGTTTTAGTCTAGTTAACTAGACATTTTTTCTTGGTGTATTCATTTAGACGTTCCTTATTTTTAAATTCGCTATTTCAGCCATTCGCTATTTTGACCTCCATCTTATTAAAATGCAATTAAAATAGCGAATGATAAATATAGCGAATGGCTGTAAAAGCGATTCCATAATTATGGCCTTTCTAGATTTCGACGTTCCTTATTTTTGAATTCGCTATTTTAGCCATTCGCTATTTTGACCATTCGCTATTTTGACCTCCATCCTACTAAAATGCAATTAAAATAGCGAACAATAAAAATGGTAAATGGCTGAAAAAGCGATTCCATAATTATGGTCTTTCTATATTTAGACGTTCTTTATTTTTAAAATCGCTATTTTAGCCATTCGCTATTTTGACCATTCGCTATTTTAGCCATTCGCTATTTTGGCCTCCACCCGAAAACTACAACTTTAGTCCCAAACGGTTGCAATTTGCGAGGTCGGAGTATAAGACGTATAACCGTCCTGCTGATCGACCGAAATGATATCATCTTCTTCTTCTTTTTCCTGTTGTTCTGGATTTATATCGTTTGGCCCAGTTCCATTCCAAATTGATATGAAGTTCTGAATACTTATGTCCACACTGCTATTTGCTGGTAGAAATTAATTCGATATTTACGAAAAAGGATTTTCACTAATTAAATTTTTATTTTTACGCACATTCAGGAATTTTTCCCTGTAAACCGCTTTTTTCGAACCATTCTTACACATTCTGAGTAAAGTGAAATGAAAATCTCGGAAAATCTCTGAAAAAATGTTTTCATGCAAGCAAAGCTGCCTTCGGAAATAAATAAATGAAAAATTCAATATATATTCTATGAAAAACAAAAAGATTTTTATTCACTGTAAATTTAGTATTGCCCTTCAAGAAAAGCGGAAATGATATTAATCGATAAATGGTGACACATTATCTCAATACTACGAAATAAAAAGACCATATATCGTTTGTCCAGAGATTGTGTATGTCAATATGAGATAAAATAGAATTTCCGGCGAATTCTACGATTAGGGAATTCTGCGTGGCTCTTATCGAAGTCTGCAACGCAACGGAGCAAAAGCACATTTTCTTTTTTTGCAACAACAAGAAAATCTATTTTTTTTAAGAAGAATTATATTTTAAGCACGGCAAAAAATTAAGCTTATTTGCCCAATAATTGAATAAGCTCAATTTTAATGCACTTTTTAAAAATGTAATGATCTTCTTTAAAAAAAATTTCGAAACTAATTTTGTGACTTGCTCGAAGTGATTTAAAATTACCGTTATTCCCACGTCGCGTTAATAACACTACGTACCTGTAAATTGATGTCATTTGACATAAATTTGGCTTGAAATTAATCTATACGTAAAATTGTACTCAGTTTTATCTTACATCATGTGCAATTTCAAGCAAACGAGAAGTGTATGCTTAGTAATAACACGGATGAGTCTGTCGATTGAGTCAAATTTACAATTCTATATTGTAATTTTTCAAATATTCAATGTCAAAAATGTAACTTATTTTAATCAGCTATATTTTAATGAAAAATGACGATTCTATATTCTAATTTTCTGAATATTCAATGTTAAAAATTTAACTTATTTCGATCAGCTATATTTCAATGAAAAATAACGTTTCTATAATGTAGTTTTTTTAATATTCAATGTTAAAAATGTAACTTATTTTAATCAGCTATATCTCAATGACAAATGACGATTCTATAATGTAATTTTTTTAATATTCAATGTAAAAAATTTAACTTATTTCAATCAACTATATTTCAATGAAAAATGATGTTTCTATAATGTAATTTTTTAAATATTCAATGTTAAAAATGTTACTCATTTTGATCAGCTATATTCTAATGAAAAATGACGATTCTATCATGTAATTTTTTGAATATTCAATATTAAAAATTTAACTTATTTCAATCAACTATATTTCAATGAAAAATGATGTTTCTATAATGTAATTTTTTAAATATTCAATGTTAAAAATGTTACTCATTTTGATCAGCTATATTCTAATGAAAAATGACAATTCTATCATGTAATTTTTTGAATATTCAATATTAAAAATTTAACTTATTTCGATCAGCTATATTTTAATGAAAAATGACGTTTCTATAATGTAATTTTTTAAATATTCAATGTTAAAAATGTAACTTATTTTAATCAGCTATATCTCAATGACAAATGACAATTCCATATTATAATTTTTTCAATATACAATGTTGAAAATGTTACTTTTTTAAATCAGCTATATCTCAATTTAATATAGAAAACAAAACTTGCCATGGAAAATAAACAATGCGACATCGAAACACATGCTTACACGTACAATCCTCTTTCATTACCATTTTTTACATAGTCACCTCTAAGAGGACGTACGTTGATTGAATTTGACCTCCCCAAAGAGGAAACTATGACAAATGCAAATTAATGAGGATACGATGCGCATGTTCGACCCTGCACTACCCTTCAAGAAAGAACTCCTCTATCGATTTTTACTAAAGTCAGACTCATCCGACCTAAAATTAAGCTTTGTGCAAGGTCTCCGTTCGATTAGCTTAAAAATTGTTAGAAGAAGCTTTACAATTGCTTTTTTGCTTCCTCAATGGAAGCTTTGTTTTCGGGAAAAATTTTTTTTTTCAAGTTTTTCATGTCAGGATACTTAAAATGGTATAAAAAATCGAGAAAAATGGTTTTTACGAAATGTCTGTGTGTGTATGTGCAGATTTCCTTGTACGCACGATAACTGTCGTAATTTTCTACCGATTTTCCTCTAATTTGGCACTCGAGTAAGTTGTCATATAACAAAGTTTGAGATTGTATTTGACGCGAATCGGTTGAAAATTTTTTTTTTTACAGCATTTTTAAAATTTTGAAAAAATCGTTTTCACGCTATAACTTACGCAATTAAAGAAGCACCGGGCTGAAATTTTGTATATGAATAGACTACGCGAAAAACATTATGTGTACCAAATTTCGCGAGAATCTGTCGAACCGTTCTGATTTTATTGCAATTTTCATTTTTTCAAAAATGTCTGCAATTGCCGATATGATTTCACGATTATTGATTTCCAGTTAAGATTTTAGTCTAACGAACCATTGAAATGTCAGGATATTTCGATTTTGGTGAACAAAAAGAAGAAAAAGCTTTCAGGAAAAAAAAAAAATTTCGAAATTTTCCACAGATTTATCTTGAATTTTTTCACACTTAGACGTTTATTTAAATAAATATATGGTGCAAATTTTTTCCTTACAATTCAAAATAATTTAAAAAAAATGTGAACCACTTACCTGATTATGATAAAAAATCGAATTCTTAACTACATATTTAACAACAAAAAATCCACAAAGCAATATGAAATATTAAAATTTATTTAAAAAAATTATTGTACTCATAAAAATTACAAATGGAAATTTGCCAATTATCGTGATTTTTCGAATATAAATTAATACAACAAATATTACAGAGAGCCATTTAGATTACAACATTAATTTTGGTTGTAACCCAACACCAAGTAATTTCGCACTTTAAAAAAAAAATATTTTATAAATAATGGCTGTACACAACTTTTATTACTAGCTCAGTATGTTAAAAATTCATATTAAGCCCAGTAAATCAATTTTATATCGTGGAAAAAAAAAAATTCTGTAAAGTATATTCGTATTTTTTAATCTGTTATTTGATATTTTACGCTGTTCGAAATTATTTTTCGGAACGTTGCGGAAGATAAGCAATTGCGCCAGAAAGTGATCGTAAATATAATGGAGGCATTCATCTACCCACAAATAAAATTATTATAGCCCACACACACATACATTAATATGCATTAATTTAAATAACGCGATGAATATGCCACATGGTTTATCAGCGAGCTAGTGACTCCACCTAGAAAATGTAGATATAGATAAAGATAGTGTCATAATCTTCTCGCGTATCTTTTCGACGTAACCTTCAACGTTAGAAACTTAGATAGAAACTACTCGTTTTTATTTCAATAATTCAATATCACTTTTCTAAATTAATTGCAATAAGCGTTTGCAATTTTTTTTAAACAATAAGATACAAGAACTTTCGATCGAAGCTCCTGATTTTTTTTTGTTCTCGAATAAACTCGTCGTATAGTCTTTTTTTTTGTACCTTGATAATTCAATACTAGTTACTTTAGTTATTACTGTATATATATTAATTCAGAAAACTTGAACTTGATAGTCCAAAGTTCGTGTCGAATTGGTTTAGATTCAAGAAACACTAAACTCAGTAAAAATTGTATTTTGTAATTAATCTAAAGTAAATTTACATAATTTTGTAAATTTACTTTGGATTGATTACTAAAGTAAATGTACATCATTTTGTAAATTTACTTTAGATTAATTACTAAAGTAAATTTACATCATTTTTTCAATTTACTTTAGTCTAATTACTAGAGTAAATTTACATCATTTTGTAAATTTACATAATTTCGTAAATTAACTTTAGATTAATTACTAAAGTAAATTTATATCATTTTCCAAATTTACTTTAGACTAATTACTAAAGTAAATTTACATCATTCTTTCAATTTACTTTAGACTAATTACTAAAGTAAATTTACATCATTTTTCCATTTCACTTTAGATTAATTATTAAAGTATATTTACATCATTTTATCAATTTACTTCAGATTGATTACAAAATGTAATTCTTACTGAGTTTAGTATTTCTTGAATGTAAACCAATTCGACACGAACTTTGAACTATCAACCTCAAGTTTTTTAAAATAAATATACTGAAAGTAACAACTAAAGCAACTACTATTAAATTCGTATTGAATCCGTAAAAAAACTAAAGTAAATTTACAAAATGATGTAAATTCACTTTAGTTTTTTTACGGATCACGGAACTAAAGTAAATTTACATCATTTTGTAAATTCACTTTAGTTTTTTTTACGGATTCTTTATTTATTTATCAAATCTGTTTATATTCATTTAGACCGCTCAATGTAATACAGTAAATTTACATCATTTTGTAAATTTACTTCAGTTTTTTTTACGGACTCTTTATTTATTTATCAAATCTGTTTATATTTATTTAGACCGCTCAATGTAATACAGTACCATTAAATAGACATATTGGCGTAAATTCTGATGATACGTGCAGTATATGTGACGTTATGGTATCAGAAGCGTCAGTTTTATAGCATTTCTCTATGTGGATTTTATGTTTTATGGCGTTTCTCTATATAGATTTTATGTTTTATGGCATTTCTCTTGTGGCTCAAGCAATTTTAGAAATCGAGACAATTAACTTTTGGTGTCGTATGAGAGAAAGAAATTTTTCGTGAAAACAATGGTTGCTCCATGAGATAGAAAGCAATAAAATAAACTGTACTCACTCATCATCGGATTCCGAGCTGGACGACATCCTTGCTTATAAACGCGGAGACGGCGTTAATACGAAAAACAGGAGAATACCGGACGCGCGACGCCCTGCACTAACAAACGCACGATTCGTGATGACACTCGACGTCTCGCACATGAGCTGTTAATCAGCACTCCTCGCGCGTTTATCTGGAACAACGTTCCATCTCTGTCCGTTCATAGGACAGCTCATCATGATTACTACAGTTGGAGAGCATTGGACTTTTTTGCTAGGGACCACTTCATGGGAATATGTCAACTAGAACCATGTCTATATACACCCAGAAAAAAGATTGAGTTATATTAACTAAAATTGTCTATTCAAAATTTGTTCATTTCAGTCAACGAAAATTTTCTTTCCCTGGAACAAATATGTATTTCATTCAATTTTGCAGTTTATTTATTTCGAACATATTTATTTATTTAAAGCAGTTTTTACTGTGCAGTGGACACGAAATATATATTATATTCGTTTGTAGTTAATACTTTCTTCATCCGGAAATAATATCTAGTTGAAACGACTGGATACATGTATTCGATCTTTTTTTATTCAAAATCAATTAGAACTTTCTTTTAATCCAATAGGTAATTATTTTCTTGAATCATTAGAAATTACTTCTCTGTAATTGATTTAGTTATTAAAATCAACGTTTCGTTGATGATCTAGTAATGAAACACCAAACTTAACTCTAATACGTATTTATGTTCATCCATAGAAAAAATTTGGTTCAATGACATCGTTGTATTTTTATTGTAGATTAGCTACAATATCATTTTATTGTTCATAAACTAGAACCTCACAAAAATAAACAGTGAGCGAGTGACATTCCTGTGTAAATCTGAGTTGCACATGAGATTTCTAAAATACTCTATGAAAAATCTGCCTGAAATTTAATTCAAAGAAACAGGAAACTTTTGTGCTTAAACTGATATAATTAATTTTTATATAGAAGTGCAGTGTCAAATTAATGTACGCTATAGTAATTTTAATAGTTCATTTTGAATTTATTGTAGAACTACAATAATTTTAATGAACTGTAATTTTACTGTTAAAGTATGTTACTTTCATATCGCAATTGTATATTAAATTCAATTGACGGAAATAATATCTAGTTGAAACGACTGGATACATGTATTCGATCTTTTTTATTTAAAATCAACTAGAACGTTCTTTTATTCCAATACGTCATTATTTTCTCTAATCATTAGTAATTACTACTCTGCAATTTATTTAGTTATTTAAATCAGCGTTTCGTTGATGACCTAGTAAATAAAACACCAAACTTAACTCTAATACGTATTTATGTTCATCCATAGAAAAAATTTGGTTCAGTCGACTTGTCATATATTTATATAAAAAATATATATTGTTTAATTCAACTTTTATGTAAGTGTCGGATTTTCATAATGGAAGACTATATAATGTGAAAGATTCTCGAAATAAGCATTCCCGCTTTCTGTTCGTCAGTAACGGATTCATGATCGGTTTTATTTTTTATTTTTGAAAAAATTCCACTTAATCGATATTGACCTTAGATAAAATAGATTTTAAAAAATACATACAACGTATTGGAAGCGCATTAACAAACGTAACAACAAACACAAACAAACATTGAAAGAAACGTATGTACTCGATCCATTTAGAATGAATTTCCAAATGTATGTATTTTTTAAACAGAAAGAATAAATTATTTGAACGTAAATACATTTCTCTTCGACACGAAAAATGTATATTTCATCAAAACATATTTTTTAATATAAAATATCCTGCGCAAAAAAAAAGTATTAAAGGAGTATTTAAAAAGTATTTTTAAAAAAAGTATTAAGAGTCACGCGTATTGGGCTCTTTAATAGTCAGTTTAATACTTTTTTTCGAGACTTGAGTATTGACAAAAGTATTAAATGGTATTAACTATCAAAAAAAGTATTTAGCTCGTCCGAAAAAATACGCTTTACGTGAAAAAATCAGTCACCTACAGTTACAAAAATTACGTAATACTGTTTTCAAGACCTGTTGATACTCTTATTAATACTCAAATCATAGAAAAACGGATTAAAGTGAGTATCAAAACCGTCATTAAAAAACACGATTCAATACTAGTTTCAATACTCATTTCATGGTATTTTTAATACTTGAATCTCTGACCGAAAGAATCAACTGAGTATTAAATTCTCTTCAAAAAATACAATTTAATACTTTATTTGATACTTGATACCATTTAATACTTTTTTTAAGACTCAAGTCTCGAAAAAAAGTATTAAACTAAGTATTAAAAAGTCCAATACGCGAAACTCTTAATACTTTTTTACTACTCTTTTTAAACATTTTTCTTTGCGCGGGATATGTGTCATATATTTTTTGCATATATATCACATATAATTATTTCCATATGGGTGAGGGAGGCGATTGTACAGATTTCGAAGATGTTACCGGTATAATGTGCGTTATTGTTATAGTTACGAGGTAATTCGAGGGAGGGGGAAATAGCTCTCGAAGAGGGGATTTTGGAGAGTTCGAAATAATTTTGATAAATAGTTCCCGATTATTCCTTTAAGTAATCAGTCTCGCTCGGGACACCGCCGAGGTACGTCGACTTGTTGTCGAGCTCCTGTGTTGACAGTCCTTCTGTCGCTCGCGCTCGCGTCCTCCCGTAGTTCTCGCGCTGCGTATAGTGTACCGCGGATACTACAAGTGCTAGTGCTGTGCGTTTTATTTTATTTTATTTAAAAAAACTAAAAGTGATCGTGCCCAAATAAAAAAAGTGCAGTGCATTAGTGCAATTCTGGCTGAGGATTACCGCCCTCGTTCCTGAGATTATTGGAGGCAGCTTTCGGTGAGTCATTCTCATAATTTTACTTATGTAATCGAATGTGCCGATCGCGTCGATTAAGGATGTATGATACGTACAGTCCCCCCATAAGTGAGTTTCGGAGACAACTTCGATCACTTACTCATGGGGTAAAAATTGGAAAGAAATATTGCTTATAAAACGTGCTGAAAAGATTGATTTCGCATAATGATAATCCCAAAATGTCATTAACAAATTGGTGAAACAAACAATTATTCAACAAACAATCAGTCAACCTAACTTTTTTTCTAATGAAAATGATATGTTAATTTATTTAAATGCATTCGAATTGCTTCAGATTTTTTAATTTATTTTGATTTTGATTTTTATTGTTTTTGAAAAATGCCCAGAATATAACAAATTTTGGATATGCGTTTGGCGAAAAAATCTTGAGTGTAGTAGATGGTTTTATGCCGAACACATATCCAAAATTCGTTATTTCGCATACATTTTTGAGAATAACAAAATCAAAATGAAAATAAAGAAAAAAATCTAACAAAATTCGTATGCAGTCAAATAAATTAACATATTATTCTCATTAGAAAAAAAGTTAGGTTGACTGATGGTTCGATGAACAGTTGTTTTTTTCACCAATTTGTTAATAACATTTTGGGATCATTATTATGCGAAATCAATCGTTTCAACACGTTTTATATGCATTTTTGTTTCGATTTTATTTCTGATGAAAATAATATGTTAATTTATTTCAATGCATACAAATTTTTTCAGATGTTTTTCTTCATTTTGCTTTTGATATTTTTTATTTCGAAAAATACGCAGAATATAATAAATTTTGGATATGCGTTTAGCAAAAAAATCTTGAGTGTAGTAGATGGTCTTATGCCGAAGACATACCCAAAATTGGTTATTTCGCATACATTTTTGGAAACAACAAAATCAAAATCAAAATAGAGAAAAAAATCTGAAAAAATTCGTATGCATTCAAATAAATTAACATATTATTCTCATTAGAAAAAAAGTTAGGTTGACTGATTGTTCGGTGAACAATTGTTTTTTTCACCAATTTGTTAATAACATTTTGGGATTATTATTTCTAATGAACATGATATGTTCATTTATTTGAAAGCATACGAACTTTTTCAGATGTTTTTCTTCATTTTGCTTCGGATATTTTTTATTTTGAAAAATACGCAGAATATAACAAATTTTGGATATGCGTTTAGCAAAAAAATCTTGAGTGTAGTAGATAATTTTATGCTGAACACATATCCAAAATTCGTTATTCCGCGCATATTTTTAAAAACAACAAAATCAAAATCAAAATAAAGAGGAAAATCTGAAAAAATTCGTATGCATTCAAATGAATTAACATATTCATCTCATTAGATAAAAAGTCAGGTTGACTGATAGTTCGATGAACAATTGTTTTTTTTCACCAATTTGTTAATAACATTTCGGGATTATCATTATGCGAAATCAATCATTTCAACACGTTTTATATGCTTTTTTTTCGATTTTTTTTTCTAATGAAAATGATATGTTAATTTATTTAAAAGCATACGAACTTTTTCAGATGTTTTTCTTCATTTTGCTTTAGATATTCATTATTTTGAAAAGTACGCAGAATATAACAAATTTTGGATATGCGTTTAGCGAAAAAATCTTGAGTGTAGTAGATGGTTTTATGCCGAACACATATCCAAAATGCGTTCTTTCGCGCATATTTTTGAAAATAAAAAAATCAAAATGAAAATAAAGATAAGAATCTAAAAAATTCGTATGCATTTAAATAAATTAACATATCATTCTCATTAGAAAAAAAAAAGGTTGACTGATAGTTCGTTGAACAATTGTGTGTTTTCTCCAATTTGTTATTAACATTTTGGGATTATTATTATGCGAAATCAATCGTTTCAACAGGTTTTATATGCATTATTTTCTCCGATTTTATTTCTAATGAAAATGATATGTTAATTTATTTGAATGCATACGAATTTTTTCTGATTATTTTCAGTATTTTGCTTTTGATATTTTTTATGTCCAAAAATGCGCAGAATATAACAAATTTTGGATATGTGTTTTGCTAATAAATCTTGAGTGTAGTAGATGGTTTTATGCCAAAAATATATTCAAAATTCGTTCTATTCTGATTTTTTTCTACTACTGTAATACACGCTTAATATTATTCTCAAAATTTGAGAGCCACTGCAACAAAGTTTGATGGACAAAACATTAAGCACAAAACGAACATTTTTTTAAGGATAGCATTTCTGGATTTTTCATGTAAACATTGAAAAAATAGTCATATATTGAATGAAAACTTCGTTTGCGGGCTGCCAAATATAAATGTAATTCACTCAATTTAACTTACAATTTCTACAAGTCCGTGGAACAAACTGTACTTTAAAAATCTACTATCGGGTCGATTAATATTCAAGGTATGTGCACGAAATTAATGATTTATATTGTATATATTCAACGCTTCATCGTTACGAATTTTATTGTTTATTTACTGAACTGCAAGCACATTAAACCCTTTAGTCACGTTAACATATTATTGAAGGGTTACCAAATGAAACTTATCAATTTCTTAACAATTTTAAGGCTTCAATATTGTCTGAGAATTATTTTTATAAATTTTTTGGCAATGATTATCAATTTTTTGCTTCCTCATAGAGGAACCTTCGTTTTCGTGAAATTTTTTTTTTTTTTTGAGATTTTCATGTAAGGATACTTAAAATGATCTAAAACATCCAGAAAAATGGTTTTTTCGAAATGCCTGTGTGTGTGTGTGTGTGTGTGTGTGTGTGTGTGTGTGTGTGTGTATGTGTATGTGTATGTGTATGTGCAGATTTCCTTGTACGCACGTTGACTGTCGTAATTTTCTACGAATTTTCTGCCAATTTGGCACTCAAGTAGGTTATCATATAACAAAGTTTTGCACTGTATTTGACCCCAATCGGTTGAAATTTTTTTTTCTTGGAACATTTAAAAAATCTTGAAAAAATCGTTTTCACGCTATAACTTACGCAATTGAAAAGGCACCGGGCTGAAATTTCGTATATAAAAGGATTACCCGTGAAACATTATGTGTACTAAATTTCGCGAGAATCTGTTAAACCGTTCTGATTTTATTACAATTTTGATTTATTGAAAAATGTCTGCAAATACTATAACTCATGCAAATTCTGAGATATCCGGCTGCAATTGCCGATATGATTTTACGAGTATTGATTTCCATTCAAAATTTTATTAGAAAAAAAATTCGCAAATGCATTTCACAATACAATATCGTTAAAAAGAATCAAAATTGAAATAAATGAATAAAATATGAAAAAATTCAAACGCATTCAAAAAAATTAAGATACACCCAGAAAAAATATTAAGTGATATTAACTAAAATTATCTATTAAACATTTGTTCATTTCAATCGACGAAAATTTGCTTTCCCTCGAACAAATATGTATTTCATTAAATTTTGCAGTTTATTTGTTTCGAACATATTTATTTATTTAAAGCAGTTTTTACTGTGCAGTGGAAACTGAATAAATATTATATTCGTTCGTACTAAATACTTTCTTCATCCGGAAATAATACCTAGTCAAAACGACTGGATACATGTATTCGATCTTTTTTATTCAAAATCAATTAGAACTTTCTTTTAATCCAATACGTAATTATTTTCTTTAATCATTAGAAATTACTTCTCTGTAATTGATTTAGTTATTTAAATCAACGTTTCGTTGATGATCTAGTAATGAAACACCAGACTTAACTCTAATACGTATTTATGTTCATCCATAGAAAATATTTGGTTCAATGACATCGTTGAATTTTTAAATATTTGGTGGAATTAATTCTTTTTTTTTTCGATGTAAAAAAAATTTTTAATTTTTTTTATTCGTAAATATGCCATAAGAGCGCATGTTAAAATGTATACACAAAAAAATTAATTTTGTGTAAACGATGTAGACGAAAATTCCCAAAAAATTCATGTGAGTTTGTTATGAATTGTTAAGAACGCGGTAATTATTTTAGATTTTTCTGTGCATTTTCAATTTCACTGACGAACATCCTTAACTTATAGAAAATGAAAACTGCAGGAAACTAATAACGATTTAATTTGTATAACTAATTGAAGTTTGAATTAAATAGAGATGATAATATATGATTAAATCCCGTTCCAATTCTGTCAATGTATATTGTTTCCTATCATTTATTTTTATCAGGATTATATCTTGCGACCAAAAAATACATTCGCATGCCCGTGATTCTACCGAATGCTCGTGATTTTTCATTTATTTCGGTCACTTCCGCATTAGTCTCGACAAATCCAGGCTTAATCACTTTATAAGTGCCTATTATTTAGAAGCTCGATGTTTGCCGGAACGGAGACCAGTGAAATAAAAAAATACTCAGACACACTGTGCTCTTCGTATAGCGTGTCAAAAGAAAGCCATCAGAAAAAGTATCATTTCCTCCTTTACGTACATTCACTTTAACCAGATACGCAGAACACTGATGAAAAAGACTAGAAGTTTTTATGCATAAACTCGTCAATTGAAATTAGTCTACAATTGTGAAAAAAAAAAATTGAGAAAAATTCACAGTTAAACAAAATTTTCGATGAATAATGTATACGACGAAATCGCGTATTCTTACCGACCAACGTTGGTTATAAAATCTACTTCCGCATCCCCTTAAGATGCACTATAAAAAAAATCTACTTGAAAATTAAAGTTCCGGTACCGGAAGTTTTTATTCGCAAACCGTCCCTTAAATTTCAAGCACCAATCTGTTGAAAATTGTAATTTAGGACACATGAAGATAATTTTAATTTGATTGAAATAGCAGTGACTTTGTATTTGAAATTTAATGTACCGCGTCAAATATTTATGATTATTGTACATAAAATTAATGTACGTCATAGATCTTTTATTGCAAAACGGTACCTTAAAATTCAATCACATATATGTTGAAAATTAAAAATGGGTTTAAAAACAATAAAAAGAAAATAGAACTATACACTGTTAGAAAAAATTTGAAGTTTTTATTCATAAACTCGTCATCGAAATTTAGTAAACTATTGTGGTATAGAATTCATGTAATTTTCTGGTAAAATTAAAGAAAATCATTAAAATTCAAGTACTTTCACTGAAAAATTGAAGCAAATGATTGAATATCCTGTACCATACATTAATTTTACATCACACTTGTATACTAAATTTCATATACTAGTTTATGAATAAAAACTTCCAGTAAAAGTACATTAAATTTCAAGTAGATTTTTTTTTCAGTGTACACTGTAAAAAAATCTACTTGAAAATTAAAGTATCGGTACCGGAAGTTTTTATTCGCAAACCGTCTCTTAAATTTCAAGCACCAATGAGTTGAAAATTCAAATTTAGGACACATGAAAATAATTTGAATTTTATTGAAATTGCGCAGTGACTTTGTATTTGAAATTTAATGTAACGCGTCAAATATTTCTGATTATTGTACATAAAATTAATGAACGTCATAGATCTTTTATTGCAAAACGGTAGCTTAAAATTCAATCACATATATGTTGGAAATTTAAAATGGGTTTAAAAACAATAAAAATAAAATAGAACTATACACTGTAAAAAAATCTACTTGAAAATTAAAGTACCGGTACCGGAAGTTTTTATTCGCAAACCGTCTCTTAAATTTCAAGCACCAATCTGTTGAAAATTCAAATTTAGGGCACATGAAAATAATTTGAATTTTATTGAAATAGCAGTGACTTTGTATTTGAAATTTAATGTAACGCGTCAAATATTTCTGATTATTGTACATAAAATTAATGAACGTCATAGATCTTTTATTGCAAAACGGTAGCTTAAAATTCAATCACATATATGTTGGAAATTTAAAATGGGTTTAAAAACAATAAAAATAAAATAGAACTATACACTGTAAAAAAATCTACTTGAAAATTAAAGTACCGGTACCGGAAGTTTTTATTCGCAAACCGTCTCTTAAATTTCAAGCACCAATGAGTTGAAAATTCAAATTTAGGACACATGAAAATAATTTGAATTTTATTGAAATTGCAGTGACTTTGTATTTGAAATTTAATGTAACGCGTCAAATATTTCTGATCATTGTACATAAAATTGATGTACGTCATAGATCTTTTATTGCAAAACGGTACCTTAAAATTCAATCACATATATGTTGAAAATTAAAAATGGGTTTAAAAACAATAAAAAGAAAATAGAACTACACTGTAAGAAAAATCTACTTGAAAATAAAAGTACCGGTACCGGAAGTTTTTATTCGCAAACCGTCTCTTAAATTTCAAGCACCAATGTGCTGAAAATTCTAATTTAGGACACATGAAAATAATTTGAATTTTATTGAAATAGCAGTGACTTTGTATTTAAAATTTAATGTACCGCGTCAAATATTTCTGATTATTGTACATAAAATTAATGTACGTCATAGATCTTTTATTGCAAAACGGTAGCTTAACATTTAATCACATATATGTTGGAAATTTGAAATAGGTTTAAAAACAATAAGAAGAAAATAGAACTATTACTCAGGCATTATTTTTTCAGACATTTTACATCATTAGAAATTGTAGGGTATTGGTTATAGTATTATATTGGTATTAGTATTGGTTTCTGCGAAAGAAAATTTTTCGTCTACCAGCTACGCTATCAACGACTTAGTAGTTTAGGATATTAAAATGGCATAAGAGTTATACATATATTATTCTCTTAACCGTACTTATCATTGACATATTAAAATGTTCGATTGATTGCAATCAGAACGTGAAGTGTGTACGGAAGTATTTTCAAGTGAACATAATGCATCATGCACTCTACTCATAATCGTTAGGTTGCCGATTCGAGTCGTGGTTTTTACCATTTTTTTAAATTGATTTAGATACCTACATCAATGTTACATTTAAAATTCATAAAACCTGTGCCTATCAACAGATATTCATTTTTTTACTGATATCGACATTTTTAACAGCGTATTATAAACTTTTTTTACAGTAGCAGAACACGAATACAAAACATTGTATACGTGTTTCAAGATTTGTAAATTTACAATAAATATTGCTTGAATTTACAGTTAAGTACATTAATTTCGGAAGCAAAATGAAAATTTACAGCACTCAGTACTTGAATCACAGTTTCAAGTACAAAGTATTTAAATTTCATAAGCATAAGTACATTCAATTTCAAGTCTTTTTTTACAGTGTGGATGTTTGAAATCTAAGTTACAAGATATTCGTAAAGTTACGTGATTTTTCTACAAAAATCGACTGCAGTGCAGGAATTTTAAAAACTTGTCATATAATTATACAGCTACTGATCAAGTTTTGTATATTTACAATGAATTTCTCTTAAATTCCAATGCAGATACATTAATTTCACGATAGATTTGTGAATTTACAGCACTCGGTACATGAATCACAGTTTCATGCACAAAATTTGTAAATTTTATATACATAAGTACATTAAATTTACAATCTTTTTTCACAGTGTGGAATTCATATACTCTATGATAGGAAAATTTATAATTTTCATATCATACAAAATGATATGAAAATTTATAATTTTTATATCATACAAAATGATATGAAAATTTATAATTTTCATATCATACAAAATGATATGAAAATTATAGATTTTCAGTAAATATCCTTGTGTTTTGAACAAAATACCTCACTGACTATTCCCTCTCATTATTGGCCGTACCCCCACCATTAACGCTTGTTGCGCGTTCCGATATTCCTATTATTCAGTGGAACTGGAACGTGGAACATAAATCCAGTGTTCCGACGCTAAACATTGTGCGTCGCAATTATAACACGTGCTGCATTGCAAGTGTTTTTATACCACGAAAAACAACCTTTAACAAACCGAAACGTAAGGAAATCAATAGTAATCCATATTGCGAAACTTCAGCGTATATTTTAAGAAAGTTTTGAGTTGCAATGTAACTTTATACATTGTGGAAACGAGTTTTTTTGAGGTTATCTGAATCCAGCATGTGGATATCCCACGTCAACTGAGACGCATATAATTTGTACTCTAAATTTCAAACTCCTCTACCAACATTTTCTGTTTTTTTTATTCATATAGAATAAATATGGCAAAGTCTCTGCGAAGCAAATGGAGGAGAAAGTGCAGAGCCGTTAAAAGAGAACGTTACGGAGCAAAAGAACTCGCCAGGCTGAAAAAGACTTTGGGGATCGATGAGAATCCTCAAGGCGATGTTAACATGTCTGAAATATCAGAAATTGCCACAGGTAAGCTGCGTATAAGGGCTAAATAATTTTTCAGCCGATTGATAAAGTTGGATTAAAAAAATTTAATATTTATGGATAAATATGACTTGTTTGGCTGCTGGTGTTATATAAAATAATGATGTATATATAAAATATAAAAAGTGTCTCAATATTGTAGATTAGCTACAATATAATTTTATCGTTCATAAACTATAACCTCACAAAAATAAACAGTAAGCGATTGACATTCCTGTGTAAATCTGAGTTGCACATGAGATTTCTAAAATACTCTAAGAAAAATCTGCCTGAAATTTAATTCAAAGAAACAGGAAATTTCTGTGCTTAAACTGATATAATTTATTTTTATATAGAAGTGCGGTGTCAAATTAATGTACGCTACAGTAATTTTAATAGTTAATTTTGAATTTATTGTAGAGCTACATTAATTTTAATGAACTGTATTTTTACTGTTAAAGTATGTTACTTTTATATCGCAGTTATGGATTAAATTCAATTGACGAGTTTATGCATAAAAACTTAAAAAAATTTTTAACAACGTTTAAAACGGGTTTGTTTTTGTAATAAAAAATTGTTGATATAATTTGTAAGAAAAAATATTTCTTGAACATTGTCTATACTTGACGATATTCCCAATTTTGCCCCTATCTCAAATAGCTACACTTATTTCTGAAGAATTTATCTTCCGCCCAACTGAGAATTATTAAACTAGATTTGTTTTACCAGTTTTCTTACGAAAATGTGCTGTGTGAAAACAGAATAAAAAATATTATTAGTGACACGCAGTAGGTAGAAGCTTTTTTTTTGAACGAGTAATATATAAGCGTAAAATTTTTCGAACGAGTAATTATATATAGCATAGTATTCAAACAAGTTCAATGGAGTTCCATCGACATTACCAATGAATTATGCTCCAATAAGCTCAAAAACATTAATATCATTATTGTAGATGGTCTTTTGTCTAAAAACTTCAAAGAAACAATTTGGGAGAAAATAATTTTTAATAATAATTGATTTTTCTAAAAAAAAAAAAATCATAATAACAAAACAAAGCGTAACTTTGGAACAACTGATCGAGCCATCTTAAAAAAGTACGTGTTATTGTAGACACTGCAGAGTATTTTCCGAAATTTTTTGAGATAAATCGACAGTGACATACCGACCGAAAGAAATTATTTTTGTATATTTTTATGAAAATGGTTATTTTTTAAACTCGAAAAAATAAAACAAAATTTTTCTCACAAAATTTATGCAAAACTGCAACTTTTTTGTCTGAAACATTTTTCTGTTTAATCGTATTCTTCCAAGATATAACAGTATTTACAGAATTCTGAAATTTTGAAAAACTCGAAATAACGCAATCCAAAAATTTGCATTACATTTCTCTTTTTCAAACAATGAAATAATTTGACAGAATTTAAATTTTTTTGAGAGTGGACAACTTTTCGACTGTTCGAAACCATATGGAATGCCTCATATGGTTATACATGATCATATATAATGATTATATTACAGACCACCACTGGTTATTTTTATAATAATTTATTCCACATCATTTACCCATATTCATATGTCAATACCATGAAAATACTCATGGAAGTTAAGAGGATTATCCGCTTGATTAATTCTGGGTTCAAGAATATCTTCTATCTTTTTCCTTTTGAACGTAGTAACCGAAATTGAAACAAAGCCAAGCAAATGAGATATTTAATGAAAAATGCTACAAATTTTGAAGAGACTTGCTTCTTTGAATTAACAAACTTCTTGGATCAACACTTAATTGTTTCACAGTCACGGATGCAAAGACGATAGAACTAGATGCCAAAGTCAAATCGGAAGCCGAAGCTAAAGAAGTGGAGCAGATGGATGAAGATGGAAAGCGAGTTTACAATAAGAAGACTCTTCTGGATCAGTTTGGCAATTATCCCGCTTGGATGAGCAACAGAAAAATATCAAAGCACAAAAAGGGCAGAGCAAAGCAAAAAAAAGCGACCTTCAAGGCAGACCGTAGACTCACCAGGAAACAGAAGAAGAGCGCAAAGGGCAACGTTAAGGCATAATTCACAAAACTCTTACAAAAATAATAGTGACCAACTTTATTTTATTTTTCTTTACAAAACTCAATAGTTAATGAATATTGAGATACAATGTTACACTTATCGTTACGGCCATAATAAAAAAAAAGTATTAAAAAATGATTGGTGTGAAGATCTCTCAAATTCTAATCAGATTCAATTAACATTGAATGATTTTATGCCGAACACATATCCAAAATTCGTTATTGTCGCGCACATTTTTGAAAATAAAGAAAAAAATCTGAAAAAATTCGTATGCATACAAATAAATGAACATATCATTTTCATTTTAAAGAAAGTTATGTTGACTGATTGTTTTTTGAACAATCGTTTCTTTTCACCAATTTGTTAATTACATTTTGGGATTATTATTATGCAAAATCAATGTTTTCAGCACGTTTTTTATGCATTATTTTTTTCCGATTTTTATCCCATCGGGAAGTGATCGAAATTGTCTCTGAAACTCACTTTTAGCGGGACTGTACGTATCATACATCCTTAAATAGACACAATGTCCCTGTGTGCCATTCCGCTTGCGTCAAAATAGTAGAACCCAATTTGCCAAATCGAAATGATTATCAAGGGAAGCATGAAACGGAAGAAAGGGTGTGAAGGGCAACGTTAAGGCATAATTCACGAAACTCCTATAAAAATAATAGCGACCATTTTTTATTTATTTTTCTTCGCAATAACTAATACCAAATCAATATTGAAATACAATTCTATACTTAACGTTACACACATAATAAAAAAGGTAATAAAAATGGCAGTGTGAGGATTTTTATCATCTAATGTTAATTCTTATATTATTATTGTTTCCTTTTTTATCAAATTCTTATTATTATATTGGTTGCCACGGTATATTATTCCTGTCAACGTGATATGATTAAACTCAACCATTCATTGATGTTCTGCAGCGAATCTTCAGTCTGTTCTCAAGATCAGTCACGCGGTTTGTTAGATGTTGAAGCTTTCGGCTCTCTAACTCAAACTGCTTGACTTTACCACGCATATCGTATATCTCTTGTTGCATCAGTTGCTGAAATAAAATATAGGCAGTTAGAGAGTTTTCTAGCGACTCTGTGTATAATTCCGCTCGCTTAGACAAAGTAGAACGTAATTTGCCAATTTGACATTATTATCAAGCAACGCGGTCTTGATGTAGTGCTGAATGAAAATTAAATTCATAACGGTGCTAAATCGATCTGAATACATTAAGTTAGTAATAGAAGTTGAATAAGAAATGAATGCTTTGCGTCCTTTAATTTGTATAAAGTTCGTTTTATTTTAAATGAATTTTAGGTAAAACATCCACCACCGTAACCGTTTACGAAAATTTAGCACTAATTTGACTTCGGTAGTCTTCACCGAATCTCCTGTATTTCCTGACATCGCATAAGTTCGAGCGAAATCGATACAGAATTACGAACTGTTCTCGAAGAAATTAAAATCTGAAAAAAATCAACTACATGAATGATGCTAAAGAGATTAATTTGGCATAATAATAATTGAAAAATGTTATTAACAAATTACTGAAATAAATAATTGTGCAACAAATTGCCCGGCAACCTGATTTTTTTTGTTATGAAAATGATTTGTTTATTTTTCTGAATACGTGTGGATTTTTTTAGAATTTTATCTGATGTTTGAAAATGGCCGTTTTTTCCAAGTGTAAAATTGAAAATCAAGAAAAAATCTGAAAAATACATACGTATTCAGAAAAATAAACAAATATTTTACATAACAAAAAAAAGTTAGGTTGCCGGGTAATTTGTTGCATTATTATTTATTTAAGTAATTTGTCAATACCATTTTTTCATTATTATTATGCCAAAATAACCTTTTCAACATTTTCTATACGCTCGATTTTTTTCAGATTTATATCTTATCGAGAACTGTTCGTAAATTTTGTTTATTTCTCCCTCGAACTTATACGGCGTCAGACCGAACAGGAGGACTACCTTAACGTACGAGCTGTGATAGTTTAATTCGAAGCGTGCGAAATAAAGAGCAAGTTCAAATACACAATTTTTTTTTTTTTTTTTAAGTGTCAACTCTAACTGATAAATCAATTAAATAAATTGATTAACCGGTCAGAAGCGACACTTTAAATCCAAAAAATGTAGAATAATTTCAGCTACGATTTACTTTCAAGGCAATAACTTACGACATTGTCAACGGCTCTTCTCATCGCTGCAACTCCTTCGACGGCTTGCGTTATCCTTACGTTCATTTCCGAAATTTCGGTTTCCCTCTTCCTTCCCTTGGCTAATTGTTTCTCAAGTTTTGCGAGACGCTTTAAGATGACCTCGTAGTCCTGATCGAGTTTTCCTTCACCTACTTCATTTTCTGTATCTATGAGAAAAAAAAAAACATTTCTCGTGTATGAATCGTTTAATTAATTTTAGAAAAATTATTTCATCGCTTTGTGGTCCTTTGTATACCAACCTCATATTATTAATACTTTTTACTATTTCTTACTCACGATCATACATGAGAAAAAACTTTAGTATATTTAAGTAAGTAACAATTTTTATACACTTTTGAACTAACGGTTCTTAAGACAAAAATGGGTCACTCTTGATGATTTTTCTATTTTAATATTTGATAATGAAGCCGAAGATATTGTGCAATTATCTAAGGGGATTAAATCCTTCAGAGGGCTGAAAATTGAATGATTCTTGGGTTAAATTTTAGGGTAATACCCGCGAGACATAACACATAGCTTAAGAAAAAAAAAAATAACTTTATATGGGGCTTTGCAAAAAAAGGGATTAATTCTGACGTCTGAAGAAGGTCCATTTCAAAGTGAAAATTGACGTATTTTTTTTGTTAATCATGAATTTGGCGCTCATTCAATTCTCAGCTCGATATTTGATATCAAAATTCGCATCCAAAAAAAAAATCGAAACCTCATAGAATTTTAACGGTTCAACCGATCTTGACCAAATTCAGTAGCAATTGCCGGTGTATGAAAGCTCACATTCATACCAATTTTGAGGTCAATATCTCGAAAATTGAAAGAGTTATCGCGTAAAAAGATTTATTCGAAAAAATTCACAACCGCGTAGAAATTAAACGATCAGAGGGATTTAAAAAAAAATTAGTATGAACGATGGGGATTAACCCCTCTATCTATGGTTTAAATTTCAGCTCAATATCTCGAAGGGTTCCCGAGTTATAAAGGTTTACATTTTTCGATCGTGTAACACAAACACATACGCACAGGCATTTTTTTCCTAAATCACTTTTTTCGACGTTTTGGACCATTTTGAGTGTACTGACATGAAAATCTCGGAATTTTTTTTTTTCTTACGAAAACAAAGCTTCTTCTAAGAGGAAGCAAAAATAGCTAGAAATGTATAGAAACATTAATGAATTATTGTCAAAGTTTGACAAATTCCTATTGTTTTCTTTTTCCTGTTTAAAAGAATCCGAAAACCACCTAATTTTCATTTTTCTTAAGTAGCTGATCTTCTTAACAATAGGATAAAAAAATATATATATATTTAAATCACTTACCACGTGACGCTGGTGTTGTTCTTGGCAACTCTGTCGTCGTACTAATCGTATGACCGTAATCATTCTCCAGATCACGGGCTTCGAACGCAGTTCCATCGCTGCCTGTAATGAAAAACAGAATCATTGTTTAAATTCCTTGGTCCATCACATATTTGAATCTATTAGCCACAAAAGTGTCTCCATGCTTTTCAGATGTATTAATCAGGAAGAAGGGATGATAAGTATTCAATTTTAAAAAGGTTCGTCAGTAAAATTGAGAATGCACATAAAAATCTAAAATGATGACCGCGTTTTTAATAATATTTATAACAAACTCACATGAATTTTTTGGGAATTTTCGTCTACATCGTTTACACAAAATTAATTTTTTTATGCATACATTTTAACATGGGCTCTTATGGCATATTTACGAATAAAACAAAATTTTAATTTAAAAAATTTTTTACATCGAAAAAAAAAGAATTAATTCCTCAAAATACTTAAAAATTCAACGATGTAAAAAATTTGTTTAATTATTTTTTTTTAATTCGTAAATATGCCATAAGAGCCCACGTTAAAATGCATGTATAAAGAAATTAATTTTGTGTAAACGATGTAGATGAAAATTCTCAAAAAATTCATGTGAGTTTTTTATGAATTACTTAAAACGCGGTAATTATTTCAGATTTTCCTGTGCATTTTCAATTTAACTGACGAACCTCCTTAAATCCACCCTTACCGTTTTTTCGACAGGATTGTCGGTCTGGCTGAAGATGAAATCCGTGCCTGCAGTGACATTCGTAGCTTCCAAGTAAATTCTTGCAGATTTGACCGCAAGGCTTTTCCGTCAGGCATTCGTCGACATCTGTAGAAAGTAACAAAAATTTAACTCGTTGACACGAGCGCGATCTGATCTGTTTCAGAGGTATTATTTCAAAATATCTGCAATGTGGTCTTGGATCAACGTAAAATTCGCGACAACCTCTTTACTATGTATATTCGCTAATGAAAGTTTAATTATTTCAAACACAATCACTGTTAGAAATTTTTTTTAATGCACATTTTCGATAATAACTTATATTAATTTATATCATCAATTTTAATTATCCAATGTAAGCGAAATATTCAGGCTTAAGGACTTAGATCAATAACCAGTTGGCTTCCCCCAAAGTAATATTAACTTTATATATAAGTTCGTCTTATTCGTGTTGTAAGGAGGTCACTAAAATTACTACTACTTACTGAGTAGCTAATGATTTAGTATGTATTATTAAACTGAAATTTTACCACAAAAAATGGTCACATTGAAATACTTTTCAACAGAGATACTAACAAAATGCGATCTGGATGGTCAGCCGGTAACTTATTAACCTTGTGCAATATTATTTTTAACGAGGTAGCAAAAATAATGGCTGAAGGAAAAAATAAGGCAAAAAAAGTACTCTCGATATTGGCATTATGCCTTTAGCTAAATTTGTTTAATAAATAATAATAAATAAATATATGATCACATGAATCGAAAAATCATTCAAAATTTCAAAAAATAAGAAGATGAATCGCAATTCGTTCATAAAATTGATAAACAAATAAATGAGTATAAATAATTTATCAATTTTTCGAACAAATTGCGATTCATCTTCTTATTTATTGAAATTTTGGACGATTTTTCGATTTATTTATTATTATTTATTAAGCAAATTTAGCTAAAGTAATAGAACTATCATATATGCATTACCACATCCATTACCCAATACTTTAATAATCGGTGATGAATATGAGTACCATCACTCTTTAAAAAAGTAATGGGTAATGAATGTCTTCCATTACTCATTAATAAAGTAATGGCTGATGAACTTCTGCTCCATTACTAATCAATAAAATAATGGGTGATGAACGTCTGCTCCATTACTCATTAATAAAATAATGGGTGATGAACGTCTGCTCCATTACTCATCAATAAAATAATGGGTGATGTACCTCTGCTCCATTACTCATTAATAAATTAATGGATAATGGTTCCGAATTCCAATATGCATTTTTAACGTAATGGGTGAAAAAAACGATAAGGCATTAAAAAACCTTGCAAATTGCTCCCTCATTATTTTTCGCTTTCTACAAAGCTACCTCTATGAGAAAGTATGTTGATCAATTTTGGCTTCCTCATAGAGGAAGCTTTGTGGAAAGCGTAAAATAATGAGGAAGCATTTTACAAGGTTCTACTTTGCAGGCTTGTTTATACTCGGAAGACATTTTTATAAAAATTCAAAGTGACGTAAAAATAGTATTTGCAGACATTTTTGAAAAAATTGAAATTGTAATAAAATCAGAACGGTGCAACAGATTCTCGCGAAATTCGGTACACATAATTTTGCACGAGTAATCCATTTATATACAAAATTTCAGCCCAGTGCCCATTGAATTACGTAAGTTATAGCGTGAAAACGATTTTTTCAAAATTTAAAAAATGCTGTAAGAAAAAAATTGTTCAACCGATTCGCGTCAAACACAATCCCAAACTTTGTTATATGATAACCTACTCGAGTGCCAAATTGGAATAAAATCTGTAAAAAATTACGACAGTTATCGTGCGTACAAGGAAATCTGCACATACATGCACAACACACACACACACACACACACACATACATACATACAATAAAAACCATTTTTCTCGATGTTTTAGACCATTTTAAGTATCCTGACATGAAAATATTTTTTAAAAACATTTTTCACATGTCTGTATGTGTGTGTGACACATATAGACATTTCGTAAAAACCATTTTTCTCGATGTCTTAGACCATTTTAAGTATCCTGACATGAAAATCTCGAAAAAAAAACCTTTTTCACGAAAACAAAGCTTCCTCTATGAGGAAGCAAAAAGAATGCATTTTCCCAACTGCGCATTCAATACTTCATACATTTCACGTTTAAGGATATTCTGACATTTCTCTTAAATCATACATTCCATTACGGGTTTCCTTGTCCACTTTACCTGTTTGGCACTGTGTTCCCATATATCCCTTTGGACAGTTGCACTTGCCATGAGTACCGCAGACTCCACCGTTAAGGCAAGGTGCTGCGCAGGTAGCTGTCGACCAAGATTATTATTCATGACTCGTGGGACATAAAAACTACAGTCAAATGATTTTTAATCAAAAGCAATCACTCACGTCTATTGCAGCCATAGCTCGTTCGAGACACTTGAGACCATCCTGGACAGCACAGAAAGGTCGAAGCTGTTAATTCCGTGTAAACTAGCCTGGACCAAAAATATTAATGATAAGTTATTGACTAAGAGGACCCATTCACATAAAAAAAAGTCATAAGAATAAGAAATCCGTAAACGATACCCATTAGGGTGTCCGTTATTTACCAACTTTTGTCGCAACTTTTAGCGATTGTCAGGTGACTTAATAAAAGCGAAAACACATGGTTTTAAAAATGAAAGATGTTTATCGCGAGACGATTCCGAAACACGTCCGTCTCCTTCAAGCCGATCGACCGAACTCCTTCTTGTTTATTATTAACAAAAGAACAATGCTGTTTTGCAACAACGAAACTATACAGAAATATCAAATGCATATGTATAGAAAATAAGTTCAATCGAAATATGCTTCACTTTATTTAATTTTTTGCAGCGCCCCCTAAATTTTTTTTTTATGAGGTAACAAAAATATCAGGCACATATAAACCCTTAATATTCATATTAAACCGTGCCGCAAAGGCGATACATTTCCCGGTTAAATAACATGGGGTTTTGGCACGTTTTACATTTAATTTTTTTTCTCCTGAGCAAGTTAATATACAATGATGAAAGATACACATTTTGTAGGAAATTGAACGCTCTACAAAAAAGCTCTCTAATGATGTTTTGATAAATTCACTGGTTTAAAAGTTATTCAGGGTTAACGTTGAATTAATAGTAATTTTAAATCTTTTTTTTACTTTACAGCAAAATTATCATTATCTACAGCGATTTCTCATTGCTGTATATTAACTTGCTCAGGAGAAAAAAAATTAAATCACCTTTGTGGCATGGCTTAATATTAATGTTATCCGATAAAAAATTTCAAGGCTCTGTAATAAATCAAATATTGAAGATGGAAATTCGACTCAACAAGATAATTTTTTCGAAATTTAATGATTCATAATATGTAGTCATTGATTTTATGAAACGAAATTTTTCTTAGGTTGCAGGGAGAAAGAATGGTAAAAAATCACTTTCCTGTGTTATTTCAATGGGAAAATTTGAAACGCGATGATGGACCTCTAAGAATAAAAATTATGAGCTCCGCTTTTGACAGGATCATTACTAAGATGTATTCTACGATATTTTGAGCGGAGAGCAAAGAAAAAAAAATATCGCCTTTTTTGGCACACTCTAATGGACATTTTATTCTCATGACTTTTTTTTGGGTGAGTGAGTCTCCTCAATAGAATAGTAATTGCTATTGTATTAAATACAATAGTAATTAATATTCTAAGTAATTAAATGCAATAATGACACAGCCGTTTCTGGAAAATATTAATAATGTACTGATTTTAATTTTCATATTCATATGAATCATCATTTACGTCGTTTCCGTCAAATGTTTATTTTTTAAATCAAGAAATTTCAAGGACGGACTTTTTTGTGTTAAACCAAGAATTTCGTGATTGAACATTTTTTCATTAAGCGAAAATTTTGAGGATGAATATTTTTGCATTAGGCGAAGAATTTTTAAAATGAATATTTTTTCATTAGGCGAAGAATTTTAAGAATGAATATTTTTTCATTAGGCGAAGAATTTTACGAATGAATATTTTTTCATTAGGCGAAGAATTTTAAGAATGAATATTTTTTTATTAGGCGAAGAATTTTACGAATGAATATTTTTTCATTAGGCGAAGAATTTTGAGAATGAATATTTTTTCATTAGGCGGAAAATTAAGAAAACAGACGTTTCTGCATAAGACGAATAATTTCAAGACCGCAGAACTGAACGACAGGTAAAAAATATTAATTTTATAATATGAAGCGATACCTGTACTGTCTCGAACGATGATGATGGGCAATGGAATTCGGTGTTTGCCTTGTACAAACTCGTCTCCTGGAAACAATTAAAAGGGAATAATTAGATACTTTGTCGTCTATGTTAATTTATATCTATTTTAATAATGCCGCAAGCCGAAAAAAAAATCCTCGTCTTTCGTTAGCTCCGTCGCTGTCACCTTGCATTTCTCGGTGACGTTAGACTAGAAACGTCCAGTACGCCTAAAATAGAATCGTGCTGCGTACTCATTTGCGTAGGGTGATACATCATTCGTTTAAGGAGATCTAATTGTCTTGACCCTCGCAAAATTGCATTTACTGCAAATGTCCAAGCAACGAATAGCACTTCAGTGGGAACTGCACTATTTATATTCTTGATATAAAATTCTATCTCAAATTTAATGAACGCGAATTTTTCCAGTTTCGTAAAATAAACGATATTTCACTGAATGGTTCTTCTGCTCCATTAATCATTAATAAAATAATGGGTGATGGACGTCTGCTCCATTACTAATTAATAAAATAATGGGTGATGGACGTCTCCTCCATTACTAATTAATAAAATAATGGGTGATGGATGTCTGCTCACTTACTCATTAATAAAATAATGGGTGATGGATGTCTGCTCACTTACTCATTAATAAAATAATGGGTAATGGACGTCTGCTCCATTACTAATTAATAAAATAATGGGTGATGGACGTCTGTTCACTTACTAATTACCAAAATAATGGGTGATGTACGTCTGCTCCATTACTAATTAATAAAATAATGGGTGATGGACGTCTGCTCTATTACTAATTACTAAAATAACGGGTGATGGACGTCTGCTCTATTACTAATTAATAAAATAATGGGTGATGGACGTCTGCTCCATTACTAATTAATAAAATAATGGGTGATGGACGTCTGCTCCATTACTAATTAATAAAATAATGGGTGATGGACGTCTGCTCTATTACTAATTAATAAAATAATGGGTGATGAACTTCTGCTCCGTTACTAATTAATAAAATAATGGGTGATGGACGTCTGCGCCATTACTAATTAATAAAATAATGGGTGATGGACGCCTGCTCTATTACTAATTAATAAAGTAATGGGCGATGGACGTCTGCTCCATTACTAATTAATAAAATAATGGGTGATGGACGTCTGCTCCATTACTAATTAATAAAATAATAAGTGATGGACGTCTGCTCCATTACTAATTAATAAAATAATAAGTGATGGACGTCTGCTCCATTACTAATTAATAAAATAATTAATAGGTAATGGTTCCGAATTCCATTATGCATTTTTAACGTAATGGTTGAAAAAAACGATAGTGCATTAAAAAAAAAATGCATTTTCCTAACTCTGCATTCAATACTTCATACATTTTACGTTTAGGATATTCTCACATTTATTTCCCAGATATTTCACTGAATAGTTCTTCATAAGTGCAGATACTTTCAATTTGTTGGGCTTGCGGTTGGCGTGCATTTGTTAAAAGATTCAAAGTTTACGGTATTTTGAAAATTTTGAAAACTGTCACTTTGCTCTATAACTTACGAAAATCACAAAATATCTGGCAGAAATTTGGTACACAAATGGACTAACATTAAATCGTACTCGGTGGTAAATTTATCGAAAATCGATACAGTAGGTCCAATTTTATTTCAATTTTTAATTTTTTTCGGTCTTTGAAATATTTGTAAGCCATTCAACGAGTGTAAATTCTGAGATATATGCAATTTACGACGTAAATTCGCGATGGGTCATTAACAATAATGAATTTATGTCAAAGAACGAACGGAACGTGATAAAATTTCAACTTTGCGTTAAACAAAAAACCATTGATGCCATGAAATAAGAGATTTATAATTTATCGAAATTCAACTTAAACTTGGTTCACATACGAAAAATCATGGTCGACAAAAATTGGTCAAGCGATTATAGTCTTACGAACTTTTAAATTTTTAGAATAATGATAATTGAGCGTCAACAAGTTTGCAACGTAAACATCACAAATTGCTTTTCCATTATTTGACACAAATGATAGAACTTTTTCTATGAGGAAGTTAAAATTGATAACCATATTTTCTCCTATTTTTAACAATGGATTACAGCTTTTTGTACGCCCGAAATTTCAGAGGAATAAATTTCGATTGGAATTTATAGGTAGCGCTATTCTGATAAAAATTTAATTAAAAATTATAGGAAAAATAATGCCACACTATCGTTTAGTCTCCTCTACATTATTAATTACAAAAGCTCAGAATAAATTTGTTCCCAATCGTGAAAATGAAGATATTACTTCCGTACGCTTAGAATACTTAGATAAAACGGAATATAATGAAAATCGATGTCAGGTCAATGGTCCATTTTCGTTTAAATTATTATAACGATGAGCTGTCGCAGTTATCATGTGCATCCGTAAATCCTAATCTTCGCATTTGCAATATTTTACTGAGTAAATATCGGCCAATTTATTAACCTTGAACTGTCTCAATTTCTCTGCTTTTAGGCAACCATTATTTATAATATGAGATGTCTGCATTGCTATTTGTGCCGATGCTGTCAGTCCAAACAGAACGATATTGGGCCACTTATTTACCGATCGTAAAAGGAATTAGATGATGCACATACAGCAACCACTACATCACGTTGACCGTGAATATTTTTATGGTCCGCATGCGTTAACGCAAGACACATTCACTAGCCGGTAAACCATGAATTTTAAGGGGCAATGAACACTGACAAAGAATTCTTTATTCTTCTCTCATTTTCGTTCGTGCACCCCTAAAATTCCTACAGACTGATGATAAAATTGTAACGAGCCGATATAACAAAGTAAGTATACATATTAGGATGTGTCGAAATTTTTTTTATTTATTTTTACTTTGCATCGTTTTAATTTATAGTTTGTACGTTTAAGCAACTCTTCCCAAAATTTCAGCGCGATAAAAAATCAATAAATCATCAAAAAACTGCAAAAGAAGAAATCATAAAGATTCCAAACAAAATGTCAGATTGGTTCGATTAGCGACATTTTGACATTTTTTCTCGATTTTTCTCCATTTTTGACATTATTTGTAAAATTTGTCACCCAGCCTAAAAAAAATTTCAGACGCTTCATAATTTTTTTCTTTCTTTTTACATTTTTTGATGTTTTGTTGAAATTTTTCTCGATTTTTGGTCAAATTTGACAGGTTTATCAAACGTTCTGAACAAAGCTGATGAATTTTTTTATGTTTCTCTTAAATATTCGATCTAATTCATCATTTTTTTTGTATTTACAAACAAATTTGAAACATCCGGTTATCAGTTGAATGAAATTTCACTTATAATTAAACTTCACGACAGACAATGGCTCCAGAATTTACCTCAATCTTGAAATTTCAATTGAAACTGATCTTACAGGGCGATATTCTGAGTTTCAAAAATTCATAACTAGAAAACTATCGATTTAAACGAAAAATTTGTAAGCACTTTTTCTCTTCCCAATGAATTCAAGTCAAATTTTCCGTAATTCACAATAACTATTATTCCATCCCATCAACCAAATATTCCTTTCGCTGCCCGGAACCGCATATTTTTGATTGGTATTACCAATTTGTTTTCTGAGTGGATAGTTTTTTAAAATAAATTAGTTGAAAAACAAATAGGTTTTCATTTAGTCTAATATTCAACAACTATTGTAGCGAGCTCATCTAGCAGTTATCTCTGTCATATCGTGTGTATACATTTTTATCATTCAACTTTATCATGTAAATTATTTACACACATATTTACATAATTTCTAACTTCAAATTTATAATTTCTAACTTTGAAATTTATAATTTACCACTTTAAAATTTATGATTTCTAACTTTAAGATTTACAATTTCTAACTTTAAAATTTATAATTTCTAACTTTAAAATTTATAATTTCTAACTTTAAAATTTATAATTTCTAACTTTAAAATTTATGATTTCTAACTTTAAAATTTATAATTTGTAACTTTAAAATTTATAATTTCTAACTTTAAAATTTATCATTTCTAACTTTAAAATTTATCATTTCTAACTTTAAAATTTATAATTTATAATTTCTAACTTTAAAATTTATAATTTCTAACTTCAAAATTTACAATTTCTAACTTCAAAATTTACAATTTCTAACTTTAAAATTTATAATTTCTAACTTCAAAATTTACAATTTCTAACTTCAAAATTTACAATTTCTAACTTCAAAATTTACAATTTCTAACTTTGAAATTTCTAATTTCTAACTTTAAAATTTATAATTTCTAACTTTAAAATTTATAATTTCTAACTTCAAAATTTATAATTCTAACTTTACAAGCGTACGAAAAGTTTAACTTTATTCATCTTCTGTTGATGATTTCTAATGTCGAAAAATATATTTATTGTACGCCATACAGATCAATATCCACACTGAACGATTCGAAATAAATCTCAAAATATGTATAGCCAGAATGATCGAAACTGAGTGACGTATCATTCCACTCAAAGATTTGATTTATCATCGAGGGCGGGACGTCGTAATGAGATCTATCGAAAAATGTTGACAACTCAAACGCTCGTCAGTGGCATTTAAACCGCGAATGTAACAGAAATGATGCACCATGAACTGTCCATCGTTGGACTTGTCGACAATCTGATATATTCCCCACAAACGAACGCTGACATAGGTCGGAAGGTGGGATTCTCAGCATTGGACGTTGCGTTTACGTTCAGGTCTGCACGACTTATAAATATACACGTGCATTATATACACAGAAACTCAAACGAGACTGTATATACGCATCGCAAACGTAAACGTAAACATGAGCTCGAATCCTGAGAATTTCACCCAATGGCACTTTCTAATTGGGAATGTTTTCTTCAATGTCACCTCAGCTAAATATCCGGCGGTTTCAACAGGAAACATTCATCCTCTTGTAGAAAAAAATGGCGAATCAAAAGTCGAAATATCGCAAACCGAACCTTTCTAGCATTCTGATTGGTTGACGATGGCTTCGACATAACGCCAACTTCAGACTGTTATAATCGCCGTAGAATCACGTGTGGCGCGCTTTTTGAATTGTTCTTCTTTCGCAATTGTGAAATAGGATACGTATTTTTTCCGAAAACTGAGTTTCTTTTCTATCTTTCATTTTTCTTCGTAAAAAAAATACATGGCACGTCGAAAGTCGATTATATCGAAAACTTGAAGCTGATATAGATTCACGTAAAGTCATGAATACATTACAGTTTTCTATGAAACGAGGTATGACACGAATCGAATTTTTTGCAATACAAATCATTTTTTTTTAAATATTCTTTAATATTCGCATTTCGCTATTGTGAAATAGGATACGTATTTTTTCCGAAAACTGATTTTCTCTTCTATCTTTCATTTTTCTTCGTAAAAAAAATACATGGCACGTCGAAAGTTGATTATATCGAAAACTTGAAGCTGATATAGATTCACGTAAAGTCATGAATACATTACAGTTTTCTATGAAACGAGGTATGATATGAATCGAATATTTTGCAATACAAATCAATTTTTTTAAATATTCTTTAATAATCGCATTTTGCGATACGAGAAGCGCCAAGAATTAATTTTCAATAATCGCCGATTTTCAAACAATATTAATTAAGTAATTGCGATAAAAACGAATTATCGAAAATAAACGCATTTCTGGAGAAGCTCTGATCAAAGAGCGAAACGTAAACAGAAACTGTATCGTTATTAAAGAGGTACAATACGACTTTCAAACTCATATCAGTGCTACATTTTCGTTCGATGATTTATATAAACTGTAATGTCCTCAAAATAATTTTTAAAAAAGTAATATTTGTTAAGTTTAATAAAAACTCTAAACTTAACAGTTATACCTTTAAATTCAATCAATTTGCTATTACTATTTACCGTGCTGAGCTTAGAAGGTCACCAATTGGGTGATTTACCTTATATTTGCAACGTTTTGAACGAAAATTGCATAAATCCTGCAATATTTCAAAAGTATTTCGAACATGTTGACAATATTTCCGCAATATTCTATTATTGCAATGAAATATTTGGCGAATAATGTAGACATTTTTTTGTGCCATGTGTAAACTGAAGATTGGCCAGTACATGCACTGAGAGAAAAATATGGTTAATCTAAAAAAAATTAGATGTTAGACTTACGATAATATGACTATAAACTATAGTTCTCAGGAGACACTTCTATGTTTTATGGTTACAGCAAATATAAGAAAATAATTGGATCAACCATTAAGGTTGGAGAGAGAATTAAACAAAATTTACGAACAGTTCTCGATGAGATATAAATCTGAAAAAAATCGAGCGTATAGAAAAAGTTGAAAAGGTTGTTTTGGCATAATAATAATTAAAAAACGTTATTGACAAATTACTTAAATAAATAATAGTGCACCAAATTACCCGGCAACCTAACTTTTTTTTGTTATGTAAAATATTTGTTTATTTTTCTGAATACGTATGTATTTTTTTCAGATTTTTTTCTGATTTTCAATTTTACACTTGGAAAAAACGGCCATTTTCAAACATCAGATAAAATTCTAAAAAAATCCACACGTATTCAGTAAAATAAAAAAATCATGTTCATAACAAAAAAAATCAGGTTGCCGGGCAATTTGTTGCACAATGATTTATTTCAGTAATTTGTTAATAACATTTTTCAATTATTATTATGCCAAATTAATCTCTTCGTACGATTAACAATTGAACAGCACTTAAATGATTAAAGTCCTCCTATGTATGGTCTGACGTAGTATAAGTTCGAGGGAGAATTAAACAAAACTTACGAACAGTTCTCGATGAGATAAAAATCTGAAAAAAATCAAGCGTATAGAAAAAGTTGAAAAGGTTATTTTGGCATAATAATAATTAAAAAATGTTATTGACAAATTACTTAAATAAATAATAGTGCACCAAATTACGCGGCAACCTAACTTTTTTTTGTTATGTAAAACATTTGTTTATTTTTCTGAATACGTATGTATTTTATCAGATTTTTTTCAGATTTTCAATTTGACACTTGGAAAAACGGCCATTTTCAAACATCACATAAAATTCTTAAAAAATCCAAACGTATTCAGTAAAACAAACAAATCATGTTCGTAACAAAAAAAAATCAGGTTTTCGGGCAATTTTTTGCACAATTATTTATTTCAGTAATTTGTTAATAAAATTTTTCAATTATTATTATGCCAAATTAATCTCTTCAGCATCTTTCATATAGTTGATTTTTTTCAGATTTTTATTTCTTCGAAAACAGTTCGTAATTCTGTCTCGATTTCGCTCGAACTTATACGATACCAGACAATACAGAAGGACTTTAATATAATTCCCAGGAGGAACGTCTATATTTTATGGTTATAGCAAATATAATTATAGTAGCCATTATCATAATAGTTTCAAGAACTAGTCTAATAGTTTCGAACATGCCGTTTTGTTGCATATACGATTTCAACGGTTTATTTTTCAATAACCTTGCAAGTATCGTTTATTGAACCATATTATCATCGCTTCAACCATAAAACATTGCAAGCCTTCCTATATTCGTTTTGCCATATGAAATCGTTAAATAAACGATATGCTTTTCTCTCAATGTGCATGGCATTGGAATTTGAGCTGATTCGGTTCAGAGGCTTACGAGTATCATGATTTACCATGAAACCGTTGCGTCACACAATGACTGACTACCTCAATTTTGGTATAATTGTACTGCCATGTCTGGTACTGTGTAGTTACAGTTTATCACTTTTCTTTCTTATTCTCCTTATTGCACAGAAGCTCTTTTCTATACTCGCTACCTAACCAGGCACTTGGTTTATCACAGAACTGCCAACTACTGCGTCTCATTCGATTGACACGTAAAAAGTGGTTTATACAAGTGGTTAAGATCCATTGATGTTTAAGAAAGTTATCATTGATTCAATAAATTAAAAATCAAATTGCGACATGAAAGGTAAAAGAAAGAATGTGGAAAAAATAGTAAATATTGAGATCACATTATCTCATGGCGCTCAAAAATCATATTTTAAATTATAGAATCAGTGTGAATTTTTTCAGATTTTTTAAAACGACGTTTTTTAAATTGGTCTTTTTACAGCATGAATTCCTGACTTTTTATACTCTGAAAATCGTGCTGTTTGATTTTCGCGTTTGTAAAATTACTTTTCAGCGGCGTAGTTTATAATAGAAACGTGGTCGAGAATGGAAGCATTTACATAAGTTAAATACAAAATAAACCGTGGCAATAGGAAAATCAGGATGCAACGATCGGCGAAGTATCGGTAGACTTCTTGATTTGTTGACGTCGTAATCGTTGTCGATGGATAAGGATATAGAAAATTGCATTTTTTATCGCAATCGACAACATTAACTATTATCGGCATATCGTATCGATCGGCTCTGATCATGAAGTGTGGTAGAAAATGTTGAAAAACTCAGATTTAATTAATCTATCAACACTTCGCGTCAAAATTATTGTGTACAGCATGAATTCCGGACTTTTTTTATTCTGACAATCGTGCTGTTTGGTTTTCGCATTTGTAAAATAACTTTTCAGCGACGTAGTCGATAATAGGAACGTGGTCGAGAATGGAAGCATTTACATGAGGTAAATGAAAAAAAAAAAAACCCCCCATGGCAATAGGAAAACCAGGATGCAACGATCGGCAAAGTATCGGTAGACTTCATCATAGCCGTCGACGACGTACTTCTTGATTTGTTGACGTCGTAATCGTTGTCGATGAATAAGGATATAGAAAATTGCATTTTTGTTCGCAATCGACAACATTAACTATTATCGGCATATCGTATCGATCGGCTCTGATCATGAAGTGTAGTAGAAAATGTTAAAAAACTCAGATTTAATTAATCTATCAACACTTCGCGTCAAAATTGTTGTGTACAGCATGAATCCCAGACTTTTTTTATTCTGACAATCGTGCTGTTCGATTTTCGCATTTGTAAAATTACTTTTCAGCGACGTAGTCGATAATAGAAACGTGGTCGAGAATGGAAGCATTTACATAAGATAAATGAAAAAAAAAACAAAAAACCATGGCAATAGGAAAACCAGGATGCAACGATCGGCAAAGTATCGGTAGACTTCATCATAGCCGTCGACGACGTACTTCTTGATTTGTTGACGTCGTAGTCGTTGTCAGTGGATAAGGGTATAGAAAATTGCGTTTGGCCGTGTCGCTTGTCATGTTGGCGAAACGCGACTGAACGTTAACTATCGCAACAACGAATCGCTTCACCGCGCGAACGCTACGTCGAGGGTCTTTCTTCGCTTTTCTTTGTGCAGAGCGGGTGCAAGCGATCGTGAAGCTAAGACGTCTGACTCACAGTCGCGGGCGAATATGCTCACACTCAGGTTCGCCACCAGCCGCAACAGCAGCACCAATATACAGGGAGGACACGGTGAAACTAGACAGCGCAAATGCGCTTGCGCGTCAAACCGACGGTTCCCACTCTTTGCGTGCAGACCGAGTAGTAAATAAACCTTGGTTTCTGGCGTCTGCCCTACCAGCTCAGGTAACGTCCCTTGCCCCTACCTCTACCCTTACTGGCCCATTCCGATGGCGCGTGGGGACACAGTCGCCGCTCGGATGAGACACACTGGCGGCCGTAGGCAGTAGCCAATCAGGCTTCCTAAATTCTCACGGAGCCGCATTGGACTGTCTAGTTTCACCGTGTCCTCCCTGTATACAAAATCTACCTCTACTAGTGCGTCAGCGTGCGCACTGCGAGGTCTTTTGCCTTCTCCATTCCAGAAAGAAAAAGAAAAGTACTCCAGCCTGAAAAGAATTCACTTCTGTAATGACGAATGCGATATTTGCGTAATGTGGATTGGAATAAAAGAATTTAAATCCACAAACACAATTAACGCTGAATAATACAATGATTGCAATCTTAATTAGTCCCAATCGGGATACAAACTGAGAGAAAAATCTGGTAATTCAGAAAATATTATAGTTGGACTGACGATAATCTAACTATAAACTGTAATTCCCAGGAGGAACGTCTATATTTTATGGTTATAGCAAATATAAGAAAATAGTTTGATCTACCACTAATATAATTCCTAACGTCTATATTTTATGGTTATAGCAAATATAAGAAAATAGTTGGATCAACCACTAATATAATTCCTAGGAGGAACGTCTATATTTTATGGTTATAACAAATATAAGAAAATGGTTGGATCTACCACTAATATAATTCCTAGGAAAAACGTCTATATTTTATGGTTATAGCAAATATAATTATAGAAGCAATTATTAAAATGATAATAGTTTCAAAAACTATTCTAATAGGTGCAAATATGCCGTTTTGTTGCACATACGATTTCAACGATTGTTTCCAATAACCTTGCAAATATCGTTTATTGAACCATATTATCATCGCTTCAACCATAAAACATTGCAAGCCTTACTATATTCGTTTTACCATATGAAATCGTTAAATAAACGATATGCTTTTCTCTCAGTGCAGACACTGAGAAAAAAAATCTTTGAATTAACTACATTGACGTAAACTCCGTATATTCGCGGTAATTAAATCATATTGGTTATACCAACTAAAAATCCATTTGCATGTAGATGTACGCCGATTTAGTTCATTGTAAAAAAAATCTCAGTGGGGTATATAATGCCTTTTATTTTAATTATGCTATTTTATAGATACGGACTCATACGAATCCTGTTGAAATTAATGTAAAGTAACTATGAAAATTCGAATATACACAATCTACCATTACTAGTGCATCAGCGTGCATACTGCGCGGTGCATATAAAACTTGCTGAAAAGATTGATTTCGCATAATAATAATCCCAACATCTTATTAACAAATTGGTAAAAAAAACAATTATTCAACAAACAATCAGTCAACCTAATTTTTTTTCTAATGAAAATGATATGTTAATTTATTTGAATGCGTACGAATTTTTTCAGTTTTTTTTCTTTATTTTGATTTTCATTTTTTTCATTTTGAAAAATGCGCAGAATATAACAAATTTTGGATATGCGTTTTGCAAAAAAATCTTGAGTGTAGTAGATGGTTTTATGCCGAGAACACATATCCAAAATTCGTTATTTCGCGCACATTTTTGAAAAAAAAAAAAATCAAAATCAAAATAAAGAAGAAAATCTGAAAAAATTCATACGCATTCAAATGAACTAACATATAATTTTCATTAGAAAAAAAGTTAGGTTGACTGATTGTTTGTTGAACAATTGATATTTTCAGAAATTTGTTAATAACATTTTGGAACTGTTACTATGCAAAATTTATCTTTTCAGCACGTTTAATATCAATTTTTTCCGATTTTTATACCATAGGGAAATAATCAAAATTTTCTCTAAAACTCACGATTGGCAGAACTGTACGTATCATAAATCCTTAATTCGCATAAGATATTCCAATAGTTGCAATCCCAATCTGCTTCAATTGGGACACAGGATATATGATCGCATCCATTCTTATAACGCGGTTCCATAGATACAAACACAAATGAATCCTATGAAATGGAATCCAAATTAACCATAAAAATTTGAAACGTCGAATTTCGACGTATCCACATATTCACTTGGTGCCAATTAATTTCTATGTGATTCAGTTCACACGGTTTCAAGCTGGACGGGATATCTGGAATGCTGAGAAAGTCATTCATTCCATGCTGACATTCACATAAGAAATATGCCATAAAGTAAAAGTATGCAATACAAATCGAACTATGCTTGTTAATACACGTGCTGTGGAATGCAACGCGCTTTACGAACTTGCGAATTTGCATAGTAGATTGTGGCGGTAAAGCCGTTCACCCTTATTGTAAGAGATCTTGAAGTGATATGGAAACTACACGAAGTCTCGTTTCACCGGAAAAAATTAATAGCGTTGTAAACTGCAGTGACGTGACAGGCGAAAATGATCAGCATCAAGAAACGTGATAGCGTCATGAGGCCAGTCCAATTTACTAAGACACGACAAAAACTTCTGCCTTTTAACCGCTTCCTGATAATAGTTTATTGACATCTTCAACAATTGTAGCTCCTTGCTTAGATACCTTAAATGCGATTAGATAAATTTCGTTCATAATCTGCCGATAAAGGCAGAAATAAATTCTACAGCTTTATGACTAGTGCTTGTACTTTAGCAGAAATTCGAGCTACACGAATTATCCGGACTTGACGGATCCGATACTTCAAATCCGGATATTACTTTAAAGCGAAAACTAATCCGGATTGGATTAGTTTGCGTAGCTCGAGTATCCGGATACCCAAACTGTATCCGGATTACTCAGTAACTCGAACTACATGGATTACCCGGTTACTCGAACTGTTCGGAGTGTCTGAGTACTTTTTAGTAGTTTCTCAGTACTAACTACTAACTAACTTCTAACTTTTGAGTAACTTCTGACTTTTTATTAATTTTTTACTTTTGACTAACTTCTGACTTTTAAGTAACTTCTCACTTTCGACTAACTTTTAACTGACGTATAATTAATTTTTAACTAACTTTTGACTTTCGACTAACTTCTGACTTTTGAGTAACTTCTAACTTTCGACTAACTTTTAACTAACGTTTAATATATATACGTATAAATTTTGACTAACTTCTGACTAACTTCTAACTTTTCACTAAGTTATAACTTTTCACTAACTTATAACGTTTAATTAATTTCAAACATTTGAATAACTTTTGACTAACCTTTGTGTAATTTTTTACTAACTTTTGACTACCTAATGATGAACTTCTAACTTTTAAAAGTCAGAAGTTAGTGGAAAGTCGGATGTTACTGAAACGTTACTCAAAAGTTAGTAAGAAGATAAAAGTTAGTCAAATGTTATAAATTCGTTAAAAGTCAGAAGTTAGTGAAGAGTTGGAAGTTATTCAAAGTTAGGAGTTAATCAAAATTTAGTCAAAAGTTATAAGTATGCTAAAAGTTAGTCAGCAGTTAGAAACAAGCTGAAAGTTAGTCAAAAGTTATAAGTAAGCTAAAAGTTAGTCAAAAATCAGAAGTAAACGAGAAGTTAATCAAAAGTCAGAAGTAAGCTAAAAGTTCGTCAAAAGTTAGAAGTAAGCTAAAATTTAGTCAAAAATTATAAGTAAGCAAAAAGTTAGTCAAAAGTTATAAGGAAACTAAAATTTAGTCAAAAGTTATAAGCAAACTAAAATTTAGTCAAAAGTTAGAAGTAAGCTAAAAGTTAGTAAAAAGTTAAAAGCAAACTAAAAGTTAGTCAAAAGTTATAAGCAAACTAAAATTTAGTTAAAAGTTATAAGTAAGCTAAAAGTTAGTCAAAAGTTAGAAGTAAGCTAAAAGTTATAAAAGAAACAGGCCGCAAATGACTATTGCTAAGTTTTACAGGTATCCGGATAGTTCGAGGTGTTCGGTTACTCAGATAGCTCGGGTAGATCATATGTTCGGATTCCAAGTATCAAATTTTATTATCCGGATATCCGAACATGTTCGGATACCCGTGAAACCCGGCTTGATGTCAGAGTCCTACTTGTGACGGCCCTGCATAGCATATAAGTAGACGATCCCACAGCCCCTATTTACGACACATCTCGATTCTCCACATCCTTGATTCTCCACTCGTTCTATTGTACACGCTCCTTTTACGATACGTCTCGATTGTCTATATTCCCGTTACTCGACAACCCGATGGTCCATGTGCAATTTTTTAAAAGTTGAATACTAAACGTTCAGTTGTCTAGATATTTCAGATTGTACTAAATTTTAGTACAACATATCCTGTTTCTTCATGTCCGGATACTAAATAATATTTTTACACCACATCTCGATACTTTACGCCGGAAGAAATATAGAAATTATATAAATAAGTGTACATACATGACACGAATAACTGGATTTAAAAAATTTGTTCTTGATGATATCAAGTTTTTGCTCGAAGAATCTTTTTGTTTATTTTAGCAAACAAATTGTGGCCTTTGTAGTTTATACACAAGTACGGAAATAATTAGTACAACTGGAAATTGTCCATGTGCAATTTTTTAAAAGTTGCATACTAAACGTTCAGTTGTCTAGTTATTTCAGATTGTACTAAATTTTAGTACAACATATCCTGTTTCTTCATATCCGGATACTAAATAATATTTTTACACCACATCTCGATACTTCACGCCAGAAGAAATATATTATATAAATAAGTGTACATAGATGACACGAATAACTGGATTTAAAAAATTTGTTCTTGATGATATCAAGTTTTTGCTCGAAGAAACTTTTTGTCAATTTTAGCAAATAAACTGTGGCTTTTGTAGTTTACACACAAGTACGGAAATAATTAGTACAACTGGAAATTGTCCATGTGCAATTTTTTAAAAGTTGAATACTAAACGTTCAGTTGTCTAGATATTTGAGATTGTACTAAATTTTAGTACAACATATCCTGTTTCTTCATATCCGGTTACTAAATAATATTTTTACACCTCATCTCGATACTTTACGCCAGAAGAAATATATTATATAAATAAGTGTACATACATGACACGAATAACTGGATTTAAAAAATTTGTTCTTGATGATATCAAGTTTTTGCTTGAAGAAACTTTTTGTCAATTTTAGCAAACAAATTGTGGCCTTTGTAGTTTACACACAAGTACGGAAATAATTAGTACAACTGGAAATTGAACAAATTGTATTGATGCAATTAACAAAAAATAATTGTGTGATCGTTTGTAAATAACATTTTTCTGTTTTACAGTACAAAAATTTCCATTGAATGTTGCTTTATGGAAGAAAAAATGCATTCTGTCATATTCTAATTATGCTGAGGATATAAAAAATTTTTTAGTACATTTCAAAGTCCAAAGGTATTTTCGCCCAATTTGTGTGCAACAATATTTTTTACGTCGTGGTAATTGTTAACACATTCTAAAGCGAATTGTTTCTGCTCGTTTGTAAATAACAATTTTTTGTTTACAGTACAAAAATTTCCATTAAATGTTGCATTATGGAAGAAAAAAATGTATTCTGTCATATTCTAATTATGCTGAAGATATAAAAAATTTTTTAATACATTTCAAAGTCCAAAGGTATTTTCGCCCAATTTGTGTGCAACAATATTTTTTACGTCGTAGTCATTGTTGAGACATTCCAAAGCGAATTGTTTCTGCTTTGTAACATGATACGTGAAAACAAGAAGTTTGCAAGGGTGTAAAAAATGACTGACATCTAACGGATAAGAAACACTCAACAACACAGATATTTTTATCGGACATTGGCACAATAACCTTATTTCGTCTCGCGCAAAGTCGCTTACTTTTTAACTCTGACTCGTGAGCACATCCAGTTTCATTACTCCCTTGGGAGAAAATTGATTTATTTCTACACCGCGGATTTTTGAAAATTGTACTGCACATGCATATTCTTCATGATTAGGAATGATCAACAATCTATGCGTCCTTGTTGCAAGCACAAAATGTTGTTCTTTTTTTAACGATATCGAAAAATAACCATCGTATGCTAAATGTGATTTTCGATTCAAGTGATTTTGTAGAAACTTCAACAAACTTCACTCTTGACAAAAATCTCCGTCCCTTGTTTTTATGCTATTTCAGCCATTCGCTATTTTGATCATTCGCTATTTTGACCCCCACGAAAATGTCCTTTTCGAAATCATTGTGCACTGAGAGAAAAGCATGTCGTTTATTTAACGATTTCATATGGTAAAACGAATGTAGGAAGGCTTGCAACGTTTTATCGTTGAAGCGATGATAATATGGTTCAATAAACGATACTTGCAAGGTTATTGGAAACAAACGTTAAAATCGTATACGCAACAAAAGTGTATATTTGAAACTATTAGAATAGTTTTTGAAACTATTAGAATAGTTTTTTAAACTATTAGAATAGTTTTTTAAACTATTAGAATAGTTTTTTGAACTATTAGAATAGTTTTTTAAACTATTAGAATAGTTTTTTAAACTATTAGAATAGTTTTTGAAACTATTAGAATAGTTTTTTAAACTATTAGAATAGTTTTTTAAACTATTAGAATAGTTTTTGAAACTATTAGAATAGTTTTTGAAACTATTAGAATAGTTTTTGCAACTATTAGAATAGCTTTTGAAACTATTAGAATAGTTTTTTAAACTATTAGAATAGTTTTTGAAACTATTAGAATAGTTTTTGAAACTATTAGAATAGTTTTTGAAACTATTAGAATAGTTTTTGAAACTATTAGAATAGTTTTTGAAACTATTAGAATAGTTTTTGAAACTATTAGAATAGTTTTTAAACTATTAGAATAGTTTTTTAAACTATTAACATTTTGATGATTGCTACTATAATTATATTTGCTATAAACATAAAATATAGACGTCTCTCCTGGGAATTATATTAATGGTCCATCCAACTATTTTCTTATATTTGGTATAACTATAAAACATAGACGTGTCTCCTGAGAACTATAATTTATAGTTAAATTATCGTCAGTCCAACTATATTATTTTCAGAATTATCAGATTTTTCTCTCAGTGCGATATTTCAGTGAAATCGATTTTAAACAAATCAATCCCCTCAATTCCCTAGAGTTAATTAAACCTTTCCTCGCGGTGTAAACTCTTCGTTTGATCGTTACATGGGTTCAGGAGTTTTGGGTCCTATAGCAACGTCCACGTAGACCCTACAGCAACTGGGCCCAGCACTGAAGAGCAGCTCCGTGGAATTCAAGACGGGTGAAAGAATCCCTCGGGCGAATATCTGCATAAATTTATTCTCGAAGTCCACGATTGCAAAGGACATTCCCTACATGATGTCTCAGCAAATATTGTTGTACGAGCATCAGATTTGGAGAATCTGTTCATCGATCAGAATTAACGAAAAAAAAATCAGGGAAGATCATAGAAATATTTCAATACAAACAACATCCGAACCCGCACTAATTTTTTTTTTTCGGGTTTTAAGTTTCTTTGCATATTTAGTTGAGCGCAGAAGTTAAATTTAATGAGTAGTTTTATACAATACATTTGGAAATCCGAAAACTTCGTAGCTTATGAATATGATGAAAATTTGAAATAAAAAAAATGAGGTAGCATAACATTTTTCCGAACATTTCTCAAGTCTTACGAACACAAAAGTTTATGCAGTGCTATGAATAATTCGATCAGCACTGAATCGGCTGAACATTTAAAAAATCCTTTTAAAAATTATCTCAATGATTTTTTCATAAAACATCATCGAACAACTCACAGCCTTCGTAATAATTACGTTTGAAACTTTACCAAATTTTAGCTCTCTCTAAGAGATTTTAAAGGGGGAAAATGATGTGGAAGTAATAATTGCCGACATTTCTACTTTGCAGGTGTAAAAAAAAACTGTAGACATGCAAGGGATGGTATCGTATCATTCCGTCATCTTTGTCGGGTCAGGTACGAACATATATTACTAATATGCATCTTTTTGTTTGGATAAAAATATGCTAACATTTTTTTATCATTTTACAGGCGGACTGACATGAATCAACTTGGATGATAAGTACGAAAACTCAAACGACCGGAAGTGATGCTTTTTGGCTCACTTTCGGTTGAATTTCCGCACGAGGCAACAATTTTTTATTCATATAACCAGGTTTTATGTAACTTTGAAAAACCTTAAAAAACGTATACGACAGATATACTGCTTAATTGTTTTCCAAACATTTGTGGAATAGAAATGAATTTGCTTCTTCATAGAATGAATGTAGAACCAAAAACAGATTTTAAAAAATTTCAGTTATCCGGCTGAAACTTCGTATTTAAATTGGACAAAATGATGCGAACTTTGGTATTTAAATTGGACCGAATTGTTCCGGCTTTTTGAGATATTACAATTTTCGAAATATGTAATTTCGATTTGCTCTAATTGAGGTAGAATTTGAACAAAATGACCAAAATTTTCACACAAAAAAAATAACATTCAGTGCTGCTTCGTACTAAATTTTTAACGCGATTTTTAAGTTGTAAGAAAAATTTACTTTTGCTCCAATTCAGTTAAAGTTTCAACAAACCGACTAAAATTTCCGACACAAGAAAAAATAAAATTTACCTCTGCTTCGCACCAAAGTTTGTTGACCATCGGCGAAGCAGTTCAAATTTTACATAATTTTGAATTTTTCAAAAAACTCAAAATCACGTAAAAATATAAAATATATTTTCATGACTCAAATTCCTATGAATTAACATTTCACGAATGTATTTAAAAAACGAGGATGCAAATTAGAACTCAGCACATTGCTTAGTCAATAATCATCATCTTTCAAAAAGCTTCCTTTTTAAGTAAATGCATTTCCTCATTCTCGCCTTCGCGAAATATCAAAATTACTGACTAAGCAACATACAAAATTGTACTTTCTATTGCATTCATGAATATTTAAAACAGCGAATTCGGAAACTACGAACGTCCAAATCTACAATGATCATCATTATGAAATTCGCTATTTCAGCCATTCGATATTTCAGCCTCCATCTCATTAAAACGCATTCAAAATAGCGACCGATAAAAATGGCAAATACCAAAAAAAGAGAATACCATAATCATGAACATTCTCCATTTAGACGTTCCTTATTTTTAAATTCGCTATTTTAGCCATCCGTTATTTTCTTCATTCGCTATTGTGACCCCTAATCGTATTCACATCAGTTACTACGTTTTCACCTATATGAACGGCAGGGGACCGACTCTACACCTCCCAAGTCGACACGAAGACATTTATTCGTTCTCGCGTAAAACCGACGTCGTTTAGTGCTAGGTATAGAGTTGTTTCGCGTTAAGTTGCATGCCTGTAAAGTGATTCTGTGTCGACTATTTGTGCACTCTCCGAAAACATCGCATTACAGCAAGAACGGATTCATTTTATGGTTAATCCATTTATCGGAAAATGAATTACTCTTTACTGCAAACTACATAATTTAGCGCTAAGATTCTGCAGCGTTTCCTCCAAGGCGAAAAGAACGTTTGTTGAAAATTATAATGACTATTGTAAGTAAAAGGAAATTCTCTATTTCCAAACCTGTGACTGTGACTGTGTTCAAACTTGAATGAAAGTAGATGAGATTAACATATATATGAGAGGAATTTCTGATCAATTTAATAAGATTTGCCACTCCTGAATATAATTTCGAATCGATCGGACAATCCTCTTTTACCGAGAGGAAAGTTTGTGCTCGCCAATATCTAACTCACGCATCTCCATAGTAACGAAGATAAATAAGCGAAGAAAACGTCAACAGCCGTACTAGAGACTTCGCAAAAAAAAATGGCAAGCGCAACCTTCGCCTCCTACTAAGCGATGGACTATTTCTTGAAAGGGCAACGATTCTCTTCGATAGTTTTTCAGGAACTAGCCGGTGATTCAAGATACAGTTGTTTTTCTTAATATTTTCTCCCTTCATATTATTTGCTGCAAATGACAATCCACTTGACTCAAGCGGATCTTCTTGTATCAAAAGCATTCAATTTCGTATGCTATAGTAAGTTCGAAATAGCTTTCGCGTTTGATGCGATTGAAATGATCGTTTTGGATCAAGTTGATATACTTCAAGAGTCTATTATTCTAACGATAAAGGGAATTCTTCTTAGGCCTGAGATAAGAAGTATTTCTTCTTAAGTGAAATGGTTTCTATTTCCTCCAAGAATAATTTTTGCAGAGTGCACTCTGAAAAAATTATTCTTGGAAGAAATAGAAACCGTTTCACTTAAGAAGAAATACTTTTTATCTCAAGCCTAAGAAGAATTCCCTTTATCGTTAGAATAATAGACTCTTGAAGTAGATCTGCTTGATCCAAAACGATTATTTTATTTGCCTCAAACGCGAAAGCTACTTCGAACTTACTGAAAAAATTATTCTTGGAAGGAATAGAAAGCGTTTCACATAAGAAGAAATGCTTCGTATCTCAGGCTTAAGAACACAGTCAACCTGCGGTAACTGTGAAGAGAATTCGGTTTGGAGATAGAGAATTTCCTTTTACTACTTATAATAGATATAATTTTAAACAAACGTTCTTTTCGTCTTGGAGGAAACGCTGCAGAATCTTAGCGGCAAATTATGTAGTTTGCAGTAAAGGGTCATTAATTTTCCGATAAATGGCTTAACCATAAAATGAATCCGATCTTGCTGTAATGCGATGTTTTCGGAGAGTGTGTGTAGACGTAAATGTGGATCTTCATGTCGACTTGGGAAGTGTAGAGTCGGTCCCCTACCATATGAACCCCCAAATTTTGCCGAATCAAAACCCATTAAATCCACTACAAATCGTTAGAATATATACAACAAATATCCCTCACCCTGCATGATGCTTAGTATAACTGGGCGTTTCAGCAGTGGCAACGAGTCCATAACCCGCTGTGGGATTCTCGAGTATCCTCGTGGGATTGTAATCGAAATTGTGACGATGGTAACCGGCAAAAGCTACGGCCCTGGTGCCCGAGTACTTTGCCACAGCGAGTGCGGTCAGTTTTTCAGACCCGTTGCTACCTTCCCTCGTATCGTCGCCGCTGTAGCTGCTGCCGTTCATCTTCGTCGTTCTCGCGATCTTCGTTTCGATGAAATCCCCGTTCGTAACTCTAACAGGTAAAGAACTTCTCTGAAACCCGCTGTGTCTCGAGGACTCGTTCCCAGAACGTGCGAATAATCCATCGTCGTAAAAATTTCTTCTTCTTTCTCTCGCCTCAGCCTCGTAACGACTTCTCGAATTTCTCGACGAACTATCGTGCGGAATTGGCGCTCCTGAAGAATGAACATCAGACCTTGAGGAACGCTGCTGAGGATCGTGTTTACCGTGGATCCGATTGTTGCCGTCTCGTTCGTGTCTCTCGCGAGATAAGTGACTCACTGACGACCCCTCACGGTGACTGAACCAAGCAGAAGGCCAAGAAGGACGATGAGACGATGCTCGGTGGTTTTCGAGATCCAGAGGCAACGAAGTTCCTTCAGCTCGGGGGATAATCGCAACGAAAATGGAGAGAAGCACTGCGGCACGAAAAATAGTTCTACAAGTCATTGTAGGACTATTGTAGTTTTCTCTGGCTTTTGTTCTGACCGAAGAGTATTTTGTTTATTTGTTTAACAGCCTGTAGAGTTGTTTTTGTGGTGTATGTTTGTTTCACATGGTCACGGAGTTTTTGGTTTATGGTTTATTAGTAGTTTTTTTTTTTTTTTATTAACTCGATTATCGTCAATGAGATCGCGTGTTTGTTTCTTTGGTAGCCAACAGGGGGAGCGAAGAGAGGATTGTGGGGAATACGATGAACGCGCGGCGGAGGACGCGCGGTTTTCGGTGTGTGCAAAATTGTCCGAGGGCAGTGGAGGCACTACTGAGCCTGCGAGAAACACGAGACACAACGCGAGCTCTCCTCGCGGAGGTCTCTCTCCACGTGCTTGAGCTGTCCGTGTTCTCTTCCCCACCCTTTCTGACGATCAACAACGCGCCCCGCGGCTTCGTGCGAGCTCACGTGTGCGCACGTTGCCTCGCGGTATGTACGAGGCATTCCACATGACATCAGGAGGCCGAGGAAAAAAAAAAAAATTGAAAAATGGTCAAAAATCAGGTTCGGTGGTTATAATAGATACACCAAATTTTAATTTTTTAGAAATTTTTTATGGTTAAATATGCGATATTTTTCATTTTTTATTTAACCTATGATATCTCGGGAACGATTAATCGTATAGTTATCTTAGAAAAACGAAAATGTGCGTTTTTTAACGTGTGCGCACGTTGCCTCACGGTATGTACGAGGCATTCCACATGACATCAGGAGGCCGAGGAAAAAAAAAAATCGAAAAAATGTCCAAAAATCAGGTTCGGTGGTTATAATAGACACATAAAATTTTAATTTTTTTGAAATTTGTTCTGGTTAAATATGCCATATTTTTCATTTTTCATTTAACTTATGATATCTCGGGAACGATTAATCGTATCGTTATCTTAAAAAAACGAAAATGTCCGTTTTTTAACGTGTGCGTACGTTGCCTCACAGTATACGAGGCATTCCATATGACTTCAGCCACCAAAAAAAAAAAAAAAATCGAAAAAATGTCCAAAAATCAGGATTGGTGGTTATAATAGATACACCAAATTTTAATTTTTTTTTTAATTTTTCTGGCTAAATATGCCATATTTTTCATTTTTCATTCAACCTATGATATCTCGAAAACGATTAATTGTATCGTCATCTTAAAAAAAACGAAAATGTGCGGTTTTTCAAGGCCCACAAGAAAATAATTAATTCCGAATTAATTGTGTAATTTCAGACTATATTTTACTACAAATTAATGAAATTTTTTTTTTTTTGTGAAAAGGACTTCGTAAAATGGCATCGAAAAAATTGTTGCCAATTGTGTATAATAATCCTCAACTTTTAGTATTTTTTTGGGACCGTGCAAAGTTTATAAATTATCGCAGTTTGAAATATTAAAAAAACTACATACATAGGTTTTTCGTTTTTTCGATGAAAACATTTTCGTTTTTTTTTAGATGTCGATACGATTAATCCTTCCCGAGATATTATAGGTTTAATGAAAAACGAAAAATATGGCATATTTAGCCAGAAAAATTGTTTAAAAATTAAAATTTGGTGTATCTATTATAACCACTGAGCTTGATTTTGGGACATTTATTCGAATTTTTTTTTTTTTTTTTCGTGGCTAAAGTCATGTGGAATGCCTTATATACGGTCTCGAAAGCTTGGCACACACTCGCACTTATCGTTCGGACGTTCGATTTGTCTCGCTCATTGCTATTCTCGTCTTTGTTCTTCTTCGCGATACTTTGTGCGCTTTCTCGCTCGATGCTTTATTCTCGGTTTTTCATCACCGCCCATATATCTTCTTCTGATTCTTCTCCGGTCGTTCATCTTACTTTCACTGTTTCGCTTCTCGCCGAAGATAACGCACACGCTACGTATTCTGTGAAGTGATAATAGAGAGTGGCGAAGGAAATGCGTGTTATTAAAGGATGTATGAAAGATACATTTAGAATAAATTGTCAGGAATTGTTAGAAATTCGAGGAGTTGAGTGCAAAAGACAAGTCTAAAATTAATGAATCCTGAGGAAACTAAGAACATTGATATTTGTTAATAATAATGACATTGTTAGTAAGTAATAATTTTAAAAATTAATTAAAAAAAAAATAAAACTAGCCTAAATTTGTTCCGTCGTTATTTTTAAGCTTCTTAAACCGTCTTATTTTTTAGCTATGAGGAAGTATCTTTATGTATTTTGACTTTGTCATAAAGAGAGCTTTTTAAATCGTGAAAAAAAGCGAAGGAATAAGTTTCTAATTTACGTATGTGTTTTAAATAGATGAAACGAAATGGATGTTGATCGAAATTTTAAACGTCGAAAAATAATTAGGCATTTTTTTAATGTCTCTAATGTCAACGCTTCTATTAATTTTTACTCAATGATGTCATCAACAATCAACAAATGTCATGCCGTTTATGTAAAAAAAATTGGATTAGCTAAGTTTTTCGAGCAGCAATGTCAATTTTTCGAAACAAAACTCCAAATAATCAGAACTACTTTGTTGACTTCAGCCAAACCCAGTACCAAAAAATCTGCGGAACTCTTGCACTACTGAATATCTTGCAAAATAATTATTCACAAAGCAACATACTTCCTCCTACATAAAACATATTAACATACTTCCTCGTAAAGGTAGCTTCGTAAAAAAATACTAAAAATAATGAAGAAGCAATTTGCATAGTTCAAGTTTAAACCTTTTTTTATCTATTGACAATTATGATTTCGCGAAAATACAAATTTTTTTTCAATTAAGATTGCAAAGTAGAATCATAAAGCTTCGTTTATGAAGAAGAAACCTGCAAGGTTCTATTTTTTTTAACAGCAAGACCATTTTTTACAATTTCCCTGTCAAAATGTAATTAACTTAAAAAAAAGGTATTGGTTTCTTAAAACAAAAAAAAATATTATATGTTAAACTAAAGTATATATTTCTCGACAAAAAAAAGTGGGAGAGAGCTCTCACATTCCAGTGAAAGAAAAATGGCGTTAAAAAATCCATATCATTAAATTGTAATATATAGTATTCTCGTAGGCTTTATGTGAAAAATACCTGCCCAAAGTTACTGAAATATTTTCGCTGTAAAATAAACGATTTGATAATGGGTTCGAAAAAACAGCGGCTTTTACGTCTGAGCCGTAGCACGTGCTCGATCAAACTACTGGAGAAGTCGCATGGGAGGAAGAGAGAACACATAAGTACCCCAGCTATGACCCCAGTGTGAACGCGTAAGAAATAGGTGTAAGGGGCGGAGCCAATGAGGTTTACTTGTGTGGCCTATCTGTGATACGTCTGCGATCCACGCATATACATAGCGCTACAAGCGCCACCGCATGGCTGGGGTCATGAATTTTAAAAATCTTTATTTTTTTCTTACTGATTCGTGAGTTTTGCTACCTTATTTTTAACGACGAATTGTTTTTTTTTTTATTGTTTGACGGCACTTTAAAGACCGAGCACTTATTTTTAACGCTTTTGTAGCCAGTTTTGCACTGAGGCACTGCGCACGGCCTCGTCGTTATTACAATCGCAATTAATAATGAAATAAATTTATTTTCACCCGAATGACCAGCAAATGTCAACTCGTATACACAACGTTACATATGGTCTCTGGTTCTATCTCTATCAATGTAATCCATCTTTTTCTATCCCTATGGATATCCCTATACAGGGATAGAAAAAGATGGATTACATTGATAGAGATAGAACCATCCATCTTTTTCTATCCCTAGATGGATATATCCTTTTCTATCCCATGCGGCGCCAGCAGTATCCATCTTTTTTTATCCCTGTATAGGGATAGAAAAAGATGGATACTGCTGGCGCCGCGTGGTGGTGGCAGTCGACCCTAAAAAAACAGACGCTATGAGTGCTTTCCCCCACCACCGAAATCTCGTGCACTGTAAAAAAAATCTGCTTGAAATTTAGTGTACTTTTATTAGAAATTTTTGTTCATAAACTAGTCATGAAATTTACTATAAAAGTTAAATGTAAAATTGATGTACACAATCAAAAAATCACAATCGATCACATTCAACAATTTACTCCAATTTTACAGTGAAACTATTTGAATTTCAATTATTTTCTTCAGTTTTAGAGAAAGTACATGAATATTACACAATTATTTATTAAGTTTCGATGACAAGCTTATAAACAAAAACATTCAATCTTTTCTAACAGTGTGTCGTTTCAAGACCTGTATCTAAGACCGTGCATATAACCGACCGATCAAATATGTGCCCCTAGTTGAAAAATCCTCCGCTCAGGTGGCGCGGCGTCGCCAAAATACTAGAGAGATCAAGAAAATTCGTTTGATTGGCAATCTTGTCACTCAAATTCTCTGGCAGAAGGCTTTTTTTCTTCGCTTAAGAGTGCAACCGCTGGACCGCGCTGCATTGGCACGCACAATAATATCCATACACGTACCAATACATGGTGAAAAGTTGCGTGTGGGTGTTGTACGGTGTGTTGCGCTCTCTCTCTCTCTCTCTCGCGCGAATAACATCAATCAGCCATACCCGCAAAGGGAATCTTACAACATATAGCGTATACATACGCTACTTATGTATCTATCGAGTGTGTTGGTCCAGTTAATCTTGGTCGAATGTGATTTATAGAGCTAGGCCCCACGGGACCCACTGGCTCTGCGCTTCGCGACTATGTACGCACTATTAATCGAGCTATTCGGAATATATCGATGACCAAATTCTTAACGAATTGGCTCGTATCCTCGTTACCGATATATCGGCGACTACCTCTACGACTTCCTCAACATGGAGTACATTTTTGTGTAACTCGAGTGGTCCATTGTTTTGACGCGCACAGAAATGGCGGATGCTATATTTATCACGCACTTTGTGCTCTTGTTGACATTTAAATTATGCTCAGGTACGACGAAGAATTTTACGTTTTTTTTTTTTTTCCAACCGAACATTTATCGCTATGGATATTATATCACATGCTAAATAAGTCACAATCAATTCGGAATGTATTTATTACGAAATTCTTTTACGAAAGTGAAAATATTATTTAGCACTGAATAAATAGGCGCGTTTGGTGATCAATATTTATGCACAATATTTCGTTGACGATATTTTATGATAATTGGGATATGACGATTTTATTGCAGCTGATCGGGGTAACAGTCTTTTACTGGAAGAGCAACAAAATAATGAAGCAGACAGCGAGGAACCCCCTGAAATTGCTCCGGAAGTGCTTAACGCTCGTTTGAGTGGCAATGGCAAAATGCAGAGAACTTTACAATGTTACTCTTGCGAGGGGATAGAATGTAGAAATCCAGAATTTTGCGATCACGCTGTTACGGTGAGTTTGAAGATGTTTGTTGTTTTATATTTGTATCGGGTTTGTTTTTTGAACTGGTGCTAGATAAATTTTATCTCTATTTATCATCTATTCACAAAATCACTTTGATATTGATTAGGTTTTATTTATGAAAAAAATAACGTAGAAATGTAGAAATGTAGAATTTTGTGATCACGCTGTTACAGTAAGTTTGACGATGTTGTTTTATATTTGTATCGGCTTTGTTTTTTGAACTGGTGCTAGAGAAATTTTATCTTTATTTACCATCTATTCACAAAATCACTTTGATATTGATTGGGTTTTATTTATGAAAAAAATAATGTAGAAATGTAGAATTTTGTGATCACGCTGTTACAGTAAGTTTGAAGATGTTTGTTGTTTTATATTTGTATCGGGTTTGTTTTTCGAAGTGGAGGTAAAGAAATTTTATGTTTATTTACCATCTATTCACAAAATCACCTTGATATTGATTGGGTTTCATTTATGAATAAAAGTTCAATAAAAGAGAGGAAATCAAGGCCAATCATCAATTCAATGATAAATATCTTATGTATACAACTACCGTATTATGAAAAAAATAACGTGTTTTTGATTTTCTGAAGAAAATCTAATACTTTTGGAAGATGACAAAAGCTTTTGTAAGTCATCTACATTTTTATATTTTTTTTTGTACTGTCTTCTTATAAGAGAATAAATAGGTCATATATTCTTTAAAAACTGTTAGTTTTGTATATGGGGACAAAATTGAGAGATACCATAGAATCAAATATAGATTTTAAGGAGTAAGTTTGAAAACGATTCATAACTTTAGAAATTTTAACACAAATTTGCACATATTTTCAAAGAATATCTCTTATGCTCTGATTTCCTTGCTCGGTTAATGGACAGTCAATTTATTTTACATAATATACGCAGCCAATTGAATGAGATATTCATAGATAATCAATCCGTGAATACCTTACAGATTTTGATATTGGTCCACTTCGTAACTAACAATAGAAAGTTAAATTACTAACAATAGAAAGTACCAATTGTAGAATGAAATGGAAATTACGCAACATGTTATTCTTGCAAAGTGATAAAATATCAATAATTAAAATTGTATTGCAATCCTATTACTGCAAGATTGCTGATATCGTACACTTACAATTTGTAATGAATCATCTATTACTATAGCAAAACTATGCAAGAGAAATTTTAACCGTATCTCCTTTTCAATCGCAATATCTTGTAAGAATTACTTGAATATCAATTAATTCACGTAAGCAAAAATGCGAAGTTTCCTGTTACAAAGCAATGAAAAGTCACTGTCAACATAACGAATCAAAACCTGACAACAAAATTGTGTTGCACTTATGCACAAATATTTCAATACTATTTAGATTTAAAACAATTTATATATTCCCTTGGAATTGTGTGGAATTTCTTTTGAACAATGTTTTTAAAAAAATCTTATTGAATGTTTCTTAAATTAAAATCATTTCTCAAACCTGCGTACTTTTCGGTTTTTTTCGTCAATTTATTTTTCTATAAAGTGCATAAAACGTGACTTACAAGTTCTTGTTTCCAAGTGTCTGGAAAAAAACCCAATTTATGACATATTTTTAGTGCTGGAAATCGAGAGTTCGTGAACGAGATGGAAGCGAAAGAGTGAAGAGAGCTTGTACCGAAGATCCAGACCAAGTGCCTCTACTTTGTAACAAAGCCACTTCAAAATTGTATTCTGTCGAATGTTGCAATACAGATTTGTGCAACGATGGACCATTTCCAGTACTGGAACGCTTTAACGGTAAATCCGTTCTTTTATACAAGATTTTTTAAATTGATCCCACAAAAACACGACATTAGTATTGCATTTGAGCGAGACGATCCGAGGAATAAATGAATAGCAGAACTCATTTCGAAACATAAACCGATCGAGTCCTCTCGTATCGTGCTGTCAAACCGAGATTTTCGTAACCCGATCGAGACGCGAGATTTAGTTATGAGGCATTCCACGTCAAATCTTTTTGGAAATTTTTTTTTTTTCTTTCATTTTACAATATGATGTTATTACCGACCCATAAAGGACTTTGAATTTTTTCAGATTTTTTTTTACCACCAGTAATATTTTTAAACCCTCGTAAAAAACCAATTTTGAAACGGCGTTTTTAAAAATATGGAAAAATTCACACTGATTCTATGATTGAAAATATGATTTTTGAGCGCCATGCGATAATGTGATCTCAATATTTACTATTTTTTGCGCTTTTTTTTTTTTTTTTTTTTTTCATTTCGCGATTTGATTTTTTATCTTTTAAATCTGGATAACTTTCTTAAATATCTAAGGACCTCAATTTCTCTGAAGATTCTGAGTTTCGAAAATTCGTAACTAGAAACCATCGATCTAAACGAAAAATTTGTAAGCACTTTTTCTTTTCTAAATGATCTGAAGATAACAAAAAAAAAAATACGCGAACGTCAATACATCGTATCTGTAATTTAGGGACATGAATATATTGAGAACCACATTCATGTACGTGTTAATCAAATGCTGACTCTACAAAAAATTTTATCGCGCTAAAATGTTGAGATGAGTTGTTTAAAGGTACAAAATATAGTTTAAAACGATGCAAAAAAATAATAATAATAATAATTCGACACTAATATATATTTGCTGTTTTGATGTGAAAAAGTGATGTTTATATTGACGTTTCCATGCAAACTACGTTTCGATTACACGATGTCGTGTCGGTCTCAATTAGTCCATATAATCAAGGTTCTACTGTACCTGTAGCTTTTATAGAGGATAAAATTAATTTTACTCTATTTGTTGGTAACGAAACTAAAAATTTACTTACATATGTTTCATAATTTAATTATTATAGAAAATGACGGTGAGAATTACGCCGTAAAATTGACACTAACTATCCTCGGACCCATTGTCGGTCTCCTAATAATAGCCGGGGTCGTTTGCTTCTGCTTACGGGCACGAATAACGAGAAAAAAACGGCCCACCGCTCCTAAACGAAAGAAACTGCTGATGGATTCCGAAATGGAACCATCGATGATGCACTTTCCCAATCATTCAACATCTTCTACGACGACGTCCGCTTATCCGCATCCGCATGAACTGAAAGCAACTGCCGCAGGTGACAGTACGCTCAAAGTAAGTTTTTTACTATTGCAACGTCTCATTTTTTTGCTTCCTCAGAGAGAAAACTGCGTTTTCGTGAAATTTTTTTTTCGATTTTTTCATGTTAGGCTGTTCAAAATCACGTTAAACTTTGGAAAAAGTGTGGCTAGTATGTAAAATTCAAACAGATAGCTAAAGAACACTTTATCAATCGAGCTAAAAACTTGCACACATTTAGGACAATTAGATCTTCTCGTTTAGTGATCTCGTAGATCTCTTCGTTTGTGATGATTTTGAACAAAAATTTTAATACAACATTATTTTTCATTCACTTTGAATTTTGCCTTAAAATGTCTGTAGTTTCTGTAGCTTTCGAGCTGAAAATTTTTTTACAAATAAAGCCACGCTAAAATAGGACCCATATCGAATTTAGGATGAATTCATAAACAGGTTTGATTTTTATAGTATTTCGGTATTTTCCAAAAATTTACGTTTTGTCGTTACTCACGTAAAGTATGCCGCAAAGATTTGAATTTTTCTACAGACTAACAATACTATTCAGTGCTCATACGTACCAAATTTTGTAATGATCGGTAAAGCGGTTCGAATTTTATGCATCGTGGCCTCTAAAATCGGTTTGAACAATTCTCTGACTTTTTGAAAAGTTAGGGAATGTCAAATTTGGTCAGGTAAAAAGTGAATTAGTGACGAATTTCCCAATAACTATAATATAACATGAATTATTATAATAATGGATCATGTTATGTAAAACTTTATGTTACCAAAGATTGTTTACCACGTTATGTAAAGCTACAAAATATGTGAAGAAAAAAAATGTTTGTCGTTGATCGGCAAAACAAATAATTTATCAAAGACTGTTTTGTCCCTATTTTGGATACATTTTCATTGGCATTATTAATTTTTCAAGTAACAATTGTCAGAACTCTGGTAAAGGCAAAATAAATAATTTATCAAAGACTTTTTTGTACCTATTTTGGATACATTTTCATTCTCATTATTAATTATTTTTAGTAAAAATTGTCAGAACTCTGGTAAAGGCAAAATAAATCATTTATCAAAGACTGTTTTTTACCTATTTTGGATACATTTTCATTGGCATTACAAATTTTTTTAGTAAAAATTGCCAAAACTCTGGTAAAGGAAAACTAAATAATTAATCAAACACTGTTTTGTACCTATTTTGGATACATTTTCATTGTCATTATGAATTATTTTGAGTAACAAATTGTCAGAACTCTGATAAAGACAAGTCAGGCCAAAGCCAGGGAATATTTTCCGGCGAAAAGAACGGCCACCATGCTTTTATTATTTCGACAGCCAAGTTAACTTTATGATAATAATCCAACAACGATGTATTTCGTTCGTTCGAAGGAATACTTGGATGGCAGAAGTCTGACGAGCGGATCAGGCTCTGGATTGCCGTTGCTTGCACAGCGCACTTTAGCGCAACAAGTCGCGCTTGTAGAATGTATGGACAGTGGAGGAAGTGGATTCGGCGGTGAAATTTGGCGAGGCGTATGGCACGGCGAGAGCGTGGCCGTAAAGATATATTTTTCTCGTGACGAAACCGCGTGGGCTCGGGAAACCGAGGTGTACTCTCATCTCTTGCCTTCGCGACACGATAATATACTTGGTTACGTCGGAAGTGACATGACGAGTCGCGCAAGTTGTACACAACTTTGGCTGGTAACGCATTACCATCCCTTAGGCTCGTTGCACGATCATCTGAGCTGCTCGCCACATCCGCTTACCCATCATCAAACTCTTAATATTTGCTTGGGCATAGCGAACGGTCTTCTCTATCTGCATACCGAGATAAACGGAACCAAGGGCAAACCAGCGATGGCCCATCGCAATCTACGATCGAAGAATATTCTCGTTAAAAATAACGGAAGCTGCGTTATTGCTGATTTTGCGCTCGCCGTTACTCAAGCGAGTTTGGCTACCGACAGGATTGATCTTCGTCTCGGTAGCAAGCGTTACATGAGCCCGCAAGTACTGGAACAAACGTGAGTTTATTTTAAGGGGTTTAACCTAGTTAGAATTTTCACAAGATCGATTTTTCTTTCATTGCATTTTTCGAAAGTATGGATAATTGAAAGTATCGAAATGAAATTTTATAACGATCCGAGCGGTGTAAGTGTAATTTTGAGCGACGGTTACTTAGCTATCTGAGCGCGCTAATATACGCACCGCTCGGAACGAACGAAGAAAGACGAAGACTTTGAGGAGGCTATTGAGTAAAATTGAAAATGCACAGAAAAATCTTAAATAATTACCGCGTTTTTGATAATTCATAACAAACTCACGTGAATTTTTTGGGAATATTTGTCTACATCGTTTACATAAAATTAATTTTTTTATGCATGCATTTTAACATGGGCTTTTCTGGCATATTTACAAATTGAAAAAAAATAATAATTGAAATTTTTTTTACATCGTGGAATTCGTGAGTATTTGGTGAAATTAATTCTTTTTTTTTCGATGTAAATTTTTTTTAAATATTTTAAATTTTTTTTAAATTCGTAAACGTGCCATAAGAGTCCATGTTAAAATGTATGCATAACAAAATTAATTTTGTGTAAACGATGTAGACGAAAATTCCCGAAAAATTCATCTAAGTTTGTTATGAATTTTTTAATTTTACTGACGAACCTCCTTAAGACTCCTTAAGACGTTTAGAGCGACTTGCAATAGTAAAATTGCTTTTTTGTAAGCCTTCTTTTAATTTTTGTGATAGACTTGCATTGGGTATTGACTGAACGACTATTCATGCTTACTGTTATTGAAGCGGATTTTATATTCAACTGTAGATAATAGATTTTTTTTCTGCTGTATTAATTAATTATCGATGACATCCGGATTTAAGTATGATTAAGATCGGAACTTTTTTTGCATGCGGGTTTTGATTTTTTCGGTTGAATAAAAACAATAACTCATTAATGTTTTACGTGATAAATTTTCGTCGAATTTTTTAAAGAATAACTCACAATTTCATGTCGATATTAATCAGGACTCCACAATTCGTTTTTAACAGGTACTCTACAAATTAAACGTGTCTTTGTTTGATATAATGTTAAACATTAATAAATTATGAGCTATCGTTTACAGGCCAAAAGACTTTGTTCATAAAGAAACGTCTAAATGGATTAAACATTTCAACGTCTAATTTTTAAAGTATCTAAATGAAATATTTTTACACATTCAACACCATATATGTTCTTGTAAGTCAAGGACAATTTGTAAATCAAATTTCACCCTTATTCTATTATTCACTGCACTAAATGTTATACAAATCTGCACTAAAATGTATCATTGAGTTGATAAGAGCGTCATGCTAAGAAATCTTAAAATTCTTCGTCAATATTTTAACATTTCTACATGTAAATGAAAGTAGAACTTTTACTTTCGCCGTAACGTTCTGTGAGAACATTTGTTTGACATCCTTTTTTTTTCCAAAAAGCTGCAACGCTTTTTCAGACGACATTTGGTCCAAATTATTTTTTTTTCGAAACAAATATATTTTTTCCTCCGAATAGTCGTAGTAGTTGCTCCAAATTCAGTCTTTCGTCGGATCGTCGAACACTTTTGGAGGATATTTTGTCCAAATTAGCTTTTTCCTAAAGCTTTTAGGGAACATTTTTCCCGGTGAATTCGTCTTGAAGATGTTTTGATATTAATAAAATTAAATATCAACGTTTTGTGTATTCCAGGTTAGACACTGATCGTTTGGAAAGCTTCCAGTGCGCGGATATATACAGTCTCGGCCTAATACTTTGGGAGGTTTGTCGTCGTTGCATCAGCAACGGCGTGGCTCTCGATTATGCGGCTCCCTACTCCGAATGGCTTACGAGCACAACACAGGAGCCATCGATTGAAGAAATGCGGAAATTGGTGTCTCTGGATCAGCGCCGTCCGCCAATACCCAATAGATGGCATTCAGACTCGGTAATTATATACATGCCTTCTTACATTTTCTAATATTATGGTGTAATTCACGGAAAACAGAGATGTGCTGGAGCAGCAATTTTTTTTCTACATCTAATTTTACTACTTAGAGGAGAAAGGGACAATCACCGTCACTAAGCGTCGAATTTATAGTCCTAAATTCGAACTTAAGGATGTATGATACGTACAGTTCTGCCAAAAGTGATTTTTAGAGACAATTTCGATCACTTACCGATGGGATAAAAATCGGAAAAAAATTATGCATATAAAACGTGCTGAAAAGATTGATTCCGCATAATAGTAATCCCAAAATGTTATTAACAAATTGGTGAAAAAAAGAATTATTCAACAGACAATTAGCCAACCTAACTTTTTTTAGATTGAAAATGATATATTAATTTATTTGAATGCATACGAATTTTTCGAGATTTTTTTTCTTTATTTCGATTTTGATTTTTTTTATTTTGAAAAATGCGCAGAATATAATAATCTTTGGATATGCGTTTTTCAAAAAAATTGTAGTAGATGGTTTTATGCCGAACACATATCCAAAATTCCCTATTTCGCGCACATGTAAATTCTCTGATTTCATTAATATATTACTTAGCAACTGTGCAGGCAAGAATTTTTTTTAAATGCTGTAAAAAATACTCTAACTTTATTCTATATTACAAAAAATTACGGGTCGAAAATATAGTGATGACCAAATCGAGTGTATTCCCTTAAGCCGAGACTATATATTTTTACATTAAAAAAATGAATCTACAAAATTTAAAGAGAATTTCGAGAATGAAGATCGCGAAGTCAAACGTTACCGAAAGTTTTGTCCCTGTAAAAATTTCCGTTTACTGTCTCTACTCACGAAATTGCTACAGGAATGAATAATTCCCACCAATACACATGTTTTTCGAAGTACAGAAACTATGAATTCCCTCTGTGAAGATAATTTCATGTTTATATTACAGACTTTAGCAGGAATGGGCCAACTTATGCGTGACTGCTGGCATAAAAAACCCGAGGCCCGTCTGACTATTCTTCGAGTGAAGAAGACACTAATAAAACTAGCAGCCAACGACCCACGTGTTCATTTACATCTTGACTGACCAGCGAATATTCTATCGACTCTTACTTCGCACTCGTATTTATTATTACTGTTATTCCATCGATTAATCACCATACCACGCCCTCGCATTATACTCGTCACATGATTGACGATCATCATCATCATCATCGTCTTCATTATCATCATTGTTAACATTACTATCATTTTATCATCGTCTGTCGACATATCAAAGCCGCCACGACACTTGGAATTTTTTCTTTACATCGCATTCAACACATTTGACTCATTTTTCCTTACGTTTTCAGTAAAAAGAAAAAAAATAGCGCGAGCCCGCAGCTTTAGTATTACGTCTACAAACTGTCAACTGATACATTGTACAAATGGCCTTGTTAGATGCGCGCGCGCGGGCTTAATCCAATTCAGAGTTAATCTGACTCGCAACGATTTTAGATACAGCGAAAGAGAGATAGATTGTCTCGAGATGACGATGAATTTTGTACAGTCGCCTAAATCGCGATCAGGTGTCGGCGATATTAAGTCATAATTTAGATATATTTTTCATGTTACCTATGATAATCAATTACAATTCTTTAATATCTATAGCGATATCGCGTGTATATATAACTCTTCGTTCATACGCTGCAGCACTAATATCGTTTGCAGAATAAGATTATTAAAAAAAAAATTGATCAACGATTAAAAGACGTTGTAAATAGCACATCTGTATTGATATATTATTACAGCTGTTACTATATTATCATCAGAATCATCACTTGAGATAATCCGAAAGTGGACGACATGATGAGTTTGGTGGAATAAAAATACAGATAAATGTCAGGAACACATTTATTTACTGTTTAAACTGTACATAAAATGTCTTTTCAAATAAGCTTACGATTTTCATCGAGTCCATTTTACTATGAGGAATATTGGCTTTCCTATCAGGGAAAGTAAAAGAACGGCGAATAATAAATAGATATCGATATGTTAGAGCTAAGTATGCTTTATTCTGAAGAAATATTTAGCAAACTATTCAGAAAATAACAAGATGATTTTAACATTATATTTGAGGCACCAAATGGATTCTGGAAATGTAATAATAGTATATTATTACAACGACGGCCAAAACTTTGCGTTTGCGACAGGTGTGTACTAGCTACGGTTGCAATCATGAGAGTGATCCTTAAGGAAGGATCCTTAAGGATGTAGGTGCTCAACATCCTGAAAAGTGAGAATTCAGAGAGAAATTTCAACACTTCTCGATGAAATAAAAATTTGGATTAAATCAAGCATACAAAAGGCGCGGAAAAGATGAATTTCGAAAAAAAAAAATGTTCAACAAATTATCCGTCAACCTAACTTTCTTTACGAATAAAAATGATTTGTTCAATTTTCTGAATACGTATGAATTTTTTCAAAATTTCGTCTGTTTGACAATTGCAGTTTTTTTTTCTTGTATCTGTATTCGCGAATCTATTTGATCAATCGGTTGGAAACTTCTTGGGTGTAATGGGTGTTTTTGTGAGAAACACATATTAAAAATTCGCGAATTAATATGCATTTGTTGAGAAAAAAAAAATTCTGAAAGAACGAAATTTTGATGATTAGAATGAATTCTGAAAAAACTCGTACGTGTTTAGAAAAATTGATAAATCATTTTCATTTGAAAAAAAAAGTTAGGTTGACGGATAAATTGTTGAAAAAATTTTTTTTCACCTATTTGTTAATGAAATTTTGCAATTATTAATATGCATAATTAATCTCTTCCGTACCTTTTGTATGCTTTATTTTTTAAAGATTTTTCTTCCATCGGGAAGTGTTCGAATTTCTCTATGAGTAGTAGTTTTTATTGCTTCACGCTTTACATTTGTTTATTTGTGTGTGTGTGTGTGTGTGTGTGTACGTTTGTGTTTGTTTGCATATGCGTGAGCGGAGAGCCATCGACTGGAGTCCTTCAGCCCGTGTTTTCTGTTCCATGTGAGTTTTTTTTTTCCTTATTCAGTGACTTATTTAATTTTTTAATAATGCATAGGTGTGATTGTTTGATATTGTTGGAAATCGTGAAAAATGAGAAAATGTACATACTTAGGATTATAGCGATATACAGTTGTTTATAGTGATTGTGGATTGTTTGAGTTTCTTGTTTTATTTATGGGTTATTGTTGGTCGTATTGTTTTTTAATGCACGGAGTTCCTCTAGTAAGGTTTTGTGCAGATGTTTGTAGTTTGTTCTTCTTCCTGCTCCTCTTTGTAAGCTGAGTTTGTTGATGATGTCCATGTTGTTTCGTGCGAAGTCTTGATTGTTTTCTCTATGAATTCTCACTTTTGAGTGCATTCAGCACCAATCGCGCTCCTACATCCTTAAGGTAGTTCGATGATGATGATAGAGGTGGTAAGATGCATGCGATAGTGCGGTGACGTAAAGGCAAAGAATATAGACGTGCATAAAAGTGCAGATTCTATGGTCCTCTTGAAGCTGCGCAGAAACTGGAGTACCGTGTATTTTGGTTGTTTCTTATGCGTGCTCCAATTTCTGCGCAGCTTCAGGCGAAGCATAGGATTTGCACTTCTATGCACGTCCATATTCTTTGGTAAAGGGCAAGTAGCATGCAAACCGACGAGCCGATCGAAGAAAATCGTTTTACTCCTGATATCTCAGAAACGGCCGATCGAGTTCATGTTTCATCTCAAAAACTTTTCAATCAATTGAAATTTTTCTTAGATATACGTTTGGCAAACGATTTTTAGCAAAAACATGTTATCCACCAAAAAAAAAAACTTTTCTATACACTAATGTAAATCAATGGATTTAAATAGTTAATATTACTGGAAAAGGAAGGTCGAATATAATTAATCTCCATTAAAAACACTATTTTTTCGCGAGTATGCAAACCATGTCCACAAGTTTTTAATTCGCTATTTACATTCGTTATTTACACTTTGATAAGTTAACAAATTTCAGAAAAAATCATTGGAAACATATCATGAATTCTTAACAAAGATATTCAACTATTATCCTTGTGATGTAGAGTTAACAAACGTTCGAGCAAATCGCCATCCTCCAAACTTTGGGCGCATCGAGTTCATGTTTAATCTCAAGTTTTTTTCAATCAATTGAAATTTTTCTTAGATATACGTTTGGCAAACGATTTTTCGCAAAAACACGTTATCCACAAAAAAAAAAAACTTGTTTCCTATAAACTAATGTAAATCAATGGATTTAAATAGTTAATATTACTGGAAAAGGAAGGTCGAATATAATTAATCTACATTAAAAACACCATTTTTGCGCGAGTATGCAAACCATGTCCACAAGTTTTTAATTCGCTATTTACATTCGTGATCTACACTTTAATAAGTTAACAAATTTAAAAAAAATCATTGGAAACATATGAATTCTTAACTAAGATATTCAACTATTATCCTTGTGATGTAGAGTTAACAAACGTTCGAGCAAATCGCCATCCTCCAAACTTTGGGCGCCAACGCCCATTTCGAGAAATTCTTGTAGATGCGAAGAATCTCTCTCAGGAGTGCAAAGTAGTATCGTTAAGATATATCTCCATATGACAGGCTCTAGTTCACCATAACAACCCAATATAAATGGGAATAATTGACGCAAACTGGTCCAGTCGTGGCGAGCGAGGCATGAGCGCATTTCCGATATCGCGTGATTTTCGGAAAATCCAAGAGCCGCATTTGTTTTTTCTTTATCCACAAAACTGTAGCGATTGTGGCTTGTGCAGTGTGAGACAACTTTGGCATCCTTGTCTTCTAAATCCTCATTCCTTTTTCTTTTGCCTCTTTTTGTTGATCTTTCGCGCAACAGCGTCAATGCAGCATTCTTAAAATCACGTTTATTATTTAGCTCTGTGAGGAATTCGTATTACGGTGTTTTATAATTAATTTTTTTTTAACATACCACGCTGTTTGCTCCGGCTACTCCTGCGAGACGTGGGTTGTCCTTTCTGTCAGTCATTGTTATGAATCCTTCTTCTTCTTCTTCTTCTTCTGCTTTAGGACTAGCTTCGAGGTACACGCGATCTTCTTCTTCTGCTTTAGGACTAGCTTCGAGGTACACGCGATCTTCTTCTTCTGCTTTAGGACTAGCTTCGAGGTACACGCGATCTTCTTCTTCTGCTTTAGGACTAGCTTCGAGGTACACGCGATCTTCTTCTTCTGCTTTAGGACTAGCTTCGAGGTACACGCGATCTTCTTCTTCTGCTTTAGGGCTAGCTTCGAGGTACACGCGGTCTTCTTCTTCTTCCAATTTGATTGGGCCCCTCCACCCAAGGGGTACTCCAATTTCGCCACTGGTTATATACAAACGTGTCGGCTAACGCTTCAGATACACGCGGTCACGATCTTACAACAGGTTTTGACGCCATCGTGGTGGGGGTAATCCGCTTGGCGGATGGCGAATTCGTTCGGCTTGTGACCGCAAGGGCGGCGCTGCGAGTGAGAGATGTTCGTAACCGCGCATGCGTATTGAATTCGAACCATGATATTTAAAATTCTAAAGTATCTGTTATAATAATATCCCACAATGTTAAATCCCAGTGAACACAAGTTACAGAGAGATTACTCTCATGTTACAATTTCCTACTCAACAATGTATCTGTTACATAACAGTGGTGTTACAAGAGATGAGTAGGGAGATTGCCAGTCGAGCGATATTCTTGAAGCAACTTTTTTCCGTGTTTGCAGCGCCGCCACACTGGAGAGTTGCCGAACTAGACCCATCTTTTTGATTGGTCGAATATATATAGATATACTCGACGTGGAAAAAATTGTGCGCTTCCGATCCATCTTTCTGATTGGTCGAGTATATATAGATATACTCTCGATGGGAGAGGTTCGTGCGTTTCCGTAGCTTGCAACCGCGCTTGATCCTTTGCGCCCGTCGCAACGTTGCTGGGACTATGCATTCGAATTTCAGCTCATCGCACGGACTTCGGTATACAGTCTTCGAGCCTTGCTTGAACATATCTTAACCGTATCAATAAAGAATTAAAAATATTCAAGCAAGCTCGGCAGACGTACGCCAGTTCACTCACGGACCGAACGAATTTCTTCCCGTTAATTTTTTTTTTTTTCAGCGTTGATACGTAATTTAATGAATATATCTTCGCAGCAACGAATTTGTTGCTGCGAGGATATATATATATTTTTTTCCACGTTCAAGAATTTTGGATAGGCATGTTTGGGCAACGTAATGTGAATTTCAGAAGTGTACGGTGGTCGTGCGCATAGAGAATCAGTCTGATAGCCGGAAGGTTTGCAGTTCGAATCTCCGGTTAATTTCTTTTTTTTACAATTTTTTTTTTTTTTTTTTTAAGACCCGACCTTGCATTGCTCACATGGGGGTGCGAGCAATGCAAGGTCAGGTCTGAAAAATTTAAATGTTTATTAACCATCAAATTCATATGAAGAATCAAAATTACATGTCAGACACAATACAATGTATACGTTACTCGGAAATCCATTAACGCAACATTGTATGGAGGCAAACTGTAAACAAGTGCGAGCACTCCGGTTCGTCTCGATCATTTGATTTTTTCAAGTGGAGAGTGAAGTCAGTTTTGCGTCTCGCAGTTGTTTCAATTTTTTTTTTATTCGTAAATATGCCATAAGAGCCCATGTTAAAATGTATGCATAAAAAAATTCATTTTGTGTAAACGATGTAGACGAAAAATCCCAAAAAATTTATGTGAGTTTGTTATGTATTATTAAAAACGCGGTAATTATTTTAGATTTTTCTGGGCATTTTCAATTTCACTGACGAACCTTCTTGAAAAAAAAAAAAATTGTAAAAACAGAAATTAATCAGTGATCGAACTGCGAACCTTCCAGCTACCAGGCTGATCCTCTATGCGCACGACCACCGTACACTTCTGAAAGTAAAATTACGTTACCCAAACATGCTTATCCAAAATTCTTGAACGTGGAAAAAAAATATATACATTCTCGCAGCAACAAATTCGTTATAATATATATTCGTTATAATATATTCATTAAATTACGTATCAACGCTGAAAAAAAAAAATTAACGGGAAGAAATTCGTTCGGTCCGTGAGTGAACTGGCGTACGTCTGCCGAGCTTGCTTGAATATTTTTAATTCTTTATTGATACGGTTAAGATATGTTCAAGCAAGGCTCGAAGACTGTATACCGAAGTCCGTGCGATGAGCTGAAATTCGAATGCATAGTCCCAGCAACGTTGCGACGGGCGCAAAGGATCAAGCGCGGTTGCAAGCTACGGAAACGCACGAACCTCTCCCATCGAGAGTATATCTATATATACTCGACCAATCAGAAAGATGGATCGGAAGCGCACAATTTTTTCCACGTCGAGTATATCTATATATATTCGACCAATCAAAAAGATGGGTCTAGTTCGGCAACTCTCCAGTGTGGCGGCGCTGCAAAGACGGAAAAAAAGTTGCCTCAAGAATATCGCTCCACTGGCAATCTCCCTACTCATCTCTGGTCGAGCGATATTCTTGAAGCAACTTTTTTCCGTGTTTGCAGCGCCGCCACACTGGAGAGTTGCCGAACTAGACCCATCTTTTTGATTGGTCGAATATATATAGATATACTCGACGTGGAAAAAATTGTGCGCTTCCGACCCATCTTTCTAATTGGTCGAGTATACAGGGAGGACACGGTGAAACTAGACAGCGCAAATGCGCTTGCGCGTCAAACCGACGGTTCCCACTCTATGCGTGCAGACCGAGTAGTAAATAAATCTTGGTTTCTGGCGTCTGCCCTACCAGCTCAGGTAACGTCCCTTGCCCCTACCACTACCCTTACTGGCCCATTCCGATGGCGCGTGGGGACACAGTCGCCGCTCGGATGAGACGCACTGGCGGCCGTAGGCAGTAGCCAATCAGGCTTCCTAAATTCTCACGGAGCCGCATTGGACTGTCTAGTTTCACCGTGTCCTCCCTGTATATGTATATATTTTTTTCCGCGTCCAAGAATTTCGGATAAGCATGTTTGGGTAACGTGCAATTTTTTTTTGCAATAGCAAAAAGGTACGGAGTTCGAGACAATATTTTTTTTGCAATGGCATATTAACGAATAAATAAAAATTGAAAAAATTTTTTACATCGAAAAAAAAAATTAATTCCACCAAATACTTAAAAATTCAACGATGTAAAAAATGTTTCCAATTTCTTTATCATTTTTATTCGTAAATATGCCATAAGAGCCCATGTTAAAATGCATGCATATACAAATTAATTTTGTGTAAACGATGTAGACGAAAATTTCAAACAAATTCATGTAAGTTTGTTATGAATTATTTGAAACGCGGTAATTATTTCAGATTTCTCTGTGCATTTTCAATTTTACTGACGAACCTCCTTACAGGTCCAAATTATAAATTGAAACGATGCAAAATGAAAAAAAAAAAAAAAAAATCCAACACACCCTAATCTACATACATACGGACATTTTTTCTAAACCCCTTCTCTCGATGTTTTGGACCATTCTGAGTATACTGACATGAAAATAATTCTAAAAAAATGTTTTCATGAAACATAGTTATCTCTATAACGAAGGAAAAAGGATAAACCCTCTCATAATAATTCGGCGAGAAATATTTATTAGTAGTTTGCAATAAATTTATTCGAAAAACTATATACAAAAAAATTAATATATAAAATATATTTCGTTGAAAGTCATTTAAGGAGCCATTGGTTCGTCAACGGGTTCGTCAACTTGGACGTCTCTGCACTTGGCGTGTTGAAGTTCTCTCCTAATTTCCGCCGTTATCGTGTGATGATATTGTTTTTTGAGCAATTCCAAGAGCGCTTCTTTTTGCTCTGTACTGATATCGCTCTTGTACCGCTGCACGAATGTGAGAAGCGACTGATGCCACAGAACCGGAAGTTCTCTTTTTTCCCGCTCGAATCTAAACAAAAAGTTATTAATTGCGATATTTCCAGCACAACTTTGTAAATAAATACATCATTTCTTCAGAATAACTCGAATACCGACCTGAGAAAGTGAAAAACTACGCCGTCGACGACTCTGTAGGGAAGCGCGTACTTCTTGTCCAAGAATATTCTCAAAAAAATACTGTTAGCGCCGGTATAATCCATCTCAGCTATTTTCAGTATCGCTGCAGAAGAATGAAGAATCGGTATTGAATTTTTCGCAACTACGGAACCAATAATAACAGATTCTCTGAGTGTGCAGGTTCCGGATTCGAGAAGAGGCAGTAAAATTCCCTTCATAAAGCCGCCGGGCTTAAACAGTGATTTTCTCAATGCTTGATACAGATGAAAGTTGAGTCTCTTGTATTCGGCGAGATCGTCGCGTATTCGAGGCAAAAGTACGAGATTGTAAAATCTCTGGGCCATTTTTTCCTTGAGATTCGAGGCGAATATTCTCGTCGCTTGGTACATTGCGGCAGCCGACCATTTCGGCGGATCTGTGAGATAAAGAATCTGCTCCCAGTTTCTGAGACTCGGCACGATCTTAAAGGCTTTCGGAAGTTTCCCGCTTCTGTACTTTGCCAAAACGTCTCTTACTCCTTCGTACATAGTTTTTACTCTCGGATCCAATTCTTGCATCTGCATAGAACCTGCATCTGAGAATTGTGTCTGAATCTCAGTCTTCTTTTCTGTCAATTTTTCCATTATTATGTCTGCGAGTGTTCTCATCGGAGCTCGATCTCTGTCCATGAACATTTGTAACGCTCTCTCGTCCTCCTCGTCGATCTCTATGTTTTCGTAATGCTCATTGCCGGCTACATCCTCCTCTTCGTCTTCTTCGCTCGAATCATCGCCTAAATCTCTACCAAGTTTCGTGACTGGTTTCTTTTTCATTGCTGCAGATGTCGAGGAGTCTCCAAGCTCATTTTCCTCCTCTATTTCCATCTGCTGCTTTCTCGCTTGAGAAAGAATTTTTTGCGAGAGATTCGCATCAACAAACTGTAAAAATATTTAGGCGATTAAGAAAAAAAATTGTAAGTATAACTTTATCACTTTCTTTTTATTATTTCAATTAACTCTAAAATTACCTTAAGATCTAATTCATCTAAGATCCTTTTAGGACTTTTTCATATTGTTGTCAGGTTTATTTTTTAAATTTATCTAACCTCAAAATTATTTATTTTTATACAAAGAATAATAAAACTTATCATTTTCCAAAGCAGTTAGTCTGCCTCTAAGCCAGTGTTTCAAAAAATTGCAAAATTTAACCCCAGTTCCAGTTTTAAAACAAAAATGTCTGATATAAATATTACTTTCAGAAGACTGAATCTTCCGAAACCTTCCGATTTAAAGAAAAATACATGTCACACATAAAAAATGTATATCGAATGACAGCAAATATTTCAGAGAGAAAGTCGAGAGTGAATGTGATTCAATAACGTCTGTTTAATCCAACTGCAATTAGCATAATTGGTTTGAACGGTTTGTGTGCATAACATTGATAGCCATAAAAAGAATGAAAAAGAAATATTGGGCTAGAAAGTAAAGAGTTGAATACAGCAAAAAAAAAAACATAATAATTAAGATTATTCTAACCTCTTCATCTTCATCATTGCGTGTCCTGACTTTCTTACGATCCTTTAACTTCACAGCTTTTTCCTCCTCGATCTGATCGGCGAGGCCGACCTTCACAGAAGGTCGCGTTTCGCCCTTCGTCACCTTTATCTTCTTTGCTTTTCCCATTGTTATCAACAACGGTCTTACTTGAATTATTGTGCACGTGCGATGCTAAGAATTAACCTATTCCGATAAGCAACGCCAACGATTGGTATGACTTCGTGGGCGACGCTGAGGCAAACTTATCGACAGGTGGCGCCCTCGATCAGTTGTGCATCTGCCCTCTGCGTCTGCGCAGCTTATTTGGCGGTAAAAGTTAAGAATATGAATATAAATCAAAGCATAGTTGCCATGCTTTCGGCTCGGCGACGACTATCGAAGTCAAATCAGTGCTAAATTTTTGTAATTAATTCTTTAAAGTTTAATGCATTGAAAAACAATAGTGAAGAGTGATTTGTATTAAAGTATGTAAGTATACTCAATCCAGTGAAAGATAAATAGTGACGAATTTGCATAAAGATTAACCGATTAACTTTTTTTTTCAATGGAACACATTTTTGTTTGGTTTTTTATTCAAGTATAATCAGTAATTCTGTATCGATTTAAATTGGTGACGGCTTATTCTCTTTCTCAAAAGATACTCTATAAATTGACCGCCACGATATTTCATAGTGTTGATCGTTTAATAATTATAGCCTATTGTTTATGACAGCATTAACATTAACAGGCTTATACCAAATTTTGAATGGCCACACAATTGTTCAGCTTTTTAAAAAAAATAATCGCTATTTTTCCGATTTTTTCTTTTATTTTAAGGGAATAAGCCGTCACTCATTTAAATCGATAGAAAATCAATGATTATACTTGAAAAAAAGAGAAGGAAAATGTATCCCATTGCAAATAAATGTTAATCAATCAATCTTAATGCAAATTCGCCACTATTGATCTTTTACTTGCGTTAAGTATACATGCTTCAATACAAATCACCCTTCGCTATTGTTTTTTATTGCATTAAACTTTAAAGGATCAATTACAAACATTTAGCACTGATTTGACTTCGATAGTCGTTACTGAGCCTCCTTAAGACGCAGTGAAACACCGCCAAAAATTTCGTCGCAATGCTAAAAGCCTATAGGTCTGTCTCTCTCTAACATAGCTCTGTCTCTCTCGCACTATTTTTCTTTTGATTCTAAAAAGAAAACAGCTGATTCGGATGAAACGCCAGAAGCTCAGTCAAATTCTATTATACTCGCGCGTATCGCCTCAAAATACGGATCCTTCTTCTTCTCCTTCACGTCTTATCTCCTTATTGCTATCTGATGACGGCACGTGCCAAAAAAACGGATCTGATCTGTCGTACCAGAGATATTTATCTCTGATTAAACAGGGTGGAGTTAATTTACAATTGATAAACAATGAGTTTTCGGTGGGCCCAAACAAATGCCGTTTTAGACGGTTTCTTCGAGTTGCTCGCTTGCGGAAAATGGTAAATAATATTCTATGACAGTATTTAAAGAAAGCTAGAAATACGTTTTGAATAATTGAATTTAATAATCTATCACCTAATGAATACATTTATCGTAATCATTAACAGTGTTTTAATAGCATCCTTTTATTTTTATGCAGCAAAAAAACACCAGAGAGACCGATCAAGTTTATAATGTGCGGGCACATGTTCTGTGACACTTGTTGCACAGAAAGCACATCTGTTTGCATGAAATGCAATGTACATGTCAGGCCAAACGAAAAACAGCCGTATCACTTGGTTGCGCAGTTGATTAGCTACTGTCAAAATATCAAAGAAGCTATTGCAGAAATGTATGAACAATTTTAATACTACTTTCTATTTTTATTGTACTAAAACCTTCAAACTTTTTGGAGTTCGCGTTGAAAACCCAATTTTAAGCCCTTATAAGAATGCAGAATATATTTTTACTATAAACATAACAAGATAGTATTTTGCAGCAAATATCTATGGATTTTGTAAGGAGTCATTAAATTGATTCAACGGTTAACAGAAAAATCAAATTCGTATAAACTGAAAATTCAATTTTCTGAATAAAAAAAGAAAATACACTTAATGCATCAAAACTCAAAGATAGGAATATACATTTTTCTTCACAACTTATGACATTGTATAGAAAATTCATTTTTATTGGAGTAAAAATGAGTAACCATTTCATGAGTACTAAATGTTCTTCTGATAAGATTAATTGCAGCTTTAACATATGATTCATAGAGTTAATTTCATTGTTTCCAATACTAGATTTATCGTATTTCATCCATACGAAATTTGACTTACATTGTTCTAGGATTATACATTTCTAATGTATATTTCTATTATATTCAAAGTCATAAGAAAATATATATTCCTTTGAGACCGGAGGCAAAAATTCTTCTGTTCTATGGCAGAAGCAAGTAACACTTGCAAATAAGCTATAAGAAAATCATAGGTTTTTCGCTAGAAAATTCCAAAAATTATTCATGCATCAGATCAATTTTTCATAGTATGAATATAATATATTGGAATCGGTGCATACAATATTGCGAATACATAGGTGAGATACAATTAGTAAAGTTCTATGGACTCAAGTCCTAATTTTGAGAATTATTGTCATAAAAAATAACTTTACTAATTCTACAAAGAAAAAAAAGCTAGATTGCTGCTAAAATTCACCTTATTGACAATTGAGAAACTTTTGGAAATCTGCAGATTACTAGTTATCTCAGGATAGTTATCAAGTGTGAAAAAGCTTCAAAACCCATAAATTTCTCATCACTTATTTGTTGCTCTTGTCAAAAATCAAAATAATCCAGACTATAAAAGAATACATTTGTTTAAATAACATCAGCAGATAAGCAAAGGAAATATCTATCAATGAGTATCATCAATTTGGGTCTGACTTCCTCTCCTTAATTATATGGCTTAAAATTCATTTTTTTTTGTTTGCTTTACCCATTTTCAATTTATCTTTAGCGATGGTGGAGATGAGCAGGCCAACAAAACAGTAAAAGAAACTGAATTGGATGCAAAAAAAGAAGCAAGATGTATAGCATCGCTGATAAATGGAGAAAAAGAAAAGGATTCACAATCGGAAACTCCTGGATATCGAGATCCTACACAGAATTCACCATATTTAGAGGAAGTAGATTGGACGACTCCTGGTTATACAGATCCAATGCAAATGAGCCGGAGTCTCAAAAATAATGAAACAGAATCAGAAACTCCAGGATACAGAGAGCCTACTCAAATGAATGCGAGTTTTAAGTGTAGTAATGCTGATTCGGAAACTCCAGGATATAGAGATCCTACCCAAATTCCTCAGCGCGGAAAAAAAGTCAATTCAAAAGAAAAAATCTCTAATAAATTGGCTCCACAATCGAAAACACTAAAAAAACGAACAGTAGACGCAATGAATGTTGTAGAAGAAAATGATGATGTGGATACCGATATTTTGGTGCCAGATTCTGTCGCAATGGAAGGAATTCCTATTTCTCTTGGCGATGGTGCAAATTCTGTAATTCCAGAAAGTATGGAAACAGAGGAAGAGGATCAGGAACACGACACAGTTTCAGTCGATGATCTTGCGAAAAAAAGGTCCGAGGAATTTATAAAAATGTCTGGAGACGCCTCACACCGCAGAAAATCGTTCAGCAATGAGAATTTTGAGATGATAGCGGCTCATGCGAGTAAATTTTTAATGGATGGTAGTGAAGGGACATCGTTGAAAGAAATTGGACGTGTGTTTGACAACCAGAATCTGGATCATCACGAATTCCATAACGAATTTCCAGACGATTCAATAAGAGACTCAGATGAACTTGCCATGAAAACTGAACAATCAGACGAAGTAGAAATATCAAAAACGCTTCGAAAACGGAATTTGGTGAATGCCGTAAAAACGCAGGAAAAAATCATTGTCACAGAGACTTCGGAAAGAGCGAACGACAGCAAAACGTTTGTTAAAAAACCCCAGCCGAAAAATACTAAGAATTTAGAGGGAAAAAATGTAGCCGAGAGAAACGCGGAAAAAACAGCGCAGATTAAACGTCGTCTTAAGAATTCAGATATAGCGGCTGTTCCGAAAATAATACCGAAAAATGTTAACAAACGCAATCCTAAAGGCGAATCACTGTTACACACAGCTTGCGTAAAGGTAGATCGGTTTTTCTATCAATATAAAAAAATTGGCTTGTGAATAAAAAGTCTGATTAGTTTTGAACTTGAATAATCAATGACTTGTATCGCAGGGACAAAGCGACTATGTAAAAGCTTTGCTCGAGGCTGGTGCCAATCCCAACACAAAGGATAACGCCAATTGGACTCCACTGGTAATTTATTGAATATGCAAACGTTTTCATTAATTAGTCATTGACTATGTAACAATTGTATATAAGGCATTCCATACCGATTCGACCTCTCGGATTTGGTCGAATTTTTTTTATATGTTTGGATCGACCCCAAAAAGTACTGGAAATTTTTTTCAGATTTTTGTTATTCCTAAATTTTTTTTCGGGATTTTTCAATGCTAACATATCGTTAGTCTAAATTTAAAAATCTGAAAAAATTCTCAAAAATTCTGCATGAAATAACAACATTTTTGAGCCTAAAACCAAAGTGGGCCGAGTTCCGCTTCTATTTTTATATTATTTTAGAGAGAAAAAGTTAATATCCGCGATTTCCTTTTACACAAAGTATTCTGAGGTATAAAACTAACGTGTAAGTCGTGGGGACCTGAAAAAACTAAAGAAATGTGAAAAAAAAAACCGAGAAAAAATGATTTATTTCATGGATTAACGCTCGAAGTATCGAAGTATAATTTGTCCTTTCATACGATTCACTTGCAATTTGGTATTTAGTGGTGTTTAAGGTTGCCAGTTATTAATCGAAAGACCGAATTAACAAATTTCAATTTTCAATGTTTTATTTCGTTTGTCAAAAAGTGAATTTTAGTCTGAATTTAGCGATTTTGGATGCGGTGGAAATTGAATTTACTGTAACCAAATATTTACTGACATGGTGGCCATTGTCAGAGTAAACCTAGAAAACAGGGAAAAGTTAAGGGGAAAAAAATTGGTTAGAGAATACGGGAAAAGTCAGGGAATTTCAAAATTGGTCAGGGGAAAAGTGAATTAGTGCCGAATCTCCCAATAAGTATAATATAACATGAATTATTACAATAATGTTCCAAGTTATATAAAGCTTTATGTTTCTAAAGATTGCTTATTATGTCACGTAATGATAACATGCTACAAAATATGTGAAGAATAAATATGTTTATCGTTGATCGGTGAAATAATTTATCAAAGACTGTTTTTTATCTGTTTTAGATACATTTTCATTGGCATTATTAATTTTTTAATTCGAAATTGCCAGAACTTTAGTAAGGGAAAGTCAGGGAATTTTTTTGGAATAAAAACGGCTACCATGAGTGAGTTTTCAATAAAGAAAGATTTATTCACATACCAGAATGCACTATTCGATAGATAAACTAAGAAATTGAATTATAAAATTTCTTCACTGGTTCTAAAAGGTTTGACAAGTAAAAATTTTTACTTTTCACCTTGGATTATTACGATGCATTGTATGTGTGTACAAAATTGTAGAATGATAATGCTTGTCATGCACTCAATGATATTTCAATACAACATTTTTTTGGACGTAGTATGCATAAAATTCGATTTTACGCACTGCTTTTAGTGTGTCAAATGAATATTGACACACCAGAATGCGTAAAATTTAAAAAAGTTAAAAATCGTCATATTTGATGGAGAAATATGTTCTGTGATCTTCCTATGGTATATTCCGGTATACATGAGTAGTGAACTCTATATGTCGCCATAGGGCATTATTCTATTGACTTGACACGCTATTTTCGTTCCCGATTTACTTTTCGATTTATACTCAGTAATGCCTTACTAATCGTCGAGTAATAAAGTATTTTTACGGATGTATGATACGTACAGTCCAGCCAAAAGTGAGTTTCAGAGACAATTCCGATCACTTCCCGATGGGATAAAAATCGGAAATGAATAATGCATATAAAACGTGCTGGAAAGATTGATTTTGCATAATAATAATCCCAAAATGTTATTAACAACTTGGAGGAAAAAAACCAATTGTTCAACAAACAATCAGTCAACCTAACTTTTTTTCTAATGAAAATGATATGTTAATTTATTTGAATGCATACGAATTTTTTCAGATTTTTTTCTTTATTGTCATTTTGATTTTTTTTATTGAAAAATGCGCAGATATAACAAATTTTGGATATGCGTTGGTGCCGATACACTGTAGTAGGTGGGCGCCTCCGTCGTGGACTCTCGACTCAGGTTGAATACTGACTTGCCTTACACCAGGAGAGGGCTTGTTACGTCACGACTGGCGAAGCGCGTGAGGCGCGGGCGGAGCGCGAGTGAGGAAGAGGGGGAAGAGTGAGACGCGCAGTCGCTCGTGCACAGTTGAGTGAGACGGGCAGTCGTTCGCGCACAGTCGAGTGAGACGCGCAGTAGCTCGCGCACACTCGAGTGAGACGAGCAGTTGCTCGCGCACACTCGAGTGAGACGGGCAGTCGCTCGCGCTCAGTCGAGTGAGACGGGCAGTCGCTCGCGCAGAGTCGAGTGAGACGCGCAGTCGCTCGCGCATAGTCGAGTGAGACGGGCAGTCGCTCGCGCATAGTCGAGTGAGACGGGCAGTCGCTCGCGCACAGTCGAGTGAGACGCGCAGTCGCTCGCGCACAGTCGAGTGAGACGGGCAGTCGCTCGCGCACAGTCGAGTGAGACGGACAGTCACTCGCGCACAGTTTAGTGAGACGCGCAGTCGCTCGCGCACCGTCGAGCATATCTGGAGAAAATGTTCGGTGCATGTATATGTCAACAAAGATATTCTTTTTAAATTCCTTTTAAAATCCTGCAAAAGGGTTTACATGGCCCTCCTACATGTGAGACGTATACGTACTTAAGGGTTATTGAGGTCACTAATTATGAATCCTAACTCAAAGTCTACATTTTCGCAACTTTTTGCATTTTAGTCCGCCATATTAGAAACCCTAAAAAGAATATTTTTTTTGACAACCTCTATTGCACATATACATGCACCGAAATTTTTTTTCAGATATGCTGTTTTAACGTAACATTCTGAACATATTTTGTATGAATCGCATTTTTTTTCAACGAAAAGAAAGCACTTTTAGGAGAAAGCAATATTTTAGAAAAAATTGATAACTTTTCCTCTTTTATTTCTAAATTCTTGAATAGTTTTTTATAGAAAAAAAAATAGAAGCAAAACCTGGCCCACTTTGGTTATGGCTAAAATTTTTTGTTATTTCATGCAGAATTTTTTCAGATTTTTAAATTTGGGCTAACGATATGTTAGCTTTGAAAAATCACATGGAAAAAATTTGAAAAAATTTTCCAGTTATTTTTGGAGTTGGTCCAATCATATAAAAAAATGTCGACCAAATCCGAGAGGTCGAGGGTCCGACCCAGGTCGAAACCGTATGAAATGCTTCATATACTATTATTCTTTTTGCCCTTAAGCAAGAGGCTGTGACCCTCGGTCATAAAGAAATATGCAAAATGCTGTTAGAATTCGGAGCATTGCCTAACACTCCGGGCATAGACAACGGGACGGCGTTGCACGGAGCAGCAATTCACGATAGACTTGAGTTGGCAACACTACTCTTACAATTCCATGCCAACCGAGACGTCTACGACAAATTCGGCAAGCGACCAATGTAAGTTTCTCATAAAATTCGTTTCTGTCCTGTTTGCGTCGAATAGACGAAATAATGCATCAAATTTTTTTTAAATTGCATAATGGAAATCGAATCCAGCATTCATTACTTTTTTTTATGAGTAATGGACCAGAGATCCAGCACCCATTATTTTTAAAATGGATAATGGAATTCGGATCCACTACACATTACTTTTTTAATGAGTAATGAAGACGAGATCCAGCACCCATTATTTTTTTAAATGTTCAATGGAATAGATCCAGCGCCTATTTAAAAAAAAATGTTTGATGGAGCAGCGATCCATCACCCATTTATTTTTAAATGTTAAAAATGTTAATTAATGCATCATTGTTTTAAAAAAAAACAATGATGCATTAAGAAAACAATGCATTGCCTCTAACTCCGACACGCTGTGCACCCCAACGCGTGTCGGAACTTTGCAGACACATTACCGGCATCAGGACACTGTGCCGTTAATAGTACAGCTCAATGCTGCAGTACACTGTAAAAAAAATCTACTCGAAATTTAATGTCCTTTTACTGGAAGTTTTTATTCATAAACTAGTATATGAAATTTATTATACAAGTGTAATGTAAAATTAATGTGTGGTTTATAGCATATTCAATAATTTACTTTAATTTTACAGTAAATAGACTTGAATTTGATTAATTTACTTTAATTTTACAGTAAAAAGGATTGAATTTGATTAATTTACTTTAGTTTTACAGTAAAAAGACTTGAATTTGAATAATTTACTTCAATTACACAGTAAAAAGACTTGAATTTGAATAATTTACTTTAATTTTACAGTAAAAAGACTTGAATTTGAATAATTTACTTTAATTTTACAGTAAAAAGACTTGAATTTGAATAATTTGCTTTAATTTTACTGAAAAAGTACATGAATTCTATACCCCAATTTTTTATTAAATTTCGATGACGAGCTTATGAATTAAAACTTCCGATCTTTTCTAACAGTGTACATAGCGCATTTTTGTCGACACAGTAAAATTTCTATCTGGGGTTTAGAATCATGTTCCATTGAAGTAATAATAATTACTAGCAACCATGTCGATATTTCTGTCCTCAAATTCCTTGAAAACTTAACATTGTTCTGCAATTGTTCGAAATCCAATAATAATGAACATTGACACAAACTGCTTTCGCACATCTTTCTCTAATATTACAATATCACAAACTCTTACACCTCAAAAAGAACTAGTGATATTGAAACTTAAAACTTAAAACGCAGAAATTTCGTAGAAAAAAAATTGGTAAAACTACATTTTTCTTTTTTCCTAATTCATTTAGAGACTACGTTCTGTCGAATGAGATGCGTGCGCTGCTAAACGATAATATTAATGTCGAAATATTCGACGTGCGTGAGGCGCCATGCATTAATTCCACGTTAGATAACTCTATACTAACCGCAAATGCAAATGTCGTCGTTCTCCCATCGAATTTGAGCAACGAAAACAAAAAGTTGCTTACGCAAATAGCTGGAAGAATCAAAGTTGCAGTAGCTACGACTTTCAGGTAATTAATCGAGCGAAGAAATTTTTCTTTCAATTCTTATTTCTCCATTCTAATTGTTAATGCATCTCAGGCCTGGAGTTACTCACGTTGTAGTCGAAACGAACGACCGTAACATCACAAAGCTTAATTACACCGTGATGCTCGCTATTCTCGAAGGAAAATGGATACTCAACAGTCAATGTCAGTATATCTTATCACATACGAAACTTATTCGATAAGTAACGCTTTATGATTTATTCCAGGGATTGCAATTAGTACGGATTTGAATGATATATCGGAAATCGATCTTGAGATATTTCAAGTTCACGGGGCACCAAATCCTGGAACTCCCGAGCGTTCGCGATTAAACGAGGAAAAACAAGTGAGTTTTTGAGAAAAGCTACAATTATTACTTTGAAAGCGAATGTTTCGATAAACCTTCTGTGTAAATGTAATTTTTTTTAACTTTCAGAATCCACGTTTATTCAATAACTGTTTTTTCTACTTCACAATCGGTGCTAGAGCATCGTGGAGTTACGGTAAACTGGAGTTCACAAAGCAGAATTTGACGAATTTAGTTCTTGCCGGTCAAGGCGAAATTCTTAATCGAGAACCGGATCCAGAAGATGTGAAAGATTCCCAGCTAACGCCTTTCCACGTAGCCCACAATCATATACACCCCCTACACAGATGTACCCATTACATAATTTACATGCCAGGAAAGGATGAACCTCGTGTTAAGTACAATATGCCTCACATTAAGACTCTGCCGCTTGCCTGGTTCTTCGAATGCATTGAAAAGTTCGCGCTGGTCGATCCTATCCTCATGGGAATATCGTGATTGTCTAATCTAAGTATTAAATATTTTTAAAAAATATTTTTGTTACATAGTTACGTAAAATATTTGATCTCTCAAACGTTCTAACATTTTTCAAGATTTAATAAGTTTTTGAGGAGGTTTGTCAGTAAAATTGAAAATGCACAGAAAGTCTAAAATAATGACCGCGTTTTTAATAATTCATGACAAACTTACATGAATTTTTTATGAATTTTCGTCTACATCGTTTATACTGAATTAATTCTTTTATGCATACATTTTAACATGGGCTCTTATGGCATATTTACGAATAAAAAAAAAAATTTTAATTGAAAAAAAAATTTACATCGCAAAAAAAAGAATTAATTTCACTGAATACTTAAAAATTCGACGATGTAAAAAAAATTTTTAATAATTTTTTACAATTTAAATCGTAAATATGCCTAAGAGCCCATGTTAAAATGCATGCATAAAAAAATTAATTTTGCGTAAACGATGTGGACGAAAATTCCTAAAAAATTCATGTGAGTTTGTTATGAATTATTTAAAACGCGGTAATTATTTCAGATTTTTCTGTGCATTTTCAATTTTACTGACGAACCTCCTTAAATGAATTTAAATGTAATTATTTTAGTCATAATTGATATAAATATTCGTCTACGTGTTAGATGTTAAAAAAATTCTTCTCGAAGTTCAATGTACAATCGGTGGAAGTTTTCATGTACAAACTGGTATTCTAAATTTTATATAAAAGTGCTATCTAAATTTCGTATACGGTATAGTAATTTCAATTATTTACTTTAATTCTTGTGTAGAAGTCCTGCATTTTTATGGAGTTGCTCTAGTTTTACTATGGAAGTATAGCAATTTCATATCACGATTGTATATTATATTTAATTTGCCAGTTTATGCATCAAAACTTACAATCTTCTTTAACGATGTACTGAACAACGTATAAAGGATTATTATAAATTTTAGATGCTGCCTCTCTCATATTTAAGTGATTTTTCTTGGTTATTGACTCTTCGGCGTAACAAAATGAAGGCCTAATTTGCCTGACAATATTTCAAGACCGCTTTTCACGGAAAAGAATTTTTTTAACTTTTTATACCGTTTTAAGAAATATTTTTTATACTTTTAGGGAATTAGTTCTTTCCTCGTGATGTTTCGTCTCCGAGTTGATGAAATTACAGATTCTGAAGATGTGAATAAAGTATATATACTATAGTCGATTGAAAAACCTGTACATCTAATTCAAGTTCCTACTGATACACTTGCCGGCCATAAAAGTAACAATTTTAGCTAAAACAATTGATTACGTAATCATACTACATATTTTTCAACACATCCGTAACAATTGTCAGCCGCTTTTTCAGGTCATCCGAAAAGGATGTGCAACTTCTGACCTATTCCATTGTCAGTCAGTACTAAAACAATTTTCAATGCCGTTTTCCAAACCGCAGACATTTGTGCAATAAAATGTGGTTCTCTTTATCTGTACCGCGAGGAATGCTATTTTTATTTTTTCTCAAATGTCCGCGGTTTCCAAATGAAATTCAGAATAGTTTTTGATACCGACCATCGTGCTTCACATCACCTTAAGGGGACTCAGTTTTTCAAAAAAAGGTCATAAAGAGGTAAATACGGTAGATGATACGCTTCTTTTAAAAAACCATGCTTTAAAACGTCATTAAGTCAATACCAAACATTGTCATTCTGCAATTTTGTAAATACATACAGTGAACCAGAATAGTGTGAGATAAAAAATTAAATCTTCCACTTGTTGTAATTTTCAGACAGACCGAATTAACAAATTTCAATTTTCAATGTTTTATTTCGTTTGTCAAAAAGTGAATTTTAGTCTGAATTTAGCGATTTTGGATGCGGTGGAAATTGAATTTACTGTAACCAAATATTTAGTGACATGGTGGCCATTGTCAGGGTAAACCCGAAAAACAGGGAAAAGTTAAGGGAGAAAAAATCAGTTAGGGAATACGGGTAAAGTTAGGGAATTTCCAAATTGGTCAGGGGAAAAGTGAATTGGTGCCGAATCTCCCAATAAGTATAATATAACATGAATTATCACAATAATGTTCCAAGTTATATAAAGCTTTATGTTTCTAAAGATTGCTTATTATGTCATATAATGATAATATGCTACAAAATATGTGAAGAATACATATGTTTATCGTTGATCGGCGAAATAAATAATTTATCAAAGACTGTTTTATACCTGTTTTAGATACATTTTCATTGGCATTATTAATTTTTCAATTAGAAATTGTCAGAACTTTAGTAAGGGAAAGTCAGGCAATTTTTTTGGACATAAAAACGGCCACCATGATTGAGTTTTCAATAAAGAAAGATTTATTCACATACCAGAATGCACTATTCGATAGATGAAATAAGAAATTGAATTATAAAATTTCTTCACTGGTTCTAAAAGGTTTAAAAAGTAAAAATTTTTACTTTTCACCTTGGATTATTATGATGCATTTAATGTCTGTACGAAATTGTAGAATGATAATGCTTGTCATGTACTCAATGATATTTCAATATAACATCTTTTTTAACGTAGTATGCGTACAATTCGATTTTACGCACTGCTTTTAGTGCGTCAAATGAATATTGACACACTGTATGTGTAAAATTTAAAAAAGTTAAAAATCGTCATATTTGATGGAGAAATATGTTCTGTGATCTTCCTATGGTATATTCCGGTATACATGAGTAGTGAACTCTATATGTCGTCATAGGGCATTATTCTATTGACTTGACACACTATTTTCGATCCCGATTTACATTTCGATTTATGCTCAGTACGGCCTTACTAATCGTCGAGTAAACGAGTATTTTTAAGGTTGTATGACACGTACAGTCCAGCCAAAAGTGAGTTTCAGAGACAATTTCGATCACTTCCCGATGGGATAAAAATCGGAAATAAATAATGCATATAAAACGTGCTGGAAAGATTGATTTTGCATAATAATAATCCCAAAATGTTATTAACAAATTTGAGGAAAAAAACCAATTGTTCAACAAACAATCAGTCAACCTAACTCTTTTTCTAATGAAAATGACATATTAATTTATTTGAATGCATACGAATTTTTTCAGATTTTTTTCTTTTTGATTTTTTTTATTGAAAAATGCGCAGAATATAAAAAATTTTGGATATGTGTTGTTGCCGATACACTGTAGTAGGTGGGCGCCTCCGTCGTAGACTTTCGACTCAGGTTAAATATACTGACTTGCCTTACACCAGGAGAGGGCTTGTTACGTCACGACTGGCGAAGCGCGTGAGGCGCGGGGTGGAGCGCGAGTGAGGAAGAGGGGGAAGAGTGAGACGCGCAGTCGCTCGCACACAGTCGAGTGAGACGGGCAGTCGCTCGCGCACAGTCGAGTGAGACGGGCAGTCGCTCGCGCACAGTCGAGTGTGACGCGCAGTCGCTCGCGCACAGTCGAGTGTGACGCGCAGTCGCTCGCGCACAGTCGAGTGTGACGCGCAGTCGCTCGCGCACAGTCGAGTGTGACGCGCAGTCGCTCGCGCACAGTCGAGTGTGACGCGCAGTCGCTCGCGCACAGTCGAGTGAGACGGGCGGTCGCTCGCGCACAGTCGAGTGAGACGGGCAGTCGCTCGCGCACAGTCGAGTGAGACGGGCGGTCGCTCGCGCACAGTCGAGTGAGACGCGCAGTCTGAGTTGCGCCTGTCTTACCCACGGATTAAAAAATGATACTCGTGGATCGTCTGAGTAGTAGACAGCCTCCCGCTTGTGGATTGTCCAAGCAGGCTGAAGGATGATACTCGTAATTTATTGGTTTTAGTATTTTTGGGCTTAGGGCATATGAGACGACTCAGTACGATCGCCTATCGAGTAATTAACATGCGTTTTGCAGAAAAATCTGTAGTGTAATAGATGATTTTATGTCGAACACATATCCAAAATTCATTATTTCGCGAACATTTTTTTAAATAAAAAAAATCAAAATCAGAATTTAAAAAAAATCTGAAAAAACTCGTATGCATTCAAATAAATTAACATATTATTTTCCTTAGAAAAAAAAGTTACGTTGACTGATTGTTTGTTCGACATTTGTTTTTTTCACCAATTTGTTAATAACATTTTGAGATTATCATTAAGCGAAATCAATCTTTTCAGCACGTTTGATATGCATTCTTTTTTTCCGATTTTTATGCCATCGGGAAGTGATCGAAATTGTCTCTGAAATTCACTTTTGACGGGACTGTACGTATCATACATCCTTAATTGATTGATTGAATTGAATGAATCAATTATGTTGTAACACTTTTGTTATTTATTTCTTTTTGTATTGTTTTGTTTTGTAAAATTTTGTGAAGTTGTATTCACTATTAATATTGTCAAAATTTATGAGTCATTTAAAAAAGTATTTTTAAATGACTCATAAATTTGACCGCTCCGTCCGCCCTTCAACTCCCGCTCAATGTCTCCACTCCGTACATAACTTTTTTCAGAATTTTACGCATACTACGTCAAAAAATATCGTATGCGACACGTGCGTACATTTTTCGTACCCCTAGCGATCGTATTATACTCCGGTTTCGCCGGCAACTCGTGCACCCGATCGCTACTAGTTCGTAAAATCGCATTTTACGCACTTGTGGCATAATATACTATTAAAAAAAGGGTATATATAATTCTCATAATTTTTCTTATGACTTTTTTCAGGCGACTAAATCCCCTTAAGTTCTCATCACAAACTAATAATAAACTCCAATACCTGTTCCACTTGAACGGAAATTGCTATGTGGTAACTTTATTGTAGACACGGTGGAATGTCAGTGTCAATGGTTTCATAATAACGCAAGCCGCGTTTGATCGTGGCGGTGCGTAAAATACAGAAAAATATCGGAAGAGCCTCTCCCTTGTACGGTATCGCGCACATTTGCGGGTCAAGTACCGCTATTCTTGCTCGTGTACGCGTTTGCGCGCTCACGTTCGCCGCGGGCTTTCCACATGAATAGAAACCTCGTCCCAAGGTATCGTAAGTCTTAACGTATACACACGGGGATCATTCGACCGTAGTACTTACTACAGAGCTTGAATATAAGACGAAGAAGCTGGGCGAACGTGTAAAGAAGCGACAGAGCGCGTGCGATCAAAGGAAGAAAAACCGCTCAGTGAGCAATCGGAGAGAGAGTGATGCGAATAGGAAGAACGAATTTTGATGCGGTGGACGCGGGCGGTCCTCCTGAGAATACAGCTGCATGAATGCTACTCGTGAATGAATAAAGGGGAAAAAAAACATCATAACAAATCTTTAGTCGATTACATAGCTTCGACAGTGAAAATAGAGAAATAGAGTTTGTAGAACTTACTGAGATAGAAAATAAATGAGCAACCGGCATTATTATATTTTTCAGCGATGGGCGATATCCCACTAAAAATACTATGTATTTTTAGATAATTTATATTTTTAATAATATTTTTTAGATAATTTATATTTTAGATAATATTTTAGATAATGAATGCAAAGCGGAAACTTATTACACGTTTGGCGGTATTTTTTACTTTTTACAAAGCTGCTTATATGAGGAAGTATGGTTTTATTTTTGGCTTCCTCATTGGGATCGCTTTGTAAAAAAGCGGGACTCGCGGAAAAAAATGTATGTTCAGTTGTGACAATTACCCTTTATTCATTTGCTGTGCGAAAGATCTTGAAAAAGTTGAACCTTGCAAATTGCTTCTTTATTGTTTTTTGCTTTTTATAAAGTATTATTATGAGGAAGTATGTTGATCAATTTTGGCTTCCTCATTGATGAAGCTTTGTAAAAAGCAAGAAATAATGAGGAAGCAATTTGCAAGGTTCTACTTTGCAGGCTTATGTATGATTTTTTTTCAGACTTTTGTATTGTCGAGAATTGTTCGCAATCTCATTTTTCGAAAACTTATGCGAACTCGACACTATTTGACAGGATTACCTTAAGGATGTATGTTGGGAAGTGGTCGAAATTGTCTCTGAAACTCACTTTTGGCGGGACTGTACGTATCATACATCCTTAAGGAGGTTCGTCAGTAAAATTAAAAATACACAGAAAAATCTAAAATAATTTCCGCGTTTTTAATAATTCATAACAAACTCACATGAATTTTTCGAGAATTTTTGTCTACGTCGTTTACACAAAATTAATTTTTTTATGCATACATTTTAACATGGGCTCTTATTGAATATTTACGAAGAAAAATAAAAATGAAAAAATTGAAAAAAACATCTTACATCGAAAAAAAAAAAATTAATTCCACCAAATACTTAAAAATTCAACGATGTAAATAATTAATTAATAATAATTTGTTCAATTATTTTTTGTTTAATTCGTAAATATGTCACAAGAGCCCATGTTACAACGCATGCATAAAATAATTAATTTTGCGTAAACGATGTAGACGAAAATTCCCAAAAAATCCATGTAAGATATTATGAATTATTCAAAACGCTCCAACTATTTCAGATATTTCTATGCATTTTCAATTTTACTCCCGAACCTCCTTAAGCTCCCGAGTCTCTTCGTCGTTCTGTCAGTTTTGACATCTGATATAATCAAATCCAATGCATGAACTTGGTCCAGATCTTAGTATGTTTCACAACACCACCGACGAAACAGACTATGTTTTAATCGCCAACAATGAATTTCCCATTTATCATCCATGAACTTTTCAATATAGCAGTATGAACTTTTCAATATAGCAGTATGAACTTTTCAATATAACAGTATGAACTTTTCAATATAACAGTATGAACTTTTCAATATAACAGTATGAACTCTTCAATATAGCAGTATGAACTTTTCAATATAACAGTATGAACTTTTCAATATAACAGTATGAACTTTTCAATATAGCAGTATGAACTTTTCAATATAACAGTATGAACTTTTCAATATAGCAGTATGAACTTTTCAATATAACAGTATGAACTTTTCAATATAACAGTATGAACTTTTCAATATAGCAGTATGAACTTTTCAATATAACAGTATGAACTTTTCAATATAACAGTATGAACTTTTCAATATAACAGTATGAACTTTTCAATATAGCAGTATGAACTTTTCAATATAACAGTATGAACTTTTCAATATAACAGTATGAACTTTTCAATATAACAGTATGAACTTTTCAATATAACAGTATGAACTTTTCCATATAGCAGTATGAACTTTTCAATATAGCAGTATAATCTTTTCAATATATCAGAATGAACTTTTAAATACATGATCGGCAAGTGATCGAAATAGTCTCTGAAACTCACTTTTGGCGGGACTGTACCTATCATACATCCTTAAGGCAAGGATGCATTTATATCTCGTCGGAAAAATGAGAAACAAAATGACAAATGACACGAGGCGAAGCGCGACGTCTATAAGAGCGCGTAGACACCATAAGCACCATAGGCATAGGTAAACCGGGCGCGAAGCCTCCGAGAGAAAGAGAAAGAGAGAAAGAGAGAGAGAGAGAGCCCCTCTTTCCCTGCAGCTCCCTCACTCTGCGTCGCAACCATCCTTTGCATCGTCGCTACGTCGTGCCTCGGGGTCCGCACCCTGACCCACAAGTGGGGCCCAGTCAGTCAGGCGATGAAGCCCCGAACGATCAGGGTTGCCGAACTCCCGATCAAGTGACACGTGCTCGAGAGGATACTCGCTAACAACTTGACGTTACAGTCAGCTGTGACTTGTTCGACTATTAGATCACCGAGGAGTTACATCCTCGCTGACCGGCTACACAATGTCTTCTCTTCGTGGTATTCGACGGTCTCTCATTTTACTTGTTTTTCTGCTTTCCACACTCGGAATATCGGCACAGGATGACGACTCGTTGGCCGGTAGCTTCTTGTCAGGTAATAATCCACCATCGAAATTAAACTGTCGCTGCATCAATATTTTAACCTATAATTCAAGTGTATCTTCACTCAGAGTTGGAAATCCCTGATTCATAAGATATAGTTTACGGTGCCATTTTTTTTGTAATTATGATTTCATAATAATAATGTGTAGTGATTATGAGATAGCGTGTAAACATGTGAAGAGCCGAAAAAAAAAGTAATTTTCGCTTTAAGATTAGAAGAAATAGTGGAAATAATGGGAGAAGTAAATAATGCATTAATTTTTTTTTCCCCATTTTCTCGAAAGGATATATAATTCAAGTGTATCTTCACTTAGAGTTGGAAATCCCTGATTCATAAGATATAGTTTACGGTGCCATTTGTTTTGTGATTATGATTTTATATTAATAATGTGTAGTGATTATGAGATAGCGTGTAAACATGTGAAGAGCCGAAAAAAAAAGTAATTTTCGCTTTAAGATTGGAAGAAATAGTGGAAATAATGGGAGAAGTAAATAATGCATTAATTTTTCTTTCCCCATTTTCTCTAAAGGATTGACGTGAATTTTAATTGATAAATGATCATTTTTACAGCTGTTTGAAAGTTAAGTCATTTTTGTATAATCGCTACATGTTGTTATTATGAAATCATAATTATAGAACAAATTGTACTGTGAACTGTAACTTATGAATTGATGGGGATTTACTTATTAATTGATGCCTTCGCTTATTAATTTAATAAACAAAGCTGCGAATTCACGGTTCCGCCAAGTATTTACATAATAAATCGGTTCGCCGGTTTGACAATTATTGTAATAACCTATGAACTTATCATTCAAGTGTACCTTCGATTATGTCTTCTAGACAAAGTTGCAAATTTACGATTTCGCCGTAAGTTTAGGGAATAAATCGGTTCGCGGTTTTACAAGAATTTTTGTAACGCTCATTTTATTGCTATTCCAAGTGTCTTAAGTAAAAAAAACTTCGATCGAATTCATTTATCGGATTTATTTATTTTTTAAACCAGATTATGTGTTTTTCTTGTGGCTGTGCGTGAGTTCATTGTGCTATTTGCGAAAATTATTATCAACGATCTGTTTAAGTGAATGTGTTCTGTGCTAAAGATTGTAACGTAACTATGTAAAAAAATTTCTTTTTGTGACTTAGATACTTATTAATTTCATGAAAGATTTATTGATGTGTGATCTGGTCTATTTTTTTTTGTAACGCTGGTTGAGTTAGTGACGATTTTTACTACACGATAACGCAATAAGCTCTTGGAATATTATCCCCGATAAATTGATCCATAAAACATTGGTAAATTAGTCCCAGAAATATAAGCAAAAGTAAATAAACGAAAATGTGATAAAATCAAAAAGTCGCGAAAATTCAGTTTTTTAGGGGATTAATTTCCGGATCAATTCTTCGGAGACTAAGTTTTCTGGACTGTTTGGTACACAGGAAGCTGCGGATACATACCGTACGCTGAGACTTGAATGGAAGAAGCGACGCCGGAAATGGCCGGATGAGGTTTCGAGAAATAGAAATTCCATTCGATCGTTCGCGATCGTGCGGCACGGTTATAGGTAGAATTGCAAAGGATGCGACTGTCCTACTTAGGTGTCTCTCTGCAATGCTATACGCTGTTGGGATCCGTAAGAAGGCCGCGGCGCTCGTCGGCTTAAAGCTACACGCGCAACGGTATATCCTTATGCCGAAGAGGAAACTTGAACGGCGAAATAAAACAACCTTTAATAATAACTCAAAGTATGAAAAACTTGACTCGGCTGTTTCTGGAAAGAAGTATTTTTGCCGGGCGGTGTTAAAGTTCCGAATGAATTTAGACGAAGGTCTCAAATTCCGAAACGCTTCTTTACCTCTTCTTCATTTTTGACGAAATTTTTTCTGACGAATTTCGTCGAAAATGTTTTCTGACGAATTACGTCGAAAATGTTTTCGACGAAAATTCGTCTAAAATTCCGAAACTTATTACCTTTTCTTCATTTTTGACGAATTTCGTCGAAAATGTTTTCGACGAAAAATCGTCTAAAATTCCGAAACTTATTACCTCTTCTTCATTTTTGACGAAATTTTTTCTGACGAATTTTGTCGAAAATGTTTTCGACGAAATGTTTTCTGACGAAAATTCGTGTAAAATGTTTTCGACGAAATGTTTTCTGACGAAAATTCGTGTAAAATGTTTTCGACGAAATGTTTTCTGACGAAAATTCGTGTAAAATGTTTTCGACGAAATGTTTTCTGACGAAAATTCGTGTAAAATGTTTTCGACGAAAATTCGTGTAAAATGTTTTCGACGAAAACTCGTCTAAAATTCCGAAACTTATTAAGTCTTCTTCATTTTTGACGAAATGTTTTCTGGCGAATTTCGTCGAAAATGTAGGTGAGATATTAAATTTCGAAATTTTAGACCTTCGAGTATTTACCATTCGGAACTTTGTATCCGAGAGGCGAGGAAATCGAGATAAAAGTTCCGAATGGTAAATGCACGAAAGTCTAAAATTCCGAAACTTAATATCTCAGCTAGAATTTTTTTTTTCGAGATTATCATGTTAACATACTCATAATTACCTAAAACGTCGAGAAAAGTGGTCTAGAAAATATGCGCGTGTGTGTGTGTTTTCCAGAAACTGAAAATTTAATTATCCATAACTCACGAACGGCATAATGGATCGAGCTCAAATTTGGCACGCAACTAGAGTATTGACTCCTCTATAATTGACGTGATTTTAAATTAAATGTATCAATGTATACAGATTTTACAGATTTTATAGAATTTTTAAAATTTCAAAAAAATTTCGTGATCGCTCTAACTTTGGTAAAAATTCGCCAATTTAGATAAATATTTATTTATAAATAAAGACACGTTAAATGATGTTTGGTATCGAATTTCAGCGAAATCGGTAAAGCGGTTCCGATTTTATAGAATTAAGAATTTTTCGAAAAACCAAATTTTCTCTCTAAATCACGTCGAATCTCAACAAATGAACCGAAATATTCTACAGTCGAAAAATACCATACAGCTCTGTTGCGTACGAAATTTGGTGCTGATCGGTAAAGTCGTTCGGATTTAATGGCATTTAAAATTTTTTAATAAATGTACATTTTCGCTCACAACTTCTGCAATAGTTGAGAGAGTAAGATTAAAATTTGTATTTAATCAAAATGCGATGTGAGGGTGTTTTAACGGTGTTTCATAGCTGCACATAATATGGATAATTAAAGAGAAAAAAAAGATGCAAAGTAGAACTTTACACATTGCTTCCTCATATAAAATTTGAAGACAACTGTAAAGAGAATATTTTAAAATTTCAATTTTTAACAAATCTACCTCCATGAGGAAGCCAAAATGAATAATAAATGTCTTTCTTGTAGAGCTAGATTTGTTGAAAATTTAAATTTTAGTAGTAGTAGTATAAGTTCTTTATTGGTCATCTAGTACAATTTAATAACTTATTAGTATTAACACAACAGTGTTTTTTTTTTTTATGGAGACCAACAGGCCACTGACCGAGGTCCTTCAGCCCTTAAATTTTAAAATATCCTCTTTACAGCTGTCTTGAAATTTTATAAGGAAGCAATGTGCAAAGTTCTATTTTTCTTTCGATAACTCTAAGAACGTAAAAATCAGTGAAAAGTTGATGCAGATATATTCTGCAGGCACGATGATTTGCATTCATTTGAATATTTCAATTATTAACGCAGAATAATCATTATCAGCAAGGTCAATGACTTCTCCTGATCTTTTTTCATCGACACAGTTTTTTTTATAGTTATCAAAATAATGTATTGTATTATTTATTCGACCCAGTAATTAATTCGTGTATTTTAGATGAGCTGAGAGAATGATCGATGATCAGAAGTAGATAAGCGAATATTTTGGTTCAAATATACCGTACAATTTAATACTCAATATTATTTTAATCAATCTTCGCCCGAATTTTAGGGACTGAATTTTTGTTGCATTCGCTCGAAAACAGGAGAAAAAAACAAGGCAAATAGTAACTTGGAAAATGAGAAACTTAGACAACGTACTCAACTATTTCTGGATTAAGTAATATTGTTCTTTCAATTCATTGATGATTTTTTTATATCGTAAAAAATAGGCCACTGTTAAGGAGGTTCGTCAGTAAAATTAAAAATGCACAGAAAAATCTAAAATAATTACCGCGTTTTTAATAATTCATAACAAACTCACATGAATTTTTCGGGAATCTTCGTCTACATCGTTTACACAAAATTAATTTTTTTATGCATACATTTTAACATGTGGTCTTATGGCAAGTTTACGAATAAAAAAAATTTGAAAATATTTTAAAAAATTAAAAAAAAAAGAATTCATTTCACCAAATACTTACGAATTCAACAATGTAAAAGATATTTTCAATTTTTTTTATTTGTAAAAATGCCATAAGAGCCCATGTTAAAATGCATGCATAAAAAAATTACTTTTGTGTAAACGATGTAGACGAAAATTCCCAAAAAATCATGTGAGTTTGTTATGAATGTGTTTAAAACGCGGTAATTATTTCAGAGTTTTCTGTGCATTTTCAATTTTACTGACGAACCTCCTTAATGAAGAGCGAATGTTCATTAAAACGATCGTTCACGGTGTTTGAAATAATAATTTTATTGACTATTTGATTCAATAACCAAATGAAATATTCTACGCTTAGCTACTAATTCTATACTAAAATCTACTGCTATTACTTCCCGATTCTTTTTGTTATCACTTCGCGAAACGTTACGCGATAAGCAGTATCCATTTAAATTTCTACTCTTCAGCATTTGGATGTGACTGATTTATAAAATCTGTATTCTATCAAAATTAAGAAAATGACCAATGACCAAAGTAAAAGAGTTTATTTCTCATTGCAATATCGTGAAATCAAAGTCGATCTTCGTTAATATTAGTAAGCAATGGAATAATTCATTGTTATGATTGTAAAATGTTCTAGTATTTTCGTATTGCAGATCATTTGAAATATTGTATTATGTTAGTTATGTTAATCACTCGCTTAACATTCACTAATTTACATCTTTGATTACAGTACAAACTGAGTTACATCAATCTTTAACTAGTCACAAGGACTAAAATTAGAGAAGCGTTTTTTTCCTCCAATCATAGCTCAATTAAATATTCGTAGATTCATTAACGATAACTTTGCAACATCTTTACATCATTTCTGGGTTTTATGTACGAAATTAACGAGTCTCGCTTTTTACAGATGTTCTCATTTGAATAACTTCAACATTTATCGATATAGAACAGCATATATTTCAATTTATTATACTTTAAAAACCAGATGTTCGTTAGCTAGAATCACTTATTTACCGTACAATCTAATGAGTTCTAAAAAAAATCACCGATAGTAAAACGAAAGTTACTCTTGTTAAAAAGAAGTTATAACTTTGTGTTGTTATAACCGGTTGCAATATTTCTTGTAGACCCGATAATTAACGAGTAATTTGTAAAATTTTTATGTAGAAATTAACGAGCCTCGTTTCTCACAAATGTTCTTATTAAAATAATTTTTAGATTTACCGATATAGAACAGCATATATTCCACTTCATTATACTTTGGAAGCCACACATTCGTTAGCTAGAATCACTTATTTACCGTACGACCTAATGAGTTCTAGAAAAAATCACGAATAGTAAAACGAAAGTTACTTTTGTTAATCATAAGGTACAACTTTGTATTGTTATAACCTGTTGCAATATTGTTTGTAGACTTGAAAATGAACGACTAATTTGTAACATTTTTATATAGGAAGTTTAAAAAAATCACGAATAGTAAAACAACAATAAAACAAAAGTGACTTTTGTTAAAAATAAGGTACAACTTTGGATTGTTATAACCGGTTGTAGACTCGAAAATTAACGACTAATTTGTAACATTTTTATATAGGAAGTTTAAAAAAAATCACGAATAGTAAAACAACAATAAAACAAAAATGACTTTTGTTAAAAATGAGGTACAACTTTGGATTGTTATAACCGGTTGTAGACTCGAAAATAAACGACTAATTTGTAACATTTTTATGTAGAAATTAACGAGCCTCGTTTCTTACAAATGTTCTCATTTAAATAATTTTCAGATTTACCGATATACAACAGCATATATTCCACTTAATTATACTTTGGAAGCCAGACATTCGTTAGCCAGAATCACTTATTTACCGTACGACGTAATGAGTTCTAGAAAAAATCACAAATAGTAAAACGAAAGTTACTTTTGTTAATCATAAGGTACAACTTTGTATTGTTATAACCGGTTGCAATATTGTTTGTAGACTTGAAAATTAACGACTAATTTGTAACATTTTTATATAGGAAGTTTAAAAAAAATCACGAATAGTAAAACAACAATAAAACAAAAGTGACTTTTGTTAAAAATAAGGTACAACTTTGGATTGTTATAACCGGTTGTAGACTCGAAAATTAACGACGAATTTGTCACATTTTCATATAGGAATGAACGAGCCTCATTTCTTACAAATGTTCTCATTTAAATAATTTTCAGATTTACCGATATACAACAGCATATATTCCACTTAATTATACTTTGGAAGCCAGACATTCGTTAGCTAGAATCACTTATTTACCGTACGACCTAATGAGTTCTAGAAAAAAATCACGGATCGTAAAACGAAAGTTACTTTTGCTAAAAACAAGGTACGACTTTGTGTTGTTATAACCGGTTGTAATACTCACGATACGTAGTCATGGGGTGGCGATAACCAGGCCCGAAGTTTAAACAACGTGGACGGCCCGCAACGATGTAAAAGAAGAAGAAGAAGAAGAAGAAAAAGGAGAAGGCGAAGCCGACTCGCTTATTAACTACCGTTACGTTTGTTTGGGCCGTTATACCTCTGCCGAAGTGAAACTGTCGGTGCGGACCGGGACTGGCTGATGACTGATTCGCTGATTGACTGGGCTCTTCCGAATTGTATATCTTCACTTCACTTCAAATAACCCGACAATTAAGCTTTCGTCGTTAACGTTAAACCATACAAAAAAACGCCTTTATGACTTTCGTTTATGCACCCGATTGGCGTTCGGAACGTGAAATCTTAAGGAGGTTCGTCAGTAACATTGAAAATGCACAGAAAAATCTAAAATAATTACCGCGTTTCAAATCATTCATAACAAAGTCACATGAATTTTTTGGGAATTTTCGTCTACATCGTTTACACAATATTAATTTTTTTATGCATGCATTTTAACATGGGCTCTTATGGCATATTTATGAATTTGAATTTTTTTTACATCGTTGAATTTTTAAGTATTTGGTGGAATTCATTCTTTTTTTTCGATGTAAAAAATCTTTTCAATTTTTTTTATTCGTTAATATGGCATAAAAGTCTATGTTAAAATGTATGCATAAAAAAATTAATTTTGTGTAAACGATGTAGACGAAAATTTCAAAAAAATTCATGTGACTTTGTTATGAATTATTTAAAACGCGGTAATTATTTTAGATTTTTCTGTGCATTTTCCATTTTACTGATGAACCTCCTTAATAACACACCGTGAATAATGCTTTTACTTTGAGACCAAAACTTCTGCTGATTTCAATATCTCACTTTTTGGGTATTGATCCAATAATTTTCTTAGTATCGAATATTCAATAACATTAACTTGCAGCGACTTAAAACATATCCGAGTTTTTTTACTTTATAAGAAATATATCAAAAAATCCTTGAAACACATTTGAAAAAGTTTACTTTGATAAAAAAAGGTTTTAAAAAGTAAATATACAAAGGAACAAATACATTTAGTTATTATTATTTTTTTTATAGCAAGAGAATTGTTTTCAAGAAGTTCACATTCGTTGAAAATATGCATTTTTATACCGTTTATTGAGGATTTATTGAACATTTGATAATAAGCGAATAACAAAATATATAAACAAGAAGTTCGTATTTAAAAGTAGTAAAAGCTGTTAATTTCTGAAAACTTCTCTATCAGAAAATAAACCCCGTTTATTGGTATTTAGAGCTGCACAAGAGGACGAAAAACACTTGTTTTCGCGTGACCGAAAAATATACTCTGGTTTATTCGGAAACGCAAGAAAAATATTAAGCGAGTTTAAGCATGCGTGAAAAGTACAGTTATTTTCGGGTAATGGACACGTTTTAAGGCGACTGGCGTCTCGAAATGGAAACTAAATGACATTCGGACTTGAAAAATCACGCGATGACTATTTTTTACGAACTGTACACTGAGAAAAAATTTCGTTGGATGCTAAATGACGACGTTGCATACGTTTGAACGAATCTTTCGGTACTACAATGAAAAATTTTGTTAATTTTTAATTTTTTAATAAACCTAATTTTTTATCGACTCAAACGACAAATTCGTTTGAACGCTGACGTCATCATCCAACAAAATTGTTTTTCTCAATGTAAGCGTATAAAAATATATTTATGAATAGGCTATTTATTGCATAAGTATTTATTAGATACGAATTATATTTCGTTGACTTTGATAATTTAGATTTGATTAGATTTAAATAAGTGACGGCTTATTCTCTTTTTCAAAAGATACTCTATGAATTGACCGCCACGATATTTCATAGTGTTGATCGTTTAATAATTATAGCCTGTTATTTATGAAAGTATTTTTGTTTTTGTTAAACAACAGGATATAATTGTTCAACGATCAATATTACGAAATATCTGGGCGGTCGATTCGTGAAGTATTTTTCAAGAAATAAAATGAGCTATCACTCAGTCTAATCAGTGAATAATTACAGATGATATTTGGCAAAAAACAAACCAAAATGTGTCTCATTGAAAAAAAAAGTGAATCGGTTAATCATAATGCAAATTCGTCACTATTGATCTTCCACTGGATTAGGTACATATGCTTCAACATAAATGACCCTTCAAAAACTCGACCTTGAAATTGTAATATCATATTCTACTAGGTATAAACTTTCAAAAAAAGTCAAAACCGAAATGCTTAATTTTTTGACAGCATTAAATTTACTTGAAACAAATTATTTGAGATTCGATCTTGAAATTTTTACACCATATTCTAGGATAACCTTTCAGAAAATATTTAAGAAAAATGTTTTTTCTTTGTTCAAAGCTTCACACTGATGTAACCCCTCAATTAGGCTAATATCATTTTCTAGTTGGTATAAAGTTTCAAAAAAGGCTAAACTAAAAAGTTCAATTTTTTTACAGCTTCAAATTCACTTTACACAAACTTTAAGATTCGTCCTCGACATTTTTATGATATCCTAGAAGGTATGAACTTTCAAACAATACAAAAATCTGTTTGATTCTTTGAAAGCCGCACACATAGATTATACAAATTATTTGAGATTCGACCTTGAAATTTTTACATCATGTTCTAGAATAACCTTTCAGAAAATGTAAAAAGAAGATGTTTTTTTTCAAAGCTTCACACTGATTTAACCCCTTAATTGAGCTAATATCATATTCTAGTTGGTATAAAGTTTCAAAAAAGACTAAACTGAAATGTTTAATATATTGAATGAAATGTTTAATTTTTTGACAGTTTCAAATTTACTTTACACAAACTTAAAGATTCATCCTCGACATTTTTACGATATTCTAGAAGGTATGAACTTTCAAACAATACAAAAATCTGTTTGATTCTTTGAAAGCCGCACACATAGATTATACAAATTATTTGAGATTCGACCTTGAAATTGTAATATCATATTCTATTTAGTATAAGGTTTCGAAAAAGACTAAACTGAAATGTTTAATTTTTTGACAGCTTCAAATTTACTTTACACAAACTTAAAGATTCGTCCTCGACATTTTTACGATATTCTAGAAGGTATGAACTTTCAAACAATACGAAAAAAACTCTTTAATCCTTTGAAAGCCCTCACATAGATTATACAAATTATTTGAGATTCGACGTTGAAATTTTTATATCATATTCTAAAAGGTATAACTTTTTAGAAAATGTAAAAAAAAAATTGTTTTTTTTTTTTTTCAAAGCTTCACACTGATGTAACCCCTGAATTAGGCGTTGGAATTTCAAATGCCCGCACCTAAAATCTCTCTGGCTGTGAGCATTCAGATTGCTGTCTCTCGCCTACTACTATACGTCAAGTTCAAGTTCAATAATCTTGAGATTACCAAACGGAGGCGAAGGGAACTACGATCGAGAGAAAGAGAGAGAGAGAGAGAGCGTTGGGATTACGTATGCAGGAATTTCTCTCCTTCGGTATCTCTAGTCGCGTGTAGCTCTCGGTTACCGTAACAATCCGGTCACGCTGGTAACTCAAACGGGTAACGTTATACTGGGTGTCCGAAAACCGCAGCAACTTGCCTCATACTATCGATCTCATGCATAAAATTATCTCTAGTTTATCTCATTTGACTGCCACCAATTTTTCCAAATTCAATAAGATAGAAGTCGAACAAGAGTACAAAAATAACTTTGAAATACAAAAGTAACAAAAATTTGTAACAGGTATTCAAACAAAATAGTCTATATTTAATTAAATCTCGCCTCAAAATTTCGTAAGGTTTTGTATGTGCAAAGCAACATCATCAATTGTTGCTTCCGCATATGAAAATGAAATACTTTACACTGTAAAAAAAATCTACTCGAAATTTAATGTACTTTTACTGGAAGTTTTTATTCATAAACTAGTATATGAAATTTATTATACAAGTGTAATGTAAAATTAATGTATATTTTATAGCATATTTAATAATTTACTTTAATTTTACAGTAAAAAGATTTAAATTTGATTAATTTACTTTAATTTTACAGTAAAAAGACTTGAATTTGAACAATTTACTTCAATTACACAGTAAAAAGACTTGAATTTAAATAATTTACTTTAATTTTACAGTAAAAAGACTTGAATTTGAATAATTTGCTTTAATTTTACTGAAAAAGTACATGAATTCTATATCCCAATTGCTTATTAAATTTCGATGACGAGCTTATGAATTAAAACTTCCGATCTTTTCTAACAGTGTACATTACATTTGTAAGTTTTTCGAGATTTTCATACCAGTACACTTAAAATGGTGCAAAACGTTGACAAAAGCGGATTAGAAAAATTGTCTAGATAAATACTTATGTGCGTGTGATTGATAATCCCAAAAATGTATTACTTTAATTCGTGAATTACTTGACAAAGTTAGTGGAATTAAAATCCCATATAGAAAACTGGTATATCTATATTTTACACAAATTGTATAAAAATTGCTTGACTAATTCGCTGTTGCACTGAAAATATTCCAGAAGCAGTGTTTTTAAATCTCTTGGAAAAAAAAATTGACTAAAAATTGAATAAGTCAACTGTATAAGCAACTATTAATAAGATTAGGAAGAAGAACGGATTTTTATTATAATAGACTTTGATAAAACCAATGTTAAATAATCATGCGTAAAATGTGGTTTACTGCACCAAGTGCATTAATAATTAACGTAACGTGACGTAACGTAACGTAAATTATTAATGTAACGTTAATTCACAATTAACGTAACCTAATGTAACGTTAATTATTAATTAACGTAATCTATCGTAACGTTACTTATCAATTAACGTAACCTAGCGTAACGTTAATTAATAATTAACGTAATGTAACGTTAATTAATAATTAACGTAATGTAACGTTAATTAATAATTAACGTAATGTAACGTTAATTAAAATTAACGTAATGTAACGTTAATTAATAATTAACGTAATGTAACACTAATTAATAATTAACGTAATGTAACGTTAATTATTAATGCATAAGGTAATTAAATTGACATTAGGTTATCGTAAAATAAAATATAAATAACAATAGATTCTCAAGCAATGACAACAATCAACAAGAAAAATATTCTGGAAAGAGTGTTTTTTAATCTTTTGGAAAAAAGTTTAGTGCTGTAAACTATGAGACCAACTATTATTATATTTCAACGACGTAGAAGGGATTTTAATGATCGAATTTCGTGTATCGTGTGTTATAGGAAACCCTTGAGCAACCAAAGATCCAGCATCTTATAATGAAATAAGCTAAGTCTCTTTGAGATTTTCGGTGCTCCTTGATTATCTTGTGTTATTCTCACGGCAGGGATACAAGGCCGCCTGTTGAGGTTCGATCACCTGTCCTGTACGTCTTGGCAGGCCAAGGAACTTGCCTCATCTAACGGCATTCAAGCGATTACCATTGAGATTACGTATACCATAATTGCCGGTTCGTCGCTGTGACTATCCAAGTCCGAGGACGTTAAGATCATATTATTAATCACGTATCGGTCACTCGGAGAATATTAACTTCCAATATTGCCACACATCTTTACTATAAATACCGTTCGAATTTAGTAATCCACACTAGAAAAAAAAAAAAATATAAATCATTGATTCAATAAACGATTTGCGGGCTGCCAAAAACAATGTTTCTAAATTAACTCCAGTTGTTGTTTTCACAATCCGATTTTAACATTGAAACAATAAAATATTTTTCTGCCTGTATTTAAGTTATCGTTTCAATATCATGTGAAATTGTTGGAATTGGAAGTGAAATTGAATTGAAAACGCTTGTTTTTTGGCAGCCAGCAAACTAAGGTTTTATTGAATCAATGATATATTTTTTTTTTTTTCAGTGGCAAATAGAAATAGCATAATGTAATTATTATCGACTTGAATCACCTGATTTCAATCGCCTGATGCGAAAAGCGATTGTAGCTGCGACTTCTGAAAAGAAAGTGCGGCAAGATTGCAATCTGGGTAGAGAAAAAGTCCATAAGTGCACTTCCTGTTGCCTCAGGAGAGAGAAACGTGTCGCATAGCGAGATTCCGAGCGTAGAACATAGTTCGTTGCTTATCTGAACGATCTGGCTTCTAGCTTATTACTTTATTGTATAATCATCTTAATTATTACTTTTTCAAGGTAATTTTTAATTTTACTTTACAATTATATTCAACAATTTTTTTTTATCTCGAAGATATTTCATTCACATAACGTAATTCAAAAGCATATGCCTTGATAAATAAATAAAAATGATAGAAAAATGATAGAAAAATGATAGATTTGCAAAAAAATCTTGAGTGTGGTAGATGATTTTATACCGAACACATATCCAAATTCGTTATTTCGCGCAAATTTTTGAAAATACAAAAAATCAAAATCAAAATAAAGAAAAAAATCTGAAAAAATTCGTATGGATTTAAATAAATTAACATATCATTTTCATTAGAAAAAAAAGTTAGGTTGACTGATTGTTTGTTGAACAATTATTTTTTTCATCAATTTGTTAATAACACTTTGGGATTATTATTATGCGAAATCAATCTTTTCAGCACGTTTTATATGGATTATTTTTTTCAAATTTTCATCCCATCGGGAAGTGATCGAAATTGTCTCTGAAACTCACTTTTGGCGGGACTGTACCTATCATACACCGTTAAATGAATAATAATTCATTTAAAAAGCGTTATAAATTTAAAAAATGACTAATTATAGTACGGAAATCAACATTTTCACAAATATACAATAATTATCATTTTACAATGAATTATAAAATTTATAGACATTATAATCCACAATTGTTTGGTCGAGAAGATTTAATGTAGATTCTCTTTCGATTAACCAGTGAATTCTGTCACCGTGAAAAACCGCAAAACGGATCTCAATTTTTCTACACTTTACCGTACAGCAATTAAATGCAAAACGTTCGAAGGAAAACCACCGATGTAAATTTCGAAATAAAACTAGTGTATTTGCGTTCAATTAAACGGATTAGTTTGGGGTGGGGGTCAAAATAGCGAATGACCAGAATCGTGAATGGTTAAAATAGCTAATTTTGAAATTAGGAATTGGAATTTGGAATTAGGAACGTCTGAATCTAGAATGGTCATCATCATGATATTCGCTATTTCAGCCATTCGCTATTTTGACCATTCGCTATTTTGACCTCCATCTTATTAAAATGCATTTAAAGTAGCAAATGATAAAAATGGTGAATGGTTGAAAAACCGAACAACATAATTATGGACATTCTACATTTAGAAATTCCTTATTTTTAAATTCGCTTTTTTAGTCATTCGCTATTTTGGTCATTTGCAATTTTGATCCCCACCCTTAGTTTGCTTTTTTATTCGTATATTTGACAATTTGCTATATAATGACGAATAAAGAACTGGCTTTTTTTATTATTGGTATTTTTTAGTTTCTTATCCTTAAGCTGGCGGGAATTCCGTAGTTTCTATCTCTTAGAATTTTACCCGAATGGATTTGAAATTTTGGGAGAATATTCTAAACGTATTGTATAATTTAAACAAAATTAAAAAACGAATTTTTGTCATTTTAAAACCCATGTAACTCCTTAAGTAATAAAAATGAATACAACGAAATGACGTTAGTTTAATTATTTTGTTTCAGGTCTCTTAGATTCGATAGCAAACACAGCAAACAGTGCAGACTGTCCAGGAGTTTGCGTTCATGCGCTCGCAACGTTGATTTGCGACGATGTCTTGGAGGACGTGCAATGTCCCACAGCGAGTATGCGTTGTTGTGTGAATGGACCGTTGAACAGCACCGAGCCATCGGAGAACGACGTCGACAATGTGACGTCAGTAACGGAAGTTGACACTACGACGGTATCAACGACTACACCCTCGACTACGACAACCGTAACGACTACGACTTCCACGACTCCGAAGCCGACAACGGTACTTATACATTCTCATTGTATATAATAATAGTAATAATATTTATAATAATAATAATGAAGTAGCAAAATGAAATGCACAAAACAATAAGAGTTTTGATCAGCTGCAAAATTATATATTAATTTTAATATAAAATTATATATAATAATAGTAATAATATTTATAATAATAATGAAGTAGCAAAATGAAATGCACAAAACCATAAGAGTTTTGATCAGCTGCAAAATTGTATATTAATTTTAATATAAAATTATATATAATAATAGTAATAATATTTATAATAATAATGAAGTAGCAAAATGAAATGCACAAAATAATAAGGGTTTTGATCAGCCGCAAAATTTATTTTATTTATATTTTTTTTATAGGATAGCCAAAAGGATGGGTCTTCGAAACCGTCGCGTGAGTTTCTTTTCTTCTTTATCAATTAGTGGTAGCTTATTCTTAAATGTATGAATCGTACAGTTCCGCCAAAAGTGAGTTTCACAGACGATTTCGATCACTTCCCGATGGAATCAAAATCGGAAAAAAATAATGCATGTAAAACGTGCTGAAAAGATTGATTTCGCATAATAATAATAAAAAATGTTATTAACAAATTGGTAAAAAAAAGAATTGTTCAACAAACAGTCAACCTAACGTTTTTTCTGATAAAAATCATATGTTAATTTATTTGAATACATGCATTTTTTTAGATTTTTTTCTTTATTTTGATTTTTATTTCTTTTATTTCCAAAAATGTGCGCGGAGGAACGAATTTTGGATATGTGTTCGGCATAAAACCATTTACTACACTCAAGATTTTTTTGTAAAACGCATATCCGAAATTTGTTATATTCTGCGCATTTTTTTTACTTAAAAAAGATCAAAATCAAAATAAAGAAAAAAATCTAAAAAAATTCGTATGCATTCAAATAAATGGATATATCATTTTCATTAGAAAAAAAGTTAGGTTGACTGATTATTTGTTGAACAATTGTTTTTTTCACCAATTTGTAAATAACATTTTGGGATTATTATTATGCTTAAATCAACGACAGAAATGAAATGATCGTATTGCCTTTGAGCTCACTTCTCTCGTTGATACATTACATTACTAATTCGAGATTAATCATTTTCTATTTAGAATCTCCTATTGAATGATAAAAAATTGTAACCAAATGGTGACTTATAATTATTTATAAGATTTATAATAATGTCATGTATAACATTCTAATAAGCATTTCAAAAATGCGATTTTCATAACAATTCATTTTCGAATTACAATCAAAATGAAAGTGAAAATTAATTTTTAATTTTTTTACCACTCTTTAATTATGATTTTCCTTTTTATGATATTCTTGAATGAATCAATGTGAAAAATATTTATTTTTTAAACATTTTGAAATTTGATTTTCTCGCTAATCTGGTAGATAAATAATAAATGTGTTATAACACATTTATTATTTATATTTATATATACATTCTATAGAATAAATGAATAAATAAACGACTTGAAAGTAATGGAACAATTTCGATTGACGACGAATCCAACGTTTCATTGTATTTTTTCTCCAATTCCAGTTACAAAATGCTCAGGAATTTGCATAGAGGCAAGAATAGCAGATTATTGTGAAGCTGTGGTGAAGATAGACGCGCTTTGCAAACCTTCGCAACTTTGCTGCGTATCACGCGATTCTTTTGGCAACAATCCGCCCCCGGAATTTTATGTAATCGATCATTCGAAAGTCAATTCGACTCGTCATGACGAAAAGACCAATGACCGGAGTACAAGCACGACAACGACGACAAGTACAACGACGAGACCGACTACGACTACTCAAGTGGCGACCACGCAATCGAGGCCAAAACCTGCGCCTCAAAAACCTTGCAAAGGCGAATGCGTCAACGGACTTTTCGCTCTCTTTTGCGATAATATAGACAAGGACGCAGATTGTCCTTCCGATGGATCGTGCTGTATAACTTTACCACCGCAAAAAGTGGTAATTATTAATTATTTAATCGTATGCCGTGATAAAATTATATTCCTTCAACTGTCAAGCACAATTTCTATCAATGGTTAGAAATTCTGGTTGAAACTGATAGAAACCGATCAAATAGACGAAATTCTGATTGAAATGTAATCGGTTGTAACAGGTTTCGATCGGATTTCGTCCATTTCATTGGATTTAATCAGGTCTTCTAATCAGGGTTGATATCTGTTTTAATTTATATCCAAAAGTATTGAGAATCCATTAGAAATACATTTCATATTTTCTAATGTGAAACTATCAAAAAATAAGTCACTTTTCCCTTTTTTCAAGTCCAAAAAAGTATCCACTATTTAATAAAATATATTTTCAATATTATAATTAATAATATATATTTTCAAAAAGAACGCGTCCGTTAAAAATGTTTAATTTTCATTTGAGACATTTATTAATGAGCTCCGATAAAGAGACTGATTTCTTAACTTTTCTGTTTGTTTTTTTTTTTCTAATTATAAAAACATTCTCAAAATCGTATTTATTTCCGCGAAGAAGTTATTTATTCCCAGATAAACATGTAATATTCTAAAAAAGTGAAGAATTTTCTACACAGTCATTTACAAATATCTTTGTGATCAATTTGTGTACAACTATCGAAAGTTTGGATATTTAAAAAAGCGCTGGGTTCTCAGTCCATATAAATATCTTCTTTATACTAAAGAGGTTCTGAAAAGTCTTCAAAAAATTCAGCAATGAAATCTGTTGAGAGTATAGAATATCATATCGGCTATTTTCTTTTCACAATTCTTATGAGAATTTTTCGCCTTCATGCAAATTTATAAACACAGTTTATTATTGTCTAGGAAAGTACAACGACGCATCGTCCAGTGACAAAACCACCACAACCAAAATTACCACCTTGTCGAGGATTTTGTCTTATAACCATAATGGCCGGTTTTTGCAAAAGACCCAACAAGATAATAACGAGAACCTCAACGTGCCAAAGCGGCTCTGTTTGCTGTGACGAAAGCAACACACCTCCTGTAAGTGATTTTTATTTTCATGCATATTTTTGGTATATTTTTCATAGACATAAAACAACAGACAGCAGTAGACACGCAGTCGGTTTGTGGCCTCGGCGATACGCAGAGTTGAGCAGCATTTACTCGAAAACTCGGGTTCGGTTCGGATTCGAGTTTTCTCAATCGGGTTCGAGTCGCGTTCGAGTAACCCGAAAATGTTGAGAAAACCCGAGAATTTCGAGAATACCCGAAAATGTTGAGAAAACCGGAGAATTTCGAGAATACCCGAAAATGTTGAGAAAACCGGAGAATTTCGAGAATACCCGAAAATGATGAGAAAACCCGAGAATTTCGAGAATACCCGAAAATGATGAGAAAACCCGAGAATTTCGAGAATACCGAACCTTTTGAGAAACCCGGAGATCTCGAGAAAACCCGACAATTTGTAGTAAACCCGAAAATCTCGAGTAAACCCGAAAATCTCGACTAAACCCGAAAATCTCGAGAACCCTCAAAATTCAAACCTCTAGAATGTCTTCTTTGTGACTTACACTGTGAAATATGTTTGAAAACGAATATAAAGTATTGGATTTTCTCGCAAATACGCATATATCAGATTCAATATGCAAATAACAATTAATATACAAAAAAATTGTCGTGAAATTAATATACGGTATAATAAATACTCATACATGATGAGTTTTCAATATAATAAATAGAACCTCATAATGACGGTTACTTCTCAGCAAACCAAAAAATCGGTTTCGTTGCTGCTCTATTAGAGTTTCTCACTCAGCAATGTAAGTATTACATAACACATTTATTATGTATTATGTAACAACAGTGTTATGTAACACTTACATTGCTGAGTGGGAAATTCTAATAGAGCAGCAACGAAACCGATTTTTTGGTTTACTGGGTTGTATATGACCGTAAAACAACCATAAAATGACGGTTGTTCGAATCTGGTGGCGATAAAACAGTTTGTTGTGATTTAATATAACTGTGGAATTATTTACAGACGCAAAGACCAAGGCCGAGGCCTGCACCTACAAGACCCCCGACTACAACGATGGCATTGCCGCCTGATCCACGTCCCGAATGTCCGGGCTCTTGCATCGTTTCGTATTTATCGTTCACTTGCTTCAGTGAGTAAAAAAATATCTGAAAACCTCTAAAGACGAAAAATTACACTATTTTCTTTTGAAGGGACCGAACAGGGTTTAAGGAATTAATTTTTATTGACGATACTTTATATTAATGAGTTTCCAAAAATTAAAAGTTTCACACTGTCAGAAATTTTCGTACGAAAATTAATATAAAGTATTGGAAGTTTTTTGCAGATGCGTCTATATTAAATGTAATATACCAATAGTAAGTAATATACAAAAAAATGTTTATAACATTAATATACAGTATACTAAAAACTTCATAATTGTAGTGTTTATAATGTTTTTTGAAATTTTACAACATATTCGTATATTAAATCAAAATTAATACATTGTAACTGCGAAAAGACTTCCAATACATATATTGATTTTTTAAACATTTTTAACAGTGCAACTTCTTAAAATGCACTTAAAAGCGGCAGGAATTTAAAATAATCAACGAAAGAGCGGTTAAAAAAGAGCAATGATTGTGGAATTTTAATAATGAAAATCTAACGACGCCATGAGAAAAAAGCTCTACAATTTCTTTTTACTTTGAAAAGTTTGTTATTTTTTCATAAAAATTTACATTAATCTAAGGCAAATTTTTCTCAATACTCATATTATTTATGACAAAGTGATGCGTATAAAAAACCTAAAGATGGCACGCAGAGTCATTAAGTTTATTTTATCTATAAAGGAAAAATGCAAAATGTGCACTGAACATGTTTGAATGGTGATCGCCGAAATTCAATATCTTTGTTCGAATTTTTTATATATAACATCAAGATTGCTGACCAAGAATTCTTTATTTTCAGGAAATGCCGAATTGACCAACTTGTTCAAATGCAAAACTTTCGGTCATCAATGCTGCGCGCCAAAATCGTTGATAAGAGAGTTCAGTGGGAATAACAGTGAAGCGGTTTTGAGCAATCGTAACGATACGTATAACTCAATTCCGTCGAGGCCATACAGTACAACGCCACTGAATTCGCTCGTTTGTAAGTAGTAATCTTACAAATTTAAAACTTAATCTTAAAATAAACAAAATTTCGTGTTCGCATTTTCGTATTTAACGACTCGTCTTGTATTTGACAGATCCTAAAAAAACTATCACTGTTGTAGCGTCATTTCGAAGCATTTTACAAATTTTCCAGAACGGCCATTAGTTTTTTTGCGATAACTTTAGCTGTTATATATTTCCGTAAAGGCCAGTCAATTTCCCTAAGACACTGTCCATCTCGAAATTGGTCAAAAAGTCTGTTAATTTTTTATTTTTTTTGAAAACTTTATTGATTTCCAAGCCTGTTAATTTTTCAAAAATATGTGTAAAAAGCCAAAACTTTGGCTATTTACACATATTTTTGATAAAGACTGCCACTTTTTTTCCAAAGATTCCTTAGCCGTTCAGATATTCTCCAGGGCAATTGAGATTTTTCAAAAAATGGCTCAACAGATTTATTAAGTTACATTATTAAGTTACAAATTGTTTAGAAGTGAAAGACAGTAAGACTTGTAAAGTTCTTTAGAGATGCTGATTCATTAATTGTTCATTATTATTGTAGAATTGCTACTGAGCTAAATTTATCGTTAATTAACGTATCTCGTTAATTCATCTACAGATGAACTTAGTACAGTGCCACCGACACTTTCACCAACTTCGCTGACAACGACGACGACCAAGATCGTCGTAAAAGACGATCTTGGTCGTCTTAAAGGTCGTCGTAAAATATCTCCCAGAAGTGCCGTTAATTAATTTTAAAACAACCTTTGGCCGTTCATTTTTTGAAGAAAACTTTGGCTATTTACACATATTTTTGATAAAGACTGCCACTTTTTTTCCAAAGATTCGTTAGCCGTTAAGATATTCTCCAGGGCAATTAAGATTTTTCAAAAAATGGCTCAAGAGATTTATTAAGTTACATTATGAAGTTACATTATTAAGTTACATTATTAAGTTACATTATTAAGTTACAAATTGTTTAGAAATGAAAGACAGTAAGACTTGTAAAGTTCTTTAGAGATGCTGACTCAATAATTGTTCATTATTATTGTAGAATTGCTACTGAGCTAAATTTATCGTTAATTAACGTATTTCGTTAATTCATCCACAGATGAACTTAGTACAGTGCCACCGACACTTTCACCATCGCCTGCGTTGCTGAATCCAACTTCGCTGACAACGACGACGACCAAGAGGCCAGTCTACAGTAAATACGTGTGCGGAGTAAAAGGAACATCGCGGGGTCCCATTCAAGCTCGCAGCGAGGACCGAGGAGCTCGAGTTGTGGGCGGAGAAGATGCTGATTCGAATGAGTGGTGTTGGCAGGTTGCGCTGATTAATTCGTTAAATCAGTATCTTTGCGGCGGTGCTCTTATCGGATCGCAATGGGTACTCACTGCTGCTCACTGCGTCACGAAGTAAGTTAACTTTCTGACTCAACCCAATGTTTTCTTATTCAGTAAATTCTGAGTTCTGAACAAAAATACTTTGCAGGCTTTTTTATACTCGGAAGACATTTTTATAAAAATTCAAAGTGACGTAAAATTTTAACCGCTCGACCGATTTGTGTAAAATTGTTACTCAAAAATTGGTTAATGATAGTCCATATGTAAACTAAATTGGAACCCGATACCTAGTAATTTGCATGAGCAAGCGCTCGAACGAGATTTCTCAAATAATTCAAAATGCCATAAAATTTGAACCACTCGAGAGATTGGTGACAAATTTGTACCAAATATCTTTTTAAATAGTCGTCTGAGTGTGAAGAAAATTTAAGGTAAATCTGTGGAAAATTTCGAAATTTGTTTTTATTCGTGAAAGCTTTTTTTTCTTTTTGTTCACCAAAATCGAAATTTTCTAACATTTCAACAGTTTATTAGACTATATTCTTAATTGGAAATCAATAATCGTGAAATCATATCGGCAATTGCAGCCGGATATCTCAGAATTTACATGAGTTATAGTATTTGCAGACATTTTTGAAAAAATTAAAATTGTAATAAAATCAGAACGATTTTACAGATTCTCGCGAAATTTGGTACACATAATGTTTCACAAGTAATCCATTTGTATACAAAATTTCAGCCCGGTGCCTCTTCAATTGCGTAGGGGTTTTGAATGATCGTTAAAAATCAGCATCAATTTTTATGATTTTTTAAATCAATCAATGATTAATTAAAAACCAAGGGTTTTTTAAATAAAATTTTAGACATTGAGTGAATACTTATGTGTAAAAACTCATAGGATTTTAAACATTTTCTCATGGCTTAAACACAAAATCAAAATATATGATTCCAAAGAGACGATTAAGCATGCGGAGTCAATCTTTTCAGCATGTTTTATATGCATTATTTTTTCCGATTTTCATCCCATCGGGAAGTGATCGAAATTGTCTCTGAAACTCACTTTTGGCGGGACGGTACTTATCATACATCCTCAAAAAGCGTTTTAAATTCGATTAAATTCAAGTGACGCTCATTCATGGTCCGATCAATTTAAAAAATATCCTAAAGATTCGTACAATTTCCAACATTATTCTTGAATGTGCAGCATCGTGAGGTCAGGCGACGCAATCTACGTCCGAGTCGGCGATCACGACTTAACAAAGAAGTACGGAAGTCCCAGCGCGCAGACCCTTCGAGTTGAGACGACTTACATCCATCACAATCACAACAGTCAGACTCTCGATAACGATATCGCGTTATTGAAACTCAACGGACAAGCGGAACTGAAAGACGGTGTTTGTCTCGTTTGCTTGCCTGGCAGAGAAATCAGTCATTCAGCTGGCAAAAGATGTACCGTAACAGGATATGGATACATGGGAGAAGGTACATATTATTTTATGAATCCGATTTTCGGCGTCATTAAAATATACATTTATTTCACTTGGTGCGAAGCACAGAGTTTTACGCACGAGAACGTGCATAAATCCTCATTTTCCGCACCTTGTGAAATAAAATTTCACCCGATACTCGAGCAATAAACGTTATTTTTCCTCATGTGGTTGCAATTATCGTCTCTAGCTTGTGCTGCAAACTCACACGTCAGAAAATGTTACGATAGTATATAATAGTATCGTAAAGTACTATTTTATAGCGAGATGCCATCGGGCCAAATTATTTCATGTTTAATATAGTTTTCAAAAAATCAACGTGACAATTCATAAAAATTATTCATATTTCAGCTGGTCCCATCCCTTTAAAAGTCCGTGAAGCAGAGATTCCGCTAGTCAGTGACGCTGAGTGTTTAAGAAAAGTCAACACAGTCACCAAGAAAATTTTCATTCTTCCCATAAGCAGCTTCTGCGCTGGTGGCGAGCCAGGAAACGATGCATGTCAGGTAAGAAAGTTTAAGAATACTTATTGATGACGATTGCGAATGCATTAAAGAATTAATATGTTTGTGTATGCGACGAAGATGTAGATGGCTGAAGTACCGTTTTTTGGCGATTTTAGTACCGTATGTGCCTATAAACTTCATCAATAATGTGCACTTTTGTGCAGTCATGACAGATATAGTAGTAGATTGGCTGTACGTTGTACGCTGAGAGAAAAATGTGGTAATTTAAAAAATAATATAGTTGGACTGACGATAATCTAACCATAAACTATAATTCCCAGGAGGAATATTTTATGGCTATAGCAAATATAAGGAAATTGTTGGATCAACCACTAATATAATTCGCAGGAGGAACGTCTATATTTTATGGTTATAGCAAATATAATTATAGTAGCAATCATCAAAATGATAATAGTTTCAAAAACTATTCTAATAGATTTAAATATTCCGTTTTGTTGCATATACGATTTCAACGTTTGTTTCCAATAACTATGCAAATATCGTTTATTGAACCATATTATCATCGCTTCAACCATAAAAGATTGCAAGCCTTCCTATTTTCGTTTTACCGTGTGAAATCGTTAAATAAACGATATGCTTTTCTCTCAGTGTGACAGATACAGTAGTAGATTGGCTGTACGTTGTACACTGAGAGAAAAATGTGGTAATTTAAAAAATAATATAGTTGGACTGACGATAATCTAACCATAAACTATAATTCCCAGGAGGAACGTCTATATTTTACGGTTATAGCAAATATAATAATAGTAGCAATCATCAAAATGATAATAGTTTCAAAAACTATTCTAATAGATTTAAACATATTTTTTTTTCTCAGTGTACGGAGCGAAATTTCAGCCTATGAAATTAGAGGATTATTGAACAAAAATTCAGATTTATGTTTCGGTCAAAGTTTTCGGAATCTCTTCAGAATTTTTCAAATTCTCGCTATGTAACGCAGGACTATTCGAGGTGATAGACAGCGAAAGTAAATGCATTTCTGAAGAGGATTGCGTGAAGAATAGGAGCTTTTGCCAAAAGCGCACGAAATACGTGATCTCATTTCAGAAATCCGTAAATTCGAAGTAACTCTATTTAATAGAGAGAAAAATCGAGGGGAAAAAATCAATAAATCATAAAAAAATTGCAAAAGAAAATCATAAAGATTCCAAACAAAATGTCAGATTGCTTCGAAGATTTAGCGACATTTGGAAAACCTGTGGCATAAAATTAAACCTATTGAAATTCGTTTTTCTTTTCGTTTTCAGGGAGACGGAGGTGGACCTCTAGTTTGCGAAGACGACGGATTCTACGAGTTGGCTGGTCTAGTTTCGTGGGGTTTCGGCTGTGGCAGAGTCGACGTTCCAGGCGTATACGTTAAAGTTGCCGCGTTCATAACTTGGATAAACTCAATCATATCGGTGAATAATCCCGTCAATTAAGTTAATAATGCTTTATCGTTTGGACGTTGGTTCGGACTTTAAGGATCGATGCAATAACTCATCGGTGCATTGACCTCTTGGATATATATTTTATCCCTCTTCTCCATTACCTTCTCCATTCCATTCATCAATTGCGTTTTATTGAAAATGACACAACGCTCCGTAGCATTATTTATTGTCTAACTGTATGTAGTACTACGACAATCGTTGCTCCACTTTTCACCTTCTATGAATGGTGAGCTTATTATTTTTTTTTTCCTCCCATTGTATATTTTTTAAGATATCGTGAAGATGCGACAAAGATTTTTTGACGCATTTACAATAAAATTATTATATATATATATATTTTTAAAAAGTACGCTTCGGCACTTTGGCAGAAGGATTCATCGTTGATGATGATCGCATCATATCTTTTTTTTATGAATCCTTTCGTCAGTTCACCGACTTTCTAATTTTACTGTTACAGTAGGAAGGGTTTTCTTCTTTCGAAGCTGCTGAGAGGTGCAACTTGGATGTTCGTGATTTCTCGGTGAAATAACTTGAAAAGAAAAAAAAAAAAAAAAAAAAAAAAAAGAGAGAATAAAAACTTATACTTCCATACGTTGTAAGCGTTATTCGACGAAAACACACACAAACGCAAAACAATTATTTCTCACAGCGTTTAGACTGCGAGAATATAAACAAATGCGTGACTGCCACTTCGAGAGAAGAAATATCTAAGTATGTAATTTTTCGCTTTGTATATTAGCGCGTAGTCCTCGCGAAGTCAGTTTGGAAATTTTCTAGGAATTCTGGAATCTTCGTATGTATTTTTTGTTTTTTTGTTTTTTCGTCGTTTATTTTATTTTACCAATCGCAAATAATAAAACGATTGTAAATTGCGGCGTTAATTTAAGTCACTAAGTTATTAAACGTTTCTTTAATTCATTAAGTTATTTTAATACAAACTTTTCGATTTTACGTATACGTTTTCGTCCTTTTTTAACAAAACGAATCAAGAAACTTAAGAAATCTACGAATACTTTAGACTGACTACTGTTTTAGAATGTCTAATTGCGATGATTGGCTGAAATTTCGTGATACTTGGATGCAAGTTAATCAGAGTACATACCTGTAATATCATGAACGTCAGAAAAATAAAAAAATCCTGTTTGACAAGAATATCAACGAGCGTACGTCATTGGATCCATGAAAATTTCACAAATCATCGAAATCTACATATTTGTGCATATGCATAGATCTTGTTATTTAAAAAAAAAAACAAAGAACGTGAGCAACATTCGCTTTCGATAGAAGTGTCGTTCTTCATACGTGAGTTAAAACAAGAAAATATTTTTTCACACCGCTACAATTAATGATGATAAGGGTGCGCCGTTGTACGTTAGAATATTATATATATAAAAATACATTTTGTATTATATGCAAACTCTATGAGAATTATCTAACAGTACGATACCTAAATGCCGAAAAAAGATGACACGTTCGGATGACTGTGCAAACGTACCGGTTATTTTTATTCGTTTTTTTGCAACGCTCGTCGACCGTTTTATACTAATTATAACTTCCCAGGACGCGACGACTCGATATTTTTGTTTTTGACAAACGTAATTTCGAGGGTATCTTTCGGTCGGGTTTTGCAAATTCGTCCTCACCGTTCTCCTTGTTATCATTCTGAAAGCATATCATTTTTCGGATGTTTAATGAAAAATATCATGTCATCAAAAATAAGATCATTACTCACCTGTTCTACACATTAATGTGAGTATTTTTTAAAAATTTTATAAATATTTTATTTGACGTTTTCACGTCATTATACACACAAATTACTTTGTGAATATATTTTGTAAAACAGTTTTATTAACTGTTTTACTCAACTTTATTAGTTGTAAATTGTAAATTCATGTGAGTTTGTCATGAATTATTAAAAACGCGGTAATTATTTCAAATTTTTCTGTGCATTTTAAATTTTACTGACGAACCTCCTTAAGCGATGTTCATGATGATGATGAAAAACAATGTTATTATTCATTTTGAGGTTACAGTGTGCACATTTTTGGGTTTTGTTTATCAGACATGTGTGATAAGATCCTCGTGTAATTATCATATATTAGTCTTTCGGCTTTTTAGGACTTTGTTGATCGCTCGTATCCGGCTTTGCTATTAAGCGATGTTAACTACTATAATCGATAATCTACCATAAAATCAATATAATCAAAGAAATCTGAATTACCTTTATAGACATATCGCACTCGGAACGAGTACTATTGTCGAAGGATGGTCTTGTAGTTACTGGTAAATCCGAAGCGGAAGCGGATCTCACTAGAGCGCATTTTTTCGGATCGTTCTGTTTAACATCAAGATATTTGGATTTTGATTCATTGTAAGGTGTCGAAGTGGAGCGAAGTTTCGAGGGAGAAGCTAGAGAACCCCGCCTGCGATTGGGACTTGCGGATTGTCGCTTTAGCGTAGTATCAGCACTGATGATCGTCGAATCCTGCTGCAGTCAATAGAATATAACGTGATTACTTTGGCGGTGATTATTAATTAATAATATTGTAGGACTCCTTCAGGACTCCGGTCGATGGCCTATCGCTCACGCACACGCAGACCCATGTATACAAACACACTCACAAGTAAAGAAAAAAAAAAAATAGAACCTTGAAAATTGCTTCCTCATTATTTTTCGCTTTCATAGAGGAAGCTTTGTAGAAAGCGAAAAATAATGAGGGAGCAATTTGCAAGGTTCTACTTTGCAGGCTTCTTTATACTAGGAAGACATTTTTATAAAAATTCAAAGTGACGTAAAATTTTAACCGCTCGACCGATTTGTGTAAAATTGTGTAATGATAGTCTACATGTAAACTAAATTGACGTACGGACGGACTTGTACGAACGACAGTTATCGTCCGTACAAGGAAATCCACACACACACACACACGCTCTCACAGCAGACACACACACAGCACACACACCCACGCACATGCCCACAGCACACATGCATCCACACCCACCCACCCACGCACATACCCACAGCACACATACATCCACCCACGCCCTCCTACGCACTTACACACAGCACATATACGTCCGTCCACGCACTTACCCACAGCACACATACATCCACCCACAGCACATATACGTCCACCCACGCACTTACCCACACAGCACACATACATTCACCCACGCACTTACCCACAGCACATATACATCCACCCACGCACTTAGCCACAGCACATATAAATCCACCCACACCACCCCCGCACTTAGCCACCGCACATATACATCCACCCACGCACTTAGCCACAGCACATATAAATCCACCCACACCACCCCCGCACTTAGCCACAGCACATAAAAATCCACCCACACCACCCCCGCATTAGCCACAGCACATAAAAATCCACCCACACCACCCCCGCACTTAGCCACAGCACATAAAAATCCACCCACACCACCCCCGCACTTAGCCACAGCACATAAAAATCCACCCACACCGCCCCCGCACTTAGCCACCGCGCCTAAAAATCCACCCACGCCGCCCCCGCACTTGGCCACCGCTCCTAAAAATCCACCCACGCCGCCCCCGCACTTAGCCACCGCGCCTAAAAATCCACCCACGCCGCCCCCGCACTTGGCCACCGCTCCTAAAAATCCACCCACGCCGCCCCCGCACTTGGCCACCGCTCCTAAAAATCCACCCACGCCGCCCCCGCACTTGGCCACCGCTCCTAAAAATCCACCCACGCCGCCCCCGCACTTGGCCACCGCTCCTAAAAATCCACCCACGCCGCCCCCGCACTTGGCCACCGCTCCTAAAAATCCACCCACGCCGCCCCCGCACTTGGCCACCGCTCCTAAAAATCCACCCACGCCGCCCCCGCACTTGGCCACCGCTCCTAAAAATCCACCCACGCCGCCCCCGCACTTGGCCACCGCTCCTAAAAATCCACCCACGCCGCCCCCGCACTTGGCCACCGCTCCTAAAAATCCACCCACGCCGCCCCCGCACTTGGCCACCGCGTCTAAAAATCCACCCACGCCGCCCCCGCACTTGGCCACCGCGTCTAAAAATCCACCCACGCCGCCCCCGCACTTGGCCACCGCGTCTAAAAATCCACCCACACCGCCCCCGCACTTGGCCACCGCGTCTAAAAATCCACCCACACCGCCCCCGCACTTGGTCACCGCGTCTAAAAATCCACCCACGCCGCCCCCGCACTTGGTCACCGCGTCTAAAAATCCACCCACGCCGCCCCCGCACTTGGTCACCGCGTCTAAAAATCCACCCACGCCGCCCCCGCACTTGGCCACCGCGTCTAAAAATCCACCCACACCGCCCCCGCACTTGGCCACCGCGTCTAAAAATCCACCCACACCGCCCCCGCACTTGGCCACCGCGCCTAAAAATCCACCCACACCGCCCCCGCACTTGGCCACCGCGCCTAAAAATCCACCCACGCCGCCCACCCACTTACCGACAGCACATATACATTCACCCACGCACTTACCCACAGCACACATACATCCACCTACACCCTCCCACGCAAACACACTCACGCACCCACCCACCCACATTTTGTAAAAACCATTGTTCTTCGTTTTAGACTATTTCAAGTATTAATAAATGTAAAACGTGACGAAATAAAAACTACTACTTATATTGTATAAGATTCGTATTATATTTTTACTCCAAATGAAACATACCTCTTCTTCTTCCGATTCGTCAGACTGTTTCATTTTCGTTTCGCGGAATCGCTTGACGATTCGCTCGTGCGGCGACGTGATGACTAATTTTCTCGGATATTGAAACTCTCTCTTGGCAGGAGTTGATCCCGTCGGTAGATCTCGGCGCAAATCTTCTACGAGGAATTTGTCAACTTGATGCTTCGTTGTTCGCAATTGCGACGTTATCCTGTTGTTCCATTCGCTGGATTCGACGCCTTGGTTTTCGAATTTACGGCTCATGTCCGTAAATGCCGTTTGAGCTTTGTGTCGTTGCTCCTCAACGAGCTCTACGTGATTTACGCTCGCGTCCGAAACGATTTTTCCAAGGCTCTGAAATTATATTATTCTGTTAAATTTTGTAAAGGAAGTTATTGCATTTAATCGTAATTCTCTGGACTTACATTGGTACAAGATACGACGGAATTTCGATCCGTTTCTGTCCTTTTCTTAATATCCCGAGCGTTGCTCTCAACATGATTTTTATACGTATTAAACGCTTCACAACTGTTGTTGACTCCACTTTGCAAATCATGCACCAATACTTTGCTTTGGTTTATCGTATCTTCTGCGATCTGCCAATTCTGTTTTCCAAAATAAATAAATAAATAGTTTATAATTCAAACAATAATATACGAAATGAATGCATGTTATTAATTATATCAATGGATTTTGTTTTAAACAATACCTTCTGCATGTCTGAAGCAATGTCGTTCTTAATAGCATCAACGCTGCTGTGAATTTCCTTTTCGAAAACCCTCTCGCTTTTGACTTGCTTACTGCAACTTTCCTGGGATTGCTTGCCAATATCTTTGCATGTGTGTTCAGCGTGACTCAATGTATTCATAATTAACGAATCGCGGTCTTCTTCCTCTTTGCTTAGATTTTTGTAATGGTCCATCAAGCTTTCTAACGCCTAAGAATTCACAAGACGTATAATTTTGAGGTTGTTAGTGCTTTGAAAAAAAGAATTCGCGGAAGATCGGTGCAAACGAGGGATAAATCAAAAAGAAGAAAGTACAAATTTAACACAAGACGAGTTATCAGTCTTGTGTTAAATGATTTTTTTGGGAATTTTCGTCTACATCGTTTACACAAAATTGATTTTTTTATGCATGCATTTTAACATGGACATAAGAATGGCATATTTACTAATTAAAATAAATAATGATAATTGAAAATTTCTTTTACATCGTTGAATTTTTAAGTATTTGGTAGAACTAATTCTTTTTTTTTTCGATGTAAAAATTTTTTTCAATTTTTTCAATTTTATTTTATTCGTAAATATGCCATAAGAGCCTATGTTAAAATGTATGTATCATGATTTTTCATTTCCAAAAATATTAATAATAAATGTTTACGAAACTAGAGAACTAATAAACATAAGAAGATTGAATTACCTGTGTGAAATGTTGTGAAAAATTTTTCTGACTCTCCCGATTTTGTTGCTGCGTTCGTTTGGTTGTTTCGATAGATTCGCGCATTTCCGCGATGCTCTCTGATAACCGATCACGGTCAGCCAAAAGTGTTTCGCAGAACGTGTTCGTCGAATCTTTCACGTATGTCAGCAAAATATCCATTTTCTTGGCGTTCTCTTCGTTAACGATACGCAGATTTTCCGCTATCCTGTTTTCGCATAGCTGCTGTACTCTTGTCGCGATATTTGTAGAAATGTCGCGAAGATCGCTTGTCCGTTCTTCCGTCATACGAGAAGCATCGTTAACTTGAGTCTCCACCCATTTGTTCAATTCGTCGTACTGTCAAAGGATTAAAGAATCATCTTAAAGATTGTATCGAAATTATACGAAAAAAAATGCCTTCGGAAATTCGAGAGTCGGCAAAATTGTAATTAGAAATTAAGGATGCAGGAACGCGATGGGTTGCTCAAAAGTGATAATTCAGAAAGAAATTCGAACACTTTCCGATGGAAGAAAAATCTTTAATAAATAAAGCATACAAAAGGTGCGGAAGAGATTAATTTTGTACATTAATAATTGCACAATATTATTAACAAATAGGTACCAGAGCAGGAAACTAGGAATGGAAATGGAGAAATACTGGGAGGACAAGGAGATAAGAGGGGAAATGGAAGAAATTTGGGCAAGAATGCGGTGCGGAAGTGTGGGGAGAAAAAGGGCCAAGGGCTTCGTTGATACTAAATGCCGAGCATGCAGGACAGAGGAAGAGACTTTGACGCACATAGGCCAGTGCTCTGAAATCCAGGAAAGCATGAAACAGAATTTGGTAGATGGTCCGAAAGAATTTGAGGCCAGCGTTAGGGGAGAACATGCAACAGAAAATAAATAACGCTTTAAGAGGAGAGAAACCAGTATTGGCTTTGTGCGAGTATGAGCGGAATATGAAAGAATAACAGAGAATATAAGCAAGGAAGAGTGAAAAGGAATGACGATGAAAATTGAAATTGTTGAGGAAAGGAGTTATGGAATAGTTGAAATGTAAATATAGTTGTAAGGGAATTGATGTAAAGGGAAGGGAAAAATGTAAAAACCCGCAAGGGTATATTATTGTATATATTACGAAATAAAGAACTACTACTAACTCACAAATAGGTGTTTTTTGCCTTTTTTTTTTCTTAAAAAATGCATATTAAGTCGCGAATTTTTCATACGTGTTTCTCACAAAACTACAAGAAAAATAAAACACCCAAGAAGTTTCTAAATAGTTTCTCGATATTTTGCTAAATAACGAAAAAACTCACATTTTCAAAGCTATTATAGATCCTTTATTTCCGCTTACCGATGATTGGACGTTGTTCTCGAGTTTTTCGGCCATTGCGCGTTCGTCCTGCACCAGTTCTTTCGATAGTTGCACAGCTGTGTCGATTCCTCGGTTATTTACCGCCGCTTGAGCGACTAAATAACATAATTCATGTTCATTAAATTTATTAAATGGATATTAATAATCTCACAGACTTTCCGTAATTAAAATGAAACTTTCTTAACTACTGCACACACTAAAAATAGTTTTAATAGCACATTTGGAAATTATACATTTATTAAATTTCCTCCTCAAAATGTGTATTTTTTTAACTGAATGAAAAAACATCAGGAATTTTTTTACTTTTTGTTAAATATCTTAAATAATATAATTGAAAATTGATGGAATATTTAAATGAGCGAGTTAATTTATAAATGTAGTAAATGAACGATATTAGCAGCGGTCGATTGAATATCATCGGAAAAATTCGATTTTTGGTTACTTACGAATTTGATCCTTCATCGATAAACAGAACTGCACCAAATCTTGCGTATACTTCGAAAGATCCTCTTCGATATCTCCGAATCGTTTCTCTATGTTTTCCCGAAACTGTTGTCCGAGATTCTCGTTTTCATCTTCAACTCGTCTAATATCAAACACAAAATATCGATTAAATTAATATATGCTCCGAAGGAAATCGTTTACCAAAAATTCTGAATAAAAACAAACGCACTTTTTACGGAAGATCTTATCGTGTAGTTTATAAGTATCATCGGTCGCGGTATCGGCGACTTTTAGAAGTGTTTGAGCCTGTGAGTAAAGAATCTTTTCCGTGGTCGCATGTTTCTCCATCAAATGCTTATGAATGTCTCGATCGAATTGCGTTTTTTGCAAACAACCTTTCGTCGATTCCAACGTGTTTTTCGTTGACTCTAGTTGATCTTTTGTTTCATACAGATTCGCAGTTCGTATCTCGAGCTCCGTTTGCAGATCATTGAAGAGTTTCTGAAATTAAAGAAAAAATTAAAAAATATAATATAGTATAATGAGAAAAATATTGGCGTATCTATAAATCGTACATTACATCGCTTTTCCCTTCATTATTGGTTTAAAACTCACACATTCGAGTGTCAAAGGCTTATTACGGTTTTAATCTTTTATAAAACTAAATATCTAACAATTATTTCGATTCTCCCGAATTCTTCTCTTCCATTTGAAGGCAAATTGTACGCTAAAGACGAGAAAACCGTAGAACTTATCGTAGTTCCCTTTTATCCCCCGACTGACAATTTTTGCAGTTGCCAGATGCGTAGAAAATAGTACTTCACGATGTTGACGCAATAAAACTGTTCCTGACGAGTGTGAGTTCGCAGGACGAGCTGAAGATGAGTTTTGCAATCAGACGCATTAAGAAAATGTTTATCGCGAGTGTATCTTAATAAAATTCCATTGCGCAAACTATTAAATTGTGTATTTATGCGTAAAATCGCGTTTATCGCACCGAGAGAAATAAATAATTTTTTGAAAATCTTTCCCATTTGATAAAATACGTTTGTTTTCGTAATTTCTTATTTATTTAGTTGATACTATTTGTAATTGCGGTTCGTGTGTGCATTCGTCTATCAATCTGTAGAAATTTGTATTCGTTGATTATCTTTCTAAATATTTGTTATAGATTTTATCCCGCTTATAATGGCTAATAAATAAATGAATATGTTATAGAATAATTACTTCTTTGTTAAGCGTAGCCTCTTCAAGCGCTTTTATATGATTGATCTTTTCCTCGATCTCTTTGCCTTGATATTCAATGGTCGACTGCATTTCATTGTAATTATCTTGAGCGAGATATACTCCATTTCGTTCGCGGGTAGCGAGCAAATCGCGACGCAGTCTTTCGATCTCCTCCGTGTATTCCTTGAGTAATGCTTTCTTGGACAACTTTTGATTAATTTCAGGCCGATTCGTGATATTCTTAGCGCGATGTGCATAATCCAGAGTGGATAGAGTCTCTTCTAGGTTTACGCTGGCCGGCGACACTGTTGCGATTATCGAAGTCTTGGTTCTCCCTCCGAGAGACTCTTGTAAAAGCCTCGTTAGTTTCGATTCACTGAAAAAATTTATTATTTGTCAGACTAATATTCATTAAAATTTTATTTCTTATATCGGAAAGAAAAAGTTTTATTATCTCCGTTGATTATTTGTCGATAACTGTGTTTTGGCCATGTGAAGAAATTGACAAATCAAAATATAACAATTTTGTAAAAAAGAAAAATGTACAATCTTGATGATAAATTTTATTTGAAATACTTCAATTTTTTATTGGCGGAATTTTGGTCAAGGATCAAAGTATAATCGTGTAGAATTATATATATATATATATAATCATTCGCATGCGCAGTCATATGATTTTTTTGGGGGGTTCAAATTTGGAATTACCGAAATAGAGAATGGCTAAAATAGTCAATGTTATGATGATGATCTGAGATTCAGACGTACATTATTTTGCGATTTGCTATTTTAGCAATTTGCTATTTTAGCCATTCGCCATGCATTTTAACATGGGCTCTTACGGCATATTTACGAATTAAAAAAAAAACATTGAACATTTTTTTTTACATCGTTGAATTTTTAAGTATTTAGTGAAATTAATTTTTTTTTTTTTTTCGATGTTAAAAATTGGTTTATCTTTTCAATTTTTTTAAATTCATAAATATGGCATAAGAGCCCATGTTAAAATGTATGCATGAAAAAATTAATTTTATGTAAACGATGTAGACGAAAATTCCCAAAAAATTCATGTGAGTTTTTTTTTTAAAGATTATTAAAAAGGCGGTAATTATTTGAGATTTTTCTGTGCATTTTCAATTTTACTGACGAACCTAAGGGCATATATAAATCATATTATTATTGAATGCTTACCGATATGGTATGTGAGGCGCTCGTTCCACAAGAGCAGTGATCACTCGACCAAGAGTCAGTAACGACTGATTTATGTTTCCAGCTTCCCTGGCACGACGATCAACAGCTCCAGACCTTCCAACATTTTCGCTACCAGCGAGATCAACCAAATTTAATTTTCCAGTCTTCAAAAGTTCCTCTCCATCCACTGTGTTCTCCTTTATGTGCACCGTAATCGAAAATACCGTGTGCGAACGACTGCAATTAAAATAAACAATTTATATTGCAAATGTTCCAGAATTTTTTCTTTTTTTTTTTAAATCTCTCGGACGTTAATTAAAAAATTGACATGCATGCAAAAATACATTTCTCTGGAAGGGAGAAATAATTTTTGCTCTAATTTTTCAGAGATCGCTCACGCGAGATTTGTATTTTAATTTCTATTAAAACGTAAAGACTGTATTAAATTTACAGAATAGTATTCATTTTTGAAAAATTTATTCAACAAACCTTCCAATCGGTCATATTAGGTTGCTACCAATAATTTAAAGATGTACGAGCGGTACAGTCCGCTTAAATGTGAGATTCAGAGCGAATTTTCAACACTTCTCCATGCGTTAAAAATTTCAGAAAATTCAAGCATGTGAAAAGTGTTAAAGAAATTAATTTGGTATAATGATTATTCCAAGATGTTATTAATATATTGATGAATCAAAATATTGTTCAATAATTTATCCATCAACCTGACGTTTTTTCAAACTAAAATGAATCTCGGATGAGCGACATCTACAAAATTAACTGCAGAGTTCCGCTTCCACCAAAACATATCTCTGCATATATTTCAACTTTTCCATCAACAGCCGAGAATTTTTTTTTTTTTTTTTTGCCATCTTAATAGAGTTTATATGTTTTAAATTCGATTAATACCTGGAGTGTGCATTCATGAGCGTTGCCGCCGTTTGCCTTTTTTCAGATCCCTTCTCAAGGATTTTATATACCTCGCATTTGTTGTGGACAGTCACCTCTTCCAATCCGTGAATAATCACTGCTCCTTTTCGCGATGCATCTTCATAAAGTCTGATAATCGATTACAAGATATATTTTATATTATATTTATCGGCCAAATTCAAACTGAAATTTCAATTTGTATAAGGAATTTAAATTACAAATTACATAATAATAAACAGCTATGCAAACAAATGAATTGGTCGAAATGAAAAATGTTTGGTGCCTCTAAAAATGAGTGAACTCAATTAATCTCTCTTTTCTTGTGTAGGTTCCATGTTTTTCTATCAATTGCGACAATTTAATCACAAAAATTGGTGATTATCAATAAATTAATTTTTTTGTTGTTGTATAGGCGGTAAAAAAAATTTTACCTGATTTTGGAAGCATCGTCGCTGGGCGACAATAGATCAAAAAGTTCTTCATTGTAGAGTTCTAGGAAACTGACCCGAACAGAGTATTCTTGAGCGTCGAGAGTACGCAATTCGTCAAAGAGATGACTCAGTGAACGTGGTATAATTCCAGCTTGTGTATCCTGTTTATAAATAATGGAATAAAGAGCATTGCGAAACATATTCAAGACATGGTCATTGCTGGAGCGTTTAACAAGTCAAATTAAATGATAGCAATATAATCAACAACACAAATCTAATTTAATTGCAAGAATACATATTCATGTTCATTTTTCAATCAAAACCATCCATTCTCAATCATAATTATACAAAGTATTTAGTGCTAATTGCTTTAGACTTGATCTATGCCATTTTGTTAAAAAATCTAATAATACCAAATAAATAACTAATACATTAATATTTCTTTTTGGAATCGATAAGAGATTCCATACAAACAATTTTGTCAATAATTCATTATTTTTAACTCAATGTTTTTTTTAAAATCAATCATTCACAATAAAAATAATAGCTACACTGTTAAAAATGTTAAAAAAATTAATATACGTATTGGAAGTTTTTTCACAGACACAATGTATTGATTTTGATTTAATATACAGATATGTTGTAAAATTTCAAAAAACACAAAACAACAATTATGAAGTATTTAGTATACTGTACATTGATGTTATAAATTATTTATTTGTATATTGTATTTAATATACGCTCATCTGCAGAAATATTTCCAATACTTTATATTAATTTCCATACTCAAATTTCTGACAGTGTATATAGAAGATATGATTAAGAATAAAACATTCATAATTATCTAATGCTTACGCTCTGCCAATGAAGCGCAGGATCATTGCCCGCACCTTCCATGGTAAAAGTTTTGCCTGTACCAGTTTGGCCGTAGGCGAAAACAGTGCAGTTATAGCCAGCCAAAACTTCATCGAGCAAGGGACTAACAACGGCATTGTATACTTCAACCTATATCATCGAAAAGAGGCAAATTTGTAAAATGAATAAAACCATCAACGTCGCTAATGCTCTTAGTTTAATTAAAACAAAGTATCGTCAGTACCTGTTTACATCCAGGAGCGAAAACTCTATCGAAAGTGAACTTTTTCGTTAGTTTGTCCTGTGGTCGCTCCTTGACAACAACTTCCTTACAGGAAGTGACATCCAGAACAGTAACCGACTTACTGACTTTTTCGGCATTGTTAGTCGGTCTAAAGACGATAAAACGTGAGCACGTGATAAACGGTTATGAAATCTTTCGAAAAAGCGTTTGTCAAGCGTTATGGAAGAAAATGTCAATCGAAAATTAAATTTGTTTGGCAGACACTTGAGCGAAGACGAAATATATACGCAATTAATGTACTCACCTGACGCGCACGAAAACCTGAATGTGTTGATTTTTGTCCTTCTTGTTCAGCCGCGTTTCGTTCATTTTCACAGCTCAGTTTTCTTTATTCACGATCCGACGACGATTGTTTTTTATGTGTTTATTCGTAAATACGGGAGATTATCTCGATCCACAAAACACGACACTTTTCCCTCGTTTTCTCAACGGCTTCTAGTCGCGTCGTGCTATGCGGTGAACTAACCGGCCGTTGAAAATTTGAATCCTGTGTTTCCAAGTGCGGCCGCTGCGCGCGTGTCGCGTCGGTTTTGGGCGCATGCGCAATGAGTCGTGAGATCAACGCGCAGATGCGGTGGATGCTGGGCGCATTTTTACGCCCTATCAACGGGAGTCCATGGGATAAAAATATGGAAATGGTGATACGAATAGGGTTCACGTCACTTTGACAGTATATATATAGTGTGTCCAAAATGTCGTGAGTTTTATATCACTGTAACAGAAAAGCTTAGTTGTAGTAATCTGTTCTCGAAGCGCATTCCTTCCATTTATCCATCTCAATAGAAAATAAAATAAAATAAATAATTTTACATCACTCTATATACGTTTTAGGAGTGGGGATAACGGTTAAAGATGTTCAAAGAGACACGCTTTTTTGGAAAATATGCAGCAACGATTTATTAAGTCCATTACATCACTTATTTTTTTCAATAGTTTGACATTCTACAAAAAGAATAAGTTATTGTGTTTAGAATATGCAAAAATATTGACATTGATATTAAAAAAAAAGAGACGAAATGTTTTTAGCAAAGATTTCGGTAAGAAATCTTTGCTAAAAACACGGGGATGAGATCTTATGTGTTTCTCAACTTTTGCATAACTGCGTTGGATGCTGGGCGCATTTTACACCCATCAACGAGAGTCCATGGGATAAAAATATGGAAATGGTGATGCGAATAGGGATCGTGTCATTTTGACAGTATATAGATAGTGTGTCCCAAATGTCGTGACTTTTATATCACTGTAACAGAAAAGCCTAGTTGGAGTAATCTATTCTCGAAGCGCATTCCTTCCATTTATCCATCTCAATAGAAAAATAAAAGAAAATAAAGAATTTTACATCACTCTATAAAAATAATAGACACGCGCACTGACTATACATTTTAGGAGTGGGGATAACGGTTGAAGATGTTCAAAGAGACACGCTTTTTTGGAAAATATGCAGCAACGATTTATTAAGTCCATCACATCACTTATTTTTTTCAATAGTTTATTAAGAGTTTGACATTCTACAAAAGAATAAGTTATTGTGTTTAGAATATGCAAAAATATTGACATTGATATTAAAAAAAGAGACGAAATGTTTTTAGCAAAGATTCGGGAAGAAATCACACAAAAATCACGAGGATGAGATATTATGTGTTTCTCAACTTTTGCATAACTGCGTTGGATGCTGGGCGTATTTCACACCCATCAACGAGAGTCCATGGGATAAAAATGTGGAAATAGTGATGCGAATAGAGATCATGTCATTTTGACACTATATAGATAGTGTGTCCAAAATGTCGTGACTTTTATATTACTGTAACAGAAAAGCTTAGTTGTAGTAATCTATTCACGAAGCGCATTCCTTCCATTTATCCATCTCAATAGAAAAATAAAAGAAAATAAAGAATTTTACATCACTCTATAAAAATAATAGACACGTGCACCGACTATACATTTTAGGAGTAGGGATACATTTTTCAAAATAAAAAGAATCAAAATCAAACTAAAGAAAAAATCTGAAAAAATTTGTATGCTTTCAAATAAATTAACATATCATTTCCACTAGTAAAAAAGTTAGGTTTGTTTGTTGAACAATTGTTTTTTTCACCAATTTGTTAAGAACATTTTGGGATTATTATTATGCGAAATCAATCTTTTCAGCACGTTTTATATGCATTATATTTGCCGAATTTTTATCCCATCGAGAAGTGATCAAAATTGTCCCTGAAACTCACTTTTCGCGGGACTGTACTTATCATACATCCTTAAAAATATATTAAAAAACAAATTGAGATTTAAAAAAATAAAATTAATTTTTTTTGCGTACTTGAGGGTCTAACGAAGCTTAGATAAAATTATGAACGAAATCGGAAGAGTCGAGGTCAAAACCTGGTCGAAACGGGGTAGATTGCTCATATATACACTGTAAAAAAAATCTACTCGAAGTTTAATGTACTTTTACTGGAAGTTTTTATTCATAAACTAGTATATGAAATTTATTATACAAGTGTAATGTAAAATTAATGTATGGTTTATAGCATATTCAATAATTTACTTTAATTTTACAGTAAAAAGATTTGAATTTGATTAATTTACTTTAATTTTACAGTAAAAAGACTTGAATTTGATTAATTTACTTTAATTTTACAGTGAAAAGACTTGAATTTGAATAATTTACTTTAATTTCACAGTAAAAAGATTTGAATTTGAATAATTTGCTTTAATTTTACTGAAAAAGTACATGAATTCTTTACCCCAATTGTTTATTAAATTTCGATGACGAGCTTGTGAATTAAAACTTCCGATCTTTTCTAACAGTGTATAATAAAGCCTGGTATTCATGTTAATTTCCCATCCTAGCGCATATCGCTGCGTTCTCATGTACGAAAAAAAGAAGGTAATGTCAGACATCGTGACGACATATGTACTCGCTGCGTGCTGATGACATTTAACCTCCAAAATAAACACATTACGATTATCTATCATTGCAAGAATCGAAAAAGTCGCTAGAGTTTCGCGTCGAGTGTAAAATTTTCACCATAGGTTAAAGGTACAAAGATTTTCATTATCGTTGAACCGGCGAGCCGAAAATCGTCTTTTACGAATTATCACCTATTCCAATATCCAGATATTGATTTAACTATAGCTTCATACATATTCGCACAACAAGACAATTTGTATGTGCGCTAATAAACAACAGAAAACATTTTTACAGTCTTCATCGATAGGATATGGATGCGAGTATCCATTCCTCTGAAGTTGATCCAAAATATCTACTGGGTCAGCTTAAAACAGCAAGAAAAGAGATCAATAACTTGAGGCAAGAATAGATTCATTGTACCTTTTTTTTATGCAATAACAATTTTTTTTTCTATTTTCTATTTTACGATAATTTTTTAGGCAACAAGTTAAAAATCTTCGGCATATTTTGGACAAAGATGTAGATGGCATTAAGCAAGCAATTGGATCATACGCTATCGAGAGAAATCCTTGCTTAACGCAGAGTTTTCTATCCACGACCAGTGACGATAGAGGACAAGCTAGTACTAGCACCGAATCTGAGGACTGTTTAAAGCTGAAGCCTATTGGCGTTATAAAAACTGGGTTTCCCAGCAAAAGAGGCACTCCTAGACAACCTACTATATGCAAAACTGCTTCTGGAAAAGTAACTCTGTTCAATTCAGTTTTTACTAATCCCGAGCATGCTCTGATTGGCTTGCAGGACTTTTCACACATGTGGTACGTTGGAGCTCTTAAATCAAACTAATTATGAGAATTCTACACAATTAAGCCACTTTGTTTTTTTTTTTTCAATAAAAGTTGCAATTTTGTGGTATTATAAGCAGAGTTGTAAATTGCCATTAATTCATGAGATATAGTTTACTGTACAATTTGTTTTGTAATAATGATTTCATTGTAATAATATATAGTGATTATAAAATAGAGTGTGAACATTCCAATAGCTGAAAAAAATACTAGTTTTCGCTTGAATATTGCAAGAAATAATGGAAATAATGGAAGAAATAAGTAATGCATTAATTATTTTTTACAATTCTTTCTTAAGGATTACCATGAATTTTTGTTGAAAAATAATCATTTTTGCAAGCACTCCAAAGTTTAATCATCGTATTACAATTGCCACATGTTGTTATTATAAAATCATAATTATAGAGCTGATCGTATCAACATCGTTATTTCTATAAGTATTAGGCATTTACAACTCTGATTATAAGACTATTTATTTATTTATTTATTTATTGACGGGAAAACCCTTTTACATTACCATAAAATTCAGCCAATTTTCACATATAAATTTAACTAATGAGTATAATAAATATGTATGAAACTTAAACAATCATAAACATTTTTGGAAATAACAGAATCAAAGTTATCATAGGAATATGTTGTAGCTATCCGAATCATATTGTTAGGACATTTAGGGTTGACCTCAAATTTTCAATAATCTAAAACTATATTCACTTTGGTAAGAGATTGTTAAGTTTAGCCTTGAACATTGCTTTCTCATAGAAGGTGCAATTTAGTCATCCTATTTTTTAAAGTTTTCAAAAAATGATGCAACTCTGTGGTATCATAATGATATATTCTCCCTAGAAAAAAATTGTAAAGTTATGCTTTGCATATTACTTCTTTATTTTCTTACCTTATCAGAGCTCCACAGGAAAGTTTGTTGACCCAATTTGACTTCTTCATAGTGGAAACTTTGCAAAAAATAAATAGAAATATTTGAAAAAATTATAGGTGCAATTCAGTCACGTTATTTTTTGGAGTTCCTAAAAAATGTTGCATCTGTGTAGCAGTTGCTGTTGAGTATGTTTGAGTACAAACGAAACCCGTAAATTCTCTTTCAGGATTCTCTTCCACTTCCATAGAAACGACTCGACGCATGTGCGAGCAAAAGTCGCTCCTCCGAGATTAAACGGTGTGAGAACCGGCGTATTTTCCACGCGATCGCCGCACAGGCCATGTCCAATTGGTCTCAGTCTCGTAAAGATAATAAAGATAGACAGCCACGAAATTTACTTCGAGGGAGTAGATATGGTGGATCAAACGCCGGTATTGGACATCAAGCCTTACATACCACAGTACGACAATCCGTTGCATATCGAAAAAATGATAACGAGCAGACCTTTGAGAGAAGAAGCTCCAAACGGCATCGATAATTTGCAGGATAGAATTCGAGACGAGACAGAATCGCTAGTAGATTCCGCTCCAAATTCCACGACACTGAGTAATTCTTCAATCAGCGTGAATCTCGATTACAACGGAGACTCACGCGAAGATATTTTATGGGACTGTTGTCGAAGCGCCATCGAGTCAAACGGCGAGGGCGAGTCGTGTTCCCGAAATCCGACGACTTCACGAGACGAGGAAATAGCTTTGAGGCTGCAGGCCGAAGAATTCGAAGCCAGTCCAAATTTCGATGATTACGGCTCGCGAAATTACTTCGGATCGCTAGATCTAAGCGGAGAGGAAACTAGTCTCGTAGGGAACACATCTCTCGTAAATAATCACGGTAGTATCGATTCTACAGGACAGAATCTCGAGCGAAGCTTTGGTTCTTTGGTTCTCGAGAATCGAACATCAGCGACTCACGTTAACGAGAGAAACTCAAGCTCACTTATAAACCCGGAAACTGTCGATTCGGGAGCAAGACTCCAATCCCAAGAGGAAGATTATACTTCGGACAGCGAAATGCCGCGAAACTCAAGATTACTCGACGGTGCTGACGGACCGAGCACGATTTGCGGTACCGATTTAGATCTCATTCGCAGACGAGCGTTGAACTCGAGACCCGACAATTCTCCCGTAAGAATGGGCGTCCGAGAAGCTCCCGATGGCGAGGAAGGATTGGAATCTCAGCCTTTAACGCCCTCGCAAACGGTCGCGAATATTCACAACATAACGAGCGCTCCAATCGCTACTTTGGTCGAAGCTACCAATCCGACTTCCGGTCCGGATATCAGAGAAACCAGAGGGCAAATGACGAATTTTCGGAGCGACAGCGGATCCTTCGAGGTACGAGTTCCCGAATGGATATCGAGGCCTCGAACAACCGCGCTTTCCGTTATATTTAACGAACGCGCTTTGGCGCAACTCAATGAAATATTGAATGGCAAAGCTGACGAGCAAAAGAACGCTATTGAAAGCGTTTTAGGACAGGATCCGCGATCGGTTTACCTTCGACAACGATGGGGAAATCAGTTCTACACGTTTTTGATTCACGATTTACATATCAGCTGCAGATTCGATGATAGCAGAGGCATTGTTACGGTATTTCAGGTAAGACACGCCGGTCGTACGTGCGAATGCGGAGAACCCGAATGGCAATGTCTTGGACACACGCCGTTATCATAAATCGTATTTATTAATGAATTTATTCTTGAATCCAATGTTCACGTTGCTATTGATGCGTTGAAATGATAAATTGGTGTTTTTTCAGAGTATTCAGCTTTTACGTGTGGCGAGAAAATTATTGATTCGATTTTTCGAGATTCTATCGTCTTATGGCTATGGGCTCTTCAATTTTATGTAACTATCGGGTGATGAAGTGCTTTGGAGTATTCGTGTCTTGAGATATACGCATTTTGCAGACTGAAATTGAGATACACTTGGTTACAATTCAGTGATTAGGATATTTTATTAGACCAGGTTCTCGAAAATTTCGGGTTCTCGATCCTCGGGTCGGGTTCGAGTTTTCTCGATCGGGTTTGAGTCCGTAAATTCGAGAAAACTCGTAAATTTCGAGAAAACTCGTAGATTTCGAGAAAACTCGTAGATTTCGAGAAAACTCGTAAATTTCGAGAAAACTCGTAGATTTCGAGAAAACTCGTAAATTTCGAGAAAACTCGTAAATTTCGAGAAAACTCGTAAATTTCGAGAAAACCCGAAAATTTCGAAAAAACTAAAAAATTTCGAGAAAACTAAAAAATTTCGAGAAAACTCGAAAATCTCGAGTAAGCCTGAAAATCTCGAGAAACAACATATTTCACAGTGTAAGTCACAAAGAAGACATTCTAGCGGTTTGAATTTTGAGGGTTCTCGAGATTTTCGCATTTACTCAAGGTTTTCGGGTTTAAAAACTAAAGAGTTAATTATTTTTTTATTCTACGATATTTTTTTGGGGAGCATTACCTTGCCATTAGTACTTATTTTAATGAATTATTCTATTGAAATTCAACATCAAATGCCAAATACGGTTGGCTGTAATTCAGCAAATAAATGGAGTATCGGTTCAAAATTTTACATGCGCTGATCCTAAGCTTTGATCAACATAATATTTAACATTCACGCTAGAATTTTTCAATACTCCGGCGCTCAAACCTCTTTACGAAGGTTTTAAAGCTAAACTTGGCGAGGATACAGCGTTGAGATGTGCGTGATGCGCGTAGGTACTCAGCGAGTAAGAGGATATCTCAATGCGTGTCAAGAAAAAAGCTGAAAAGGTTCCGTTCGAATGGTTATCGCAAAATCCACCTGGAACATTTTTTTCAAATTTTAATATGTGTCCTGATAGTATTCACTTGCCACTAATACGTTTTTTGAGTGAAAATCTTTTCGGAACTATTTGCAGCATCCGTTGATACTCAAGTTGCAAAAATCTTTTTCGAATACTCCATGAAAGACACGAGAAATTTCTCAGTCAAACACTATTTGCTTTGGCGGAAACTAGTATTGTTGTATAACTCTTAGTAATGTGCAGCATTACTATTGTGGACAGAAAATTACATTCGACAATTTGCAACTCAAATCACGGATACAAAAAAAATATTCTGGCAATTTTATGATTAGTCAGAAATTTATACCATAATTATTTCCATAATAATGATTTCGGAACAATAACCTGTAGTTGTTATAAATGTGTTCAAGATATTGAATGACTGAAAGGGGAATTATTTTTCAATGCATTACATATCCTTTTTTTTTTAAATGAGAAAATTTTCGTAATTTCTATCGAATTTTGGGTTTTCTTGTTAATTGCTAAAAGAACTCGCGCAGTTTTCGATGCCGATAACTGTTGAAAAATAATAAATATTGAGCCAATTAGACGATGAATGTTTGTTGAATGCAATGATAGAGGTTTACAAATCTGGTATTGCGAACGAATTTCAAGCTTTGAAACGTGTCTTATTTTACTTCTTCAATGGTAAAAAAAAGATGATGAGAAAAATTCGATCTTATACGTTGTTCGTAATGTGTTCTGATCGTAAAACTGCAGCTCGAAATATAGCACATTGCAGAGAGAGTTACATTTTTTCGATATATATTTTTATATTTTCTATCAAGAACAAGAAATGAAGTTTTTAAAAATATTTTGTTCATATTCGCATTTAGGAATTTTATTAAATAACTTTTGACTATTAAGAATAGTCAAACGTATTGAAATTTTAATCCCATATATTTTACCGACGAAAAATGTAACTCGTTGATTCTTTTGACAATTTTTCTGCTTTCTAAAGATTTCATCGAACTTCCATTTTCTCGGTGAGAAAATTCGTTCATAAAAGAATGAATAATTCGGTGGCATATTTAAGTAGTTAATTAGGCTGTAATTAACCAAACGAATTTATCGAAAAATCAAATATCATTAAACTAATTTAAAAGTGAAAGCATCTTTTAAATCGATTCGCTATCTAGAAACCCTTACAATCCCTTCAAGAAGAGGGATATACAGTGATATGCTGAACGTTTAGTCGTTCATTAATTCCAAATACGACTTTAATAACTTTCTAGAAAGTATAAACCAGATCCCATCACCGCTGGATCAAATAAAACCACAGTTACTTAGTTTATTATATATCATACACAAAGGTCCAGTCGATTCCGCACTGATTGCAACGTAGAAGTTCCTATACGTAAAATCCAATTATATGTATACACAAATACACTCCTCTATAATTCAGTAATTAAGAAATATTCTTTTTATATGGCAATTACGTATGTACATACCTTGATTTAATAAAGTAGCAAAAATGATTCTAACGAGAGATTCATGCGACCAAAAATCTCTGCAATTCGCTTCGCGATAGTTAATTTCTGAGAGAAATTAACTCTGTTAACTCTTAATTCGTCATCCATGCGAAATTTCTATAATTCCATTAATTCAGTGATTAATTAATGGCTGAAACTAATGAAAATTTGTTAAGCTAACAATAGAATGTTCAGGTAACTCTGAAAATATTCGCGTAAATTAAAGATATTAATGATTATTTTTCGGGCCTGGATTTTAACCAATCGCAGAGCCGTATTCTCGGTAATCGAGTTCATTTGTTATAAATTTAATCGGAAATTTCACCCGAATATTGCACGGTAACTCTTCTATTAGTTTCGACCAATACAATATTCTTATAGATGTCCTCTCTGTGCTTAGTCGAAATCCAGACTTAAAAAATAATCCGACAAATTTCCTTGACCTCCAAAATTAATCGTAATATTTCCCTCTACTTTCCCTGCTTAGCAATGATCGGGAAAAGTTTCGCATAAAAATTTCTCTCGCTAAGCGCTCGGGATTTTAATATCCGAAACTCAGCAGCAAAACAATCGGGAAATATTCCGATCATTTTGAAGGTCTCGGAATATTCGTCATGAACGAAAATGAGTAGTCATCACTTGGTATTAAGTCCTCTTGTACGGACTGACGCCGTATAAGTTCGAGGGAGAATTAAACAAAATTTACGAACAGTTTTCGATGAGATATAAATCTGAAAAAAATCGGGCGTATAGAAAATGCTGAAAAGGTTATTTTGGCATAATAATAATTAAAAAATGTTATTGACAAATTACTTAAATAAATAATAGTACAACAAATTACCCGGCAACCTAACTTTTTTTTGTTATGTAAAACATTTGTTTATTTTTCTAAACACGTATGTATTTTTTCAGATTTTTTTCTGATTTTCAATTTTACACTTGGAAAAAACGGCCATTTTTAAACATAAGATAAAATTCTAAAAAAATCCACACGTATTCAGAAAAATAAACAAATCATTTTCATAACAAAAAAAAGTTAGGTTGTCGGGCAATTTGATGCACAATTATTTATTTCAGTAATTTGTTAATAACATTTTTCAATTATTATTATGCCAAATTAATCTCTTCAGCATCTTTCATATAGTTGATTTTTTTCAGATTTTTATTTCTTCGAGAACAGTTCGTAATTCTGTCTTAATTTCGCTCGGACTTATGCGATGTCAGACAACTTAAGACTACCTTAAGACCATTATTTGACTGTATCATGTGCAATAGGGAAGATTTTTCCTTCCGCAAAAATTAACGAGTTTAGCGATAATTGGTTGGACGTATTTGGTTGCAGGATTAGTTGTCATGGCAACTACTGAATAATTGCTCGTATAAATGTCTTTTACCGTTCAAGATATTTGGTAGCTTCAATGTGCGTTCGATGTGAGGCGGCTAAGAGATTTAATAGAAGATTATTCCTTCCGCAGAAATTAACGAGTTGAGCGATAATTTGTTGGACGTGTTTGGTTGCAGGATTAGTTGTCATGGCAACTACACTGTAAAAAAAATCTACTCGAAGTTTAATGTACTTTTACTGGAAGTTTTTATTTATAAACTAGTATATGAAATTTATTATACAAGTGTAATGTAAAATTAATGTATGGTTTATAGCATATTCAATAATTTACTTTAATTTTACAGTAAAAAGACTTAAATTTGATTAATTTACTTTAAATTTACAGTAAAAAGACTTGAATTTGAATAATTTACTTTAATTTTACAGTAAAAAGACTTGAATTTGAATAATTTGCTTTAATTTGACTGAAAAAGTCCATGATTTCTATACCCCAATTGTTTATTAAATTTCGATGACGAGCTTATGAATTAAAACTTCCGATCTTTTCTAACAGTGTACTGAATAATTGCTCGTATATGAATATATATATATATAAATGTCTTTTACCGTTCAAGATATTTGGCAGCTTCAATGTGCGTTCGAGGTTCGGCGGCTAAGAGATTTAATAGAAGATTCCTTCCGCAGAAATTAACGAGTTGAGCGATAATTGGTGAGACATATTTGGTTGCAGGATTAGTTGTCATGGCAACTACTGAATAATTGCTCGTATAAATGTCTTTTACCGTTCAAGATATTTGGTAGCTTCAATGTGCGTTCGAGGTTTGGCGGCTAAGAGATTTAACAGACTCCGAATATGTATATTGTGAGAATAAAATATTTATACGAATTGTATATTATTCGATGAAAACAATGAATTCACATCGACAAAAACATGGTACAAATTTAACGAGTTATCTACGTGTACATTCGTATCGTGGCGTCTGCACCGGCGGAAAATACCCACGGCTGAATCGGATGGAACATAACATCGAGAATTCCAAAATCGTTGAAAGCTTCGTGATTGCACAGTCGTTTCAGCGGGACAATCAATGGATTTTGCAGAAGATCGCTACGGATAAATAAATCACATTGAATATATGTTCGAAGGTGACGAAAAACAATTCCAATCGAAACAAAAACAATTCCTACTTGTAAACCATTCCGTGAGAAACGATAAGACCTCTATCATCGGCACCAGACGCGAAAAGCGGATAACGCTTGTGAAACGCAACACCACGAACTCCAGTTCCGTGCAATCGCAGCGTCTGATAAGGTTTTGTACTCAGGTCGAGATCGAACCACAGCATTTTTCGGTCGTAGGTTCCGACAAGAAGATTGTCTCCGCCTGAGAATATGAAAAGCAAATTATTAATTTCCATTCGCTTTTTTTTAAACAAAGAGAGATGGGTTTAAATCCGTGATATTACGGATTTTACCAAACACAAGCCATTTTTCCAAGATGACAAATGTATCGGGTTTGCACTTTGCACGCTTTCTATTCTTGGTTTCTGAATAATTTACATTTTGTTTTCATAGTTGGCATACTTTTGTTAAGAAAGCTCGGTGACGATTATCGAAGTCGAATCAGAGCTAAATTTTCGTAATTCATTCTTAAAGTTTAATGCGTTAATACTTAATCCAGTGAAAGATCAATAGTGACGAATTTGCATGACGATTAAACGATTAACTTTTCTTTTCAATGGGACACATTTTTGTTTGGTTTTTTGCAAATATCATCTGCAATTCTTCATCGATTACACTGAGTGGTAGCTCATTTTGTTCCTTAAAAGATACTTCACGAATTTTTTAATCGAAAAATGCGACGAAAATGAGTTCTGGTATCAAACTGTGAAGATTCAGACTTTCTCGATAAAGCGGCTCGATAGAATTCTCGGCACTCTTCTAATACCATTAAAATATCCACAATTTCACTCGCTGAATACATCGTAACGTGTTCAATGAAATTACAGGTGATACTATCTCGATTCTGGTTGAATTGAAACTGTTTCGAATAACAGAATCCTCGTGGTAATGGGGAATTCTTTGTTATTGTTCACATTCCATAAGTACGGTTAGTGAATGGATTGGCGGAAGAATCATCCACGCAAACACGCATCAAGGAAATGTAAATTTTTAGTTTGATATCAGCTTATTTTCGTCGCAATTTTCGAGTATAATCGGAGGAATTGACATGAATGATGAGGTATTTGAAAACAACTCATCGAGACGGACAAGTTTCATTGGGGTGAAAAATGCGATTGCCATTTGAAAAAAGCTCCTTATGCTTGCAGCTTGAAAGCATGACCTTAAAAGCTCATAAAAATGCATGCATCAAATATTCCCCTCGAAACCCTACAACTTAGGTCTCTACAAATTTCCTGTAACTTCGCCCATTCAGAAGATATTTAGGTGGATTGTTTCAAATGGGACACTCTGTATCTTTACTGCTCTTTACTAGCAGTTAATTGCGCGAAATTGTTGTGTATATTTCTTTTAAATTGGAAATTGGTGTCTTATAACATTAAAAATAACTCAAAGATATTAATCATTACTGTAACTTACCAGGATGGATTGCCATCGTCGATATCCATTGCGAATTCGATAACAATTTCTTCACCATTTCTTGCTTTACTAGATCGTAAATTCGCACGTTTTTTTGCGTCTGAAAAAAGAAAATCGATCAAAGTACATGAATAATTTGCCGTATCGCGTGTTTTAAGTCTAAAAATAATTGTGTCTATTCCTTACAGCAACAAATAGGAAGGGTCTGATGGGATGGAAGAGTACACATTGTATCAATCCCTTAGAGCGACTGAAAGGTAATTGCGAGCGCCGTTTCGAAAGTTGATTTATCAGAACGGATCGATTTTGTCCTTCGGGCATAACAGTAGCAAAGTAATCGCCCTTTCCGTGCCAAGTAACTTGTTTAACCATTTTCAAGTGATTCAATATAACCCTAACGCCCTTTTGCCAATGTTCTTCGTCGGCCTGTTCCCATTGGACGGCTGTTTTAACTCGTTCGCTTACTGAAATACAAAGGCGTTAATAAATCGATTTTTTAAAAATCGCATCGTCATCCATCTGTGTTGAAGAGCTTTTTACCTAGAACTTCACTTTGCGGTATAATTTCCAAAAGTTGATCGGTTTTCGTAGTGATAAGATGATCACCGACGCCGGGATTGATCAGGAGAACTTTTTTCTCTGCTGCCACAGCTATTAGCGAAATTGCTTCGTTTGGACACCATGCAACGCTTCGAATAATACCACCGCAGGGAATAGTTTTAACGCATCTGCCGGTCGCCACTTCCCAAACTGCAGAAGAGAAAAATTATTTTTATCATTGAAAAATTGGACAAATGAATCGGTCTTTGGGTGCAATGCTAATTTGTAAAAATATCTGATTTCTTTCAATGAAGTAACGAAATGCCGATATTTTTTTCAAGATGAATTCACGTAAATTAATGAAGAGTTCACAATGTGATAAATTTCCACACTACCGAGGAGAAAAATTATTTTTATCATTGGGAAATTATACAAATAAATTGGTCTTTGGGTGCAATGCTAATTTGTAAAAATATCTGATTTTTTTAAATGAAGTAACGAAATGCCGATATTTTTTTCAAGATGAATCCACATAAATTAATGAAGAGTTCACAATGTGATAAATTTCCACACTACCGAGGAGAAAAATTATTTTTATCATTGGGAAATTATACAAATAAATTGGTCTTTGAGTGCAATGCTAATTTGTAAAAATATCTGATTTCTTTCAATGAAGTAACGAAATGCCGGGATTTTTTTCAAGATGAATTCACATAAATTGATGAAGAGTTCACAATGTGATAAATTTCCACACTACCGAGGAGAAAAATTATTTTTATAATTGGGAAATTATACAAATAAATTGGTCTTTGGGTGCAATGCTAATTTGTAACGATATCTGATTTCTTTCAATGAAGGAACGAAATGCCGATATTTTTTTCAAGATGAATTCACATAAATTAATGAAAAATTCACAATGTGATAAATTTCCACACTACACACGAAAAAAAAAAATTTTTATCATTGGAAAATTAGACAAATAAATTCCCCTTTTGAAAAATGCGCAGAATATAACAAATTTTGGATATACGTTTTGCAAAAAAATCTTGAGTGTAGTAGATGATTTTATGCCGAACACATATCCAAAATTCGTTATTTCACTCACATTTTTTGAAATAAAAAAAATAAAAATCAAAATAAAGGAAAAGATCTAAAAAAATTCTTACACATTCAAAAAAATTAACATATCATTTTCATTAGAAAAAAAGTTAGATTGACTGATTGTTGAACAATTGTTTCTTTCACCAATTTGTTAATAAAATTTTGCGATTATTACTATGCGAAATCAATCTTTTCAGCACGTTTTATATGCATTATTTTCTTCCGATTTTTATCCCATCGAGAAGTGATCGTAATTGTCTCTGAATCTCACTTTTGGCGCGACTGTACGTATCATACATCCTTAAAAAGGATTAAAAAAACAACGAAGTAGATGTAAATATACTGTCTTTTTTTAAAGCTCTCCGGTAAACTTACTTTTGAGTGTCATATCATCGCCACCGGAAGCGATGTATTGTCCTCTCGATTCGACGGTCATACTTCTCACCATATCCGTGTGGCCCTTGAAAACCATGGACATTGTTGTTGGGAATGGCTGTAAGTCCTTCGGACTGGGTAATTGTGGAACCAGAGATTCTGGATCGATGGTGAGCCTCATTTTCAAAGCTCTCGGGCAAAGATACAGATCCAAGCATCGCTGGAATCGTTCTTTGATGAATCTCGGATATGCCGGAACTTCTCGCAACGAGGAGTATTTTTCGGGAATGAAATGAAGTTTCCTCTTCCATGGTGTCGTCTTGAGCTTGTTCCACTGTCGGAGTTCTTTCTTGTCGAATAGATACTCAGGCGGAGGATTGTAGCTCTCAGCGTGGCCGGGCAAATGCCTTTTCGGCGCTGGTATGTGCTTATGAATTCGTCGCATCTCCTCTGCCTGATCGTCCGACTGCCAGAGCATGTAAAACTGCGGTCCCTTGTTCTTGGCTTCTCTCTCCTTCTCCATTTCCGCCGAAGACTTTATCCAACCCATTTTCAACGCGTGCACAAGCTTCGAAACTTTTCTTGCCTCCGGCTTCGAAGGCAGGAAAGATCGCTTGTGTTCTGGGAATTTTCGAAGCGGCATTTTTTCCACTTCCGATGTAAACCATTCGACCCATGGCTGTTAAACGCATTGTAATTGGAATAGAGCGAATTAGAACGGAAAACGAAGTGGAGAATGACAATTTGTCGATTGGATAATAGATACAAGTGTCTGGGGATTTACTTAAGGATGCTCGGTGACGACTATCGAAGTGAAATCAGTGCTAAATTTTCGTAACTGATTCTTTAAAGTTTAATGCATCAAAAAACAATAGCGAAGGGTGATTTGTATTGAAGCATGTATACTTAATCCAGTTAAAGATCAATAGTGACGAATTTCCATAAAGATTAACCGATTAACTTTTCTTTTCAATGGGACACATTTTTGTTTGGTTTTTTCCAAGTATAATCAGTATCAGTATAATCGTATAAAATTTTTTCGAGTTTTTGAAGATTTCAAAATTCTGTAAAACCCGTTATATCTTATAAGAATACGATTAAACAGAAAAATGTTTCAGACAAAAAAGTTGCAGTTTTGCATAGATTTTGTGAAAAAAATTTTGTTTGATTTTTTCAAGTACAAAAAATGACTATTTTCATAAAAAATATACGAACATAATTTTTTTCGGTCGGTATGTCATGAATTTATTGGGAGTCGCATTCATCTACGTGTTAATCAAATAGGAAATCTATTCATCATTTGAGCTGCCTCTAAAAAAAATTTTATAGCCCTAAAATTTTGAGTTGCTTAAAGGTAAAAACCATAGATTAAAACGATTGCAAAATGAAGAAAACAAATAAAAAATTTCGACACGCCCTAATATCAATATTATCGGCGCGTATTAAAACATTTATTGGTCTTCGACGTTAATGTGTCTCTGCATTACAAAAAAATTCGATGATGTCTGCCAGTAACAAGAATAAAAATAGGACTGCCGTTTATATTATTTTAGGGTAAAAACTGAATGATAAACTCGAAAATTCTTGAGCGAATCGAAAATTTAACTTACCGCGTATTCGTCGAATTGAGCATCAGGGATTTTTCCTTTCTGTATTCTTGTGATGAGCTGTATATCATTTTCGCTCAAAACGACATCTTGACCAGTCTGTGGATCCTTGATTGTCCTCCAGAAATCGGGATCTTCCATCCTTTTGAGGAAATTGTCCAATTGATCTCCCTTTTCAGGTTTAACAATTCTCTTTCCATCCCAATTGTAGCCAATGTGAGGATATTCATCATACCACTTCATTGGTATGTTACCAACTGTATTACGAATATCTTCCTCATCTGAACTATCGTTTTCGTATTCATCCGCCACTTTATTGCTCAATGCCACGTCTGTTTCGTTTCTTTTCTCGACTCCATTGTTATCTGACTTTGCAGTTTTATTTTTCTCATTTTTTGCTTCAACTTTCTTAGTTTCCTTACTTTTTCTATTATTCTCTGTAATTGATTTTCTATTCTCAGGTTTTTCCACTGCCAAAGACTTTGATTTTAATTTATCTTGTTTAGATTTTGTAGCAGGAATTGGTTTTGTTTTAACTGGTTGCAACGGTACTGCAGATACTGTGTCTTCATCAGATTCTTCTTCTATTTCTGAACTTGACTCGTCAGAATCCTCTTCATCTTCTTCATCATCATCAGAATCTTCCTCTTCTTCTTCGTCTTCACCAGTCTCTTCTTCATTCTCTTCCGAGTCAGTTTCAAAATGTAATTCATCATCTAAAATAAAGTTCAAGCTAATTTATTTACATCCAAACACTATAAATATTCATGATAATAGTGATCACAACGATATGTCCAAAATATCAAACAGAAAAATTAGCTTTAAGTCACGACATTAGATTATATGAAAAATCAGTCGTTACCTATACATTGTTTCAATTGACATTATAAATATCTGGTACGTCTGTACCTTTTATATGGTTTCTACTTCTATTTTCACGTTATATTATATATTCAAATGTTCGTTATTTCTTTTTGTTTCCCCTACGTTTTGTTTACCAGCAAATCATACCGTTATTCATGAGCTACTCATAAATATGTACCGTACAAGGTATTAATGGAAATAAAAGTATAATAAAAATGACAAATTAACAGTTTATTCATTCGAACCTTCGTCATCGGATCCAAAAACTACGGGATCTCTCTCAGTATCCGAGTCTGCAGGATCTCCTTCCTCGACTTCATCGTCCGAGCTATCGACTGTGTCGTTAAATTCGGCATTGAGTAAATCTTCGGCTCCAGAATCCTGAGAAACGATTAATTGTGAAACGTAAGAAAATTGGGTAACCTGCTTACCAAATATTGTGTGTTGACGGAGCGAGGAAAAAAATAAATAAATACGTACCTCTGCCGAATCGCTCTCAGGTTCTTTTGTAATTTCCTCGACGTTTACTTTAGGCTTCACGACACTCTGTTTCCTCTTACGATTGTTTTTCGTTGGAGGAGACATCGTCGATTGATCTCACATGGAACTCTGATGATAGTATCACCTTATTTTGAGGTTATGAAATAGCGGCATCACACGTGCAGCAAGCCAGCAATATCAAGAATGGTATTGGCGGTACAAAGATTCGACGCAGTAGCGACTCGACGCCAAGTATGGCTAGTTTTCATGAAATCAAAGCGACGACAAAAGATGTGAAAATATATTCTTTCTGATATTCTTATTTACGGTAAATCAACCGTTAAAATAGCGTGTGTTTACTCATTCCAATTTAGGTGTTATTGTTAACGCCAATAATTGAAATGAATTTGTTTCTTAATTATCGGAATCGCTTGGTGGTCGATTCGTGGTCATTGGTGGCCTAATAAGAGCATTTGGTGGTCAGCTGTTTTTCAAATTGTTTAATTAAAATTAAACAGTAACGTTAGCCGACTTTTTTAAAATGAATTTGAGATGACGAATCGATGCGTAAAATAATTAAGACTTAGTGGTAATTAGATTTCGAGAATAACTAAAAAATAGTGACGCTCTAGTCGTCGGAACCGCATGCAAGGATTATAGACAGTTATCTGAGGTTGGTAAAACAGATAATTGTAAACCGATTTTGCTTTAGGTCTTATTATCATTATTTAGTGTACATGATATCGTAAATGTCACTTGGATCTACGTTTTACGAATTCCTATCCAATCTCAGCCTTTGCACGGCGTATGAATTTTGGTAGGATAGTCGGTTGGTCTTACAAAATCCTACCTAATTTCTACCTTTACTCTATATCATGGTTGGAATTTCGTTGGTTACGGGTTGGTTTTTTTGTACCAACCAACCAACTGGAATTGAGTTGGCGTTCAGTTGGTCAATTCTGCGAGGGATTGTTTTATCGACGACGAAATCGTTGTCGTTGAAAATAATTTTCACGAAAACTTCCCCTATGAGGAAGCAAAGATAATAATAACCATTTAATTACGAAAATCAACAAAAATTAAGATTGTCGTAATTCGCAGATGTAATATTGAATACGTTCCGTTCATCGTATTCAATGAAACTATCGGTTTTACTTTTCATTTGCTTGCATTCGAGATTCACATTTGAATTTCCCGCTCAATTTGTATTACGCTCGAGAGTTGGCAGCAGTGATCTAGCGACGAGAATTTTTTATTTCCAGTGTATTGGTGCACTCGTGACAAAGAGTGTTCCAATCAGTATCGGAACGGTGTCGAAATTTTTTCAAATTTTGCATCGTTTGAATCTATAGTTTGTACCTTTGAGCAACTCTTCTCAAAATTGTAGCGCGATAAAAATTTTTTTAAGAAGTAGCCCAAAAGATGAATAGATTTCCCATTTGATTAACACGTAGATGAATGCAACTCCCAATAAATTCGATCTAATTCATCATTTTCTCCGTATTTACAAACAAATTTGAAATATCCGTTTAACAGTTGAATAAAATTTCACTTACAATTAAACTTCACGACAGACAATGGCTCTAGAATTGACCTCAAACTTGAAATTTCAATTGAAACTGATCTTACAGGGCGGAGAGAGCGATATTCTGAGCTTCAAAAATTCATAACTAGAAAACAACAAAAATTAAGCTTGTCGTAATTCGCAGATGTAATATTGAATACGTTCCGTTCATCGTATTCAATGAAACTATCGGTTTTACTTTTCATTTGCTTGCATTTGAGGTTCACATTTGAATTTCCCGCTCAATTTGTATTACGCTCGAGAGTTGGCAGCAGTGATCTAGCGACGAGAATTTTTTATTTCCAGTGTATTGGTGCACTTGTGACAAAGAGTGTTTCAATCAGTACCGGAGCGGTGTCGCATTCCTACAGAATAAGAAATGAATGTTGCGAATGAACAAGAGACGGTCGTAAATACCGTCGTAAAAATACACGTTACCGGCGAGGAGTGTCGAATATGTTTGAAAAAATGCAATCAAGTTTGGGAAATGTTCCATCACGCGACCGACGAGATACCGAGAAAATTGATGGCGTGTGCTGCTGTGCAGGTTAGATTAACTGCGTTGCACTTTGTGTGCATCGCTTATTTATCCATTTTCACGATTTTCTTTGATCCTACGCGAATTTTATTACGAATGCTCAGAATTTTAAGAAAAGCCCATCATTCGCCTATCGACAAATTGCGTTCTTCAGATCAATACCAAAACAAAAGTCGACTGTGTGCGATCTTGTTGACAAAAATAATCACGTTTTTTATGCGATTTTCTGTCAGCTGGAATTCGTGATTGTAAATTATCGTTGGATACTTACCGTACAATTCATCCATTGATGATTGTTATCACAATGAAATTAGGCGCATAAATTAGCATCTTTTGCTATGTTTAAATATATATCTATTGATGATCTATTAGGAATAGTTTCCTTATTATTAAATACTTATGATCGGTGCACTGCAATGCATTCTGTCTATCAATGAGATTTTGAGTTATCAATGTAATTCTTTTTTGGAAAAGAATATCCTTTAATAAATTCCTGGAAGAAAAATTGTTAAGTCATATATTCAGTAGTTAATAAATCATAAGTATTAATAAAATAGCGATTGTTATCACTGCTTATCGCACAGTCTGCTTTATGAAATAAAAAGTGTTTAGAAGACTTTATGCAAAGTTGAAATTAGTTTACTGATGGAAATAATCTGAAACAAGAAGAAATATTGAATATCATGATATAATATAACAATATTAATTTTGCAATAATCACAGCATTAAACAATAAAAACAAAACATATCATTGCTGTACATGTTTTAACTGCAAAGCTTATATCACAAAATTAGTAGTTAAAAAAAAAATTGCTTATAAATGATTGTGAATAAAAATATTACAACTTCAGGTAGAAGAAGGCGACGGTTTGCCGGCGATAATTTGCCAGCCGTGTCGTAGACTCTTGGATGTATCTTACGAATTCAAGTGTCAAGCTGAGCAGTCGGACGCCAGACTGCGAGAAATACTCATATCAAAAATTCCTGTCGAAGATGAAACAAAAATGCTGAGTCTGACGCATTCCGAGAATGTTGCTATCGGCGAAGCGATAGCCGAAGAAATTGCCCAAGAACACGCAAATGTAAGCGACTGCACCGAATTGGTCAATGCTCTAACGGATCAGCACATGGTAGCGCAATTAAATCAACACCATTTCACCGCTCATCAGCATCCGATTATTTTTGAGATTCAACCTCCGTCGCAACACAATGAATCGATTATGGGAGAAGCTATTAACAATGAGAACGTCGTATGCGACGTTAGCGAAGGCACGGAACACAAAAGCTTAGAATTATCCGATGCTCAACAGAATCAAGTCGTTGACGTTCTGATAGAAAAATACGGGGATTTGGATTCAAACATAGAGACGGAAAGGTTGAAACAAGAGATATCGTTGATGGATACCGAAGAGAGCGAAGATTCTGACGGAGCGAGTCAAGAATTCGTTGCCGAAAATCCGCCCGAATCCAAGAACATCGAAGAAACGAATGTCGTCGGAGATTCTCAAGTGGAGGACGATGCAAAGGAAGGCAATTACGAGAGCGACGAGGAAAAGCCTCTGATAAGCAGAACTCAAAGACAAAAATGTCCTCACTGCATTAAGACTTTTGCAACGAAATCCGCGCTTGAAAGGCACGTTGAGATTCACGAGAACAAAACTAAATTGCGATATGTTTGTTACATGTGTGACAAACAATTTTCCACAATTTCCAAATTGAAGAGTCACGTTCTTAGCAGTCACGACAGTTTGCGGAACGAGGATAAAACGACGGTTGACGATAGCGAAGCAACGAGAATGGAAAAAGTATCTACGAGATCTGAAAGCAAAAAGGGAATGAAATATTCCTGCAAAGTTTGCGGTAAACAGTTTACGTACCAAAAGTCATTTATGACTCATGCTAAAAGTCATCCAGGCTACGAACCGGAAAGTACGAATAATGAAAAGGAAGAGAATGTCGGACCTTCTGAAGATTCGAACGAACGAGGCAATGAGTCTGAAGATGACGATATGCCACTCGAAGGACTGCAATGCACGCAGTGCGGTAAATTATTCGCTACAAAACGAAATCTCAAAAGGCATATTACCACTCACAGCGGATTGAAGTTTCATTGCTCGACTTGCGGCAAAGAATTCTCGAGAATAGACAAACTCAAAGAGCACGAACAATCGAAACACAACGAGGAATTGTTTGCCTCTTCGGATTCCGACTCTGATGATGATACGGATAATGAAAACAAAAATCATGATGGCAATGAAAGTAGAAAGAAGGTAAATTTTCAATTTAATTATTAAATTGGTACCTTTTTTATTTAGTTTAGTTCCTGCAATTATTCATCTCCTTCAAAAATACGTACAGAGAAATGCACTCAGAGAAATGATTCATTAGTTTTAATTAAAAGAGCGTATTAAAGTTCTGTTAGTTTGAATTTAAAAAATATTTTTAATGCCGGGGAGAAAATATTTAGTGGATTTTGTCTACGGGAGTTAATTATTACAACAAAATGATTTCAGCTGTAAATAAGTTGAGCCAAATTATTTGGATACTGAATATATGATATATGAATTTAATATTTGAGTTGAATATTGTTTTGAATCGAATATGTATTAAATTTGAATAAAATACGCGTTCGAATATGAATATATGGGGCAATTCACCGAGTTTTGATTAGGATTTGACCTCGACCTCTACAATTTGGCTCGTAATTTGTTTTAGGCTTAGTTGGATCTTCAAATGCATCATATTCATTTTTATTCTAGTTCTAGGTATTCGTTTTGAATAAAATACTAGTAGCTTCCTGGACAAATAAGAAAATTTATTTATTTCTATTAAATATTATTAATATCAAATGAATCGTTTCTCCGAGTGCGATTTCGGGATTCAAATGAATTCTTTATTATTTGATTAAACTTACTTCATTTTCATCGCCTTGCAACAAATTTCTCTTTGAAAAACAAAATCCGCATTTATGTTATGTATTCTAAATGAGCAAAAAATGTAAAGTCGATTTTATCATATTATATATCGATATAACATCGATTTTATATTATTATAAAATCGATGTTAAAAATGTTTGCAAATTTCTTTCTGCATATTAACAGCTGATATATTGAATACACAGAATGCATTTGAATAAAAACATGTTATATTCAGCTTTTAATTCAATTTTTCTAGATATCAATAAAGAATATTGCAATTCCGAATTTCATTTGCGTATAAAATTTAGTACAACAATTTCTGTATGTATTGATTTTTGTTTTCGTGGAAATTTTTTTAATCGCGATTTTCATGTTAACATACTCAGAATCACCTTAAACGTCGAGAAAAGTGGTTTGGAAAATATGTCTGTTTATATATATGGGGTATTCCACGTCAAATCAGCAGGCCATGACCCTTAACCTCATCGATTTTGTTCATTTTTTAAATATGATGTTATTACCGACTCAAAAAGGCCTCGGAATTTTTTTCAGATTTTTTTACCACCATTAAAATTCTTGAATCCTCCAAAAAAAACCAATTTCAAAAACTCCGTTTTTAAAGATCTAAAAAAATTCACACTGATTCTATGATTCAAAATATATTTTTGAGCACTATGTGCTTGAGATAATGTGATCTCAGTATTTCCAATTTTTTCCACATTTTTTCTTGTTTTTTTTTTCATGTCGCAATTTGATTTATAATTTTTCAAATCAAGATAACTTTCTCAAATATCAATTGATCTCAATATCTCTGAAGATGGTAGAATTACCAGAATCCCCGAAAACAGTTGATATCGTTAAATAAAATTTCGCAAATGCATTTCGCAATCCAAGCGAAATTTTATTCAATTGTGTGTTCAATTGTCCATAACTCACGAACGTAACAATTGACCGAGCTCAAAATTGGCCCGCAACTAGAGTATTGACTCCTCTGTAACTGACGTGATTTTCGATTAAATATATCACTGTATTTATGCAATGTTTCGTGCTGAAAGAAAAAAAAACAAAAAAATTTCCGTATTTTTAGGAAAAGCACAACAGACCGCATCAGTGTCCAATGTGTCCAAAGGCATTCGCGCAGGAACAATCCCTCACGAATCACATGGAGCGTCACAAACGCGTGAAGGACACGCAGAAGCGTTTTCTCTGTGAAGTTTGCAGCAAATGTTTTGCCCAGAGTGGATCTCTCGTGGCGCATATGCGCACACACACAGGAGTAAAACCTTATGTGTGCAGCGTGTGCAGCAGGGCATTTACGAAAAGCACGTATCTCCAGTTGCATCTGAGAACTCACAGCGGCGAAAAACCGTATATATGCCAATATTGCAGCCGAGCTTTCGCTCGAGCGAATACTTTAGCCCGGCACATAACGATGCACACCGGAGAAGCTAAATATCACTGTCAGATATGCATGAAATCTTTCAGACGCTTGACTTCTCTCAACGAACACACTTATACTCACACTGGTCAGCGACCATATGCTTGTAAAATATGCACGAAGCGATACAACAACGCTGGTTCGTTATATGCTCACACGAAAAAGTGCAAGGCTCAGCAATTGTCGGGCACCACAACGACGTACACGATTCCCGTCGAGGAAACCGTGCATCAAAACGGCGGTTCGGCGTCGCAGATGATGCTTTATTCTCAGAGAAAATTGGTGGAAGAGTCTACCGTTGGTCAGGTAAATCCTACTCCGCAATTTATGATCACGAATGTTCATAACCCTTCGTTGAAGCCTCTGTCGACAAACATGATACCGCAGTTCACGGTCGAGGATCCTAATTTTTGCGGGGTTAACAAAGCCTACAAAAGTTCTTACTACACGATATATCCGAATATGCATATAGACTGAGTCTCGCCTCTTTGCGGTGGAATTATTAATAACAGGCGTTTTACTATTGAGCGATAAGTTTGTTAAATATTTATGAAAATATGCAAAAGAACAGGCTCGCTTAAGGAGGTTCGTCAGTAAGATAAAACTGCATAGAAAAATCTAAAATAAGTACCGTGTTTTTAATAATTCGTAACAAACTCACATGAATTTTTTTGGAATTTTCGTCTACATCGTTTACACAAAGTTCATTTTTTATACATACATTTTAACATGGGCTCTTATGGCATATTTACGAATGAAAAAAAAAATAATTGAAAAAATCAAAAACATTTTTACATCGAAAGAAAAAGAATTAGTTTCACCTAATACTTAAAAATTCAACGATGTAAAAAAATGTTTCAATTATTTTTTAATTCGTAAATATGCCATAAGAGCTTATGTTGAAATGCATGCATAAAAAAATTAATCTTGTGTAAACGATGTAGATGGAAATTCCCAAAAAATTCATGTGAGTTTGTTATCAATTATTTAAAACGCGGTAATTATTTCAGATTTTTCTGTGCATTTTCAATTTAACTGACGAACCTCCTTAATATTCAAACGAAAAAGTGCAAGGATTAACAATTGTCGGGCATCAGAACGATGTACGTGATTCCCGTTGAGGATAGTCGACATCAGAACGGCGGTTCGGCGTCGCAGATGATGCTTTATTCTCAGAGAAAATTGGTAGAAGATTCTACCGTTGATCAGGTAAATCCTACTTCGCAATTTATGATCACGAATGTTCATAACCCTTCGTTAAAGCCTCTGTCGACAAACATGATACCGCAGTTCACGGTCGAGGATCCTAATTTTTTTGCGGGGTTAACAAAGTCTACAAAAGTTCTTACTACACGATATATCCGAAAATGCACATAGACTGAGTCTCGCCTCTTTGCGGTGGAATTATCAACATCAGGCGTTTTATTATTGAGCAATAAATTTGTATGATAGGTTTTATTTGTAATCTTCCATAAGAGAGGCATTATTGACGAGATCGACGAATGAAAATAATTTTGTACATTATGGTACAAAACTACGAACTAATTGATATACTATAGAAATTGTCTACAGATATCCTTGATATAAGATATCCTTGATATAAGATATCCTTGTAAATATAATTGAAACATTCGAAGATAGAAATTCAGTGATATCTTAAACAATACTACGAATAGTATGCATGCATTTTGGAGAGAGACGTAAATTTATACATATTGCGAGGAATACTGTTGCATTTCTCGCAATATTATTTTATAATAAAGTTTTATATATGAAATACATATCGAGTTATGATTACTTTTTTGTTTTCCTCAAACCTTTTAAATTCAACTAATCAATGTTTACGATGATTCAAAGTGGTTTTATCAATTCATAAATCTCTTTCTGTGATTCAGGTAAGTTTTCGATAACACTTTTGGACAAGATACCAAATGATCGTGTTAGAATAATTTTTTCCCCATATATCTAAACATAAAAAATAGCCAAAGGTAATTATTTACATTAATTGTAACACGTTATTCGGTGACACGTCTAAAAAATATTGAAAAATGTGACCCGACTTCCGATCCCGCAAAATAATATCCGACAACTATCATCCGTTCATCAAAGGATCCTTCTAAAAATATCACTGCTAACAATCAATCAAGTGACTGTCCGTCTCACTTGACTGTGCGCGAGTGACTGTCCGTTTCACTCGACTGTGCGCGAGCGACTGCCCGTCTCACTCGACTGCTCGCGAGTGACTGTCCGTCTCACTCGACTGTGCGCGAGTTACTGTCCGTCTCACTCGACTGTCCGCGAGTTACTGTCCGTCTCACTCGACTGTGCGCGAGTTACTGTCCGTCTCACTCGACTGTGCGCGAGCGACTGCCCCTCTCACTCGACTGTGCGCGAGCGACTGCGCGTCTCACTCGACTGTGCGCGAGTGACTGTCCGTCTCACTCGACTGTCCGCGAGAGACTGCCCGTCTCACTCGACTGTGCGCGAGTGACTGTCCGTCTCACTCGACTGTCCGCGAGTGACTGTCCATCTCACTCGACTGTCCGCGAGTGACTGCCCGTCTCACTCGACTGTCCGTCTCACTCGACTGTCCGCGAGTGACTGTCCGTCTCACTCGACTGTCCGCGAATGACTGCGCGTCTCACTCGACTGTGCGCGAGTGACTGTTCGTCTCACTCGACTGTCCGCGAGTGACTATCCGTCTCACTCGACTGTCCGGGAGCGACTGCGCGTCTCACTCGACTGTGCGCGAGCAACTGCACGTCTCACTCGACTGGGTGGATTTTACTTTTGTAGGATATTGCGCGTGTAAGTTTTTACATCGGAGCCAAATTCGTTTTCTGTACGATTTATTTATGTAGAATATTGCCGTTGTAGGATTTTACTTTTAAAGGATATTACGCTTAGTCGAATTTTACTTTTGTAGAATATTGCGCGTGTAGATTTTTACATCGGAGCCAAATTCGTTTTGTGTACGATTTATTTATGTAGAATATTACAAATGTAAGATTTTACGGATGTAGGATGTACGCTCGTAGGCATTATGTTTATTTTGAGAAAATTAATCGGATGTGGGATATTTCAAATGCAGGAAATTGCACATGTTATAGGTTTTCACATTTATGTAAGTTCTGTGTAGGATATTACAGATGGAGGATTAGATCTTGTAGGTCCAGGACCTTCTCCCTGAAAACCTCTGGCCTCCTCTTACAAAAAAAAAAAATCTTTACTCTCTTTACAAATCTTTTCAACTCTTAAAAAAAAGTTAATTTAACTTCGTATGGTAACGTAATATACTATATCTTTCTCGATCGCCTATTGGTACGCTCTTTGAGTCAATTGAGAGACTAAATACACAATAATTGCTGAATGCCGTGGTGCATAGACTCACGTATTCCTCACCGTGTAATGTTTGCATAGATGCTCAGGTTAGACGTCAGAATAGTCGATCACGAGCGATCAAATGCAACAGCTTTTAATCTCAAGCGCAACTGAATTCCACGTGACATTTTAACAAGTGTTTTCCGTACAACCAAAGACGCGATGAATGACATTTCAACTATCCCTGTATTTCGTTACGAAAGTTCGGATTTTCACCATGTAATTAAAAAAGATGACACTGAATCGAAATTTGACGCTATACTCAGAGAAAAGTGGAATTATGCTGAAGAAAATGAAATTCTCAGGTACAAGCTAAATATTAGAGAATGGAAAATATTAAATGGTTCCTACAAATTTTTGGCTCAGGTAAGTCTGAAAATTTTCAAAATAAAGTATATTATAAGATTAAGTAATAATGCAGTGTCTTTAATTTCAGCTTAATCTTGAAAGAGCATCTAACAGACGTGCACCGGAGCACATTTTGTCCATGTCCCAGCCATTTAATGCAGACCAATTCAACTTTACAAAGCTACCAGCGAAAGAAATATTTTTTGATATAGGAGATGGAAGTGGAAATGATGTTATAGCTGCAAATGTCAGTCCCTTGGAATGGGGACACTTTCTTTTTTTGCCAGAGCGCTTAAAATGTTTTCCTCAGAGAATGAGGGAGTCTAGTCTTTTGAAAGTCTTGGAATTGCTGCTCCTAAGCAACTCACAGTAAATATAATTTGAATACATTCTTAAAATTCAACTCGACTGCTCAACTAAATTTTATATTTTTCTCATTAGGTATTTTAGAGTTATCTTCAATAGTTTGTGTGCTAATGCATCGGTCAATCATCTACATTGGCATTTCTATTACTTGAAACATCAAATGCTGCTTGAAGATATTGTAGGTTTGATTCTCCAATAATATGTTTAAAATTTAGGATTTTTTTTTTTTTTCACTTAATTTTTGTCAATGATTTTTGCAGTGCTAACATATAGAGAAAGTTTTGCTTCTATGCAAAGAATGTATTATCGTTTTTTGTTATAAATTCTAATTTATGCAATTTGTAAAAGTTTTCTCTAGTATAAGTGTCTTATATTATATGTTAGAATTTCCTGGTCCTGCTGATTTTAAAAAGTAATACATTGTTGATTTTTATTATAGGCTCTGCGAGAATTGGAAGGGCCTTTGTTAGCATTGACAGACTTTCCAGCGAAAGGGTTTTGCTTGAAATTATCTTGGTTCCCTGATCGCGATATTAAAAAGCTAGGATCGTGGGCTTTTTACGTAATAAATCATCTTCAAGAAAATGAGGTCGCTCACAATGTTTTCATTACGAGAGCCAAAACCAATTCCGACGAACAAACATACGACGATATACGGATTTACATTTGGGCAAGAAAGTCGAGCATTGGGATGAAAGATATTCATGGATTTGTTCTCGCAGTATGTGAGCTGTTCGGTCATTTATCCGTGCGAAGTAAGAACAAATAATTCCCTAAGCCAATTTACTTATATCTTGAATTATCGCCGACCCTTTTTCAATTTACAGCTGAAGAACGGTATCGCAGTTTATCAGAAGATGAAGTAGTCGATTTATTGACGGATGTAACTGCAGAAGCGTTTAATTCAATTAAAAAAAGTCTGAAGCAAGCAATTGTAGATAAACTCAGAAAATAAAGGGTATATTACACGACTCGTAATAGTGTGATTATTGAACTATCCAATTCAACCTTTCATTTTTCATAGGAAATTGAACCGCTAGCGCGTCTCTTGATTATGTAACTATAGCAACCAAGCAATCGAAGCGATGCAGTCGACGATTTCCCTACTAAAGTTTGACAGGACAATAACTACTATTTATAATCTAGTTTTAAGTTCAACTGAGTTTAATAAGACGAAAAAAAATCATGTTTGATTCGGAAAATAATCAAAGAGCCTCGACACCCGATTATAAAGGGTGGCTGGGAATTGATAGAGAAGAGAACGGGGATTCAACCTCCTCGAAGCATTATAATGCAGAAGATTATATATCCGGACCCTTTCGCGTAATGGATGGAACAGTGCCTATGAATATATTGGAATTTTAGTATCCTTATAATCGTTTTTGTCACTGAAATACTTTGTGGCAGATTATACTTGTTTTTCCTTATAAATAATCAGTCATTCATACGCGTACGACTGCCAAAGATACTTCAATCTTTGTGTCGCTGATCCTGAAACTGTTATTTTTGCGTCTGGAAATCTCATCCATTTTTTTAACACAGTCGAATGTAGAATATGGTTTAGAAGAAGCTCTACAGGCGGTGGAATAGGACACATCGCTGTGAGTGATAAGAAACTAATTTTAAAAAATGTATTGTAGAATCAAAGTTTGTTCTTATCTAATATAACAAAAATATTTTTATTTTATGTAATATTATAAATTTTTATTTAATGTGATGCTATAAATTTGTATTCAATTTCCAAAAAATTCGTATGATTAATTAGTTTTTTAGAGTTATTTTGCACTGAGAAAAACTGTTCATTTACAAAATACAAAAAACGAGGTGAATTTGCTGGAAGGAGAAAAAAATTAATTAAAATATTGTGAATTTCGTTACTGTATCAAAATGAACTTTTCGTTTCTATGGTAAGTTTGCAAATTAGTTAAAACAACAGCATTGTTGCAATACTAGCTTTTGCAATACTATTCTTTTCTCTACGTAAGTGCCATGTAAATTGCTTCTCTTTTCGTGTTTGCCAGAAAAATCCAACAAAGAGTCACATCGCTATAGGAGAGAATGGGATTGATCCTCCAATAATAATCTACGAATGGCCTAGTATGGAAATTGTAACAATACTAACAGAAGGGACAAAAAGATCCTATTCCCATTTGGCTTATAGGTAAAAAAAATTGCTAAAACTGCACAAAAGAATGATTTAATGAACATAATTTAACTCAACAGCCCAGATGGTCTGTTATTGTTGTCGCAAGGAGGAGATCCTGATTACATGATAACGATATGGAATTGGGAAAAATCGAGAATCGTTTTGCGATGCAAATCCCATGGTCAAGACATTTATAATGCGACATTCTCACCTACAGTTCCTGGACATTTGACCACAAGCGGTGCAGGTCACATAAAGTTCTGGAAAATGGCACGAACTTTTACAGGGCTTAAGCTTAAAGGGGAATTGGGAAGATTCGGGAAGACAGAAATTTCCGATATCATCGGAGTCTACTCAATGCCTGATGAAAAAGTCGTTTCTGGCTGCGAATGGGGTAACATTTTACTTTGGGACGAAGACTTGATCAAGTTGGAAGTCTGCAAGAAAAATAGAAAGCCGTGTCATGGCAAATTAATCACGCAGTTTGAGTATAGCAATGGAGAACTTATATCAGTTGGTAAGAATTCCGTCCTTAAGAAAAATCCCGAAAAAGTAATTTGATAGTTGAATCATTTAATTATTTCTCCCAAAATTGTATGAAATTGTTAAAGAAAAGACTGTAATTGGTTTAAGAAAAATCTAAAAGACTTGACAAAACAATAACTTTAGTCTACGATTTATTGGCTAAGGAAATAATCAAAATTTTCATGCAATTTGAGCACATCACAATATCTGTAATAAAATGAAGACTTTATTTATTTCCTTAAAGGGGTAAACGACTCTAAAATTGTAGAAGAAAACCATTTTATCTTTGCTTGAACGATACTTTAAGTTTATAAAAACTATGCAAAAACACTGTGCAGTTCCACAGTAAAAAAAAGTCCAAACATTCAAGTATAGATTTTGATGCACATCTCGAAGCGCGAGTTCAGCGTTCTCTTAAAACTTTAAGCACGTTTCTCTCGAAACGATTTTTTTAAACTGGGAAGACGAATTACTTCAACATCGTTGCATGGATCGACTTGAAATTTTAACAGTGGCTTCACAATGACATTCTCTATAAAAAATATGTAGCTGTTATTCTAAATTCATTGTGAACTTTTGTTTATAAAGAATTTACTGGTTATTTTTCCTAGCAAAAAATACTTCTATAGCCAATTGTATATAACTATAAGTGTTTGGTTTTATGTGCCAGGTCATAAACTCTATGAGAAAACCGTCCACCCGTTGTCGTTTTGGAAGAAATTACGAATTTGAAAATGGCTTCTATCGCTGTCATTTTGTACTAGAATGATAATAAAAAATAATTTATTATACTTTAACATATGTTAAGTAAACATTAAGTAAACTCTGTAAAGAAATCTTATTCCTTTTTTCATGCTCCACAAAAAAGTACGAAAATTAGGTCTTTTCTACTGTTACTAAAGTGGAAGAAATATTCCTTGAAGTAGTTCTATCACTTCCTGTTCATTTCGCATAAGTTCGAAAAAAAAGAGAAAAAATTGCAAATACTTCTCGATGGTATAATAATTCTGAAAAATTCATGTACATTAAAGCCACCGATAATAATAATTTTGCATAATAATGAATCCAAAATTTTATTAACAAGTAAATAAAACAATTTCATTCAAAAATTTCTCAGCAACCTAATTATTTTGTATTACGAAAAGAATTCGTTTATTTCTCTAAATACTTATGAATTTTGTGAGATTCTTTAATTTCTTTCGAAATTTGTGTTTTCCACAAATTTAAAGGCAATTTAAAAATCTGGGAAAATTCATACGTATTCAGTAAAATGAACGATTCATCTTCATTTTAAAAAATTTTGGGTTTCCAGGGAATTTGTTGACACAATTTCAGAATTACTATCATGCAAAATAATTCTTTTTCAGTACCTCTAATATGCCTGAATTTTCAAATATTTTTATACTATCGAGAAATATTTGTAAACTTATCTCATTTTCCTCGAACTTGGTCGAAATGAACACCAAGTGACAGAACTAACTTAATCATAAGACGAAATAAACACTTTATTCTTTCCACCTTTATGCCAAATTATATTCGAGACCATTTTTTAATAGGTATGGACGGTTGGATCCGCGTTTGGTACTACGATACCATAGATCTGGCGGATCCGCCCGAAGACGATCGTTTTCTTCAAATCGAGCCAATCTACGAGTTCCAAATAAAAGATGAAGCCAAAAATGGTACAGAAGAAAGTTCGATGATTATGTCAATTCAAAAAGAAAATCCTGAAGATACCGAAAATACGTCTTGGTACGCTCAAGTAAGTTTACATCTCCTGAGCAACAAATGTCGCGAAAATTTCGTATTTCACTGTGCCTTCAATTCTAGGACGGAAATGGAGGCTTGTGGCTTATAGATCTCGGCTCTTTTGAATATCCAAAGGAGCCACTAAAACTTCTGACGTGTCACGCCGGCCCAATAACTTCTATGGACGTCGCAACTTGGGGTCCTTTCGTCTCTACCTGCGGAAAAGACGGCCATCTTCATATCTACAATTATTTGGAGAAGAAATTGATTTTAGTTCACAAATTTGGTGACAAGGATGGCCGAGTCGTTTGGTTTCCGTGCTCGGTAAATATTCTTTTTTTTATTTATGAGTACATCGAAATCAGACGTCGAATTAGCTGCGAAAAAAAAATCAACTCGAAATTTATTGTACAGTTCCTGGAAGTTTGTATGCAAAAACTGGTATATATTACATGTACTATACACAGAAATAATATGAAATTTATCTATGGTATAGCAATTTTTATGATTTGTTTCAATTTTATTGTAAAAATAATTTAACTCACACAATTGGCTTTAATTTTATTGCAAGAGTACCTTCATTTTATAACACAGTTTTACCTTAAAATGAATCGACGAATTTATGCATAAAAACTTCAAGTACTTTCTCACAGTCTACATTTTCTTCCAACTACTTTCTTTCATGACCCAGACACTTTTATCTTGCTCTGAATTTTGTATAATTCATAGTAGTACTTACAGAGTCTATTGAAAAATTTCCAGAATGATAAGACATATCGAGGGGAGCTAAAGAAATTTTTCAATATTCAAAGTCGCTGTTCTGAAAGAGACAATTTTATCAAATCATAGGAAATATTTTCTTAAAGGTGGAAGCAACTGGTTCGACTCTTGCTTGCTCTTTTGAAAGTGGCGTGCTCAGAATTATTACAGTAGCCGTTTTAGCAGCGAATGAAGCTGAAAATATTCATGGTGATTACGTGAGATTGATTCAGGTTGTAAAGCCTCACAAAGCGGCTATTACAGCGATGTCATTGAATTCCTCGAAGAGGTATGATTTTTAATTCAATTAATACTTATACTATTGTACTTCTGCAACGCTAAGATTTTTTGTGTAGTTTACTTGTTACAGGAAGTAAAGACTGTACAATTTTTGTGTTCTATATCAACGTAACTGATGTTTATCCTAATCTCGTACCGATCGGCTACGTTAAATTGGTCTCTGGAGTTTCCTGCATAACTTGGAAGCCTGAAGAAGTAATAAAGATATGCGTACAGTTTTTTGTCGTGCAGCCAATTTACAATTGTACCTTTTTTCTTCCAGTCAAACGTTGTTCTCATTGGCTGTTCGCGTGGAGATTGTGCCGAAGTTGAATTACCAAATGAGCCTCAGGATTACACGACAATCTCCTATGAACTGGTTCACTGTAAAGCGAAATTCTTCAAATTTCAATCGGTTAAATCAAAGATACGGAGGGAATTGGTGAGACTTGAGATGGAGAGGAAAAAAGAGGCAGCACGAGATATTTTGCGAGAAAAACTGGAAAAGATTAGGATCGACAATCCAGGAATAGAAATTGATGAGGAGACTTATTTCAGTAAGATCGAGAAATTCTATTGCTACATATTCAGTTTATATAGAAAAGTTTTCGTACTTGGAAGTATAACATTTATTAGACTTTTTTTTCTAACGATTGCCAATAAATTATCAGAGATTGTTATATTGGGCAAAAAGATTTTGCGATACTTGTCATTTTTAAAATGCAATACAAGACATTTTTAAATTATTTCAACAAAAATGCAATAAAATCAATGAAATGATTGAAATCATAACATTTTTATTGATGAATCGTAAAATTTTCAGTAAATTGAGTCCTGACTATGACTTTGATAAAAGAAAAATTCGATTCTGCAATTGAAATAAAGTCTAATGACAATGTATTTTGATACTTTTATCCGCAAATGGTTATAGATTAATACCCGTATTATAGATATACTGTGAAATAATTATTTATCCACGTAAGACATAATTAATGCAAAAATTAATGCGAACATTTAAAGTTTCACAAAATAATTAATAACCATTTCATTTAAAAATAAATATAAATACATTAGCACTGCAAATACGGGCGTCTCTGATCATGACCACTTAATAAACCTGTCGATATTCATTTTAAATCACTTGCTTTAATATATTGTGATCGCATCTTACCAACAATATATATTCAGTGGACATAGAAGAAGATGCGCCACTGCCAGAAATTTTTATTCCCGAAGAACCAAATGAAATATTGATGGCAAACTATACATCCAATGGAACAATTTGGTTGTCGATGTCAGGATTCGATGCTGGATATATTTACGAATATCCAATACCAGAATCAGAAGAAAATTTTCCCGCAGAGCCGATCAGAAGCACAATGGTTTTCGATGCAGATGATACAGAAATCCGATGCTGTTTATTCTAGTAACTGCCGATATTACATTTGTCCCTTCTCACTATAAAGATATTCAGTTAACGCTCTATTTTTTTAGCAACGAAAAATATTTATTTCTGGGAATGCAAAAAGGGGAAATACGTGTTTGTCATATAAATCCAAAAGACCACACGGATTTATCAGATTATTGGATGCTCCCGATGCATGACAACGATTATGGCTACATAACTGCAATTTTATTAAGTTATGATCACAAATATTTACTGACTTGTGGTCACGATGGAAATCTTTTTTCATACGTCATAAATGACGATGATCCACATTCAGTGACTCTTATCGAAGAAGCAAGAAGTCCTCTTGATTTGGTACATCATTTAACTGATAATAAGAGTTATATTATTATAGTGAATATAATTTAAAAAGTCGTGTTAAAGAAAAATTAATTTAAAAATTGATGTCGATGATAAAGGAAAATTAATTTAAAAATTGATGTTGATGATAAAGGAAAATTAATTTAAAAATTCATGTCGATGATAAAGGAAAATTAATTTAAAAATTGATGTCGATGATAAAATAAAATTAATTTAAAAATTCATGTCGATGATAAAGGAAAATTAATTTAAAAATTCATGTCGATGATAAAGGAAAATTAATTTAACAATTGATGTCGATGATAAAGGAAAATTAATTTAAAAATTCATGTCGATGATAAAGGAAAATTAATTAAAAAATTGATGTTGATGATAAAGGAAAATTAATTTAAAAATTCATGTCGATGATAAAGGAAAATTAATTTAAAAATTCATGTCGATGATAAAGGAAAATTAATTTAAAAATTGTGTCAGCCGACAGCAAATGCCGAGGATATCGACGAACCTGATCATCTAAGTCTTGAGGAAGTAATCGTTAAATCGGAGAACGATCGAATTATGGCGGTTGCCAAAAATAAGAAAAATGCAACGCTTAAATTACTGGGAAGTTTGGCTGAAGAGTACAACATGATTATGGAAAGAAATCGCAGGCTTTTGAAATCTCAGCAAATACCGCAGGAGGAATTTGAACTTGATCCCAGAATCACGGCTGATTTGAATAATCAATTGCAAGCGGAAATGGATCTAGTTCACAAAAAAATGGCATTTAAAGTGGAAAAGAGTCGTCTCGGGCTGCAGAAACTTTTGGATCACTTCATCGAGCCTATCACTTGTCTCCCTTTCGCTGTCTGTCGAATTCTGTGAGTAAAAGTTGTCACAATCCTTGCAAGAACACTTTTTCTACTGAAAAAAAAAGTAATACCTCTTTTTAATAAATAAATAAGAAACTTTGTATAATTTAAACAAAAGAATATTCAAACTATACAAAGAATGAGATTTCGAAGACGAATTGCCATATATATGATTAAAAAAACATATTTACTAGAAAGATATTCCTCTAATGATAGTCAAATATTTATCGATTGTCACTAATGCATTTGGTACAGAAAACCGGATACTATGGTTCATTCCCTGCGAGAGCGTAAGTTGGAGCCAAATTTTTCCGCAATATACGCCCAAGTAGTGGAGCAAATTGAAGAAAAAAAAAGGGCAAACAGGTAAAAAAAAGTTATATTGAAAATCAAACATTTATCTAATGCTGTAACATTTTTTTTTTCGTAACAAGCAACGAGGATGCAGCTCAATGTGAGAAATTGTGCATAGAGGAGTATGTTAGAAATCAAAATACATTTTTGTTCAGCATGTATTTTTGTTACTAATAATTATAAGAATAATGATAAACGAAGCAACTTAATTTGTTCTTTTTTCGATGTTGCTAGAGTCGCCGACGTGAAAATCGTGGAGCAGGTAAAAGCAGAAGAGGAAACAACAGAAGTGCAAGGATTCGAGAATTTCCTTAAGGGCCTTAGTCCTTCAACGGGTGAATATCGCTTGGGTGTGCAAATAAGCCAAATGTTGAGAAAGTACAGAGCCAGAAAAGAAAGAATGGAAGAACGAGCCAAGGAGGTTTGCAAAAAAAAGAAATCGTAGAAGTTTCGTAGCGTTTCAATGTCTCAATGATTTAAATCATTGCAGTGGAAAATCCTGAACGAATCAAAGCCAGATCCCAACGTAAATCATCCCGATGATGTGGCGGCAATCGAGCAAGCCAAAAACACGATTGGCGACTACAAACTAAAAGTCTCTCCAGATTATAGTCGCTCCCAAAAATCGCGTGAAACTACTTTAACAAAGTACAAGCAGATTTTGGACTGCAGAAAAAAGGTACAACTGTTGAAGATATACAAACGATTTCTTTTCCAACCTTTTTTTTTTAAATATCCAGACTCACTATCTTCGGGAAGATTTCAACACGCGATTGAGAAATGTTAGAGAAAAAAAAGTGGTTCTGCAGAATGAAGTTCTGGAGCTTATTGAAAAATTGAGGACTATACATGCGGAAATACCCGAAAAGAGAATAAAACCTTTACCCGATATTCCAGTCATCAATTACGAGATTGAATTTCCTGAGCGAAATCTGGAGGTAATCAGAGTTGATATTCGTAAAAAATTACTTGTAACAGCCTGTAAAATTTTCTAACTGTACAATTATGATTAATTTACCGTAAATATTCTGTAGTAATCAATCGTAATATTTCGTAGGCTTAAGGATGTATGATACGTACAGTCCCGCGAAAAGTGAGTTTCAGAGACAATTTCGATCACTTTCCGATGGGATAAAAATCGGAAAAAAATAATGCATATAAAACGTGCTGAAAATATTGATTTCGCTTAATAATAATCCTGAGTGTTATTAACAAATTGGTGAAAAAAACAATTTTTCGACAACCAATCAGTCAACCTAACTTTTTTTCTAATAAAAATGATATATTAATTTATTTGAATGTATACGAATTTTTTCAGATTTTTTTCTTTATTTTGATTTTGATTTTTTTTGTGTTGAAAAATGCGCAGAATATAACAAATCTGAGATAGGCGATTTGCAAAAAAATCTTGAGTGATGATTTTATTCCGAAGACATATCCAAAATTCGTTGTTTCGCGCACATTTTTTTAAATATAAAAATCAACATCAAAAGAAAGAAAAAAATTCGTATGCATTCAAATAAATTAAAATATCATTTTCATTAGAAAAAAAAGTTAGGTTGACTGATTATTTGTCGAACAATTATTTTTCTCACCAATTTGTTAATAACATTTTGGGATTATTATTATAAGAAATTGATCTTCTCAGCACGTTTTTTATGAATTATTTTGTTCCGATTTTTATCCCATCGGTAAGTGATCGAAATTGTCTGCGAAACTCACTTCTGGCGGAACTGTACGTATCATAGATCCTTAATAATCGATAATCATGTAGTTAGTTACTCACTGTAGTTAAGAATTTGTCTCGCAGTTAGAGAAGTACATTCCAAGAGCAGAACGTCTGAAAGAGACAAAGCGAAAGAAGATGTCAATCACTGAAGAAATAATAATTCACCCGATGGATGAGGAGTATGAGGTACTTTTACTGGACGAGAAGTCTGTAAAATACGAGTTGGAGACAGCTCTAAAAAGTTTAGAGACAAAAATGCCCAATAAAGTACAGAAAGCGAGTGTCAGTGTCTCCAGCGAAGTTCTTCAGTCTTTAAGCATCAATGATCGCACGGAAACCGCTTGGGAAAGAGAGATGAAGCGGTTGAGAGCTACGAGAAAGATCTACGAGCAGGATTCCATTCTGAAACATGTACAAAAGTGTTATGAAGATTTAGACAAGGAATTAGATGATCTAGAACGCGAGAGACTGGAAATAACAGCGGACAGTGTTTATTCGGACTTGTTTTTACTGACTCTCAAACAGGAATACATTGTTCTTAAGGATTTTGAATCAACAGAGAATATTCTTACTGAAAAAGTGAAGGAAAAGCTCAGCGAGCGTGACACGGCAAAACGAAAAATAGAATCGCTGACTACGATTATGGAGCAGAAAAATAGAGAAGTAGCTAAATTACACGAGAAGATCAAGGATCTTCATGCTCACTTTTCGCGTGTGATAAGTGAGAATAAATTCACGGTTTTTCTGAAAAGGATTTATAAGAAAAAGTTCAAGCCTCCTAAGAATGATGACGATGGTTTGTTGAGTCTAAATTATCAAGTAGTTTTTGTTTTTTTTTAGTGGCTCCGGTTAATTTCTTTTTCTCGCAGAATCTTCGTCGTCAGCATCATCTTCTTCCGACTCCAGCACTGAAGATGATGGAAGGTCTGATGATAGTGACGATCTTGACGTAATTCATTTGGACGAAAGCGTTTGTCCTATTGGCTGCGAAAAGGAAATTTACAACGCAGCTTTTGCGATGCGTGAAGAACGTTACGAGTGCGAAAATCGCATAAAAGAAGAGCAGAAAGCCATCGACGTGATCCGCAAGGAGGTCGATACTGATTCTAGAAAATTGAAACTCGTTGAGAACGAATTGAAAATCAGTCAGAAAAATTTTCAAGATTTTATGGCAAGTATTTGCGGTAACTTTGAATATTATAAAAAAATTAAGATGTTTAATTATTAAAAAGTGTCCATTGCTCTTTAAGTAATTGCATAACTGATTATATCGCTCAATATAATTGCATATTGAATTGGTGGATCAAATTTTCGATGCTAAACTTAAAATTTTTAAAGTGAGGCAAAGATTATAAAAATCTGGTATTATAATTTCTTATTGTGATGCTAATTATATTGCATAAACGCGTTAGGAATTCAATTTTGCAATACAGAATGGATAATTAGTAATTCCATATCTAATGCTATATTCTAGTCAAATAAATATGATTAGAAGGATAAATCGTTAATTAAATCAGTAATCGAAAGAAGAAAATAATTATTTGCCAACTGTAAAATACAATATTACTTACATTTTTTCTAGCTTGAAAAACAGACGAAGCTGAATGACATTGACGTTACTGTTATTCTCAAGTTCCATCAACTTCAACACTTTGTTGATGAGAGTAAAGTTGCAAAAATTCGAGATTGCGTCGTCTTCGACAAGACGAAACTCTCACAATTATATACAAGAGTCGGTGAATTGCAACACGAGACTCAAGAGCAAAAGGAGAAGCACAAGTAAAATTGTCTTTGAACCAAACCTGAATAATTCAACAATTTTCATTTCTATTTTCTTCTACAGAAAAAACCGAACGCATCTGCATAGAATGAATGTAGATTGTAAACATATGGATGCTGAGATAAAACGCTTGAAAGAAAAAATAAAGCAAGAAATGATGCAGAAATTCGGATGCGAGATTTCTCTCAGTTCACTTTACGAAGCTGTACTTCGAAAAATGATCTACGATATTCAAGCTGACTTCAAAGGAATGATTAGTGAATACGATAAGCAAATAAAATGTGAGTCTCTAAATAAGTGTAAGTTCTTAACTCAGCACTGTCTCAGACTTTTTGAATATTGGTTTGCTTTTTTTAGGCGTTAAAAACAAATATAATGAACAGATGGACGTTCTGGAAAATCTTATTCGAGACAATACGGAGAAATTGAGTTTTCTTACAGTTTTGGAAAGCGAGCAGATGAAGTTGCAATCGATTTTAAGACACGCGCCAGAGTCTGAAGTAATAACAGCTGCAATTTTAAAGAATATAATAAGCAATAATCTGTGATTTCATAAGATTTCCAACATTTTGAGCGTGAGAATATCAAACGAGCACTTGGTAATTTTCAGGAAAAAATACTGCAAATTGAGCAGGAATATCAGGACGACATCGCACGCTTGAAAAGTATCCTGAAAAATCAAAGACATCAAATGCAGTTATTCCGCAACGATATCAGGAATTTGCGGCTAAAGTCAAGGCCTTTGCCGCCGATTCGTTGTGATGACAAAAAACGTCTACAGGCTGTAAAAAAGAGACTGGAGGAACAAAATGACGAGATTGTAGTTGATGCTTTGGATTTAACAGGGGAAATATTCGCTACTGATTCTGGCAATTTTGACAGCGAGGAAAGTGAAAAAATAGAAGTCGAAAAGGAGGATTTAGAAGATGAAAAAGTTGCAGCTGAAGAGAAAAACGATGAAGAAGATGGCCACACAACTGAAATGGTACGCAAATTGAGATTAACAAAGCAGAATCATCTAATAACAGCCTTAAAAAAAATGTCTGTAAATTATATTTTTCTATTAAGAAATATTACCGTTATACCTCATTAAGTACATAACAAGAATAATAACTCTGCAATTTTGTAACGACATACAGTGCATCACAATGATGTGAGGTGAAAAGTAAAAATTTCACATCGTCACAGCTTTCAGACTAAACTGGTGACGAAATTTTAGTGTCTGATGTCTTTTTTTATCTGTCGAAAAGTGCATTTTAGGATTACTGTAGGAATTTTCATTTGAGGCCGTTTTGACAAAGCTACGATTGTAAATGTGTGAATAAAACTTTCTTTATCAAAAACTCGCTAAATATTTGGTTACAGAAAATCTAATTGCCACTAAATTGAGGATGCAACACTCATCTTAGACTGCAATCTATGATAGATAAAGTAAGACATGGCAAACTAAAATTTATTCACACGTTTGATCGGAAAGTTGCGACGGGGTAAATAATTTACTTTTTACCTTGTACTATTTTGGTGCACTGTATGTCTCTAAAAAATTCCAGAACTATAATGCTCGATCTGTAATTAACAAGGTTTAAATATAACAATTTTTAAAAGAAGGGTAATGTCTACGTAATTTTTTTTCTCATCACTTTTTTTAGATGACTAAGGCCACTTAAGGATGTATGATACGTACAGTCCCGCCAAAAGTCATTTTCAGAGACAATTTCGTTCACTTCCCGATGGAATAAAAATCGGAAAAAAATAATGCATGTAAAACGTGCTGAAAATATTGATTTCGCATAATAATAATCCGAAAATGTTATTAACAAATTGGTGAAAAAAAACAATTGTTCAACAAACAATCAGTCAACTTAACTTTTTTTCTAATGGAAATGATATGTTAATTTATTTGAATGCATACGAATTTTTTCAGATTTTTTCCTTTATTTTGCATTTTAATTTTTTTTATTTTGAAAAACGCGCAAAATATAATAAATTTTGGATATGCGTTTTGCAAAAAAATCTTGAGTGTATTAGATGGTTTTGTGCCGAAAACATATTTGTTAATAACATTTTGGGATTATTATTATTCGAGATCGATCTTTTCAGCACGTTTTATATGTAACGTTACGTTTTATATGTAATGGTTATTCCGAATGATTATTGAAGGAAAAAAATCATTTTGTAGGTACGTCGTCTATTTTCTCGAGTATTTGAAGGTTTCTCTGGAAATAACGAGACTGAAGCGACAATTCAAGAAATATTGAAGCAGGTCATAGAAAATCTACCTGTTGGCGGCAGTGTTGCGGATATGCGTGCAGGAATAGAACGTTCAGTCAACCAAATCGTTACGGCTATGCCTCAGGAAGATGAGGCAACTGTCGAAGCTATGAAAGAAGCTGTAAAGGAAAGTCTAAACGATATCATTTCGCGGTTAGTGGAAAATTTCTAGCTTCATTTGATTCCGTATTTTTACTCACTTCTCTTTTATTTAAACTAAAATAATGAAAGGAATCTAGTTTTTGGATGAAGAATAATTATTTTTATCGAATATGTTGACTTTTGTTACTTCACGCCGTTTTTTGACGGAATTATTTTGCACTTTTGAGCATTTTGTATGAAAAATAAAAAATGTTTGGGTATTGCAAAGTTGCAATTTGAATATTGCAATATTCGACCGATTTATTGTTTGTATCTTTGAGATCGATGATTGTCTCTGAAAATTCAAACGGTGAATCGTGCAATTTAGAAGTGATTTTATAAAAATACGGAAAGATTGCCCAACATAAAATTATTCAACTACTTATGGTTATTAATTATAATAATGACCTGCAGTTTTGAAGACGAATCGCGAACTCTTGATGAAGCTGTAGGCGTCGATTGGAAGATGAAGCAAAAGATAGAGGATCTATTGGACAGCATGGGAATAAAACGGGAGAGAAAAATTAAAAATACGTTGATAAAACTATTGAAATCGGACGCTGATATCGAAACTACTATAGAATACCTCTCGCGTAATGTGCAGACCACGCCAGACGTCGAAACTTTGGCAGCTTTGAGAGAACATGCTTTTCGTACGCTGACGGAAATGAGAGAAGAGATGGAAACTATTGATAACACAGTAACGACACAAGTAAAGTTAATTTTTTTGCATATAACTTCAAAATTGGTACTTTTTCTCATTACGTATAATGATTATCAAGGCACTTGCGATGATAAGTGATAAGTAAAATAAAACTGTTCGCAAAATCCAAAAAGTCAATTTACAGAAATTCTTGTAAATGGATCGAAAAATCCAAACGTAGTTATTTTCTACATATTGTTGTAAAGACGCAAAAAAATTGAAATTTGCGAATTCCGTTGTTTTTTAAAAGAATTTTTCTTGAAAATTGTTCACTTCCTCTCTTTTTCAATGGTCCGAAAATTGTCGATTATTTTTCAGTGATTTATTTTACATTTTGCTCATGATTGTGCGTCGATTCTCTATAAAAAATTAAAAAATTTTAGTTCTTTTTTTAAATTAAAAAAAACATCATTTCATTTCTGTGAACAATTGACGGACAATAATGATCAAAATATAAAATAAGTCAAGGAAAAATAATTCGACCATTTTCGGACCATTGCAAAGGACAGGAAGTTAAAAAATTGAAACACGAAAATCGAAAAAAAGAACCAAATTAATAAATTTCAATTGTTTCCTTCGTCAATTTTTATGCGTGTTTGTCAATAATATTCAGAAAATAATAACGTTTGAGTTTTTCAATTCATTCCTAAAAAACTTTTATTTCGAATTAACATTTTGGATTCTGCAAGAAAAAGAAAGAATTTGGACTTGTTACCATTTTTTAAATGAAAAATTAAACCACACAAAGATTGTCGTGGTGCGAAACTTGTCATTGGCAAGTATAAAAACTTTACTTACGTGTTTCAGGAGGAAGAAATGGAAGATATGAATCATGGTGCGGTCGAAAAACGCATTGATTGACCAGAATCTTAGACCACAGTTTCTTCCGTAATGCTATTTTATTTACAAAATTGATCCTATCAGTACGAAACTCTAACAAAGAAGTCGAAGAATGCTAGTATCTTCGAAAATCGCAACATGCTTATATAAAGCATGGTATTTTCGAGGCACAGTCTGGCCGACCATAATTAAGAAAGTTTAACCGTATATTATATTAAATATATTTGTACATTTTTAAACCTACGACGTTATCTCGTGTCGCGCGAAGTGTTCGCTTTTGTTGAAAAGACGTTTTATCCAACAGTAGAAATAAAAATCAAGGTTTTTCAGAATGTCAGGCGTTAAACTCCACAAAATTCGCGACGCAAAAAACGTTCGATGCGCGTTAGTGACCACGAATTTAGACTTGAATCGTACGATTGCTTTCGGTAAAAAGTAACAACGTAAAAAATCGAAACAATGCAATAAAACAGCTGCAAGAATAAGGAAACAGAACTTACACGGTTCATCGTCGAAGTTTCCTACACTTCGTGGCCTGAACATTCTCTCGATGACAAAAGTGTACGAATTGCGACTTAACGTCGTGTACGCGCATAACGAACTCGTTTCAACGAATCTTCGAGTATTTCGAAATAATCTTCGCACAGCAAATATACTTCCAATGAGCAGACAGTGTCATTGCTTTTTGAAACTTTTCAAAATCGGATAAATGTTGTCAAATGCCTCGTAGATTTCTTGACGGACTTTTGCACCTGAAATACAGAAAATTTTTCATTGATTTTTAGGTGTTGTTGTCAGAGGGAAATTTTCATAAAGTTGAACTGATACAGATTATGTTTTTTTTTTGGATTTTCTTCTAATTTGGCACTCAAGTTTCATATAAATATAAATAAATATCATATATATAAATATCATATCATATAAAAAAGTTTGGGATTGTATTTGACGCGAATTGGTTGGACATTTTTTTTCTTACAGTATTTTTAAAATTTTGGAAAAATCGTTTTCACGCTATAACTTACGCAATAAAAGAGGCACCGGGCTGAAATTTTATATGTAAATGGATTACCCGTAAAACATTATGTGTACCAAATTTCGCGAGAATTTGTCGAACCGTTCTGATTTTATTACAATTTTGATTTTTTCAAAAAGTCTACAAATACTGTAACTCATGCAAATTCTGAGATATCCGGCTGCAATTGCCGATATGATTTCACGATTATTGATTTCCTATTAAGATTTGAGTCTAATGAACTGTTTAAAGTAATCCTCCTGTATTGTCTGACATCGCATAAGTTCAAGCGAAATCGAGACAGAATTACGAACTGTTCTCGAAGAAATGAAAATCTGAAAAAAATCAACTATATGAAAGATGCTGAAGAGATTAATTTGGCATAATAATAATTGGAAAATGTTATTAACAAATTACTGAAATAAATAAATGTACAACAAATTGCCCGGCAACCAAACTTTTTTTTGTTATGAAAATGATTTGTTTGTTTTTCTAAATACGTGTGGATTTTTTTAGAATTTCATCTAATGTTTGAAAATGGCCGTTTTTTCCAAGTGTAAAATTGAAAAACAGAAAAAAATCTGAAAAAATACATACGTATTCAGAAAAATAATCAAATGTTTTACATAACAAAAAAAAGTTAGGTTACCGGGTAATTTGTTGCACTATTATTTATTTAAGTAGTTTGTCAATAACATTTTCTAATTATTATTATGCCAAAATAACCTTTTCAGCTTTTTCTATACGCTCGATTTTTTTCAGATTTATATCTCATCGAGAACTGTTCGTAAATTTTGTTTAATTCTCCCTCGAACTTATACGGCCTCAGACTGTACAGGACTACCTTAAATGTCAGGAAATTTCGATTTTATCTCAAATTTTCTATACACTTAGACGACCATTTAAAAAGATGTTTGGTACAAATTTGTCACCAATCGGTTCAGTGGTTCAAATTTTATGGCATTTTGAATTATTCAAAAATTTTCGGTCGAACGCTTGCTCATGCAAATTATTAGGTATCGGGTTCCAATTTAGTTTACATATGAAAAAAGATGCTTGGTACAAATTTATCACCAATCGGTTGAGTTCTTCAAATTTTATGGCATTTTGAATTATTTCAAAATTTTCGTTCGAACGCTTGCTCATGCAAATTATTAGGTATCGGGTTCCAATTTAGTTTACATATGAACTATCATTAACCAATTTATGAATAACAATTTTACACAAATCGGTCGAGCAGTAAAAATTTCACGTCACTTTGAATTTTTATAAAAATGTCTTCCGATTATAAACAAGCCTGCAAAGTAGAACCTTGCAAATAGCTTCCTCATTATTTTTCGCTTTTTACAAAGTTTCCTCTATGAGGAAGCCAAAATTGATCGACATATTTCCTCATAGAGATAGTTTTGTAGAAAGCGAAAAATAGTAAGGAAGCAATTTGCAAGGTTCTACTTCGCAGGCTTTTATAAGTTATATTGTGTTTGTTAAATTACCTGTAAGCACGACTTTCCCAGAGACGAATATTAAGAGCACGATGCGAGGTTTGACCATTCTGTAAATCAAACCCGGGAAGAGTTCAGGTTCGTACGACGAGAATTGGCCGTGAGTAAGCACCAAACCTTCCAATCTAATAGGGAACTTAACGTCGCAGCTTCCGACCATATTTTGGATCTTGAAGTCAAGGAACTTTGCCTAGTTGATAGAAAAACAAAGAATCAAGTTATTACAAAAAAATAACAGGAAAATAACGTGATAAAGTAAAACGAAAGACAAAGCATTACTCACCGGAAAGCCAAGCTTCTGTATAATACGCGCGTACTTTCTCGCGGCCAGCCGCGAATCTTCTTCGCTCTTGGCGCCCGTGCACACCATTTTACCGCTACTAAAGATAAGAGCGGTGGTCCTCGGTTCTCGAATTCTCATGATAACGGCGGCGAAACGTTTTGGATTGTATTCGGCGTTTCTCGCGTGTAGAGCTATTTTCTTCAAGTCTAATTTGCAAGTCAGATTAACTGTGGAAACGATATTCCTGAAAATTGAAAAGAAAAATTGATCATTTATACCATTGAATAATAACGATAATTTGTTTCTTCTCGCATCATTCATATCTCGATAGTTTGTACCGGAAAAACTTTGATAAAAGATAAAGCAGCGAAGCTGAACTTTGCAAATTGCTTAAAAAAAAAACCGAACATAATGAGGAAGCAATTTCAAAAGTTCAGCTTCGCTGCTTAATTAGTTATTAAGTTAATTTTCTGGAAAACTCGAACTCCATAACTAATTTGGGGTCGTTATATCATGTTTTGTTAAAGTCAGGGCAAAAACGTGAATTTTTCGAAAATTTCAAAACTTTCTAAAATCCGAACCGCTGAAAAAAAATTACACGAGCAATGGAATAATTTGACAAAATTTCAATTCCTCGTATACATTCATACGGGATCCATACCGCAGAAGTCATTAAATACAGACACATACAAACAAATAAACTTACTGTAACTGAGGAAGTATTCCAGGATCTGCAGATGCTGGGGTCATGGGCGTCATAGGGGCAGGAGTGGATGGCCCTATAGACGGTGGTGCAATTTGGCTTGATGGCTGAACAATGGGTGACATCATGTTTTGCTGCAATGAAATAAAGTTTTCAAGTTAAACATTACAAATATCTTCCTTTTTATAATAAAGACATCCTGTTTTTTCAGAAACTAAATCATCTCATAATGAATCTATGAAGTTATGAATCTTAAAAATTCCACGATAAACGAATGAATTGTTATCGAACAGAAAAGGAGTTTTTTTTTTCAATTGAATAGACCTCAGCTATCTAAAAAAAAAAAAACAGTAAGAAATTTAATGGTGACACTCTTCTTTAAAAAATCTTACATTTAAACTTCACTAATTATATAAATATATATATATATATATATATAATTTAATGGTGACATCCTTCTTTAAAAAATCTTACATTTAAACTTCTCTAATTATATAAATATATATATATATAATTTAATGGTGGCACCGTTCTTTAAAAAATCTAACATTTCAACTTCACTAATTATATAAATATATTAGAGTGGTCGTCAATTTCGATGTTGAGCGATTTTGTCCGAGACCCTTCATTTTGTTCGAAATAAATTCATACATTTTTTTGTCCTTGCGTATAATTCAAGATGACGCCGAGAATTTTGAATTATACGCAAGAACAAAAAAATGTTCTTTAGTCTATTTTTCAAGTTCAGACATTAAAAACACGATCTAAATGGTTTAAACCTCTATAGCAAAGCTAAAAAGGGACAAAAATATAAAGATTTCAAATGTTTGATTTTCCTATACAGGAAGATCGATAACAACGGAATCTTCGGCATCGTTAGACTCAAACCCCGAGTTACGATCTGCTAAACTGCCATCAAAATAGAAATATAACAGGCTGACATCGTCGAAGCATCATAACATCTATTCAATGTATACATATTCAGCCAAAGTCAAAGAAAAACAGAGCTAAAAGGTCCTGAAAAGTCACTTAGCGTGACAAAAAAATGTTTAAGAAATCATATTACTTTCCAAAAAAACCATTTTTTGTGACCAAAAATTTTTTTCCAAAATTTCTTATTGGCACTATCAAGAAGAGCAACCCTTAAGACATAACGTTAAGCTATTTCGAATTATTTTGCACGTTAAGGAACCGAATGAAAAGAGCTCGAAGTCAGTTTTCAACGAAACCCTTGCTGGCTTTAATGACTTTAGTGGCTTAAGGGTGTTGAATATAATGATGAGTTGGTTATTAAAATTTGTGTACAAAGTACAACTACTTGATGTACAATTCGTACAGTATTTGGATTTTTCTCGCTTTTGTGAGGCTCGGCAAAAAAATTCAAAGTAATTGTGCCTTAACTTCCATGTTATTAAAATATTTGTGCTTACAGGCACGTTTTCCCGTTGAGACAGAGCTCCTAAATTTTAACCAGATATTTTTGAATTTATTTAGAACAAAATGACGGGGCGTCTCGGAAAATCGCTCAACATCGAAAGTAACGATCACCCTAAAATATATATATAAACATCAATTCACCAATTATACATCAAAAGATGTGTACTATTACACTATCTAGTGGATAGTGTACCTAGATAGTGAATAGTGTACTGGTATTTAGTCCAGAACATCAGTAAGTTGCGGGTTCAATTTCCGGCACCGTCGATTTTCGTCGAAAATAAAAACACGGACGCGATGAAGATCCAGATATATATGTAATAAACACAGAAATACCTGTGGGGTCACATGTATACAGCTGTAGTTCGTGTTTTCATTCTCAACGAAATGCGACGTAGCTCCTGTGCCGTAAGGCGAACTCGAAAACGGCTATTTCGGCATAGTTTGTCTGCAATTTTTCTATTCCCGTAGCAGAAATGCTTTCGCGAAAGCGAAATAAAGGGTGAAGTCAGATGCAGCCTTATGGGGCCTGGTTACTGATCCGGACTAGATAATATGCACAATGCCTGCTAACGGGGGAAATGCTAATTATAAAAGAATTTAAAAAAAAATTTTAAATCAATAAAAAAAATTATGGCTTTTTCGTAAAGGCCTAAAATCGAAATTCCTACACTGAAGCCAGAATTTACTCTTGATCAGATAAAATGAGACATTAAACTCTAAAATCTATTGAACAGTTTGATCTGAAAACTGCAAGTTAAAAATTTTTACTTCTTATCTCACACTATTTTTTAGCACTGTGTATTTTTACAAAGTTGCAGAAATTTGCTATGTACACATCGAGCTTAAAATATAACATTTAAAAAAAACATGTCATCTACAAAATACTTTTTATATAGTATAATACTATTATAATACTATTTATAATAAGAATATTATATATACAATAATATTCTTATTATCACATAGAAAATTATACTTAATTATTCGAACCCAAAAATAGGTGTAATGTCTGCAGATGGAAGAAAATGCAAATAATACTAATAATAATAATAATTACATCATAAACCAAAATGGTGTGAAGTAAAAAGTAATAATTTTAAATTGTTCCTTTAGACCAAAACAGGGTTTAAAATTCAGTGTTCAATGCCTTATTTTATCTGTGAAAGGGTGGATTCCAATACAAATGTAACGATGCAGTGTAAATTGAATTTACTATAACCAATTATTTAATGATTTTTCAATAAAGATCTATTTACACATTTATATGGTAGCCGTTTTTTTTGCTAAAAAAATCCCCTGACCTTTACCTGACTTTTCCTTACCAAAGTTCTGACAATTTCTATGAAAAAAATTAATAATGCCTATCAAAACAGTCTTTTATAAATTATTCATTTTGCCAATCAATGATAGACATATTTTTTCTTCGCATATTTTGTAGCATTAAATGACAAAGTAACCAATCTTTCGAAACATAAAGCTTTACATAACATGAAATATAATTGTAATAATTCATGTTATATTATACTTATTGGGAGATTCTGCACCAATTAATTTTTCCCTGACCAATTTAAAAATTCCCTGACTTTTCCCAGATTCCCTGACCAATTTTTTTTTCCCTGACTTTTCCCTGTTTTACCCTGACGATGGACACCATGATTTAAAATCATAGCTTTGTCACGAACATTTGAAAGAAAATTTCCACACTCTTGTTAGAATATGCTCTTCACCAGATAAAATAAGATATCCAACACAAAAATCATTTTACCAGTTTGTTCTGAAAGTTGCAAAAAGTGAAAAAATATCACTTTGCACCTTAACCATTTTGGTGTACCTTATGTTTTCACAAATTGTAGAATCATAATTTTTGCTATCTACATATCGAGCTTCAAATATAAGATTTTCTAAAAAAGCTTGTCATCTATCAAATACTTTTTCTCATGACTTTTTTAAGTGTCTGATTCCTCAATAACATTCTTATTATCGCATCTGAAAATATACTCAATTATCAAATGCCAAGAATCCAATTATGTATCTAAAACACGTAAAAAACAGTCTTTCATAAATTATTCATTTTGCCGATGAATGATAGACATATTTTTACTTTGCATATTTTGTAGCATTACATGACAAAGTAAATAATCTTTCAAAACATAAAGCTTTACATAACATGAAATATTATTGTAATAATTCATGTTATGTTATACTAATTGGAAGATTCTGCATCAATTCACTTTTCCCCTGACCAATTTAAAAATTCCCTGACTTTTCCCAGATTCCCTGACCATTTTTTTTCCCTGTTTCACCCTGACAAAGGCCACCATGATTTAAAATCATAGCTTTGTCACGAACATCTGAAAAAAAATTTCCACTCTTGTTAGAATATACCCTTCACCAGATAAAATAAGATATCCAACACAAAAATCATTTTACCAGTTTGTTCTGAAAGTTGCAAAAAGTGAAAAATATCACTTTGCACCTTAACCATTTTGGTGTACCTTATGTTTTCACAAATTGTAGAATCATAACTTTTGCTTTCTACATATCGATCTTCAAATATAAGATTTTTTAAAAAAGCGTGTCATCTACCAAATACTTTTTAATATGACTTTTTTAAGTACCTGATTCCTCAATAACATTCTTATTATCGCATGTAAAAATATACTCAATCATCAAAGTCCAAGAATCCAATATCATATATGCAATACTAATATCTCGGTACCCAAACGACAAATAAAATGATCATAAAACTCACTGGCGTTTGCGGTTGCATGAGACTCTGCGGAGTGGCAAATGCTGGAGTCGGAGCGTAAGTATGCACAGCTCTTTGCGGAGTCGATATCATGAGCATCGAATTGCCCTGCATATTCGGACTCATGGAGTGAAGTTGCTGAAGCTGATATTGTTGGGACGGTTGTTGTTGTTGTTGCTGTTGAAGAGCATTCGGCAGGATCTGTTGATCCTCCTCCGGTTGATGAAGAGGAGTGCCGATGCTTGGGATGCTGAATCCCGGACTCGGTAGCATTTGATCCATTTTTGCAAAGTGTTAATGGTTTCTTGGGGGCGAAAAAATTGGGTTTACTAAGTACAAGCCTCTCGGTGGTGCTTAAAATCGAAACCGAAAGTCGTGTTGCCTTCACGGCATCGTGTTTCAGAGGTTTTTCGCTATTTCCAAAGGTAATCGACGGCTTTCGCGTATCTTAAACTCGGCAAACATAACCCCGCACTGATATTGTATTTACAACTAATGAAATATCATACGTGCCGCCAAAAACTACGATCGCATAACCGCAAAACTGTCAGAATACGATTTACGACGTTGTTTTAACAGCCGCGAGATTATCGCCGTAACTTTGAGCGAACGACTTCGCGGCTACAATTCTTTAATTGTCCAAGGTAAATCGTAATAACACATTGTTGAAAATTGTAAACAATTTTGTTGCTAATGATCGTCGGATATTTGTCAACGCGCGAGTGAAAGTAGCGTCGATTGACGAGCCGAATTGTCAGTGCTTCCAACTGCAGATAAAAGCCGGGTATTGGCAATAATGACAATGGCAACGAAGCAGAGCGTCAGATCATGCTGCCGAAAACGGCCGCTTCGCAGCGCTGCCTTCGACCAATCTGCGGATTCTGCGGATTGGTCGAAGCGGATTCTGCCCTCCCATTGGCCACCTCGTTAGCGCGATCTTTCGAATGGGATAAATGATGCTAAAAATGTTTAAATCAGCACAATCGTGTCATAATACTTTTGTTATACAGATTGTTACAGTTTGTTACGTTTTCATAATCGTTGGGCGGTTATATAATTACAAAAACAGATACATCACTTTCCGGAAAAAAAATACGGACAATAAGAATTCATAAAAAGGTATTTTTTCCTCCACCTGAAACGATATTTTGATGCCATGCTGTGCTTAATCATGATGATTTCGTATTTTTGCTTCGCTATAGAGGAAGCTTCGTTATTGTTATTAAATTTTTTTCGTTTTTTATGTCAGGAGAGGTAAAATAGTCTTAGAGATGGAAGAAAAAAAAACTGCAAAGTTGAACTTTGCAAATTGCTTCGTCATTATTTTTAGTTCTTCTTACAAAGCTACCTCTATGAGGAAGCATGTTAATCGATTAACATAGAACATTCTCCGTGGGAGAAGTGTTCACTTCTCACACGCTCTGCTTCGATTCGCGTGCGAGAAATCGCACTTTTCGCACTAAATAAAGAAAATTGTATACGAATTGCACACGAAAAAAAATAATGATAATTGAAATTTTTTTTTACATCATTGAATTTTTAAGTATTTGACGGAATTAATTCTTTTTTTTTTCGATGTAAAAAAATTTTTCAATTTTTTTAATTCGTAAATATGCCATAAGAGCCCATGTTAAAATGTACGGATAAAAAAATTAATTTTGTGTCAACGATGTGGAGAAAAATTGCCAAAAAATGCATGTAAGTTTGATATGAATTATTAAAAACGCGGTAATTATTTCAGATTTTTCTGTCCATTTTCAATTTTACTGACGAACCCCCTTAACTTCCGCGTAGTAAATTGTCCCTTTCTCATGCTATATCTTTTTTATACAAATTTTCTTAGCCAAATCGTTTTTGGAACATATTCTACATATGAGAAGCTATCAGAAAATGCAAAAAAAAAGATTCTTCCATCGATCTTGATGAGAACCTCCTTCAACAATATGAAATGACGCAAAAGTCGGTCAAAATAAATTTGAATCTTCTCGACTGATAAAATGTTCAATGAGTGTTCCGAGTCTACGAAATCTCGAGTTATTGAGCTGAAATTCAGAAAAAAATGATTAATAAAATAAAATATGAGAACGATTTCTTGTATTAAATTTAATTATATGACCTGAATGTAATTTTGTTTATACAATAATTTTGACTCCATCCAGTTCGACATGGAATGTCCTGTATATGTAAATCTTAAAGCGATGTCTGCCCGAATGTGGATGATGGACGAATTTTTCTATGCAGCAGAAATACAAATCCAGACTTTATTTTTCGTATTACATCTATTTGCCCCATACCAAAAATTACACGCAACATTTTCATATTTAAATTCTCTGTCCTACTATGATACAATTACAACGTACGTATTATTATTTTTTTTTCTTTTCCCGACGATACGCATACATACACTGTATATACAATTAGATTTCTCTACACAATTATGTTATTACCACAAATTATAAATTTCATTTTCTATATTTTGGCAGATGTACTTCGGATGCGCATTTCCTCTCGCAATTCACTTAGATGAAAATTCTTAGAGCGTACATATCACTTTATAACTATTTACATGGTTGTAATTGAAATATGCTTAGTGCTGCTGATATTAAAAGGAAACAAAAACACAGCGGAGTTATGAATACTGGCGACCATCACCAAGTATTCCGTAGTTTTCTCGCATATCACGCGGAAAATAGCAAATTAATACCAGTCATGGCTTTTCATCGTGAATACGCACGGGCAATAATATTTTTTTAGTGCCAGGAATCGCATGATATACAGAATACCATTACCTTGCGCTTTTTTCCTTCGTCTACTTTCTTTGTACATTCATACCTGCCTAACGACTGATTATAGCAGGAAAATTGGCAGGAGAAACTTTTTGAGCTTACCGTAATTCTCCAACAATTGGTACGGGATTCTCATGAGTACAACAGTCTCGATTTTCTCCGGCGGAAAACAAGTTTCACAGCTTTTTCAAAAATATCACCTTTGTGCATTTCTAGAATCATACACAAAATCACTGTAATTTTATATCAAGATAATGCGAACTTTCATTCACGAAATTCACGACTCTTCTTTTTTTCTCAAAGATAACTGATAAATATAAAAAATGTCGCCGATGGAATTAACAGAAATATTTTTCTTCAAATCAAACAGAAATTATTTAGAGCCCGGAAATTTTTTGGTGCTTTGTAAATAGTTTACCGGTGAAAAAATCGAGACTGCGCTTCACACGGCTCAGTTCATTAGGTGTGCACTATTTTTCAAACTGATATTTAAAAAATGCAAGTTCTTATTAATCCCTCGACTCATGGCAATGTACATTTCGCGTCTTCTCGAACGAAATTCACGGGTGAATGTCGTATTATTCGTTGACGATATCTACAACCACGTTTGCCTTCATTGAAAGCAGTTCCAGCCTAGCTAATCGAGCACCAGGTTGTAGAATCTTCCCTGAAGTGTAATATTCGCACGTTTCTTCATTAAACTATATATAATATGTATATATATCCTATAATTCTGTGTGTACAATAACAATAAAGTATAAAAATCGTTGACGGTCCATCACGCGCGAATTCAATTGCAAATGCGACGCCACAGAGGACCAATTTTCTCTGTATAATCTAAGGATATTCCCTGGTCGATTATTTAGTTTATAGTCTCATATAGCGTAACAACGAGTGAGCGTTTAGAAGGAACCAAGTCGTTAAAGTTCGTCGTCGTTTCGTTTACCCGATATTGTCGTTTTTCGACTCTTCGTTGAATATTCCGACTGATATTCCAAATTTTCATCGTTTCCACCATCGAATTGTGCATCAGATAATTCGGATTTTTCTTTAAATCGCGAAAACGACTTGGATGACTCTTTTCCTTCATCAGACGCCCAAACAGGCTTTTTTAATTCTTCAAGTGGATCGCCAGCTTCCACACTATTAACAGCGTCGCGTTTTGTTTTACCCTCGATCTCATTTTCCCTCAAATAACTCAGTGTATCGTCTTTCGAATCAGACCCATTCGTTTCCGTAGTTTTCGTCGCATCAACATTTTCTTTTTCCAAATTATTCGTTTCGGAATCGCTAGTCATCTTCGCCGTTTCCATTGAAACATGCTTAACGATTTTTTTCATGTTATTGTTATCTTCGTTATCGGGATTTTCACTTTTTTCTGTTTCCGTGCTTGTCCAAGTTGCCACAGTTTTCTCAGCTTTCGCGAGTATGTATTCTTCACTCAAATCCTTGTAAAAGTTCGGAAATTCGGTATCAAGAGCAGACATTTCTTCGGCGAACCGTTTCGCGATTAAATTAACGTCGTACGGCGCCTTGAACTCATTTTTCAAGCGTAAAAGCACGCCATTTCCGACTACTTCGAGGTCGGGAGGAATTCGGCTAAATTCTTTGAGTATCCACATCACGATATCCTCAAAATTTACTGTCTTATCGCGGGAATCGCTCCAATCACGATACGTGTGATAATGAAGACTCAAAGCCTCAGCCGAAAATGGTAATTCAATTTGGGGATCAGAGTACAAAAGATTAAGGTAATTTTCTCTTATGTTGTACCACATTCGCTCCAACTCAGCATTGGTATCTTTGACCCCGATGGGTTTGATGATCACAGCGGATTTAAAAGCATTTTTACTCAATGTCACACGACTTTTATCCTGTGAAATCGTAGCTTTCAAATTGCCATAAGAGATAAAGTTCGAAGGAGCATCATCGTCATCTTTCTCGCTTTTCACTGCAACAACAACTTCTTTATTGGATTTTTCGCTTTTCTCGTTATCAGCCAAAGAAGAAGCCTTGAGATCGGCAGATTTCGAGCGAATACTTAGCTCCAAAGGTTCTTTGAGTACCGCGTCAGTCTTAACAGCGAGTTTCTTGAGAAAATCCTTTCTCAGTTCAATATTAGCTGTTGTTTCCGGTCGCAAAGTTTCGGTATTTAATTGCTTCGGTATCGTATTTATCGCCATAAGTAATTCATTATCGCGAGCTACTTTTTTTTCGATTATTTCGTCGAGATTAGTGTGTTCAATGGCTTTTTGTGCCTCGGATTCGGCTTCTTTAGAAGGTAAATTCGCGAAATGTAATTTAGAGACGTCGCCGTCGATTACAGAAGGATCGGGCTGTACTTCGCTGAGCTCTTTTAGCAACCATCTTATCAAAAGCCAGAGGCTTAATTTTTCCATTGGCAAAATAGTATCGAGACCACGTAATTTGTGAACCATTTTATACTGAAATTGCACCTTAGCTATTGATACCAAAAACGTTGGCTTCGAACTCGAGTATATTATGTTAACGAGATCTTGCTTCATCGAGTGCCACGTCTTCTCGAAATTGTTGAGTGTCTGGGAGGAGGACTTTGTCGAAGCGGGAGCTGCTCCGGTTTTTTCTATTTTCACGACACCCGTGTCTTTGTATATTAACGCTTTTAAATGAGCGTATTCGACCGGTATCGCTTGTCCCGTATCACCTTCGACCTCCGATGAAGTAGGAGCACCGACGGGTCTGCTTGTACTCTCGGTATTCTGTGATTCACATAAAAATACAGTTGGTTCTCGATAGCAGAGCTTTCTTGCACTCCAGAGTTGGGCAATGTATTTTTTTTTCTCATGAGGAGCCGCGGATAAAAATTCAAGTCACGAAATATCGTTATTTAGACAATTATTCCGTTCGCGTTAATCGTAATTTATCGTTGAAATGAATAAGAATGAATAAAATCAATTTACGAAGCACAGAAGTATATTTGGCATTTTTATAACAAGAACGATGAAATCAAATTTGTTTTTCGCGATGAGAAAATATGTTTTTTTTTTATTGTATACAGCTTTTGTAAAAATACATGCAATTTTTTTTTTTTTTTTTCGACAATGATGACGAATAACGACTAATTATATGGATAAAAAATTGTATCTCGAATAAGTTTTTTATCCGAATGATGCCCAACTCTGCTTACATCTATTGTTTATTAGTAACGTGCGCACACAAAAAAAAAACGAGGATAAAAATTTGGTCATTTATTTTCGTAACAAGAAAAATAAAATCAAAGAAAACAACGGTGCGGTGGATTTATGCGGGATGCGTCTGTTATCGGTACTTGCTGAGCCTGTCTATGAGCCAGAGGATAAAATAGTTCGTTACTATGAATAAACACCAGCGAATACACACCTGGGACGTTATTTGCCGCACCAGAAAATCCTTCAATGAGCCTTTTAGTCGCTCGAATACCGACAAATCACCTGGAGCTTTTAGTTGCACCTCGTCACGTGGAAAATCACCTGCAGCAATATATTTGTACATTGAAGAAAGAGATCAAACAATAAACTTCAGGAATAATTTATACTCAAATTTGGAACAAACGATTCATACTAATATTTTGATTTTAAGAAGTATATATTTTCGGAAAGAATGAAGATATTTTCGGAAAATGTAAAGATATTTTCGGAAAATGTAAAGATATTTTCGGAAAATGTAAAGATATTTTCGGAAGATATAAAGATATTTTCGGAAAATATAAAGATATTTTCGGTAAATATAAAGATATTTTCGGAAAATATAAAAATATTTTCGGAAAATATCCAAATTCAAAAAGATTTTGAAACGAAACATTTTTTTGTAGCAATTCCGACAGCTTTAAGAAATACATAAAATGTAAAGCTGTATTGAAAAAAAAGGCTATTTCCTCAATAAAATTCTTCAATTATTACTGAAAAATTATTATTTTTTTCGAAAAACACGCAAACTATAATTTAGAATAATCACTAAGATGGTAGATTTCAAAATAACTAAAACAATTCTGAAGAAATTTTTTAAAATCGCGAACTCGATTTTTCGTCGCTCGACAGTAAAAATCGAGGCAATTAAGCTCACCTAACGTGACAGTAAGTAGTCCATCATTAGCGATATGAGAAACAACGAGTTCCGTAGCTTCTCTATTGAAAAGAAAGACGACAGGAATCGTGACGTCATCAGGTTCGTTTCCGTCGCCTGACATAGCAAACATTGGCGAGACAGAAGCACTAGAACCTACGACTGTATCCAATACGATTCCCGCTATAGCACCAGCTTTTTGTATCCTTCTCGCCTGCCACAAGAAAATTATTACAAATGAAATAATAGATTATGAACAAAGTTAATAATAAAGAAGGTTCGCCTATAACTTGTGACGCAAAAATGGTAAATGCAGCTATCACGAATTAAGTGCAATATTAGCATCGATTTGTAAATGTTACGTATACATTTACATTAAATTATTGGATAATAGAATGTAAAAATAAATATTCTCAAGTTTTCGATGCTCAATGACTCGGAAGACGTTGCAAATGAAAATCACAGAGTAAACAGAAAATTGAAAGTTATTACCTATAAAAACCATTCTCAGATAATACTCAAGTCTAAAAATGAATAATTTTATGATCATTTCCATTCAGGACCTTCTAATTGCTAGTAAAAACCTTAAAATAATATGTTAACCTGACAGGAGATCAGATTCTGCAAACTGGACTGCAATCGGAATTTCGTAACGATAAAGCGTTTGATAAAGACGTTGATAGGGTTGGTTTCCCAATCTTTCACCGAAGTTAGGGCAAAAACGTGAATTTTTCGATAATTTATAAATTCCATAAAATCCAATTCGCTTTTTCGATTTCCGTCAAATTAAATACCAAACAACATTAACAGTACCTTCACGTATAAAGAATTATTTAGCAAAATATGGTCATTTTTACAAAAGCTAGAACGCGTATGTCCTTTTTTGAAAAATTAAATAAGCTATAAAATAAAAATTTCTTTTTTTTGTATTAATATTTTGTATCGCTAATGTTATCGGTATATTCAGGCTGAAAGACTTCGGTCAATGGCCATACATAATGCACATGTACCATTGACATTATATATCGAATGTATTAATATTGTTGTTGTTGAAAATTTCTGCATATTTCAGTCAAAGATGGACTGCTGCTTCACTTGTGTATCAAATTTTAGCTCAATGCCTTAAACGGTTCTTGAGTTATAGGTAATTAAAACCTATAACTATGGTTTTAATCACTTATATAAATAGGTATATAAAACCATAGTTATACGTTTTAATCACTTATTAAGTTGAGTTATAGATGATCTATTCCATAATGTTTTATTTCATGGAATAATTATGGAATAGATCGGACGGTGGAAAAAATCGTGACTAAATCTACAGAAAATGCTGTTCTTATGAAGAATCGATAAATGACATATTCCAACGTAACTAGACGGCTAATACGTTCCAAACTTTGGGATTGGGTGTATTAATAGTTTATTCGATATGAAAAAATAAATAAAATGTACAACGCGAGTTAAAAATCGATTAATAGGCGAACCTCCTTGAAAGAAAAAGAAATATTGAATTACTAACCTTGTCAACAAACATGCAATTTCCGCGAGCCATCATTACGACTTTGCCGACCAATTTTTCAGGCTCAACTAAATCGCTGCAAGCCTCTGAAGGACTCGCAAATTCTACCTTTCCTGTGACTCTATTTCCGTCCTTAAATCCTGGACCAAAGTGAGCCGGTCCAGCCAAAAGCGTCACTTCTAAAGGAGGAGTCATATCGTTTCTTACGTAAGCAACAAACTGCGGTCGTGTTTCCGACTGTTGAGATTGTTTTCTACTGAGTTCAACCATTTCTTGCATAAATAGAAGACCTTCTTCAGCGTCTTGCGCTGTTCTCGCCTACAGATAACGAAAAAATACGCTCAGTATCGAAATATCACAAATTCAGTAATCAGCTGTGTTTTAATTATTTTGCTTACGTTGGAAAATGTGTGCAATAGTTGCACACGTCCATCTGCAAGACTTAGAATTGTTATTCCCATGTTTTCTAATATTTTCTGGTGCTCAAGGTTGTTGGCCTGAAAAAATAATTGAAATGGTCATAATTTCTCCAGTTTTTTACGGTTTTTTATGCTTATTCTGGATTCTTTGTCAATGTAATCCAGGTTTTCATAAACCTAGGATTTTCTTTGAAGGGAATTACAGCCTCAAAAATTTCTGAATATTTATAACGAGGCGCTACAGACTGTTCAGATTTTTTTTATATCTATATGTTTTTATGCATTTTCTCAAAATATCAAAGAAAATCGGCGGTAATGAGATACACTTAATACTTCTTCACATACTTCTACGTTTTGTTTTCTGTATTCGTACATTTTACCGATAAAAAATCGCCCTCTGTAATCGTATATGATTATGAAGAAAAAAAGCCTGCAAAATAGGACTTTGCAAATTGCTTTCTCATTATTTTTCGCTTTCTACAAAGCTTCCTCTATGAGGAAACCAAAATTGATCAACATACTTTCTCATAGATGTAGCTTTGTAGAAAACGAAAAATAATGAGGAAGCAATTTGCAAGGTTCTATTTTGCAAGCTTGTTTATACTCGGAAGACATTTTTATAAAAATTCAAAGTGACGTAAAATTTTTACCGCTCGACGGATTTGTGTAAAATTGTTACTCAAAAATTGATTAATGATAGTCCATATGTAAAGTAAATTGGTAAAATACCTAGTAATTTGCATAAGCAAGCGCTCGAATGAGATTTTTCAAATAATTAAAAATGCCATAAAATTTGAACCACTCGACGGATTGGTGTCAAATTTGTACCAAATATCTTTTTAAATGGTCGTCCGAGTGTGAAGAAAATTTAAGATAAATCTGTGGAAAATTCCGAATTATTTTTTTTTTCGTGAAACCGTTTTTTTTCTCTTTGTTCACCAAAATTGAAATTTTCTGACATTTTAACAATTCATTAGACTAAAATTTTTATTGAAAATCAATAATCGTGAAATCATATCGGCAGTTTCAGCCGGATATCTCAGAATTTGCATGAGTTATAGTATTTGCAGACATTTAAAAAAAAATTAAAATTGTAATAAAATCAGAACGGTGCAACAGATTTTCGCGAAATTTGGTACACATAATGTTTCACGAGTAATCCATTTATATACAAAATTTCAGCCCGGCGCCTTTTTAATTGCGTAAGTTATAGCGTAAAATCGATTTTTCCAAAATTTAAAAAATGCTGTAAGAAAAAAAATTTTCAATCGATCCGCGTCAAATTCAATCCCAAACTTTGTTATATGATAACCTATTTGAGTGCCAAATTAGAAGAAAATCCGTAGAAAATTACGACAGTTATCGTGCGTACAAGAAAATCTTCACACACACACATTTCGTAAAAACCATTTTTCTCGATGTTTTAGACCATTTTAAGTATCCTGACATGAAAATCTCGAAAAAAAAAATTCACGAAAACAAAGCTTTCTCTATGAGGAAGCAATAAATGTAAATTACCTGAAATTGTGCAGCGTTGAGGCGACGTTTGAGGGATCTTCGTGGACATACGTCCTCGACCATATTTCTTAGAGGCTGTCGGACGGAGGCAGGAAAGAGATGTAAGCTATTGGGACACGTGCGATCGAGTTCCTCAACATGAACGACATCTCTGTCCAAATCCTGTGGAAAAAAATTGAGAAAAAACCGCTATAACAAAATGTTAAAATTGTGCCGAATTGCAGAAACGATACTTACAGCAGTAACGTTCGTTCGCACTGCGGCTAAGGTCAATGGCAGCAAATGTCCTTCGGTAGTGAAGATAAATTCGTCTAAATCGAGAACGAGATCGTTCGGTTCAGCGAACAGCAAAAAGAGATATTTAAACGTTTCCGAGAGCACAAAACTGTCCATCGTGTCGTCGTGCTTGTTCGTTCGGACGTCGGATACCGCAGCGTAACCGCAAGTTACTCGCGCGTATGTTTGAAGACTCTTAAGGACTTTGCGCCCGACGCCCAGATAATAATGGTCACCGGTTGCGCGATAAAGGAAATACGTAGATTCCAAAAATTCTGGACGAAGTGGATGGTGACCCCAATGAACCTGATAATGTTAAAAATGCTGTAAATCATCTTTTCCGTCCGGGAATGCGAATCGCTTCATTGAAGGATCAATGATTTTAATATCATGATCATATTTGAGAATAATTGCGGTAAAACACAGTAATATTAAAATATTTTCACTGGAAATGATCCCGTAAATTATTCCGATTGCTAAAATATATATCCATGAATTTCATAACTTCTTATGTTAATTGAATATAATTTCATGCTGAGCTTATTGAAAAAGCTTGTGATACCGAAGACTAAAATTTGGACCTTACATTACGTAAAAAATGTATGGAAATTATTATTGAAAAGCGTAAATAAACTTACTTGAAAATCGGTAGTGAAAGCCTCTGGTATAAAATTATGTCTTTGCATTACTTGATACAACATCTCGTGCGTTTCGACAGCGGGTTTTATATCACCTTTAAGGACCTAGGAAAAGAATATAACGGTGTAATGAGCTTACTTCTAAAAATAAGGGATGAAAATTACGATTAACTGATGCTTTCGGTGATGAATTACCTGTAAACCCGGCCAAAACGCTAATAGTGCGTCCATAAAGTTTTTCGAATTTGTGTTCGGTCTGTGCATATGTACATCTAATAACATCGGTCCTTGACTGACGTACTTCATAACGGCTTGATAATGCTTATTGAAGCGTCCCAAATACTTTTCATCACCTGTGGATTCATTAACGATTTTTTATCAAGCCCGTTAAGACGCTATATATATTTTTCTTTTCGAGAAAAATTTACCGCTTACCTAACAATATATAAGCCTTAAGGCAATACTCGTAATAGGAATCTATGCCCGCACCAACGCCTGAATCCCGACGGACCCAGTCGCCGGAATGAACGTTGAGCACTGAACCCATCAAATCAGTTCCTCGATGGCGCATCTTCCACAGAGCATCCATCGCTTTTTGAGCTTTTTCCTGTCGTTAAGAATTTGTCATGATTTACATTTTGTAAAGAAACTAGGGTGCTATTGTGGCTCACGAGCTTCGCGCGTTCGCTAAGCCTCGGTTGAATATCTTTAATATTTTGGTTCCATGGCCAACTTAAAAGATTTTAAAATTTGTGAAATTTTAAAAATTCTTGAAATTTTAAAAATTCTTGAAATTTTAAAAATTCTTGAAATTTTAAAAATTCTTGAAATTTTAAAAATTCTTGAAATTTTAAAAATTCTTGAAATTTTAAAAATTCTTGAAATTTTAAAAATTCTTGAAATTTTAAAAATTCTTGAAATTTTAAAAATTCTTGAAATTTTAAAAATTCTTGAAATTTTAAAAATTCTTGAAATTTTAAAAATTCTTGAAATTTTAAAAATTCTTGAAATTTTAAAAATTCTTGAAATTTTAAAAATTCTTGAAATTTTAAAAATTCTTGAAATTTTAAAAATTCTTGAAATTTTAAAAATTCTTGAAATTTTAAAAATTCTTGAAATTTTAAAAATTCTTGAAATTTTAAAAAATCTTGAAATTTTAAAAAATCTTGAAATTTTAAAAAATCTTGAAATTTTAAAAAATCTTGAAATTTTAAAAATTCTTGAAATTTTAAAAATTCTTGAAATTTTAAAAAATCTTGAAATTTTAAAAAATCTTGAAATTTTAAAAAATCTTGAAATTTTAAAAAATCTTGAAATTTTAAAAAATCTTGAAATTTTAAAAATTCTTGAAATTTTAAAAATTCTTGAAATTTTAAAAATTCTTGAAATTTTAAAAATTCTTGAAATTTTCAAAATTTTGGAAATTTTTGAAAAATTTCAAGTTTTTAAAGTTTTTAAAATTTTTTGAAGTTTTACAAGATTTGATTTTTTTTCTGATTTTTTTTTAAACTTTTGAAGTATTTGAAATTTTTGAAATTTTTTGAAATTTTAAAATTCTTGAAATTTTTAAAATTTTAACATGTTTAAATTATAAAAAATGTTTGAATTCTTAGAAATCTTAGCAATTCTAAAAAATTTCAAATTTGGAAAATACAGACACACAAACGTTTTCGGCCAGTTCCTTTTATAATAAGTAAAGATTATTTTTTGTGTACGAAATTAACGGGTTATTATCGTCTGCAAGAACCAATAAATTTCTACAGCTATTTTTGTTTCTTCGTGATAACGAAAACACTGATAAATGTTCATAGGATACAAACGTAAATTCAGTCAATTATGTGCATGGTTATTTGTACACTCATAGTTTTGGTAATGATAGAAAAAATGGTCGTGTAAAAATTTACATAATGAAACCGTCTATACATTTCTCTTAGTGATTTATCTTTCCAGAAAAATGAATAATTTGAAAGATCTATTTATGCTTCATTTTCTCCCAGTTCTTACATTGTGATTAATGTTAACAACAATAATAAAAAATATAACGTTAGGACAGAAAATTATTAATTTAATCATAGAATTTTTTGAACGAGTGATTATATATAGCGTAGTATTCGAAAAAGTTTCAAAACATTAATATTATTATTGTAGATAGTTTTTTGTCTAAAAATTTGAAAGAAACAATTTGGGAGAAAATAATTTTTAATAATTGATTTTTCTAAAAAAAAAAATAATAATAATAATAAAACAAAGCATAACTTTGGAACGACTGATCGAGCCATCTTTAAAAAAATACGTGTTATTGTACACGCTTCAGAGTATTTTCGCAAATTTTTTTAGATAAATCGAAAGTGACATACCGACCGGAAAAAAATTATTTGTGTATATTTTTATGATAATTGTCATTTTTTAAACTCGAAAAAATTAAACAAACTTTTTTTCACAAAATTTATGCAAAACTGCAATTTTTTTGTCCGAAACATTTTTCTGTTTAATTGTATTCTTTTAAGATATAACGGTATTTACAGAATTATGAAATTTTGAAAAACTCGAAAAAATGTGATCCAAAAATTTTGAAAAAATGTACACGTCTTTTTGTCAAACAATGGAATAATTTGACAAAATTTCAATTTTTTTGAGAGTGCACAACTTTTCGACTGTTCGAATCCGTATAAATGCCACCTATACATTTATCCTAAGTTTGAAAGTAGAGCCGTCTATACATTTTTGTAAGTTTTAAGGTAGAGCCGTTTCTACGTTTTTTCAAATTTTGAAAGTACAGAAAAATACATTTTCCTCGTTTTGAAGCAGAGTCGTCTACACATTATTCTAAATTCAAAAGTAGAACCATTTTTCTAACTTTCAAAAATATCTGCACGTTTTTCTAAATTTGAAATTAGATCTGTACATTTTTCTAACCTTCAAAGTAGAGCTTCCTATACATTTTCGTAAAGTTGAAATTTAAAAAATCTCTACATTTTTCTAAATATGAAAGTAAAGAATCTCACCTCAAATATTGATTCTCCGGTTAATCTCGACAAAGCAGCCATTTCCAAGATCATGCTGCCAGCACAAGCGGTACAGGTTTCGCGGCACATTTCTGCCGGCACTCCTTTCATGCCGTGCCTCAAATTTATCTGCAATACGTTTTCGAAAGTCGTATTAACGACAAATATGCCGATTTTTAAGGCGAAAATTCATGCAATTCCTTATAATAAATTGACGTAGAGTTTTTTAAACTATTTTAGGACGAGCAAAATTTTATTTTACCCTGCCAAATGGAATTCCTGTGGTTGTGTTGAATGCTGGCAAAAATCTGTAGCCCAAATCTTTGGCAAGATCCAGAAGTTCGCCTCTGTACCATGGCATTATGTCGGCTCTTAGCTGTAGATATTCGGCCAATATATGACCACTCAAAAGTCCCCTTCAATAAAATTGCAATCAGTATCAATTTTTTTAACGTTTTCAATTAATCTAAGTATCCAATTTACCCGAGCATTCGTATATTCGTTTCAAAGAGAGAGACGATAACATCCGTATCGAATTTCACATCTTCAACGACCAGACGAACTGCGTTCTCGAATTCTTCCAGATCTCCGAGCACCTAAACACATTCAGATTCAATTATAAAATGTAAAATTATCCTTTTACTTTAATGAGAGAGACAAATAACTTAATACTAACCACAAGAGTGTCCAGAGTATCAACCAGAGTCAATGAAAAGCTGTAAAGCATTTGGATGATTAGTCGAATCCAGTGAAAAATAAACAGACCTCAGATTTAAAGTATGTGAAACTAATCGGTTGGTAATAAAAATTGGGTCCGAATTTCTTTGCCACGTTTGTTTGTTTGAACGAAAGCCGAGAACGTTGCTCTCTGCGCAAGAATTCTGTGGGGCGACGTTCTCGTCTCTTATTTTTTAAATCAACCGTCACGAAGAAACTTGAGTTCGTCATAGTTTCGTCTCTCTCACATCCATATAAGTTTCACATCGCCTTAATCGACGTCAGGTTTATCAGAATTTATCGGAATTAAATAGCGCTTCTTACGAACAGTAATTTTTTTAAATCCTTTATTCGTACGATTCGGATTAAATGAGCTCAAGAAAAACATTAATTCGCTTTTTCATATAATTTATATTGCCAAATAAAAAAATTGCGAAAATGATAATTAAAAAAAAAAAGATTTCAAATATTTTCACATTAATTTGGTCATACAAAAAAAATGTAAAAAATGTCTGCAATCATTTTTAACACTAGTTTCATGAATTCATTTATAATCCACAGACGTTTTTCTTTCCAAACACTTTCATTTGCATTATTATCATCATAGCTTGCAGTAAATAAAAAGTTCATACAAATAGAGAATAAAATTAAAGAAAATGAAAGTTTCCGAATTTTCAAAGAGTAAAATATATGTGGTTTCGATGTGAATTCTAATTTTTTCATACTAATTCTGAACTTTATTTTTCCAATAACATAATTGAATAACATCTTCAATCTTTATGTTTATCAATAGTTTTACGAATTCATTCAAAATCCACAGATGATTTTCTTTGCAAATACTTTAATCTGCATTATCGTTATCAGAGTTTGCAGAAAATGGGAGTACATACAAATATAAAAGAAAGATTGAAGGAAATTAAAGTTTTTAAGATGCTCATGAACAGAACAATAAAAAAAACTTTAAACAAAAATGAGTGTATTGCTATCTTACTTTCCGAGGGTAGAATCTATGTCGCCTCTGTCCGGTTCAGATCCTCTGTACCTGCCTTTGCAGCTCAAAGGCATCAATTCGTCAGCAGGATACGCATTGTCCATGTATGCGTTGTAAGCATGATAGAACATGTCCCTCGCTTCTTCCCTGCAGTCAAAATATCAGTCGTTAATCATAATTCAAACGCTCGACAACAAAAAAACTCTCCGATACTCACTTGAGTGATTCTCTCTCCTCTCTGCTCATATATTCCGTAGGATTGTCTTCGTTAGTGGCGGAAAGTGCTTGAACAGCACATCCCATCACCAGAACTCCCCAAATAATCAAAGCTCTAGCCATTTTGCTATTCGCAACTCTACTCTTTGTCAAGATCTTACGTTACTATTCTTGTGCATTATTCGAGTGCCGTCCGTTTGCTACGACTCAGTTCATTTCACAACGCAATCAGCGTCAAATTTAAATAACGCAATCGCACCCGAATTAAGAACCGTGTGAAAAATTGTAATTCATCGCTGTGTACAGCAACAATTTCTTTTGACGCCAAAATTCACTGACTCAGTTTTTCAGCGAGCTGCGATTATTTTTTATTTCCACTATATTTTCGATAGTCACGCAAGAGCCATTAAATTTTTTATGGTGCGAAGATTGGGCATTGTCTGTGAAATATGACTAATTGTTGAGACTTTTAGATGGTTTAGGTAATATTCGAAAATCTGAGGTTTTTAGAATGATTTTTAACAGTGACGATAGCGAAAAAAAAGGCCACGTAAAAAGGGAAATTTTCGGAACAAATACGCGTTAATAAACATATGCAAACCGGAGGCGAAGATAAACACACACGATGTACAGCTGATTACATGTTTTTATCAAGGCCAGATGATGTGGCTGCTGTCAATTGACGAATACCGTTTGTCGTGAATTGGTAAACGCGAATCACCGGTATTCGGCATGTAAGTGGATTTGCCAATGGCTGCTTTGCTCCTCGGATTAATTCACTTCCTTATCTCACAATCCGACGATTTACTATGCATTTTTTTATTCCCGAGGGTTTCAATTGTAGACGTCGATTCTCGCTTCACTTGTCTCTCTGTCAGCAAAACTAACCTCGCTCAGTGACACAGAAAAAAAACATGCGAAATGCGAATGAGAGCAATGGTAATAAACAGAAGAGCTCCTCTGCGCTCCAATAAGAAGCTGGCGGAAGCGAGGACGCGTTCTGATTGGTCGGCTTATTGGATACCAACCGGAACCAAGAATTTGAATGGGACGCGCGCTGTCGAAGTTATTGCTAAAACTGAGTCAGTGAATTTTGGCGTTAAAAGAAATTGTTATTTAACACAGCGATGAATTACAATTGTTCACACGGTTCTTAATTCGGGTGCAATTGCGTTATTGAAAATTGACGCTGGTTGCGTTGCGAAATGAACTGAGTCGTAGCAAACGGACGGCACTCGAATAATGCACAAGAATAATAACGTAAGATCTTGACAAAGAGTAGAGTTGCGAATAGCAAAATGGCTATAAATTTTGAGGTAGATGATCGGCTATTGGCGGCCAATTTGGAAGATTTTATTCCGTTTTGTTATTAATTATGTTTATTCATTGTATTAAAGACTTTTCATTACTGTTTTAAAGTATGCGACTATTTCCGGTCAATTGTTTTTAATGATAAGGGTTTTGCGAAACGCATCTCGGGTCTGACAGTGATCGCTAGATTCAAAGCGCGGGAAATCGAAGCCCAATTCAAATTTCATAAATGCGAATCTTTACAAATATCGATTGTATAACTGCTTAACTTAAAAAATTCTCCGGGTCGGGGCGGAATTGTTCCACAATTTTTTTCACGATAAATATCATTGAGTGTGACTGCTCGATTAATTAATTTCAATTAGTTAAGGCACGACTTGTCATCACCGTTACTATGCTTGGGCACCGTGCATTTTTAAATTTGCAAATAGAGGTTTTGAGTTATTTAATTGAAAATAAAATTCCTGAGTATTTTAATAATTTTAATTTCGAAAAATGATAAACTTCACGTTTCTCATTCAACGTTTTTATCCTGTTAGAAATTGAGTTTTGGAGAGAACAAGTGAAAAATTGGGAATTCTAAGACGAATTTTTTTACCTTAAAAACAATAACAAATTTTTACAAAAAAACGTGGGGTAACCATCAAAAAGGGCCTCAAATCTTTTTATAACCATTCGACCTTGAAAATGTCGTGGAATGTGAACATACTTTTTATCGAAATATTTTCGACATTAAATAGAACTTTCGAATTCCCTGCTGATCGAATTCAGTAAGAAGTTAAAGTTTCAAGTTTAAATTTTCAGTTGGAAACTAAATTGGACAATTCCCTTTGCCAATGATGAGTAAAAAGTCCAAAATTTTGGCTTCAATTTTTTTCACTACAGTGAATCGAATCATGAAAAAGAATTCTCGAATGTTTCCTGTAAAATTGCAGAATGTTATCTGTAAAATAATCCTATGTTCTAAAATTAACTTTAGTACATAGGATATCCCACAGACAATATTTTGGTGGACATATGTAACCCTGTCGGATAACTTTTTCGCAACTACACAAAAATTCTTACTTGCGGTCGTGTATTTATAAAATTCCAAATTTGAATTACCCGCGCGACTTGAATTCCCATTTCCGGTTAGCCCCGAGTAGCGATGCACAAACACAAACACACTTCCGCCGTATATCAAGGAGCTTTAGATAAACGGGAGCTCGCCATTCGTTGTCGCCGCGACTTTTGTCCGGATTTTCATGAGTCGATAGCGAAAGTTTTTGGCCAATCCGCAACCGCGATTGGGCCGCCAGATATCAAACCGCATCGGTCACTGATAAAAACGAGCCCATTTCCAGGTCGAGCTTTCTGCTGGCTCGTCGCGAAAGTCTGAGGCTAGGAAAAAAAAAAAAAAAAAAAAAAAAGTCAGCCTATAAACCGTCTGTCAACATGGGTCTATGTTTCGTAAGGTTCTGATGTCACCGTCGCGTATTTCCACGTATTAATTTTTCGTTGTGACAATATTTCCGTGTATATTATGAAAAATGCCAGGATAATACGTCGCACACGTAAGCTCGTCTGGAGGATGCGAAGAAATCGAAGTTTTTCCACTGCATACGATCACAATTTTTAGTGGCCAACATTTTTTTCTTTTCGTCATTTCTGTAAATACAATTGACAAACTTGTACTTGACGTTTATCGAAATGGCTCTAAAAGACGATGAGAACACTTGGTAAGACAAATTTGTTGTTATTTTTCTAATTCTATTTTGAACATCTTGTTTTTAGGACATTAAACTTTAATACTGCATTCGCTTATCCAATTCTTGTATCGTTTAAGTATGTTGACGTAGCATGTGCGTCTCTTGCCACATTTGCACAAAGCGACGTCAATAATTTGACAAATAAAATGTGATTCGAATGTACGATTCATTGGGAATTGTATAGCTACCAATTTTGTCTTCCATTAGTACAATTGTGTTAAATTCTACTGTTTCATATGACACTGTCTGTTAATTTACATACAAGTGTTCGATGATAGAATTACAATGAGGCTTCATTTATTGCTGGACAGAAAGCAAATGAAAACTATTTGAAATGATATTTTTACAATGTCTTGGTTAATGGATATGTAATAAATACATGTTGCTACAAAAACTACTTTTTAGAACGTTAAAATAAACCATGAAGATTTAAAGGCTTATCAAAATTTATCACTGAGAGAAAAGTTGTAAAAATCTTTATGCTTGTTAAATTTATAAAAGTTCTGTGCTTAAGTATTGTTGAATTACAGAATTAACAAAATAACATGTATTATTCAATAACTATATTATGAATTAATAATATAGATTCGAGAATTCATTAATTGATCAACATATTACATGCGTTCTCAATTTGTTATTTCATCCAACATATTTTTTTTGTTTACTGACGTTTATTATACATTATTAATACCATCACTTTATACAAACGTCTTTAATCTTTTAATAATTGTAATAATATTAACAACATCTTCAAGCGCAAACACAACATGAAATTATTTTCCATTTAAAAAATAATGTAAATCGGTTAAAAAAACATGGAAGTATTGACAGTTTCAATTAGTTGAAAGAATTTTTAATACTTTTGTTACTTTAAACTATATAAACTATTTTTGTCAGGACAAAATAATCTGCACCATGTAATCTATGATGAGATGCTTTTTGTGATAACCGCTTGAGAGCTAACATTGATATCTCATAATGAATGGCTTATCTGTGACTGTTTACTTAAACTGATCTCATTTCCTTAGTCATGAGGAACTTGGAAAAATTGTTAGAATCACTGTACCTTGAATGCAGTGAGTCATCTGTGAATGAATAATTTTTTTTTGTTTCAGGGTACTAGAACTTGAAGCAGCCTTATTGGATACTGAGGCACCTTCAGCTTCAGACATTTATGCCATTTGCAAAGGCCAACCAGTTCCAGCAAACCTGAGACCGGATGTTTGGCAGGCTTGTCTGGATGTAACAGACAGAGGAAATCAGCTAATACACTTTAACGAGGTGTTTGACCTCCCTGAGCAAAATTCTATAAGAGAGGACTGCAAACAGCTAGTCGGTAATGCCTGAATTTTATTTTCAAAAAGAATTAATGCTTCTTTTTTGCTGACTGATAAAAAATGCAATAGTAAATTAAAAAGAAAATTTAAACAATATAAAATGCAATAGTGAATTAAAAAGAAAATTGAAACAATTAAAAATGCAATAGTAAATTATAAAGAAAATTGAAACAATTAAAAATGCAATAGTGAATTAAAAAGAAAATCGAAACAATAAAAAATGCAATAGTAAATTGAAAAGAAAATTGAAACAATAAAAAATGCAATAGTAAATTAAAAAGAAAATTGAAACAATAAAAAATGCAATAGTATATTGAAAAGAGAATTTAAACAATATGAAATGCAATGGTAAGTTAAAAAGAAAATTCAAACAATAAAAAATGCAATAGTATATTGAAAAGAGAATTTAAACAATATAAAATGCAATGGTAAGTTAAAAAGAAAATTTAAACAATGAAAAATGCGATAGTAAATTAAAAAGAAAATTTAAACAATAAAAAATGCAATAGTAAATTGAAAATAAAATTTAAACAATAAAAAATGCAATAGTAAATTAATAAGAAAATTGAAACAATAAAAATTGCAATAGTAAATTGAAAAGAAAATTGAAACAATATAAATGCAATAGTAAATTAAAAAGAAAATTGAAACAATAAAAAATGCAATAGTATATTGAAAAGAGAATTTAAACAATATAAAATGCAATGGTGAGTTAAAAAGAAAATTGAAACAATAAAAAATGCAATAGTATATTGAAAAGAGAATTTAAACAATATAAAATGCAATGGTAAGTTAAAAAGAAAATTTAAACAATAAAAAATGCAATAGTATATGAAAAGAGAATTTAAACAATAAAAAATGCAATAGTATATTGAAAAGAAAATTTAAACAATGAAAAATGCGATAGTAAATTGAAAAGAGAATTTAAACAATATAAAATGCAATAGTAAATTGAAAAGAGCATTTAAACAATACAAAAATGCAATAGTAAATTAAAAAGAAAATTTAAACAATAAAAATGCAATAGTAAATTGAAAAGAAAATTTAAACAATAAAAATGCAATAGTAAATTGAAAACAAAATTTAAACAATTAAAAATGTAATAGTAAATTGAAAATAGAATTTAAACAATGAAAAATGCAATAGTTAATTAAAAAGAAAATTTAAACAATATAGAATGCAATCGTAAATTAAAAAGAAAATTTAAAGAATAAAAAATGCAATATTAGATTTTAAATGACGATTAAAAAAATCATCTTAACAATGCTGTTATCATTTTCAGAGCACAATTATTTATCGATGTTTATTATTACCATTTTTTAATTGTATTTTTCATTGAAATATTTATTTCAAGTTATATAGGAATCAGTGATTCAAACGAAAGTTTCTTTTTCGACTAATTGACAGAAAAATGAAGTAATAATCATCATCACTGTTTTTGTTGAAATATTTATCGAGTTATTTAGTAACTATCACTTTATTTACTCTGATGTTGAAATATATGTTTTAATGAGTTTTTCATCAACGATAAGCTGCAAACTAAAGATGTGATTTAGATTGCATGTGTGTTGCAGAAAAACTTGGAAACGACGATGAGGACAAAGTGTCCGTCGTTTCTGACCTAGAATCTATACTGACGTTCTACTGCAAGAGCAGAGGAAAGCACTACGAGCGGGGAAATGGGTGGCTCGAATTGTTAGGGCCCTTGATAGCGTTAAAGCTTCCTCGTGCGGCGACGTACAATTTATTCGAGGCTATAAGAGACGTTTATATTCCAAGGTATTATATTCTACATTATTTTGAAGCTTTTACGTATACTCGTTCAGAATTTTCGCTTTTTTGCTTCCTCATAGAGGAAGCCTTGTTATCGTGAACATTTTTTTTTTCGAGATTTTCATGTCAGTACACTCAGAATGATCCAAAACTTCAAGAAAAGTGGTTTGTGCGAAATGTCTGGATTAGGGTGTGTTGAAAGTTGTTTTTTTTATTTTTCATTTTGTATCGTTTTAATATATAGCTTGTACCTTTAAGCAACTTTTCTCAAAATTTTGCGACTCAATAAATTCATGTCCCTAAATTACAGACACGATATATTGACGTTCGCGTATCTTTTTTCGTTATCTTCAGATCATTGGGAAGAGAAAAAGTGCTTACAAATTTTTCGTTTAAATCGATAGTTTTCTAGTTATGAATTTTTGAAACCTAGAATATCGTCCTCTCCGCCCTGTAAGATCAGTTTCAATTGCACACAGCCTCAAGATAGGCCCAACTCGGACTGCGCGTCTCACTCGACTGTGCGCGAGCGACTGTCCGTCTCACTCGACTGTGCGCGAGCGACTGACCGTCTCACTCGACTGTGCGCGAGCGACTGACCGTCTCACTCGACTGTGCGCGAGCGACTGCCCGTCTCACTCGACTGTGCGCGAGCGACTGCCCGTCTCACTCGACTGTGCGCGAGCGACTGCCCGTCTCACTCGACTGTGCGCGAGCGACTGCCCGTCTCACTCGACTGTGCGCGAGCGACTGCCCGTCTCACTCGAATGTGCGCGAGCGACTGCCCGTCTCACTCGACTGTGCGCGAGCGACTGCCCGTCTCACTCGACTGTGCGCGAGCGACTGCCCGTCTCACTCGACTGTGCGCGAGCGACTGCCCGTCTCACTCGACTGTGCGCGAGCGACTGTCCGTCTCACTCTTCCCCCTCTTCCTCACTCGCGCTCCACCCCGCCCCTCACGCGTTTCGCCAGTCGTGACGTAACAACCCCTCTCCTGGTGTAAGGCAAGTATTCAAACTGAGTCGAAAGTAGACGACGGAGGCGCCCACCTACTACAGTGTATCGGCAACAATATCGTATCTGTAATTTAGGGACATGAATTTATTGAGATTCGCATTCATCTACGTGTTAGGGAGGTTCGTCAGTAACATTGAAGATGCACAGAAAAATCTAAAATAATAACCCCGTTTTTAATAATTCATAACGAATTCACATGATTTTTTTTTGAATTTTCGTCTTCATCGTTTTAATTTGAAATTCGAGGAAATTTCAAGTTCGAGGTAAATTCTGGAGCCATTTTCTGTCGTGATGTTTAATTATAAGTAAAATTTCATTCAACTGTTAAACGGATGTTTCAAATTTGTTTGTTAATACGAATAAAAATGATGAATTAGATCAAATATTTAAGAGAAAAATAAAAAAATTCATCCGCTTTATTTAAAACGTTCGATAAACCTGTCAAATTTGACAGAAATTTGAGAAAAAATTCAACAAAACACCGAAACAATTGAAAAGGAAGAAAAAAATTATGAAGCATCCGAAAATTTTTTTAAGACCGGTCACAAATTTTCCAAATAATGTTAAAAATTGAGAAAATATGTCCAAATGTCGCTAAATCTTCTAACCAATCTGACATTTTGTCTGGAATCTTTATAATTTTCTTCTTTTGCAATTTTTTTTGATGATCTATTGATTTTTTCCCCTCGATTTTTCGTTATTTTTTACATTGTTTCTCGATTCTTCTGCATTTTTGACATTATTTGGAAAAATTGTGACTAATCACATTTTTACGGGCTTTTTATAAAATTTTGAAAAAATCATTTTCACGCTATAATTTTCGCAATTGAGGTAGTCCTCCTGTATTGTCTGACATCGCATAAGTTCGAGCGAAATCGAGACAGAATTACGAACTGTTCTCGCAGAAATAAAAATCTGAAAAAAATCAACTATGTGAAAGATACTGAAGAGATTTATTTGGCATAATAATCATTGAAAAATGTTATTAACAAATTACTGAAATAAATAATTGTGCAACAAAATGCCTAGAAACCTAACTTTTTTTTGTTATGAAAATGATTCATTTATTTTTCTGAATACGTGTGGATTTTTTTAGAATTTTAACTGATGTTTGAAAATGGCCGCTTTTTCCAAGTGTAAAATTAAAAATCAGAAAAAAATCTGAAAAAATCCATACGTTTTCAGAAAAATAAACAAATGTTTTACATAACAAAAAAAAAATTAGGTTGCCGGGTAATTTGTTGCAATATTATTTATTTACGTAATTTGTCAATAACATTTTTTAATTATTATTATGCCAAAATAACCTTTTCATCATTTTCTATACGCTCGATTTTTTTCAGATTTTTATCTCATCGAGAACTGTTCGTAAATTTTGCTTAATTCTCCCTCGAACTTATACGGCGTCAGACCGTACAGAAGAACCTTAAAGAAGCACCGGGCTGAAATTTTGTACATAATTTGACTACCCGTAAAACATTATGTGTACCAAATTTTGCGAGAATATGTTGAGCCGTTCTGATTTTATTACAATTTTAATTTTGTCAAAAATGTCTGCAAATACTATAACTCATGGAAATTCTGAGATATCCGGCTGCAATTGCCGATATGATTTCACGATTATCGATTACCCATTAAGATTTTGGTCTAGTTAACTGTTGACGTGTCAGAAAATTTCAATTTTGGTGAACAAAAAGAAAAAAAAAGCTTTTACGAAAAAAAAAAAATTGTAATTTTTCACAGTTTTATCTTAAATTTTCTTCACACTTAGACGACCATTTAAAAATATATTTAGTACAAATTTGACACCAATCGGTCGAATGGTTTAAATTTTATGGCATCTTTAATTATTTGAAAAATCTCGTTCGAGTGCTTGCTCATGCAAATTACTAGGTATCGAGTTACAATTAAGTTTACATATGGACTATCATTACACAATTTTTGAGTAACAATTTTACACAAATCGGTCGAGCGGTAAAAATTTAACGTCACTTTGAATTTGTATAAAAATGTCTTCGGAGCTTAAACAAGACTGCAAAGTAGAACCTTGCAAATTGCTTCCTCATTATTTTTTGCTTTCTACAAAGCTTCCTCTATGAGGAAACCAAAATTGATCAACATATTTTAAAACATGTACAATCTTTTCAGAGGCGATACACATAGTTCCGTCCTGCGGCTCCTGCTTCTATATCACGAGCCTGAATTATGTTCCTTTCTCGATACAAAACGAGTTTCCCCCGACCAATACACCAAAGGATGGGTTAACACCCTCTTCTCTGGCGTTTGCTCGTTACCTGCGGTCTGCACTATGTGGGATTTGTACTTCATGCAAGCTGATCCTTTTTTCATGATGTTTTTGTCACTTATCATGGTGATAAATGGAAGGTAACTATTCTAGTATCATTCAATTCTTATTTTTAAGAACGCGTTGCTAAATTCTTTTATCTCTATGAGAAAGCAATGTGTAAAAAAACAAAACTTTTATGTCTGCTTCATTAAAACGGTATAAATAAATCGGAAAAAAATGTAGAAAAAATACGTATTTGCAAATTCCAAACGAGATTGAAAAATCAAAATCTCCGTCTTACCAATTAATTGCAGACAAATCTAAATTGGAAGAAAGTATTACTAGCTTTTACTATTTCGCATGTGAGGAAATGTTTTAAATGAACAAATTCAGGATTTTTATATTACGTTCATGAAATTGAGACAAATAAATCAAGAAGAGAAATGTATAAAAACATTCCGGTTATAAAAGTGAATTTTACATAAATTCAATTCTCGATATTTCGTGCTTTCTCAATAAAGCTGAAATTATTCATAATTTACAAAATAATAATATCACCTGTTTAGATTTCATTGAATTCATTGAAAAATTTCTAGCTATCGACTTAGTTACTAATAATTACTAATTACGAATAGTTTCATACTTTTTCATAGATTCCTACACTTTCAGAAATTTTCGTACGGAAATTAATCTAAAGTATTGGAAGTTTTTTTTGCAGATGCGCGTATATTAAATGTAATATACAAATAGCAAGTAACATACAAAAATTTTTTATAAAATTAATATACAGTATACTAAAAACTTCATAATTATAATGTTTATAATGTGTTTTTTGAAATTTTACAACATATCCGTATATTAAAACAAAATTAATACATTTTATCTGCGAAAAGACTTCCAATACATATATTATTTTTTGAAACATTTTTAACAGTGTAAAATGGGAGAAATGAGAAAGCAATATTCAAGACCTACTTTTGCTCCATTTTGTTATCATCAGTGTAATGAATCATCTTCGAAATTGTGTTTGCAGGGAACAAATTTTGAGTATGAAAGAAGACGAGAAGCAGAATATAGTTGACGCTTTGGCAGCGATGCCTTGCGCTTTGGAAGCCGAAGACGTCACGGATTTTTGTTCCCTCGCGCAATATTACGCCATGAAGACTCCTGCATCGTTCAAACAAGATCTTTACTCGATTATGTTTGGCGAAGGCGGTGACGAGAAATTCATATCTCATGCGTTGTGTTTGCCTGTTTCCGCCCAAGAATTAGTGGAAAACGCGGTCGAAGCGCCAGCTGCACCAAATGGTCCTGTTGAATCTGTTAGATTCTTTCTAGTAGATTGCAGACCGGCCGAACAATACAATGCCGGCCATTTACCAACGGCTTTTCATCTCGATTGCAATTTGGTAATTACCAAGAAAACTTTATTTATTCATTCATTCTAAATAAATAGTTCGATCGTTGCATTAACAAAAAATACACCATAAATCTTAAAATCAAATATGCATTCGATTCTAATTTTATGACGTCGATGAGATTGCAGTTACATTTTTTGAAAGTTTGTGGAAACTTTTATGTTTTTCTACATGACATTCAAAGTGATTGTAGCATTTTAAATTGAGATGATTTTGAGAAAATTCTTGTGATTTATGTTTTTCTGAAATCAACGTATATGAGGCATTTCATACCGATTCGATTTGGGTCGGACATCGGATTTTGTTGAAATTTTTTAATATGTTTGGACCAACTCCAAAAAGTACTGAACATTTTTTTCAGGTTTTTGTTATTTCAATTTTTTTTGCTATTTTTCAAATTTCAAATTCGCCCACATTTGCACATATACATGCACCGGACATTTTTTTCAGATACGCTTTTTCAACGTAACATTCTGAACATATTTTCTATGAATCGCATTTTTTCTTGACGAAAAGAAAGCACTTGCCGGAGAAAGCAATATTTTAGAAAAATTGGATAACTTTTCATCTTTTGTTTCTAAATGTTTTAATAGTTTTTTATAGAAGAAAAAAAATAGAAGCGAAATCCGGCTTACTTTGGTTTTAGGCTCAAAAATTTTGTTATTTCATGCAGAATTTTTGAAAATTCTAAATTTGGGCTAACGATATGTTAGCTCTGAAAAATCGCAAAAAAAAAATTACAATAAAAAAAATCTGAAAAAAATTTCCAGTACTTTTTGGAGTTGGTCCAATCCTATACAAAAAAATTTGACTAAATCCGAGAGGTCGAGGGTCCGACTCAGGTAGAATCGGTATGGAATAGCCCATATACACTAGGGTGTGTCGAAAAAAAAAAATTTCTTTTTCGTTTTCCATCGTTTTGATCTATAGTTTGTACCTTTAAGCAACTCTTCTCAAAATTTTAGCGCGATAAAAAATTTTTTAGATGTAACTGAAACGATGAATAGATTTCCCATTTGATTACCACATAGATAAATGCGACTCTCAATAAATTCATGTCCCTAAATTACAGAAACGATATATTGACGTTCACGTATCTTTTTTCGTTATCTTCAGATCATTGGGAAGAGAAAAAGTGCTCACAAATTTTTCGTTTAAATCGATAGTTTTCTAGTTACGAATTTTTGAAGCTCAGAAAATCGCCCTCTCCGCTCTGTAAGATCAGTTTTAATTGCACACAGCCGCAAGACAGGCCCAACTCGGACTGCCCGTCTCACTCGACTGCCCGTCTCACTCGACTGTGCGCGAGCGACTGCCCGTCTCACTCGACTATGCGCGAGCGACTGCGCGGCTCACTCGACTGTGCGCGAGCGACTGTCCGTCTCTCTCGACGGTGCTCGAGCGACTGCCCGTCTCACTCGACTGTGCTCGAGCGACTGTCCGTCTCACTCGACTGTGCGCGAGCGACTGCCCGTCTCACTCGACTGTGCGCGAGTGACTGCCCTTCTCACTCTTCCCCCTCTTCTTCGCTCGCGCTTCACCCCGCGCCTCACGCGCTTCGCCAGTCGTGACGTAACAGCCCCTCTCCTGGTGTAAGGCACAGAAAAATCTAAAATAATTACCGCGTTTTTAATAATTCACAACAAACCCACATGAATTTTTTTGGAATTTTTGTCTTTATCGTTTACACAAAATTAATTTTTTTATACATGCATTTTAAAATGGGCTCTTGTGGCATATTTCCGAATTAAGAAAAAAAATAATTGAAAACCTTTTTTACATCATTGAATTTTTAAGTATTTGGTGGAATCAATTCTTTTTTCTTTCGATGTAAGCAATTTTTTCAATTTTTTTTATTCGTAAATATGCCATAAGAGCCCATGTTAAAATGCATGCATAAAAAAATTCATTTTGTGTAAACGATGTAGACGAAAATTCCCAAAAAATTCACGTGAGTTTTTTCTGAATTATTAAAAACGCGGTAATTATTTAAGATTTTTCTGTGCATTTTTAATTTTACTGACAAACCTCCTTAATCAAATGGGAAATCTATTCATCGTTTGAGTTACCTCTAAAAACATTTTTTTCGCGCTCAAATTTTGAGAAGAGTTGCTCGGAGGTACAAACTACAGATTAAAACGATGCAAAATGAAAAAAAAAACAAAAAACAATTTTCTTTCGACACACTCTAATATACACCGAACATTAATGAAAATATTGAAGTGTTTTGGAGTATGGTTTTTTGTAAATTACAAGAAACGTGTCTGTAATCGTTTACGAATTTTAGATGCTTCAAGAACCAGCCGCTTTTGCAACAGCGGTTCAAGGTTTGCTCCAAGCTCAACGACAAGCACTTGCGGTCGGTTCTCAAGCTGGTGGTGAACATCTCTGTTTTTTGGGAAGTGGACGTCAGGAGGAAGATCGATACACTCACATGGTCGTTGCGTCATTTCTACAGAAACATACACAATACGTCAGCATGGTTGCTTCCGGTTACCAAGGTTTATTTCCCATCTTATGTATAATTGTGTAAATACGCCACTGCTAAAAGTTTGAGTCAATTTAATATGAAAACGATATGAGATTTACGAATCGGATATATGAATTCCATATTAATATACTTTTGTTGTAGATTTGAGAATCGTATAAGGCGTATTTTATTTTATTCCGCCACGTAAAAATTGCATGTAGAATTTTTTTCAGTTTTTTTTTCACCGTCGTTTCTCAATTACAAATATTTAAAAAGTTGAACAAAACGCACGATTTTCTTCAAATCTGATTTTTCTTTAAATTCTGCGACGAACAAAATTCTTTTCCAAATTTTATGATGTTTTCCTTTATAAATACATATACGCAGAATTTTTGGAAATGTTTAGAACTTCCATGAAAAGAAAGCGTTGAAAAATACCAAGGATCTCGTTTCACTTTGGGTTTTATTTATTATTTCAATTTTTAAAAAATCGTGTGAATTTTTTAAAGATTTTTTTTATTGGAATTTTTTAATTATAAATATTTGAAGCTAATCCAAAATATTAAAAAAAAAAAACACCATGAAATTTATAACAATCGGAAAAAGGATTTTTCACTTCGGTTTGTGGACCAAAAATGTTCTTGTTCATCGGAGAATTTAAAAAAATGAGATTTAAAGAAAATTGCGTTTTTTGTTTACCTTTAAATCTTAAAAATTAAGAAAGGACGGTGAAAAAAAATCTGTCAAACTTCTGCATGCACTTTTTATGAGGAAGGTTATCATAAAACATTGCTGATAATATTTGGGAAGTCGATGATCAGCCATAAAAATTCTACGATTAGTATTTGTAAATTACAGTACTTGAGTAATGATTGCTCATTTTTTATATACTAATATTCAATTTGTTGGCGACGAATGCATCTGAAAATGAATATACGAAATATTAATAAATTAATAAAATTGTTAACGGTGAAGATTTTTCCTTTGCGAATTCATAGTGAGCTGTATTATTATATTTTTTTTCACAGCAATTCACGAGTATTTCGGTGACGAAGTAGTTTCGAATCTCATAGACCACAACTCGCAGCACTGTTTGGTCTGCAATTCGAATTCGTCCGAGGCAAATTCGAACGAAGCGAGTCCCGTCAAAGGGAAGAACAACAATACCGATTTGTTCGGAAAAATCGGCCTAGCGATGAGGTTGAAGAGTCAGGAGGTCAAAGGAAAGCTCTTCGATTACATTGTCAATCCGTCGGCTAGTGCGACGGCCGGTGTCGAGAGTAAAAATGGCAGAGACGGGGAACAAAATAGACGATCGAGAAATCCGCCGCCGGTTTTCAGCATAGACGACGATCAGGATCTCGGTAAATATCTAGTTTTTTTTCTTTAAATTATAATCTGGTCATCAGATTATCTATGAAAAAAAGATTTCACGAAAATGAATTTTTTTAAAATAATTAATTCAAGATTGTGAACTTCACATTAGATATTAATAATTCACAGATATGACGATGAGCAATCACCAGAGCGAAGAACCCGTCGAAGTCGTGTCAATTCAGCAGTGGCTGAAAGACCCAAATTTGCTACATTCCTTCAAGTGCCAAGAGGTCAAAGTCAATGGATATGTTTACGAGAGGCAAGTTAAAATGATTTAATTTCCATTAGAATTCAAAACAAGAAAATTGTTTCCATTTTTATTTCATTACTTTTTGAGAATATAAGCAAAGGAATTGTGTACATTTTTGTGTAATCACTTTTGGAAAATGTAGGCAAGGAAATCATTTCCATTTTTATTTTATGATTTTTTGTTAATATAGGCAAGAAAATTGTTTCCTTTTGTTTTTAATGACTTCTTGAGAAAATAAGCATTGGTTCTACTTTCATTTTGTTACTATTGAAGAATGTAGACAAGGTAATAGTCACAAATTTTATTTCGTTACTTTTTGAAAAATTAAACGATAAAATTGTCAACGTTTTTATATGACAGTTTTTAAAAAATTCAGGAAAGCGAATTATTTCCATCAGGATTTCACGATTTTTTAGGGATAAAAGCAACAAAATTGATTTTATTTTAAGGTGGTTTGGGTTATTCGGCTGATGGCGACCGAAGAATGAAACTCAAAAGTTTTCTTTAAGGAGGTTCGTCAGTAAAATTGGAAATGCACAGAAAAATCTAAAATAATTACCGCATTTTTAATAATTCATAACAAACTCACATGAATTTTTTGGGAATTTTCGTCTACATCGTTTACAAAAAATTAATTTTGTTATCAATACATTTTAACATGGGCTCTTATAGCATATTTACGAATAAAAAATAATTGAAAAAATTTTTTACATCGAAAAAAAAAAGAATTAATTCCACCAAATACTTAAAAATTCAACGTTGTAAACAATTGTTTCAATTTTTTTTTTTTTTGTAAATTCCTAAATATGCCATAAGAACCCATGTTAAAATGCATGCATAAAAAAATCAATTTTGTGTAAACGATGTAGACGAAAATTCCCAAAAAATTCATGTGAGTTTTTAATGAATTATTTAAAACGCGGTAATTATTTCAGATTTTGTTGTGCATTTTCAATTTTACTGACGAACCTCCCCAAATGTTTCGGCCCAGATTTAGATCAGTAATTTAATATATAATGCAGTTTTCATTATATTTGTTGATAAATGATGAATTTGAAGATGGATTTTGTTGTTGTGGTTGTCTGATTTCCTGGTTATGTGCTATTTGCATTGCATTGCATATAGTACGTTAATTTTGAGTTATTCAGAGTGAGATTTCTGATCCATTTGATTTTGTTGGTTTTCAGTAACACCGTCCAACATTTTTGTGCATTATTCAGGAAACCTGACAAGCAGAATACTGAAATTGATTCAATTTTTATCGAAAATCAAGGCCAGCCAAATTGAACAATACGTTTTTTGTTTTTCTCAAATTACAGTCAACTTCTGGTCACCGACAGTCACCTAATAGTCCTGCGAGAAATTCAGGGACGAAAAGGTGCGGCGCACGTGATAGTGAAGCGTCCGTTGTCGAGTATCGTGAAAATAACGTCGCGTAAACGTCATCCCGATCTAATAACATTCAAGTACGGCACAACACAATACAACGACACCATTCTTATATCGGACATGGATAGGTTTCTTATTCCGAACGCTAGCGAGGCGACTAAGCTGATATCGCAGCAGATTCTTAAGCAATTGAAAAGCTCGGACTAATATTCACGATCGTTCGCCTTAGTGCGAGCCTCGGTTAGATAATTAACATTATTAACCCAATAAAAAAAGCGCTACGAACGTGTGTTGCCACTAATTACCCAGAAAAATGAAAAAACTTCGAACACTCTTTGGTTTATCCGTTTTTTTTTCCACTTGTTCATCTTCACACCGTCACATCTCGTATATTTTTCTGGACAACAACAAAAAAAAAGGAGGTTCTCGATATCGAGAAACGACATAGTATTATACGTCCATCGGTTTACAGGTGCAATTGTCATTTGTAGAACGAAACTTATTCTCAAAGGCATAATTATCGCACTGCCTCAATATTTGTAATAACGAAAACAATTTTCTAAACTTCTATTGCCTTGAAAACTCAAGGCCTGATCGTCGTAGTTGCCATTTACGTCTGTCTAGCACGAATTACGCGCAGAGAGTAACAACTCTGTTTACTTTAAAACAAGCATTCTTCAATTATTCTACCATTTCTCGGATATTTATCATGTTATCTTGTATCGAATTTTTTTCTTATCGAGTCATATGAAATTTATTGTTTTTCTACAAAAAAATATTAAGCAGCAATAAATTTTATGAAATAAAGTAACAATGGCCTTTTTTCAACGTTTCCTTGTTACCGTTCATAAATAAATAAAGTGATGCTTTATGAAAATTGTTAAAAAAAAAATAACAGTGAAAGAATGGCAAATTTTAAAGTAAGGAGAGGTTTCGATATGTGATTAGGATTTGATTCGAATAAGCGTCTGGTGTTTAATAATAATATTTCCCGTGGAGAGTTTTTCGTATAAACTGACGTTCGTCGAGCGATAATTCTGGTCGAATAATATTGAACTTCGCGACACGATTCGTACAATATATAGTGCTGCTTCAGTGACGTATCTGCAAATTCTTTTATTTGATGAATAGGGAAATTATCGACAGACGGAGAGAGCGCATCGAGTCGAAGCGAAAGAGATATATTATCAAGGTTGTGCTTCCGAAAATCAATTTTCGGAAAAATCGAGAGTAAAATCTTCGTGTCTCGCGAAACGACGAGTATAAATTATATAACTATTTATGTGTAGCGCAAACTCTGCTCTAGATCTGATTGGTGTGCGCCCTACAAAAAATATATATACTATACGCGGAAATGTGCATTAAAAGTGCATATTAAATGCATATAAAGGTAACAAAAATAAATTAAAAAATGTCAGGAGCAGAGAGAGCGAGACCGTGTTTGCTATTAAAGAAATTTTATAAATCCCTGTAAAAAATCGCCGTAGTAATTTATGAAAATATGTTACTTCGAATGCATCGAGTATAATACATAAATAGTATGAGGCGAAGAAGATTCGTGTAACAAATCACTTTATATATACATAATTAATTGGACTATGTACATAACGGATACACATTATTATTACTATTATTAATAGATGTAATATAGTAGTTGACATGCCGAAAAATAAACGATCGAGATACAATTAATTCCTTTTTTTTTGTTTCACTGAAAATCACTCGAGGAATGAGAAATGAATGAGTGACGTTTGGACTTTGAAATTTAGCTGAATCGCCTACGCGTTTCTGTTCATTTCATTGCTGCATATACTGCTTAAGCGTGTGTGTAATCGAAATGGGAAATGAGGCGATAGCAATTTTACGACTACACGCTTAAACGAAAGCGCCCGTCTGGACTCCGTTATTTAGCTGATAACGTGATAACGTATTGCCAGGTTGTTTCAGATGTGACGGATTCCCGGTCTTTTTTTCTTCCTCGCAAACCGAATAATATTATTCACCAACAAAGCATCAGAACTCATTCTTTTTTATGTAGAATGCCAAAATAAGGCCTTTATATACTGCAGTAATGATTATTCATTTTTTATTTTCTCGAAATTGTGAATAAAAATTAAACGGAGTTTAACGATTGCTAAATCTTTGGTTTTTTTTATTCTTTGGAATAATTGAAAATAATTCGTTATTGTTAACAGTGAAAAAAAACTTCCTTAACTGTTTTGATTAAGAAAATTGCAATACTCTGCACTGATTATATCAACGTTGAACGGTATTGTAAGTGGCTAATATTTTGAAAAATTAATTTTACGCTAAAATATGGGTTCATCTTTGTGTAATTATATTTCGTTCTATCAACCGAAAGCGGTAATTTGATGAAGAATTTTCGAGGAGCAATAATCAAATATAAGTGAATAATAAATTTAATGTGTGATTGAATCATAATCAATTATAGAAAAATAACGTGATACTTAATAATGCATTATACATTTTTTTATGCAGTTTCGAATCTTTCTTGTGCGAGAACAATTCTATTCACTGGTAACTTAGGTTTGCATTTGCGTTGAAAACGAATTTTTGTACCGATGAAAAGTTGTTGTTACGGTAGCTTATTATCGTATTATTAATTCCTCGAATTCGTAGTCTATACAAGCGAGTGCTCCGAACACTCCAAAAAACTCTGCGATACGAGTGTTATCGAACGATAAAGAATTTCGATAAGCGCATCTAAATGCTATTAGGAAGTGACAGGAAATCTAACTGCCGTTCGTGAACTCCGCCTACGCGCTATAGATCTGTGTAGAACCGGGCGAATTTGTACCTACTACAATGGAAATTATTCCTCTGGAGAAAAATTTCAAGTACTTCTTGATTGTATGATCATCATGATGCTGCTCGTTGAAGGAGGTTCGTCAGTTGAATTGAAAATGCACAGAGAAATCTGAAATAATTACCGCGTTTTTAATAATTCATAACAAACAATCAGTCAACCTAACTTATTTCTAATGAAAATGATATGTTAATTTATTTGAATGCGTATGAATTTTTTCATATTTTTTTCTTTATTTTGATTTTGATTTTTTTTATATTCAAAAATGTGCGCGAAGTAACGAATTTTGGATATGTGTTCGGCATAAAATCATCTACTACCCTCAAGATTTTTTTTGCGAAACGCATGTCCAAAATTTGTTATATTCTGCGTATTTTTCAAAATAAAAAAAATCTAAATCAAAATAAAGAAAAAAAATCTGAAAAAATTCATCGGCATTCAAAAAAATTAACATATCATTTTTATTTAAAAAAAGTTGACTGTTTATTTGTTGAACAATTATTTCATGCACCAATTTGTTAATAACATTTTGGGATCATCATTATGCGAAATCAATCTTTACAACACGTTTTATATGTACAATTTTTTTCCGATTTTTATCCGATCGCGAAGTGATCGAAATTGTCTCTGAAACTCACGTTTCGCGGGACTGTACCTTTCATACATTCTTAAAAAATAATTTAGATAATTTTTCATTCGCGTACTGCTCATCTAAAAAAACGTCTTGGATAATTTTCCATTCGAATGCTGCTGATCTAAAAACAATATTATAGATCAATTTCTATTCGAGTGCTGATTATCGAAAAAATATTTTCCACTATTTTCTTATCGCGTATCAGGAAATCTAACATTCGTTCGTGAACTCCGCCTATGCGCTATAGATCTGTGAGTTTAGATCTGTGGAGAACCGGGTGAAATTGTACCTACTTCCGCAGAGGAATAGAAATTATTCCTCTGCGGAAATATTTGAAGTAGTTCTTCATTGTATGATCATCGATCCTCCTCATTTAAAAAATAATTTAGATAATTTTTCATTCGCGTGCTGTTCATTTAAAAAACATCTTGGATAATTTTTCATTCCCATGCTGTTCATCTAAAAAAACATCTTGGATAATTTTTCATTCGCGTGCTGTTCATCTAAAAAACATCTTGGATAATTTTTCAATTGCATGCTGTTCATCTAAAAAACATCTTGGATAATTTTTCATTCGCGCGCTGTTCATTTAAAAACCATCTTGGATAATTTTTCATTCGCGCGCTGTTCATTTAAAAAACATCTTGGATAATTTTTTTATTCGCGTGCTGTTCATTTCAAAAACATCTTGGATAATTTTTCATTCGCATGCTGTTAATCTAAAAAACATCTTGCATAATTTTCCATTCCCATGCTGTTCATCTAAAAAAACATCTTGGATCATTTTTCAGTCCCATGCTGTTCATCTAAAAAAACATCTTGGATCATTTTTCATTCGCGCGCTGTTCATCTAAAAAACATCTTGGATAATTTTTCATTCGCATGCTGTTGATCTAAAAAACATCTTGGATAATTTTTCATTCGCATGCTGTTCATTTAAAAAACATCTTGAATATTATTTTCCATTCTAATGCTGCTGATCTAAAAACAATATGATAGATCAATTTCTATTTCATATCATTTTTTGATAATCAGCACTGATTATTAAAAAAATATTTCCCACAATTTTCTTTCCGCGTATCAGCAAATCTAACAATCGTTCATGAACTCCGCCTATGCGCTATAGCACCGCGCATCTGCGCAGAACGCGCGAGTGCGTTGCACTTGCACATTTGCAGCACGCGCGGCGCGACTCACGCAGACGATAAGTAGTAGAGCGGCGTCTGCTCCTTGCGTCGGCTGCTTCGTTCCCAACGACGTTAGCAGACCGGCAAGTGCTTTGAATATGGATTTCAAAAGCAAATCCGAGAAAACGTCGTCACTAACCTGAGGAATAAAATGGGTGGAATAAACTGGTCTGAACTATTTCCGGGAAAATGGAGCGCGGTTATTTTTGTATCATACATGGCCTTATTCGTCAACCAAGGTAATTTTTCAATGCTTCTGATAATTGCTTCTACTTTTATGTCTGTACGTCAAAATAATATAGCATAAATGTCAATATTTTAATCTGAGTTTGTAACTGTATTTGAGCTACTATTTTTAACGAGGAAGTTCAGTTTATCCCTGTATTTTATGTATTCATTGAATCCTTGTTAATTTTCATTGAACCATTTATCAAGGTCATCTCGTATTAACATTCGCTGGGATTAAAATGTATATCGAGTCTCTGGATTTTTAGAGTCGAACGGAGATAAGTCAGAGTTAAGGATCGTTTGATTACATTATTGACAGAAAGTTGTCATCGCTTACTAAATGCTGTGATTGCATAATGTTAATGTATTTGTTTCATCAATGTTTATCTAGTGCGAATGCCTAGCGATGAACTCTAGTTATTAGATATTTGATAAAATGCATTCCGAGATGTTGAGGTTCGTACGTAATGCTTTAAGGATTTTAATTCTGAATAATTTCTTCTGAAACTGCGATGATTTACAATTAAGACAATTTTAAAGTGATTTACTGAAAAGATTTTTGAAAACAAAAAGCTTAACGTATATTTATAAGATTACGATTTACAGCATTTTGGGCTTTAGATAAAAACACAAAGCGTTGTATTTATTGTAGTAGTTATGGGCACTTTGAAACTTATATTATCATAGCACAGCTTATGTATGGTTTATAATTATTTTCAACAAAGTATATGACTGTCAAAATTTCATACTAATTGCTGAAGAAAAATTATATGTCTATTAGTTTTTCAATGTATGTATCAAGTATATAACTCAATGAAAAAAAATTCCATTACATTTTATAAAATGTTTTTTTTTCTGTTACTTTAAAACTTGAACTCTTTTGAACTAAAATCTGTGGATAATTGTTAAAAGCAATAATTATTTCATCAATTATATAATAAATATTTATGTACTGGTTTTAACAATGCTTATTGTTTGCGAATATCTAGCGATAAACTGGAGTTATTAAATATTTGGTAACATTCGTTTGGAGATGTTGAGATGGTCATTAAACATTCGAGGGTGTTGATTCTAAATAATTTCTCCTTAAACTGCCATGATACATAATCTTTAAGTCATTTACTCAAATCATTTTTGGAAACAAAAAGCTTAAGTTGCGCTTACAAGATTATCATTTTGTTTGTTCATTGCTTCAGCCATGAAAACAAACTGTTGAGGCTGCACTTGTTGCAGTTCTCATGGACTCATTGAGATTCTTTTATTGTGGTACATATTATCTACGTCTGATAGATATTATGTACAAAGTATATGACTTTTAAAATTTCATGATGATTGATGAGATCAAATTTGTATGTTCTCTATCAGTTTTTCAGTGTATTAAAATATGTATAATATACCATTTAGTACTTTTTCGCAAATTCCATTGAGTTTTATGAAATTGTTTTTTATTTCAATTACTTAAAATTGTTAACACTGTTAATATAAAATTTGTGGAGTTTAAATCATAATTGCTTCATCAATCACATGATAATTTATGTAATAAATTAATGGACTTCAACCTATAGTTAATAATAACTTCAACTAATAGACTTTAACAAAAATGTGTCTATAAACATAGCATTACTAAGTTCTATTAAAATTTCATGTAATTTTGAATACAAATAAAAAATAAACTCAAATGATTTCAATTACTCCAAAATTTGAACACTATTGAAAAAAATTGTGGATAATTGTTGAAAACATAATTACTTCATCAATCACATGATAATTTATGCAATAAATTAATGGACTTCAACCTATAGTTAATAATAACTTCAACTAATAGACTTTAACAATAATGTGTCTATAAATATAGCATTACTAAGTTCTTTTGAAATTTCATCTAATTTTGAATACAAATAAAAAAATAAACTCAAACAATTTTAATTACTCAAACATTTGAACACTGTTAAAAAAAAATTGTGGATAATTGTTAAAAACATAATTACTTCATCAAGCACATGATAATTTATGTAATAAATTAATGGACTTCAACCTATAGTTAATAATAACTTTAACTAATAGACTTCAACAATAATGTGTCTATGAATATAGCATTACTAAGTTCTTTTAAAATTTCATATAATTTTGCATATAAATAAAAAATAAACTCAAACAATTTCAATTACTCAAACATTTGAACACTGTTAAAAAAAAATTGTGGATAATTGTTAAAAACATAATTACTTCATCAATCACATGAATAATTTATGCAATAAATTAATGGACTTCAACCTATAGTTAATGATAACTTTAACTAATAGACTTTAACAATAATGTGCCTATAAATATAGCATTACTAAGTTCTTTTAAAATTCCATATAATTTTGAATAAAAAAAAAATGAACTTAAATGATATTTTCAGTCACTAATATGTCTTACTATGTTCACAGGAATCATTGTCACTTGGTCACAAAGCAAAGGAGAATATGATTACAATATTGTGACTGTAGTTTTGATGACAGAGGTCCTAAAGTTGATTTTTTCTGTTTGTATGTATTGTTGGGAGTAAGTACGCAAGTATATCAAGCAAAGCATAATGAATGCAGGAGTTGTATGGATTATTTCATGACAATATTTGTTTCATTTACAGAAATAAATTTTCGTATCTATTCCGGGAGATATTAAAGCACAAACAAGGTGAGAAGAAGATCGTGACTGTTGGATTATTATAGCGAGCGCGGTTCCGTCTTAACGATAATAATTAACAAAAATAAAAATCTATATAACGCTCTTATTTCACCTGCTGATTTTATTTTGACTGTGACCATTTCTCGGCCACTTTCACATTGTAGCACCTTTATAGAACGCTGTAAATCAACCCGAAAATGGACGGTCCTCATTAGCATGCTATTTTTGTCGTTTCAGTTCTCCTTTTGTACATGGTTCCGTCGTTTCTCTACTGCCTCTACAACAATCTAGCTTTCGTAAATTTGGCTGTGTTTGATCCGACGACGTATTATCTTCTACTACAATTTCGCGTCGTTATCACGGGAATTATATTCCAGGTATGTGTAATTGTAATTTGAGAAATTCGCCGCGTTTATTCTATTATTAGATGGAATTGTATGGAAATATAACGAATTCGGCAGAGCGAATTTCGACGCGCCAGCTTTTGAAGCAGTTTTATCATGATCGTTGAATATTTATGTAGATAGTATTTTAATAACAAATATAATTCACACGGAGGCAGTAATAATCAATAGTAAGCTTATTTGTTGCGTCTCAGTCGGTACCGAAAATTTTAATTCATTTTTTCCCCAATATTGAAAGCGAAGTTCTTTGCAAAATTATTGAGGAAAAAAATTGGCCTTTTTTTACTTGTAACGCAAATTGAATTAGACGAAATACTGAAATAGTTTTTGGTTACTGACGGAGAAAAGGCTTCTTTTTTAATTGTTGGATTAAGAAAAAAAAACCGTACATTTATCTATAAATAATTAATGGAACGAACGATAATTGTGTGCGTTTGTTTGTGATGCAGGTGGTATTCAGCAAACAATTATCAAAGAAGCAATGGTTGTCCTTAGTGCTTTTGACACTAGGATGCATGATGAAACATTTGAATCTGGATTTCGGCAACACTTCATTTTTTTCCAATTTTCATCTGAACATTCATGCTCTCTTCATCTTTGTCCAGGTAAAGAAAACATTCTACTTTGAAGTATTTTCTCATAGAAAAAATAATTGCAAATACCAGATTTTTATAAGTTTGTGGATAGTAATAGTAATTTAATAAAATACGTCCGACACTTTTTATGAAACGAATAAATAAGAGTGATCAATGCCCTAATCAATGGATTGGGGCGTACCATGTCAAATTTCAAAGCCGCACTCTCTCCGATTTCAATCACTTGGTACAATAAATGTTGTTCCCGATCCAAAAAAATCTCGAGAGTATTTTTAGATTTTTTCTCCAACATTTCAATTTATTTGAGGCAGGAAAGAAGCTATTTTTGGAAATCTGAAAGAATTCAAACTGACTATGCTTTAGAATACGATTTTTGAACACTCGAAGATAATGGGCTCTCAAAATTTACCATATTTTTCGAACTTTTTATGTGTTTGCTTCCTCATAGATAAAGCTTTGTTTTCGTGAAAAAACGTCCTGCGATTTCTTTTATATCTTTAAAGAATAACTTAAAGAGGTTACTTAAAGAGGTCTAAATGTTGTTTCCGATCCAAAAAAATTTCGAAAGTATTTTCAGATTTTTTCTCTAAGATTTTAATTTATGTGAAGCAGGAAAGAAGCTATTTTTGAAAAACTGAAAGAATTAAAACTGACTATGCTTTAGAATACGATTTCTGAACACCCGAAGATAATGTGCTCTCAATATTTACCATAATTTTCGATCTTTTTATGTTTTTGCTTCCTCATAGATAAAGCTTTGTTTTCGTAAAAAAACGTCCTGCGATTTCTTTTATGTTAGGTCACTTAAAGAGGTCTAAAATTATTTCTTTTATAAATAAAACTATATTAACGGAGGATCGGTATTGAATTCGGAATTAATTAATAAAAATGAGATAGGATTTTGGATTAAAAAAAAGATCGTTTCGTTCTAACTTTCAAATCAACTGGAATTTAATACAGATGAAAGATAACATTTCGTGTTGCTTCGTTCTAAATTTAGTGATGTCGAAAAAGCCGTTTTACGTGACTGTAAATTTTCTAAATAATTACGAATAAAGGTATTGAAAATCATTTTTAATTCATAGCATGAGTGTCTATTTCTTCAGATTAAAAAAATAGCGTTTTTCCAAATGTCTTTTTCAGCCTTGAAAACATTCAAATGGTGATAAAAAAATTTGAAAAAATTCCGAGACTCATCTGGATCAAAAACAATAATATTCGAACAATTTATCAAAATTTCAGAGAGATCATCCCACCTAACATAGAATGTACCAGTAACATAACTTTCGACTTGCAAAAAAACATAACGTTGTAGTGTAACATTGACATAAGTATGATTTTTTGTTTTAATAATAATCGTATCCACTTATAACACAAAATTCTGTTTAAATAATACATAAACGTTACATATCATTTCTGTAAATGAAATATGTAACATCTATTATTGAGATTTTATTAAAATGTGACGTAATAAATTTACCCGTTACATAAACGTAATGTAATGTAATATAAATGTTACGAAAATTCCGCAATATCCTGAGTTCTTTATAAGTGAGAAATAACGTATGTATCACTGGTGTGTCACTAGTGATTTTATTTTGACAACAGGTTATTTCGTTTTCGTAAATATTATGTCAAAGTTAAACTCGGAGAAATCGTCATGGTACAGTTAACTATAAAGTTACAAAATTCAATTTTTAGTCCTTTTATAGTTACGGTGACTACAAAAATAGTTGTGACAACTAATTAACCGGTAACAACTGTTTGTACCAACTTTAAATAAATAGTTTTCACTTTATGGTTACTAATACCATAATTTTCACTTTATGGTTACTAATACCATAATTTTCTCTCAGTGTACGAATCTGTGTTAGATGGGTATCTTGTAAATTTATCGTGGAATGTCCCACATTTACAAATGTAAACTGTTCCATAAACCATAAATATGTTTTTCCCCTATTCAAAATAATCCCAATATTTTATGTATAATGAAAGATAATTAATTTTTCAAATCATTTTAGACAATCAGTTCGTGCTTAGCGGGCGTCTACAACGAGTATCTTCTGAAGGGGCAAGGAGCTAATATTAATATCTTTTTACAGAACGTTTTCATGTATATCGACAGTATTTTTTGTAATTTATTGGTGCTAGCAGTTCAGGGTAATCCGATTGGCGCGTTCGAAAATATTGGAACGAGCATATTTTTGCAGCCAAAGGTTCTTTTGATAATGATTAATAACGCGGCAATCGGTATAATAACGAGTTTCTTTCTCAAAAATCTCAATTCCATTTTAAAGACATTTGCCAGTGCTTTGGAGCTCGTATTCACCGCGATTCTTTGCTGGATAATATTCGACATACCGATTTTCACCAACACCGTTTTAGCGATAGCTATGGTCAGTTTTGCAGTATTTTTATACTCCCAAAATCCAGTACAAAATGTTAAGCCAAAGGTGCACGAGGATAGAGACGAGGAAAAAAAGTCTCTGTATTCAGCAGAAAGTAAAATGCAACTAGTCTAACAGTTTATTATTTTACGTTATTGACAAGAATAACGATAACTTGCAAATTCAGTGTCGCGTCGAATTTGTGACCAGGGATACGAACTATTTTACAGCAAAAGTCCTCGAAATACTTTTTTGAGTGGTTTAATCATCAACTTTTACGCCTACGAAAAATTGTTCATTTTGAAAGCGTGTGTAATCTGAATTATTCGACACTTTTGCGAAAGCGTGAAAACATTTGTTTCACCACGATGATTAATAATTCTATTTTTGAAAACAAGTTTTAGGTGATTTTCCATTCGAGTGTTGATAATCCTTCGTATTCCGCATTTTTGTCGTGAATAGTATCGATAATTCACTGAACGAGAAGCTTTTCATCGTCGCGTCGAATTCGTGACCGAGGATATGAAACATTTGACTGTAAAAGTGTTCGAAATACTTCTTTGAAAGGATCGTCATAGATTTTAACTAAAATGTAAAACGATTTATTTTTAAAGGATAAATTAATGAGAATTATTCGGAATTTGGACTAGAGCGTGGAAACTTTTGTTTCTGCACAAAGAATAATCATTATTCTGCACAAAGAATAATCATTATTCTATCAAAGAAATATTTTGGACAATTTTCCATTCGCATGTTGCTCATCTTTTTGATTTAGAGTATGGAAAAAAAAAATGTTTTCTAGACGGAATCAAACAAATACTATGATGTGATGAGTTAGTATAACGAAATAACTAAGATAATGTGAAATATGTATACCAAATACAGCGTGAGACGCTCAAATAGACTTAATATATTAATAAGTATAGATGCTTTAGATTAGTTTTGTTATAATAACATTAACGCGGCTTTCCGCTACAATTTCCTTTGATATTTATTCCTGAAAGTAAAACGTTTTGACATGTTCCGTTATGAAAGTTACAATTAGATAGTCAATCTATAATGATATATTAATTGCTGCGTCGGTTGCCAAGAATTAATATTGTAACCAAGTGTAATAAACATAGTCATTTTTTTAAGGCAATTATACATTTACGTTAAAAAAACGATGTCGTTTATTTTTCTTCCTTGGAGGTAATTGATTTACCAGCGATAATTGCCACTTAGTCGAAGCTTTGCGGATCAAAAAATGTTGTGTTGTTTTTTCGGGCTAAGCTATTAATGACTATCTGTCGTTGCGTATTATACTTGTAATCAAGGGCTACAGTTGGGAATTGATAGCATCATGTGTGAGGCTAACTTGCCGTTAATGTTAGCGTGATAGGCTAGCAGACCGGAAGCAACGAACCGACTACTCGTTATATTATTGTGTCTGAACCCTCTCAGCGGTTGACCCACTTGTTTCGCTGCTTCTTGGCGTCGTTCCCCTCCTTAATTTCTTTCTCACCCTCACCCTTAGTTATCGTAGCATGAGCGACTACAATCCATACAGTGGGTCATTTAAGAAATGCCCCATTTCTGTATCGCCCATCAAATAAAGTCGCGGCGATTCTGTGACGTTCATTTGACAAAAATGTACCTTAAACGACGATTGGGGGTTTTTATAGTCCCTTATAAAACGTCTTCGTCGGATTAACTACTTTTCAATTTCACTGCGTCGTTCTACTTCTTAGTCTCTGTTAAATCCTCCGTTGAACTTTGTGAGTAACGTACAGGAATTCGATTAAGGAGGTTCGTCAGTAAAATTGAAAATGCACAACAAAATCTGAAATAATTACCGCGTTTTTAATAATTCATGACGAACTCACATGAATTTTTTGGGAATTTTCGTCTACATCGTTTACGCAAAATTGATTTTTTTATAAAAAATTATAATTGAAAAAAATTTTTACGTCCTTGAATTTTTAAGTATTTGGTGGAATTAATTCTTTTTTTTTCGATGTAAAAAATTTTTTCAATTTTTTTTATATTCGTAAATATGGCATAAGAGCCCATGTTAAAATGTATGCATGAAAAAATTAATTTCGTGTAAACAATGTAGACGAAAATTTCCGAAAAATTCATGTGAGTTTGTTATGAATTATTAAAAACGTGATAATTATTTTAGATTTTTCTGTGCATTTTCTACACTTCTACAACTGTAGACTAATTAGTAGTTACATTCTAAAATTAAAAATTGTATTAAATTTTATAGTAATAGTTAAGGAGGTCCTGTCGAATAGTGTCGAGTTCGCATAAGTTTTCGAAAAATGAGAAGGAAATGCGAACACTTCTCGATGATACAAAAATCTGAAAAAAATCATGCCTATTGAAGGTGTGGGAGATTAATTTTGCATAATAATAATTCCAAAATGTCATAAACAAATTGATGAACAATAAAATTGTTCATCAAATCTTTCGTCAACCTAATTTTTTTTTTTCAGTATAAATAATTCCTTTATTTTTCTGAATATGCATGAATTTTAAAAAAAAATTCAATTCAGTTTAAATTTTTAGTTTTTTTACATGAAGAAAATCACGGGTTTCGAAGTGAATTGAAAAATTTGAAAAAATTCATGCGTATTCAGAAAAATGAAGAAATCATTTATACCGAAAAAAAAATTAGGTTGACGAAAGATTTGATGAACAATTTTATTGTTCATCAATTTGTTAATAACATTTTGGAGTTATTATTATGCAAAATTAATCTCTTCCACACCTTTAATATGCATTATTTTTTTCAGATTTTTGTATCATCGAAAAGTGTTCGCAATTCCCTCTCATTTTTCGAAAACTTATGCGAACTCGACACTATTCGACAGGACCTCCTTAACTATTACTATAAAATTTAATACAATTTTTATTTTTAGAATGTAACTACTAATTAGTCTACAGTTGTAGATATATTGAAGGAGATTCGTCAGCAAAATAGAAAATGCACAGAAAAATCTAAAATAATTACCACGTTTTTAATAATTCATAACAAACTCACATGAATTTTTTGGGAATTTCCGTCTACATCGTTTACGCGAAATTAATGTTTTTATGCATATATTTCAACATGGGCTCTTATGGCATATTTACGAATACAAAAAAATTGAAAAAAATTTTTATATAAAAAAAAATAATTAATTCTACCAAATACTTGAAAATTCAACGATGTAAAAAAAATTTGCAATGTTTTTTTTTTTTATTCGTAAATATGCCATAAGAGCTGCCACCGTTTACACAAGAAATTCATTTTGTGTAAACGATGTAGACGAAACTTCCCAAAGAATTCATGTGAGTTTGTTATGAATTATTAAAAACGTAGTAATTATTTCAGATTTTTCTGTGCGTTTTCAATTTTACTGACGAACCTCCTTAAGTTGTGCTTATAAGATTATCATTTTCTATGTTCATTGCTTCAGCCATGAGAGCAAACTGTTGAGGCTGCACTCGTTGTAGTTCTCATGGACTCATTGAGATTCTTTTATTGTGATACATATTATCTATGTCTAATAGATATTATGTACAAAGTGTATAAGTGTAAAAATATGACTTAAAATTTCATGTTAGTAACAATTAGTAGTTACATTCTAAAATTAATAATTGTATTAAATTTTATAGTAATAGTTAAGGAGGTCCTTAACTATTACTATAAAATGCTGCTATCAGTCCTTTGAGCATAAACACAATCGCCTAATTCATATAACAAAATTCCATAACAAAAATTAAAAAAAAAAATTAAAAAATCAGCAAGCTCCAAAAACATACTAAAATATTAAAAAATTAAATTAATACTGTCCAGAATCGTGAAAATTAGACGCTCCATTAAATCCACAATCGTGGCCTCATCAATGGCATACAATAAAAATGACTATTATATTAAATTTCATGATGATAATTAACACCCTGTAAATATTGGCCAATTAAGCGTACAACAGAATCGGTGGAACGTAAACGCAACTGTGAACTGTGAACGCGTAATTCCATATCAAAGTTAAATGCAACATGCGGGTCTATATACCGTTAGAACCGGCATCAGCTCCTCAACAACTAGTGCCTATGTATATTTGTTTATTAACTGGCAGTCTAGTAGTTGAGGACGTTGACGAGCGTAATCCAGATGTATACGCAGCATGATATAGTTTAAACAAGAGAGTAATGTAATTACTTTGCCAATCCGGCCAGAATAATTGATCGTCATGAGTATATAACGTCAGGTGCACCAGCTACGACGTCACAACGGCAAACTTGATTATCAGCGTAACGAGAGGCGAGCACGAGAGGTACGTGCATTATACCTAAAAGGTATAACATTCTCCCCTTTTTTCCACTCTCCATGTACGTACGTTTCTCAATACAATTTTAGTAATAAAGACTTTTCATCAATCCATCAATTATAATGTGATTGGCACATTCTTAAGCATTCCTACTATAACTATTAAACGTTCATTATGTGTTGCACGCTCGTTTGCTGTCTGAGCCTCTCGATTGATGTAACCCCTCGAGAATACGTAATTATTATTAATGACTATTGAACTACAAGAAGTAATAGTTGCCACTTAAGGAGGTTCGGTGGCAACTATCGGAGTCAAATCAGTGCTAAATTTTCTTAATTGATTCTTTTAAATTTAATGCATTAAAAAACAATAGTTAAGGGTGATTTGTGTTGAAGGATGTATACTTAATCCAGGAAAAATCAATAGTAACGAATTTGCATTGAGATTAACCGATTAACTCTTTTTTTCAATAGGACACATTTTTGTTTGGTTTTTTCTAAATATAATCAGTAATTCTTCATCGATCTGAATTACTGATTATACTTGGAAAAAACGGAATGAAAATGTATCCCATTACAAATAAATGTTAATCTTAATGCAACGCTACTAAACGTTCATTATGTGTTGCACGCTCGTTTGCTGTCTGAGCCTCTCGATTGATGTAACCCCTCGAGAATACGTAATTATTATTAATGACTATTGAACTACAAGAAGTAATAGACATTGTCGCTAATAACCATTGCCGTTGATGCGACGATAAATAAATCTAATTAAAAAAAAAAAAAAAGAAGTAATAGTTGCCACTTAAGGAGGCTCGGTGGCGACTATCGAAGTCAAATCAGTGCTAAATTTTCGTAATTGATTATTTTTAATTTAATGCATTAAAAATCAATAGTGAAGGGTGATTTGTGTTGAAGGATGTATACTTAATCCAGTAAAAATCAATAGTGACGAATTTGCATTAAGATTAACCGATTATCTCATTTTTTAATGGGACATTTTTGGTTGGTTTTTTCCAAATATCATCTGTAATTCTTCACCGATTACACTGAGTGATAGTTTATTTTATTTCTTAGAAGATACTTCACGAATTACCGCCTAGATATTTCGTGATATTGATCGTTCAATAATTATAGCCTGTTGTTTAACAAAAACAAAAATACTTTCATAAACAACGGGCTAATAATTATTAAACGATCAGCACTATGAAATATCGTGGCGGTCAATTCATAGAGTATCTTTTGAGAAAGGCAACAAGCCGTCACTTATTCAAATCGATGAAGAATTACTGATTATACTTGGAAAAAAACGGAATGAAAATGTATTCCATTACAAATAAATGTTAATCAGTTAATCTTAATGCAAATTCGTCAGTATTTATCTTTTACTGGATTTAGTATACATGTTTCAATAAAAATCACCCTTCACTATTGTTTTTTAATGCATTGAACCTTGAAAAATCAATTACGAAAATTTAGCACTCATTTGACTTCGATAGTCGTCACCGAATCTTCTGAAGAGATTCACCAATTTTAGAACAAAGTTTTTTTTTTATTGTACGTTGAATAAAATTATGATTATTAAAAATTTTATGTGGCTTTGCAGCGATTTGTTTATTACAGCGTATACAATTTTTTTTAATGATCTGAAGGTAATTCTAAACGTAAAAAAAATTGTGTAAAACATAGCATGTAATATTGTTTGAATATTGAAGACATATTTTGATTATTTCATTGCGCGGGAATATGTCTTTCGAATTGGAATATTTGCAGATATTTCATTTCATTATTGACATATCGTTCAGTTATATTGTTGAAGATTAAAAAGTAGCCTGTAAATGTAAAATATTCTTGAAAATTATCTGTGAAACAAATTATCTCATTCTATTAATAATATTTCGCAAAGCTTCGAATGAAAAATTTTAGACTACATTGTTTAAAATTCACGAGAAAAATTAATTTGAATAATTTAAAATAAATTATTCCAATTTATTTTAAATGGAAATTCCTAAACTTGTAGATGTCTTAAACCGAATTGAAAAAAATTGAATTTAAGATTATTTTGTGAGACAGCGATTGGCTGATCAATGCTTAACGTTGAACATTGATAGAAAATCTATTATAGTTGATCTAACATAGAAATTGGAAGCCTTAGTGATATTTACTGGAAAACGCGTCATGTTCTAAATCGATATTTTTCCACAATATTGCTATGAATCTGAAGTCTTCAATTTCTGGTGATTAAAATATAATATCTCTATAAATAGTCATTAGCTCAAAGGTAAGCGTAAAAGTCGTGAGGTCGTTAAAGAGTTTTGATAAGCAAGTATCATTTAGATTTGAAATCAAGAATTACCGCTTTTTAACGACCTGGAAAAAACGGTAGCCTTTTAAATGCATGCCCGGAAAAAAATTAGTCAAAGAAAATTCTATATTTCCATATACTTTTAAAGCAAGATCACTGCTTCAAATTATGTATTATTAATTCGATGTAGATGCGCTATGTACTTAAAGTTGTGGGATCGAATCCTGGATAGGATGTTTTTTTTTTATTACCAATTTTTTTAGATTATTGAGAACGTGTAATAGGGAAATTTCGAAAATTCAGTATTCAAAAATCATATTAAAAATAGCAGAGTTTCCTAAAAATCAGCCTTCGGCGGAAAATGTTATAATCACACAATATCACGTTGCAATATTATTAAAATATTATATTTTCAACGTTTTAAACGGACATTGCAATATTTTAGAAATATTTTTAAAAATCTTTCACGATATCGCTGCAGCAATATTGCATTGTCGCCAAGGTATTTAATGATATAATTTTTAAAATGGTTCAGAAATATTACTGTTATTTACTCGGTACTCGATCGTACTGAGAAGTCCCACATGCTCCAAGCCCAAAAATACCAACACCAATAAATTACGAGTATCATGCCCCAGCCTTAGGGTGACAATATTTTTAGCTTTATTTTTATTTTTAAAATCTCGACCCAAATTTTATTTCTTTCTACTCAAAAAATAATTGTCGCAAAACCCACCGTCCGTCAAAAAATATTTAGAGGTCGCTCGAGGTCATCAAAAAATCCAAAATCGTTCGAAAATCGTTTTTTTAAATAAAATTTTTCACACTTCTCACCCAAAAATTTTATTTTCTGTTAAAAAAAAATAAACGACGCAAAATTTTTAGGCGATTGAATAAAAATTAGAAGTCACTCACAGCATTAAAAAATGTTCGGTACTCAAAAATAAATATCCAAACATTTTTTTTCATCATCTCTCATCTCTTGAATATACTTTGAGGAATAACAAAAATGATTTTTCAAAAATTCAGAGAATTACAAAAATATTTAGAGGTCGCTCATGGTTTGTAAAGATCTCAGCAATATTAAAGAATCAATTTATCGTATTGTTACACTGTTAAAAATGTTTCAAAAATTAATATATGTATTGGAAGTTTTTTCGCAGATACAATGTATTAATTTTGATTTAATATACGAATATGTTGTAAAATTTCAAAAAACACATTATAAACACTACAATTATGAAGTTTTTAGTATCCTGTATATTAATTTCATAAATATTTTTTTGTATATTACTTACTATTTGTATATTACATTTAATATATGCGCATCTGCAAAAAAACTTCCAATACTTTATATTAATTTTCTCTCACCCGTAGAATATAATTTTTACTACTAAAAGTTGCCCATACACGACACCAAAGGTATTGGTGTCGCTGTATTTACAAATACGAGGGTATTTGTGTATTTAAAAGAAGATTTAGCTTCTTTAATGTAGTGAGCGACCTCTTAATAATTTATAATCGGCTAGAACTTTGGTGACGTTGATTTTTTAGTAGTAAAAATAATATTCTACGGGTGAGCAACACGAAACAATAATAATGCGATAAGTTGATTCTTTAATATTGCTGAGATCTTTACAGACCATGAGCGACCTCTAAACATTTTTGTAATTCTTAGAATTTTTGGAAAATCATTTTTGTTTTTCCTAAAAGTATATTCAAAAGGTGAGAGATAATAACATTTTTTTTGTATATTTATTTTTGAATACCGAACATTTTTTGATGCTGTGAGTAATCTCTAATTTGTATTCGATCGCCAAAAAATTTCGCGTAGTTTTTTTAACCGAAAATATAATGAGAAGTGTAAAAAATTTTATTTTAAAAATCGATTTTCGAACAATTTTGGATTTTTTTACGACCTCGAAATATTTTTTGACGAGCGGTGGATTTCGCGATAGTTATTTTTTGAGCAGAAAGAAATGAAATTTGGGTCGAGACTTGAAAAATAAAAATAAAACTAAAAATATTGTCACCCTACCCAGCTTGCTTAGACAATCCACAAGTGGGAGGCTCTGTACCTTGACTGTGCGAGAGCGACTGCCCCTCTCACTCGACTGTGCGAGAGCGACTGCCCCTCTCACTCGACTGTGCGCGAGCGACTGCCCGTCTCACTCGACTGTGCGCGGGCGACTGCCCGTCTCACTCGACTGTGCGCGAGCGACTGCCCGTCTCACTCGACTGTGCGCGAGCGACTGCCCCTCTCACTCGAGTGTGCGCGAGCGACTGCGCGTCTCACTCGACTGTGCGCGAGCGACTGCCCCTCTCACTTGACTTTGCGCGAGCGACTGCCCGTCTCACTCGACTGTGCGCGAGCGACTACCCGTCTCACTCGACTGTGCGCGAGCGACTGCCCGTCTCACTCGACTGTGCGCGAGCGACTGCCCGTCTCACTCCACTGTGCGCGAGCGACTGCGCGTCTCGCTCGACTGTGCGCGAGCGACTGCCCCTCTCACTCGACTGTGCGCGAGCGACTGCCCGTCTCACTCGACTGTGCGCGAGCGACTGCGCGTCTCACTCATCTGTGCGCAAGCGACTACCCGTCTCACTCGACTGTTCGCGAGCGCCTGCGCGTCTCACTCGACTGTGCGCGAGCGACTGCGCGACTCGCTCGACTGCGAATTTTTAATTTATGAGTTAGAATAATCAATTGCTGATATTTTTTATATCTACAATTTTTTATCACTGACACGAAAAATGCAACACGTGTCAACTTGAGTCAGATAAATATCAGTAATATTAATCGATAAGCACTTATGTAGTTTGGATGCCACTAGTATACGAAGAAATATACTATACTTTGAATGCTACTATTATATGAAAAATATGTATTTTGACTGCTTCACAAATAAATTTTAAAAACGTGGCAAAAATATCCGGTTATTGTGTATATGGGGCATTCCACGTCAAATCAGCAGGCCATGACCCTTACATACAATATCGCTCAATACAATATCGCTTGGATTGCAAAATGCATTTACGAAATTTCCTTTAACGATATCAATTGTTTTCGAGCATTCTGGTAATTCTACCATCTTCAGAGAAATTGAGATCCATTGATATTTAAGAAAGTAATCCTGATTTAAAAGATTAATAATCAAATTGCGACATGACAAAAAAAAGAAAAAATGTGGAAAAAATTGTACATATTGTACAATTGTACATATACATGTGTACAATTGTACATCAAAAATTATATTTAAAATCATAGAATCAGTGTGAATTTTTTCAGATTAAAAAAACGGCGTTTTTGAAATTGATTTTTTCGAGGATTTAAACATGTTACTGGTGGTAAAAAAATCTGAAAAAAATTCTGAGGCCTCTATAGAATGGTAATAACATTATATTAAAAAATGAACAAAATCGATGAGGGCGAGGGTCATGGCCCGCTGATTTAACGTGGAATGGCAAATATATTACAATGCATTCATCATCCATTTATTTATTTACTGTAGAACGTTGTCAACAACAAAATGTTCATAATGTTTTTGATAAATCTGCAAATCTATCTTTATGAAACATTAAAAAAAAGGTAACCTTTAGTAAAATCATTTTTGTTCACTCGTTATGAAATGATATTATGGAGCCGCAATCCTTGAGTAGCATCGTGTCATTAGGAAGTCCACGACAAGCGGCGTTTCCGTAGTGTCACGAAGAGGAATAAAGACACGTCGAAAGGGAAACGAAGTGTGACGACAGCAATAATTTTTGTGACAATTTCTCAAAGAAACATGAGGCAAGGTGAATTGCAATGTACTATATTTTACACCTAGAAAAAAGATTGAGTAATATTAACTAAAATTGTCTATTCAACATTTGTTCATTTCAATAAACGAAAATTTGCTTTCCCTGGAACAAATGTGTATTTCATTCAATTTTGCAGTTTATTTATTTCGAACATATTTATTTATTTAAAGCAGTTTTTACTGTGCAGTGGACACTAAATAGATATTATATTCGTTCGTACTAAATACTTTCTTCATCCGGAAATAATATCTAGTTAAAACGACTGGATACATGTATTCGATCTTTTTTATTCAAAATCGATTAGAACTTTCTTTTAATCCAATACGTAATTATTTTCTTTAATCATTAGAAATTACTTCTCTGTAATTGATTAAGTTATTTAAATTAATGTTTCGTTGATGATCTAGTAATGAAATACCAAACTCAACTCTAATACGTATTTATGTTCATCCATAGAAAACATTTGGTTCAATCGACTCGTTATACATTTATATAAAAAATATATATTGTTTAATTTAACTTTTATGTAAGTGTCGAATTTTCATAATGGAAGATTGTATAATGCGGAAGATTCTCGAAATACGCATTCCCGCTTTCTGTTCGTCAGTAACGATTCACGATCGGTTTCATTTTTTATTTTTGAAAAAATTCCACTTCATCGATATTGACGTTAGATAAAATAGATTTTAAAAAATACATACAACTTATTGGAAGCATATTAACAAACGTAACAACAAACACAAACAAACATTGAAAGAAACGAATATACTCGATCCATTTGGAATAAATTTACAAATTTATGTATTTTGTAAACAGAAAGAATAAATTATTCGAAATTTTTTTCACCGCGAAGAAATGTGTATTTCATTATAACATATTCTTTTCTACGAAGTAATAAAGATATATTGCAATCAAATACATATTTCTTAGGTTTGAATATATTCATTAGTCGCCAGATGTATTACCTACAAATAAAAAAAATTATTCGAGTTGAATACAAGTCTATTAGGTCAGCATTGAAATAAGAAAATTTATTCCCGATGCGTAGGTTCTAGTACAGTTAACTAGATATTTTTTTAAGAAATGTATATTTCACTATAACATATTCTTTCCTACGAAGTAGTAAAGATATATTGCAATAAAATACATATTTCTTAGGTTTGAATATATTCATTAGTCGCCAGATGTATTACTTACAAATAAAAAAAATTATTCGAGTTGAATACAACTCTATTAGGTCAGCATTAAAATAAGAAAATTTATTCCTAATGCGTAGATTCTAGTACAGTTAACTAGATATTTTTTAAGAAATGTATATTCCATTATAACATATTCTTTTCTACGAAGTAATAAAGATATATTGCAATAAAATACATATTTCTTAGGTTTGAATATATTCAATAGTCGCCAGATGTATTCCCTACAAATAAAAAAAATTATTCGAGTTGAATACAAGTCTATTAGGTCAGCATTAAAATAAGAAAATTTATTTCCGATGCGTAGGTTCTTCTCCAGTTAACTAGATATTTTTTCTGGGTGTATAATGCATTAATCTTCACCATTTTTGATATTTTTCTGTAGAAAGTTGCCAACAACGAAAATTCCATGATACAATTGAAAAATGTCTGCACCTTTTTTTTAAATTATAATTTCTAAAAAATGGTAACTTTTATTCAAACCATTTGATGTAATTATCATTAAGGAGCTGCAATCTTGGTGTAGAGTCGTGTGATGAAGAAGTCCACGACAAGCGGCGTTCCCGTAGTGTCACGAAGAGGAATAGAGACACGTCGAAGGGGAAACGGATTGTGCCGGTCAGCCGTAGACGGAGGCAGCAATGATTCTCTCTCGGGCGTTCGCGTAAAGCAAGCTGCCGTCGACAACGACGACGACGACGACGATGTCGTCGTCGTCGTCGTCGTCGTCAAGAACTGCCCCCAGGTCGAAGGTGGGGATGAGGATGGTCGATATCCATACCCGGCCCACCAGCTCGCCACGAGAGAAGACTCCCAGTAGTCACATGCCGGCTTTGGTCAGACACGTTTCGTCTGCTCGAGAAACGCGCCGATTTCGTTCATTTTTCTCGCACGTTTCGCTGATGAAAAGCTCGCGAACTTTTCTTAAAACGTCTTCGCCAAAACAGGAGGTGAATTAAAAAAAAACAAAAATACCCACGTATTTCCGTTTTCTTTTCAAGCATTTTTATTGCTCTTACAGAAAACGAATTATTGGAGTCGGTAAAATATTTTGAAGTCTGTTAATGTATTACTGCTTTGGTCAGAAACGTTTCGTCTGCTCTAGAAACGATTTCGCTGATGAAAAGCTCGCGAACTTTTCTAAAAACGTCTTCGCCAAAACAGGAGGTGAATTAAAAAAAACAAAAATACCCACGTATTTCCGTTTTCTTTTCAAGCATTTTTATTGCTCTTATAGAAAACGAATTATTGGAGTCGGTACAATATTTTGAAGTCTGTTAATGTATTACTGCTTTGGTAAGAAACGTTTCGTCTGCTCGAGAAACGCGCCGATTTCGTTCATTTTTCTCGCACGTTTCGCTGATGAAAAGCTCGCGAACTTTTCTTAAAACGTCTTCGCCAAAACAGGAGGTGAATTTAAAAAAACACAAATACCCACGTATTTTCGTTTTCTTTTCAAGCATTTTTATTGCTCTTACAGAAAACGAATTATTGGAGTCGGTAAAATATTTTGAAGTCTGTTAATGTATTACTGCTTTGGTCAGAAACGTTTCGTCTACTCGAGAAACGATTTCGCTGATGAAAAGCTCGCGAACTTTTCTAAAAAGGTCTTCGCCAAAACAGGAAGTGAATTAAAAAAAAACAAAAATACTCACGTATTTCCGTTTTCTTTTCAAGCATTTTTATTGCTCTTACAGAAAACGAATTATTGGAGTCGGTAAAATACTTTGAAGTCTGTTAATGTATTACTGCTTTGGTCAGAAACGTTTCGTCTGCTCGAGAAACGCGCCGATTTCGTTCATTTTTCTCGCACGTTTCGCTGATGAAAAGCTCGCGAACTTTTCTAAAAACGTCTTCGCTAAAACAGGAGGTGAATTAAAAAAAACAAAAATACCCACGTATTTCCGTTTTCTTTTCAAGCATTTTTATTGCTCTTACAGAAAACGAATTATTGGAGTCGGTAAAATATTTTGAAGTCTGTTAATGTATGACTGCTTTGGTCAGAAACGTTTCGTCTGCTCGAGAAACGCGCCGATTTCGTTCATTTTTCTCGCACGTTTCGCTGATAAAAAGTTCGCGAACTTTTCTAAAAACGTCTTCGCCAAAACAGGAGGTGAATTAAAAAAAACAAAAATACCCACGTATTTCCGTTTTCTTTTCAAGCATTTTTACTGCTCTTACAGAAAACGAATTATTGGAGTCGTTAAAATATTCTGAAGTCTGTTAATGTATTACTGTCAATTTTAATTGGTGAGAATTACATAAAACGAAAGTTTTATGTATTTCTCACAAGTAGTAGTATATTAGCGGCTTCAATCGTTTTTTTTTACTGTCAGGGTGAATTGTGGTCTCCTGAGATTATAGAATTTATAAATATTTTTTACCGAATTTAAGCTTGATTATATAGTCAGAGGTAGAAAAAGAATTTGGCAATATCTTGCGAGTCTACGCGTGGTAGATTAAATTTTTTCTGATCGTTCGCAAACAACACCTTCGTGTGTACCACTTTTCGACCCTCCGGATACTTGGCTGAGGGTTGTTCGTGTCGTGACAGATTCGAAACGATAAGCTTAGCGAGACTCTCACTCTTTCAGCCGGTCGTTTGCGCTCCGATTGTAACTACTTTTCCTCGTGGCTCGAAAATTTGGATCTCGGCCGGTGCTCGTATTCCACTGGGACAACGGATCAATGACCTGAAAAAAATCACTCGATCTATTTTGCTCGGAGGCAGATGAAAAATACAGAAAAATAATTATTCCGTATTTAAAAAAAAAATCTTTCGATTAATATTAAAAAATTCCCATGATTTTGCTCATTTTTCGAAATATGAATTCACCAAATTTGTTATCCCTGTTTTAAAACATTTTCAAAGCTATTTTCATATAATTATTTGCTTTGCTCCACAATTGAAAAAAAAAGAATTCAAAAATTTTCGATAATTAAAAAAAAGTAATACGACTTTGGAAAACGAATAAACTAAACTTGAAAAAATGTTTGCCTAGACGAGAAGTTTTTCAAAGCTATTTCCATATAATTATTTGCTCAATAATTCTGAAATGTCTCGTAATCGAGGAATTAAAAAAAAATTCTATTCATTATTCTTCGATGGTGCTTAAAATTGAAAATTAAAAAATATATTTTTTTAAATATTCAATAAAAGTAATACGACTTTGGAAAAAGAATAAATTGAATTTAAAAAATGTCTGCCCTGAAGAGAAGGAGTTACATTTTCACTAGAGAAAAAAACGAAAAAAAGAAAGTTAAACACTAATTTTCTTCAATTATTATTACTTTGTTTCGGTAATACGTTTACAAAAAAAATGTTTCCTTATGATGTGAGGTTTGATATTAAGCTAAAATATTTGTTATATGTTTACTGGCAAATGCGCGGCATTCAATGTTACGATACACAGAAATATAGCGTAATATTGTTCTATAAATTCGTTGAGGCCTCAATTTTGTACAGAGTAAATCCCAGAAAAAGTAATACGACTTTGGAAAACGAATAAACTAAATTTAAAAAATGTCTGCCTTGAAGAGTTTAAATTTTCGACAGAGAAAAAAACGAAAAAAAGAAAGTTAAATACTGATTTTCTTTAATTTTTTTTTGTAGGGAGTAATACGTTTATTAAATTTTTTTTTCTCATGTGAGGTTAGCGATATTAAGCTAAAATATTTATTATATTTTACCTGGGAAATGCGCGGCATTCAATGTTACAATACATAGAAATATAGCGTAATATTGTTCTATAAATTCGTTGAGGCCTCAATTTTGTACAGAGTAAATCCCAAAAAAAAGTAATACGACTTTAAAAAACGTATAAACTAAATTTAAAAAATGTCTGCCCTGAAGAGGAGTTTAAATTTTCGACAGAGAAAAAAACGAAAAAAAGAAAGTTAAATACTGATTTTCTTTAATTTTTTTTCTCATGTGAGGTTAGTGATATTAAGCTAAAATATTTATTATATTTCACCTGGGAAATGCGCGGCATTCAATGTTACGATACATAGAAATATAGCGTAATATTGTTCTATAAATTCGTTGATGCCTCAATTTTGTACAGAGTAAATCCCAAAAAAAGTAATACGACTTTAAAAAACGTATGAACTAAATTTAAAAAATGTCTGCCCTGAAGAGGAGTTCAAATTTTCGACAGAGAAAAAAACGAAAAAAAGAAAGTTAAATGCTGATTTTCTTTAATTTTTTTTCTCATGTGAGGTTAGTGGTATTAAGCTAAAATATTTATTATATTTTACCTGGGAAATGCGCGGCATTCAATGTTACGATACATAGAAATATAGCGTAATATTGTTCTATAAATTCGTTGAGGCCTCAATTTTGTACAGAGTAAATCCCAAAAAAAGTAATACGACTTTAAAAAACGTATAAACTAAATTTAAAAAATGTCTGCCCTGAAGAGGAGTTTAAATTTTCGACAGAGAAAAAAACGAAAAAAAGAAAGTTAAATACTGATTTTCTTTAATTTTTTTTCTCATGTGAGGTTAGTGATATTAAGCTAAAATATTTATTATATTTTACCTGGGAAATGCGCGGCATTCAATGTTACGATACATAGAAATATAGCGTAATATTGTTCTATAAATTCGTTGATGCCTCAATTTTGTACAGAGTAAATCCCAAAAAAAGTAATACGACTTTAAAAAACGTATGAACTAAATTTAAAAAATGTCTGCCCTGAAGAGGAGTTTAAATTTTCGACAGAGAAAAAAACGAAAAAAAGAAAGTTAAATACTGATTTTCTTTAATTTTTCTTCTCATGTGAGGTTAGTGGTATTAAGCTAAAATATTTATTATATTTTACCTGGGAAATGCGCGGCATTCAATGTTACGATACATAGAAATATAGCGTAATATTGTTCTATAAATTCGTTGATGCCTCAATTTTGTACAGAGTAAATCCCAAAAAAAGTAATACGACTTTAAAAAACGTATAAACTAAATTTAAAAAATGTCTGCCCTGAAGAGGAGTTTAAATTTTCGACAGAGAAAAAAACGAAAAAAAGAAAGTTAAATACTGATTTTCTATAATTTTTTTTCTCATGTGAGGTTAGTGATATTAAGCTAAAATATTTATTATATTTTACCTGGGAAATGCGCGGCATTCAATGTTACGATACATAGAAATATAGCGTAATATTGTTCTATAAATTCGTTGAGGCCTCAATTTTGTACAGAGTAAATCCCGAAAAAAGTAATACGACTTTGGAAAACGTATAAACTAAGTTTAAAAAATGTCTTCCCTGAAGAGAAGGAGTTTAAATTTTCGACAGAGAAAAAACCGAAAAAAAGAAAGTTAAATACTGATTTTCTTTAATTTTTTTTCTCATGTGAGGTTAGTGATATTAAGCTAAAATATTTATTATATTTTACCTGGGAAATGCGCGGCATTCAATGTTACGATACATAGAAATATAGCGTAATATTGTTCTATAAATTCGTTGATGCCTCAATTTTGTACAGAGTAAATCCCAAAAAAAGTAATACGACTTTAAAAAACGTATAAACTAAATTTAAAAAATGTCTGCCCTGAAGAGGAGTTTAAATTTTCGACAGAGAAAAAACCGAAAAAAGAAAGTTAAATACTGATTTTCTTTAATTTTTTTTCTCATGTGAGGTTAGTGATATTAAGCTAAAATATTTATTATATTTTACCTGGGAAATGCGCGGCATTCAATGTTACGATACATAGAAATATAGCGTAATATTGTTCTATAAATTCGTTGAGGCCTCGGTTTTGTACAGGGTGAATCCCTTATTCACTTATTCACGTACCTTGAACGCAGTCGGTCTACGGCGATTCTTCCGGTTAGCGCCTCTTTCTCCATCTCGCTCTTATTCCCCGGTAATAATATAACTGTACCGTCGCGTGTATCGTCCGGCTTTAGTCTCAAGCTATACCGATAGAAAAATAAACGAAGTGAACCTAGCAATTCACGACTCGGGCAAATCGCTTCAGCCTTCCAACTGTAGAGTTGACGTTGCGCGCTCGATAAAACGCCCACGCGAACTTGGATTACGCTTTCAAGCACACGTTGCCGCGTGGATTATTCACGTCTTCGGGCTGATCACGTGTTTCTCCAGATTTCAATATTTACTCCAAAAGTTTATTTACTCAACTCCACGAAAATCATTATTACGATTCAACTGAAATTTCGTTAATTGAAGAAATTAGTTACTATGTTCGTAATCTATTATTTTATAATTATGAATAATTATGAAATAAATAATTTCATAATTATGAAATAAATAATTTCATAATTATGAAATAAATAATTTTATAATTATTGACGAAATGAAAAGAATCCTCGTTCATTTTTACATCACAATGTCGAAACAAGTTTTTGTTACAATTTAATTAATCTCAAAATAAATTACAAGTACATTTTTTTTATCCATTCAGTTAGTAAGTAACGCTTAATCACAGTCATTATTTAAATATTTTCTATATCTATCCGTTAAGATAATTTGATGCTTTAATTTGGTTAATCCTTTAATAGCCAAATGTCATATTTGTTATATTATGTGAAAAGTTATTTATCTACATATCTATTTAAGTTATTATCAAGGAACAACGAAATTTTAAATAAATGGTCAAAGGGCGTTTTTATATTAGGCCTTGAACCTATATTTTTATTTAATAAAACGCGAACACATTTAGTCAGAAAAAATGAAAAAACTATTTTTCGTTTAAAGTGCTAAATCTTCTCACTTATTTATTTAACAAAAAAATGAAACTATTTAGGTTTTCTTACAAACGCAAAAATATCTTGGCCGTTAAAGTGTGAGTGACGTGATCTCAATAAATAATTAGTAAGTAATTTAACCCTCCGTTAGACTCGTTTATTTAAGGGTGTTGTGTTTTCAAAGGGAGACGATCAGGAGTTTTTCATTAATTAATAATTAAATAACGAAGCTGTGAATTCTCTTAGAAAGGTACCAAACCTTACAACGATTATCATTCGAACTAAATATAGGTTTTTTATTAAGGTAGTAGCATTTTCTTAGCAGTTATAAGATAAAATCGGTAGAACTCTTCATAACAGAAGTGCAATGAGCTTTAAAATTTGTGATTTTTCTTTCTCATCGTGCTTTTATAATTTTGTCAGACTATTTGCAAAAGACAGTCGCATAAATTTTCGTGAAAGTGGTAGCATTTTGAATTGGCCCTACAAGAACCTTAAGGAGGTTCGTCAGTAAAATTGAAAATGCACAGAAAAATCTGAAATAATTACCGCGATTTAAATAATTCATAAAAAACTCACATGAATTTTTTGGGAATTTTCGTCTACATCGTTTACGCAAAATCAATTTTTTTATGCATGCATTTTAACATGGGCTGTTATGGCATATTTACAAATTTTAAAAAAATGTTTGAAATTTTTTTTACATCGTTAGATTTTTGAGTATTTGGTGGAATTAATTCTTTTTTTTTAATGTAAAATTTTTTAAAATTTTTTTCGATTTTTTTTATTCGTAAATATGCCATAAGAGCCCATGTTAAAATGTGTGCATAAAAAAATGAATTTTGCGTAAACGATGTAGACGAAAATTCCCAAAAAATTCATGTGAGTTTGTTATGATTTTGATATTTAAACTTAATTTAGTACAATACATATGTCACGAACTTCCATCGCGATATTTTTTATGTTCCATTACGAGCCGAGGGTAAAATATAGCAGAATAGTAGATTCTACTATACCAATTTAATTACTTAGAGAAACGATTATATCGATTGTGTGTGTGTGTGTGTGTGTGTGTGTGTGTGTGTGTGTGTGTGTGTGTGTGTGTGTGTGTGTGTGTGTGTGTGTGTGTGTGTGTGTGTGTGTGTGTGTGTGTGTGTGTGTGTGTGTGTGTGTGTGTGTGTGTGTGTGTGTGTGTGTGTGTGTGTGTGTGTGTGTGTGTGCGTGCGTGTATGTGCAGATTTTCTTGTACGCACGATAACTTTCGTAATTTTCCACGGATTTTCTTCTAATTCGGCACGCAATTAGGTTATCATAAAATAACGTTTGGGATTGTATTTGACGCGAATCGGTTGAGAATTTTTTTTTCCATACTATTTTTAAAATTTTGAAAAAATCGTTCTCCTCTGTATCTTTCGCAATTAATGAGGCAGCGGGCTGAAATTTTGTACATAAATGGACTACCCGTGAAACATTATGTGTACGAAATTTTGCAAGAATCTGTCGAGCCGTTCTGATTTTATTACAATTTAAATTTTTTCAAAAATGTCTGCAAATACTATAGCTCATGCAAATTCTGAGATATCCGGCTGCAATTGCCGATATGATTTCACGATTATTGATTTCCAATTAAGATTTTGGTCTAATTAACTGTTGACGTGTCATAAAATTTCGATTTTGGTGAACGAAAAGAAAAAAAAGCATTTACGAAAAAAAAAAAAATTCGAAATTTTTCACAGATTTATCTTAAATTTTCTTCACACTCAGACGATCATTTAAAAAGATATTCGGTACAAATTTGACGCCAATCGGTCAAGTGGTTCAAATTTTATGGCATTTTGAATTATTTGAAAAATCTCGTTCGAGCGCTTGCTCATGCAAATCACTAGGTATCGGGTTTCAATTTAGTTAACATACTTACTACCATTACACAATTTTTGAGTAACAATTTAACACAAATCGGTCGAGCGGTAACAATCTAACGTCACTTTGAATTTTTATAAAAATGTCTTCAGAGTATAAACAAGCCTGCAAAGTAAAACCTTGCAAATTGCTTCCTCATTATTTCCCGCTTTCTACAAAGCTCCCTCTATGAGAAAGCCAAAATCAATCACCATACTTCCTCATAGAGGTCGCTTTGCAGAAAGCAAAAAATAATGAGGAAGCAATCAGCACGGTTCTACTTTGCAGGCTTTTTTTATCATATGAAATCGTTGAATCAACGATATGTTTTTCTCCCAGTAGTGCGTGAATTATTACGAGTGCAGCGCCTTTTAATTGTGGTGGAATCTCGATGGTCAACCATTCGTCATGAAGAACTCGGCATTTCCGAGAGATGAGACGTGACGAGTTATGTCCGGGTGCGTGGAGTTCCAATCATCGATGACAGGATCGACGAGAGAGGGGCCCTTGCAGCCCCCCGAGGACTCCGCGCCCCTACCGGCCGGTGGTGCAACGACCTCTTCGTCGTCTTCTTCGCGCTCGTCTTACAGCGAGCGCCATCTTCTGGACAACGACGAAGAGGCCGCGATACAATCGCCGCGTCGTCGGCAGCAAACTCGGCTGCGCCAGAAGATGATGACACCTGTTCGGCCCCCATCCGGGCAGCCCATACAACTCACCCCCCTTTGGGAGCACGTGGTGAGCGCTTCCGCATCGATATACCAATTGTTGCTTTCTCTCTCCTGCCCTACATTGCCCTTTTCCATTTTTCCCCCACCACAGCCACATTCCTCGGCACCGTGACGTAACCACTAGTTTTTTTTACACGGGCTAGTTATTTATTCAACATCTTCTGTTCAAAACAAATGCTCGTATAGTCAATGAAAAGAATTTTTTTTTGAAAATTCTTGAAATAATTATGTAATTATTGTTTTCTTGATTTTCAATAATGGAAAGAAGTTATGATTTCATGCGGAGCCAATAATTATAATTTTTTGGCGACGCTGTAAAGAATAAATAATGGGTATTGTAGGATAAAAAAATACTTGCTGAAATTATTGCAGTTTTTAAACGAATTGTAACGGTTTGAGCTACCAATCGATATTTCAATTATTCTATGATTGTTATATATATATATATACTATGCTCGTATATATCCTCACTACTGGCACATTTTTCCACATTTAAGCACATTTTTTTTTTTCAATATAGGATTGGTGATTTTCGAAAAATTTGTTTATGATATGGAATGGAAATTTTATATGAGGTTTCAATAATAATTATTTAATCGTTATTTTCATTGTTTTTTGTAATGATCAATAATGACATTTTAATTTGTAGTTATTAATTAACTATAAAGAAAAAATAATAGATATTGTGCGTGAAGAAAAAATAATGCACTGTGCCCATTTCCTGTGACAGCACCACCTCATTGATAAAATATAAAAGATTCTGGAACTTACATTCGTTAAACACAAATGTACGTCCATTCTTTAGCGTTTTTTTGCATAATTCATGAGCGTCGAAAGAACAATTACACAAAAGGAATCCACACAAACTTGTAACTACGTTTACACTGTCTGCCCGCTTGGAAGAGTTTTTTGTCTTTTCTTTGTATTGAACCGCGTTAACGTAGTTACAGTTTTGTGTGGATGCCTTTTATTGTGTAATCGATGTTTCGACGTTCGTAGATTATGCAGAAAACGCTGAAGAATGGACGTACAATCGAGCTCAACGAATTTGATTCCTATAAATGTTTATATAGTACGAAAGAGTTGGTGTTGACAACAGCCGATGCACCACCAAGCGGTGACTCAGCCAAGTTATGGCCGCAAAAATGATGCTTGGTTCGAGGGATCGCCAAAGTCGTAAACCGACTGCACAATCAGTGTCGGTTCAGTTCTGCCCAATTTATAAAAGCCTATTTATCGAAAACCGGCTTTTATCTTCACAAAGCTGCGCAAATTCGTTATTTCACGATTGTTCAATTATACATTGAATGTCACTGTTACATTACACTTTTGAATTCACAGATCTGCTGATTCAGCTTCCACCGGACAATTTACCGTGTGCATTGTTATAGCCTCGATATAATATCATAGTCCTGGCAATGATACTTTTGTATGATCACTGTGTATTGCCCATTGTGTACTTTTCATAAGGGTTAAATGTCACAAGCTCATCGTGTTAAAGCCGTTGACGCGTTGAAACATCGTTTGCTATTTCCTCGTACCAAAATTCTTTTTCATTCGATTTGTTGACGATAAATAATATCAGCGGTTCGTATGACTTCAGGCGATTGATGGCGAATCGCTGGAAACGAGTTTTCAAAGCGAATCCACGCAAAGGTTTTTGAATGACTGATGGAAATAAATTGTTTTTTTTAATTTGTTCTGAAAAATTGTTATAAAGAATCAATAGACTTAATCTCGAGATCAAATTGGAAATAATTGTAAATCAACATTGTGGAAAGTACAATAATTATTTTTGTGTAACATTGAAAAGATTTCATTCGGTTGGGGTACGAAAACATTATTCAATTTGTGCAAGTAGAAATTGTCTTATCATTGTTTTACAACTAAAGTAGAAATAGAGTTCGACGTTTCGTTTTGAGAAGTTCGAGGTATGTGTAATTAATTTTTTTTTTAATTCTAAGCTTAAGGATGTATGATACGTACAGTCCCGCGAAAAGTTAGTTTCAGAGACAATTTCGATCACTTCCCGATGAGATAAAAGTCGGAAATAAATAATGCATGTAAAACGTGCTGAAAAGATTGATTTCGCGTAATAATAATCCCAAAATGTTATTAACAATTTGGTGAAAAAAATAATTATTCAACAAACAACCAGTCAACCTAACTTTTTTTTAAATGAAAATGATATGTTAATTTATTTGAATGCATACGAATGTTTTCAGATTTTTTTCTTTATTTTGATTTTCATTTTTTTCATTTTCAAAAATGTGCGCGAAATAACGAATTTTGGATATGTGTTCGAAATAAAACCATCTACTACACTCAAGATTTTTTCGCAAAATGCACATCCAAAATTTGTTATAATCTGCGCGTTTTTCAAAATAAAAAAAATAAAAATCAAAATAAAGATAACAATCTGATAAAATTCGTATGAATTCAAATAAATTAACGTATCATTTTCATTAGAAAAACAGTTAGGTTGACTAATTGTTTGTTGAAAAATTGTTTTTTTTACCAATTTATAAATAACATTTTGGGATTAGTATTATGCGAAATCAAACTTTCCAGCACGTTTAATATGCATTATTTTTTTCCGATTTTTATCCCATCGGGAAGTGATCGAAATTGTCTCTAAAACTTACTTTTGGCAGGACTGTACGTATCATACATCCTTAAAGTTATTTGTCATTCTTAATTAAACAATGAAAAAATTTCTAAATCGCTAAATTCTTAAATTTGGTATTTTCAAAATTTAACAAAATCAACCCGAGAATATATAATATAAAAATTTGTCATATTTTCCTAGAAAATTTCATTTAATCCTGTATTTAATATTTTTTCCGCGACTCTTATTTGGCTTTAAAATGCATGAAAACACGATTAATTAACCAACAGCGAAATTAAGATATTGATTGGTTTCACAATAAAAAAAAAACTAGACAAATATGTCTAGATGTCGTTACTGCACAAATTGGCAATACTATTTATTTATCAACAAGTTCAAGAGCACGGGACAGGCTCTAATGTAAAAGGTCACGAAGAAATTGGTCAATCGACGTTATTTTCTGCGCTTCGTCGAGCTCGACGACGAGTTAGCATGAATATTAATTGACCACCCGGAGTTTGTACGTCAATCGATCGTCGACGTTTACTCATCGACGACAGGTGCACTTTGCTATAAAGTTGGCTAAATTGTAGGTAAAATCCAATCGATAGGTTCGTACCCAACGATTCCCTTCGGAGGTGGACACGCGCGAGACCTTCGATGAGATATCGGAGAGATTACGTGATCCCGAATGGGAAGTCCGTCAGCATGCTCTTCGGGTTCTCGTCGACGTTCTGCCAACTCTCGACGTCGACGCCGTCGACGAGGCAATGGCACCGGTTCTACCTGAACTCATCAACAATTTGGGACATTTGGCACCCGCCGTGAGAAAAGGAGCTCTCGATACTCTGAGAGTTTATCTGGTTTGCAGTCAGAGAAAAGAAGAAATCGTCACTCAGGTAAATTGTCTTTTGGATAGCGTGATAATTTTTTTTTTAAGCTGCAGGAGAATTTTTAATGAGTTTTAATTGAATAAGTACACTTCAAAATGTGTACTAATTAACAGTACACATTATTATTACACATTTTGAAAAATTAACAAATTAATTTAAAAAAAAAAATTTCTTCAAGCATTTTTCGTCTTGATTCAAAATTATGGATAAGTATAAAAAAATCGAATGTTCAATAACATTATTTTTTAACCTATTGAAGGACGGGATTTTTTTGGTTCGTTTTGCGAAAAATGTTGCAAAAAATTGTGAACCGTATTTAACGTTAATCGAATAAAAAAATTAAGGAATAAAAAATATTGGGTTCTTTAGTATGTTTTGTATTCAAATGCGGAACTTATTTCTGTGTAGTCAATGATTATGAATATTTGTAATATATTTATGTGAGGAGAATCTTGATATTTTAAATATTCACTCTACAAAGGAAATGCTTATTACCCTATGGTAAATTGTGTTATGGATAGCGTCATAATTTTTTTTCTAAACCGCAGGAGAATTTTTAATGAGTTTCAATTAAATATGTACCTTTCAAAATGTGTACTAATTAACACTTTGTTAATTTAAAAAAAAATTTCTTCAAGCATTTTTTGTCTTGATCCAAAATTATGGATAAGTGTTAAAAAATCGAATGTTCAATAACATTATTTTTGAACCTTTTGCAAGACGGGATTTTTCTTGTTCGTTTTGCGAAAAATGTTGCAAAAAATTGTGTACCGAATTTAACGTTAATCCAATGAACAAATTAAGGAATTAAAAATATTGAGTTGTATGGTATGTTTTGCATTCAAATACGGAATTCATTTCTGTGTAGTTAATGATTATAAATATTTGTGATATATTTGTGTGAGAAGAATCTTGATATTTTAAAAATTTACTCTACAAAGGGAATGTTTAATACCTTACGGTCATAATTTCCTAAGCTGTTGAGACCGATAAGGTCACCCAGTATCAATTCCACACAAATTTCGAAACCGTGGTGTACATTTGAGTAAAGTTAACAGATTTAGTTTGCTTATAAATTGTAATGTAAATACGATGCGGTCGAACCTCATTTGTTATGCACGCGTTGCCACAGAGCAACCCTTTTAAATACAGTAGAACGTCGATTATTCGAACGTGAATTTCCGGATAGTTAATTATCGAAATGATGAGTTGGTTTATTCAAATTTTCGATTATCCTAACGATTATATGTATATATTGTTTTGCCATATGCCGAGCTTAGACAGGATTAAAAACCAACACCATAATTTTCAAAAAAACAACGCGTTTTTCAAAGTTTAAAGGAATTGTGAAATTATACATCATCATTGAACTATCATCACAGATTACAATTATTTATCGAAGGATACGTCGCAAATATATCTTTTCCCAAATATATTGAAACTTCTCACTGATATATAAAAATATATATAGTTATAAAATATATCTTACCAATTTATTTTACTATGAAATAAAGTATTTTTTCAAATATTCGAACATTATTCATGCGATTATTGTAATTGCTATGCAGATGATGATTGAAAATAGTTTTAAAAAAATGTTGCAATGTTTGAGAATTAAGTGAAAAATTCGTTGGGAGAATATGATATGGGGCCCAAATCAACCGAAAAAATATTATATTATTATAAGAACATCTCAGAATTCCATAGCCAACTTAAATTTTTTTTTAATTTTTGTAATTTTTAGAATTTTGTAAATTTTGTGAATTTTTAAAATTCTGTGAATTTTGTGAATATTTAAAATTTTGTGAATTTTTAAAGTTTTTAAAATTTTGTAAATTTTGTAAATTTTGTAAATTTTTTGAAATTTTGAAATTTTTTGAAGTTTTTTGAAATTTTGAAATTTTAAAATTTTTTGAAGTCTTTTGAAATTTTGAAATTTTGAAATTTTGAAATTTTGAAATTTTGAAATTTTGAAATTTTGAAATTTTGAAATTTTGAAATTTTGAAATTTTTTGAAATTTTTTGACATTTTGAAATTTTTTGAAATTTTAAAATTTTTCGGAATTTTGAAAATTTTGGATATTTGGAAAATTTGGAAATTTTAGAAATCATAGAAATCCTAAAAAATCTCGAATTTTGAACATACAGACACACAAACGTTTTCGACCACTTCCTTTTATCATAAGTATAGATAGATATACTTTTCGATATTTTTTCGAGTATACTTTTTTTCCATGGGGAAAAATGTTGCACTTGTCATAAACAAAGCTTCAATTTTTACTGACCCGTCTTTTCTAATTATAATTTGGCGACCTTCAGATGCTGGTACGTTTTTTTTAAATTTCCTGTGCGTGATTTGATTGATGTTCCAGATACTGGATGAGGGTTTGACTCGTCCAGACGCCCTGGATAATTTTCAGACGAATGTGACGCTCGGCGTAATACTCAGCACGCCCTCTCTCCTCTTTCCTTCCTCAAGCAGTCCTCGTCCTTCCAAGCAGATGTTGAGGCAGGCGATAGGCGCGTTGGCGATGCGTCTGATTCAGCTGGCGCACCAGGAGGCGTCGATACGATCTTTGGTAAAGATTCACGAGATTCTCGGTGACGAGGAATTCGACTTCTATCTTCGAGAGCTCGATGCCAACGCGAAACGTGATTATGAAGTGTTGTGCGACGTGTACAAAGTGAAACCAAGTGAAAAGAACTCGAGAAAGAGAAGTGGAAAAAAAACCAAAAGAAAAAAGAACATCGTCAACGTGCTTGACGAAAAAAACCATGAAAACGATGTCGAAAAACGCAACAACGAGCTCAATAAAAATTGTGAAGACAAAAATAATTTTTACGCCTCCAAAGAAGACAAAACGGAAGGAAAAATGTTGATCAATTCACCGATGCCTTCAGCGAGAATTGTCTTGGAAACGGAAATAAAATTTAACGAAGAAACAGCGATAACTATGACCATCCTTGAAGAAAAGAATATGGACAGTGAAGAAGATGATTCGGACAGCGGCGAGGAATTCACCAAGGATGAAGACATAATTTTAGAGGTGAAAAACGATGTCGAGGATGCCAAAGAAGATGAAGATTCGAAGGACGCTTGGATCGAGCGAAGAAAAACACCCAGAAGAGTACATTTTGGTGGTGAAATCGTAAAACTCCGAACTCCCGACAGCGACGATTCGGAAATGGTTCATTCCGCAGTTCCGCAGACCAGAATACCATTGCCTATATCACCAACAACCAAGATGCCGGAAATTCGGCCCAGAAGATCGATATCCAATCCCAGCAGTCCAAACGTCGTTAAATCGAGGCTTAGAAAATCCAGATCAGCCTCCAACAGCCCGAAAAGGGAGTTTTACACTCACGACGCAAGTCTTAGCCCCAAAAAGTCGATACTGACCAGATCAAATCCTACCGTCGTCGTGGAAATGGTCCACGATGTGAAGGAGATAAACACACCGATTTGCAGAAAAATCCTTGATAACAAAGTGGACCAGTTGTTCGGCAAACAGGAAGATGATAGTGGCTGGGCGTTCGAGGTCTGCGACAACGATCTCACCGAGGATTCAACGACGGAAAAGTTGGACTCGAAAAGCTCATTGAACTCAAAGAACAATTCTGAAGAAGTAACGTCGAAAAAACGCGATTCGACCAAGATCAATATGGAGGTGACGGCAATCAGCGAAATCGGCGTTAACGAAGTGGAGGAAGATGTGAAAGTGGAGAAGGTTGAACTACTCGGAAGATCGGAGGTCGCAGATACCGAGGAACAAAGTTTTCCTGTTGCTGAAGAGAAGGAAGAAGTGGAGAAAGCCACGAGCAATGCGATGGAGATAAGCCAGAATGACACTTCGGAAGTTGGAGAAGAGTTGGTAAGTTCCAGTGAAATGAAAGCATCCGAGTCTCATCGGCGCTCACCACGTTCACCCAAGAAACTGGCCTTTGAGAGTTTTCCACGAAAAGAGAGAAACTACATTCTGATGGAATTATCGAGTCCAGTGAAGACGAATGCGAGAAAGAGCGACGAGAGTGAAGACGTTGGTGGTAATGATGAAAAGCTTCTTGGGGCTTCGGTGAATACTGGTGAATTATCTCGAGGTAACTCACCCATGGGACCATCAGCGGACCATTTGTTCGTTGATCCAATGAGCAACCGTGAAAATGAAGCCACTTCGCAAGATAAAAAATCGAGGGATGTTGAAGAGGTTGACGATGATGAAAAGGAACGAGAATTGGATTCAAAAGAGGTTGAGGAAACTGTGAAGAAGAAAGAAGACTTCGTTCAAAGTGTCAGTCCTAGTCCTGTACCGAAGTTTCGGGAATCTAGTTGGGAAGAACTTGGACTCGTCGATCAGGAAGTTTTGAATGATCTTCATAACAAGGTAAGAACGCTCTGAGGGTATTTGCACGCTTCATTTTTCTTGCGGCTTGAGAAAACTTCTCTTTGATTGCGATTATTGATTTTCACTGGCTCGCAGCAATAACGCCGGGATAAAAATGGCTAAGGGTGCTTCTTATGAATTTTCATTTGACTTACTTATAGGCAATTCGATTCTTCTTTTATATGGATTCGGGATGTTACGAAGTATCGAAAAAAGAATTGGGAAAATTGAAGTTTAGCGAAATTTTATCACCGAGAAGTAATTATGGGTTGAAACTTTGAAATCTCAAATATTGAAGTAAACTTAGGGTGGTAAAAATCTTGTCGATTTCTACTCGATAAAATTTACCGCGTTTCTTGATAACGATTAATTCAAATTTCTATATAATCCGAAGTTGTCTACCGATCTTCGCTAAAATATGTATTCAGGATCACTTGATATTATTCTGTTTATGTACAAAATTATAGGTTTCGCTGTTTTGCAACAGTTGATGCAATATTGTAAACTTTTTGAAATTTGAAAAACACCATAAATTCTGAATCGATTTTCCGATTTCAGTGATATCGAATACCGAATAACCATAAATATACCTGCACTTTCGAAGAATGATTTAGCAAAATATCGAAACATAGAGAATTCAAAAAGCCATATAATTTAAATTTTTTTAAATAAAAAAAAAAGAATCTTGCGGCTCGAGAAAACTTCTCTTTGATTGCGATTATTGATTTTCACTGGCTCCCAGCAATAACACCAGGATAGAAATGGCTAAGAGTGCTTCTTATGAATTTTCATTTAACTGACTTATAGGAAATTCGATTTTTCTTTCATCTGGATTCGGGATGTTACGACGTATCGAAAAAAGAATTGGGAAAATTGAAGTTTAGCGAAATTTTATCACCGAGAAGTAATTATGGGTCGAAACTTTGAAATTTCAAATATTGGGGTAAACTTAGGGCGGTAAAAATCTTGTCGATTTCTACTCGATAAAATTTACCGCGTTTCTTGATACCAATAATTCAAATTTCTATATAATCCGAAGTCTTCTACCGATCTTCGCTAAAATATGTATTCAGAATCACTTGATATTATTCTGTTTATGTATAAAATTATAGTTTTCGCTGTTTTGCAAAAGTTGAAGCAATATTGTAAACTTTTTGAAATTTGAAAAAGACCATAAATTCTGAATCGATTTTCCGATTTCAGTGATATTGAATACCGAACAACTTGAGTTTTCCGACATAAAGTTCTGGAGTTTTCTGACATAAAATTCTGGAGTTTTCTGACATAAAATTCTGGAGTTTTCTGACATAAAATTCTGGAGTCTTCTGACATAAAATTCTGAATTTTTCTGACATAAAATTCTGGAGTTTTCTGACATAAAATTCTGGCGTTTTCTGACATAAAATTCTAGAGTTTTCTGACATAAAATTCTAGAGTTTTCTGATATAAAATTCTGGAGTTTACTGACATAAAATTCTAGAGTTTTCTGACATAAAATTCTGAATTTTTCTGACATAAAATTCTAGAGTTTTCCGACATAAAATTCCGGAGTTTTCTGACATAAAATTCTCGAGTTTTCTGACATAAAATTCTCGAGTTTTCTGACATAAAATTCTCGAGTTTTCTGACATACAATTCTGAATTTATCTGACATAAAATTCTGGAGTTTTCTCACATAAAATTCCAAACAAAAAAACACAAACCCTTTCACGAAACCAAAGCCTCACTAACATCAAACTTAAAATCAAAAATTCACTCACAAACACAAGAAAACAAAAAATTAATTTATCACGCCATTCATCATGACAATCGTTTGAATAGTTGTAAGCAGGACGACAGGAGGTAAAGGAGACTCTCGTGCAATGAGAGACGGACAAAGTATTTCCCGAGGAATATATAATTGTTCGTGCATGACCGCAGTACGAGGGAGAAATAAATCGTTGCATTCGTTACGATGACAGTGGCAGGTGCCAGGGAATAAGGTACCTTGCCCTCTCCCTACCTCGTAGGGCAAGAGAGGGGAGAACTGACGTTCGAAATATCGTATCTTGAGAATTTTCATTCAGGAGTTCAGAGTCCGAGATCTCGGTTTGATACAATGCCGCACTGAAAGTGGGTCGATCGATTTCTCGGTTGCCTGAAACTTGTCCGCACGCTCGAAAGTCCCTTCGCGACGCGATTTTATTAATTTCATTAACTGCTCTTCATCGTCCTCGGGTCTCGAGTCGAGTTTCCTACGATTCCATCGTTGTACACAGTTTCAGGTTTGAAGGTTTGGGCGTTCTCATAATTGCGAAAGGTTCCACTGCATTTATTAATCGATGACGCTAATTAACGGGACTAGCGTAACCGTAGTAATCGGATGGCGAGTAGTCGAACATCTCGAAGTCGAGCCTAAACTTAGCGAAGAGTCTCTCGACGCTGTTGCGGCTCAGTTGACTGAAGTAGATCCTCGAGGCGTTCGAGTGGCCGCCCAGCGTGTGTCTCCAAAGCGGCGAGATCTTTCCTGTCAAGCCCAGTTTCGTGATTGCGAACAGCTGATCCTCGTTCAATGTCTCAACCTGTTGTGATTTATCGATTTTTTTATATTTTTTTTAAGTGGTATTTTATATTTTTTTTTAAGTGGTTAATGATGGGCTATTTGAGAGGGAGAAAGTATTTTTTAGATATGAGTTTCTGATGAGAAAGATTAATTGAGTTATTCAGGTAATAAATATTATTTTTTGTATAAGTTCTGTTTTTTTTTTTTTAAATGTTAATATTTTTTTCCAGGAAACAGTTTTAAACGCAAATTCAATAAAATTATGATGCGACTGTAGAGAATTCTTCGATTTCTTGTTCTATACTATAAAAAAGTTGGTCTTCACAAAAAGTATTAGACTTAAATTATTAGAAATATTGATCAGAAAATAAGTTGCAAGTGATCGCTTTTTGGTTAATTTCATTGGTTGGCTTTGGAGAGAAATTGTTAATTGTTTTTATCTTTTATCTACTATATTTTCTTTGGTATACGACTTAAAAATTTTTTTTATATTTGAGGTAAGAATATGTTTCTTGATTCATTATTCATTATAATTCGAAATTATCATTAGATAAGATTTTTAATATTGATAGACCATTTAAGAAAGGTTTGGCTTATTCATTTCTAAATGGTATAGTTAATGATAGGTTATTGGAGAGGAAGAAAGTTTTTTTTAGATAAGAGTTTCTGATAAGAAAAATTATCTAACTTATTCAGGTAACAAATATTATTTTTTGTATTGGTTCTGTTTTTTTTTTTTTTTTCAGGAAACAGTTTTGAATGCTAATTCACTAAAATTAAGGATGCGACTTAAGAGAAAAATTATGAATTATTTTTATCTATTAACTACTAAATTTTCCTGTGTATTCCACTTGTATTAGATTTTTTAATTTTTGAGGTAAGAATATGTCTTTTGATTCATTATTCATTATAATTCGAAGTGATCATAAGATAAAATTTTGAATATTGTCAGACCATTTAAGAAAGGCTTGGCTTATTCATTTTTTAAACTTTCACAAATTTGTTTTTATTTATTCATTTTTAAATGGTATAGTTGATGATAGGTTATTGGAGAGGAAGAAAGTTTTTTTTAGATAAGAGTTTTTGATGAGAAAAATTAATTAAGTTATTCAGGTAACAGATATAATTTTTTGCAGGTTCTGTTTTTTTTCAGGAAACAGTTTTAAATGCTAATTCAATAACATTATGGATGCGACTTCAGAGAAAGATTATTAATTGTTTTCATCTGTTACCTACTAAATTTTCTTCTGTATTCCACTTTTTCAAATTTTTTCATATTTGAGGTAAGAATATGTGTCTTGATTCATTATTCATTATAATTCGAAATGATCATATGATAAGATTTTAAATACTGTCAGACCATTTAACAAAGGTTTGACTCATTCATTTTTTAAACTTCCACGAATCTGTGTTTTCTTTGTATTAATGTAATTAGGCATATAGATAAGTAGAATTATACGTGACGAAAAAAACTGATTTTTTATCAAATTGATTGATAAAGTATTTTTGAAATACAAGAGATCGATTTCTTGTTCTATACCATAAAAAAAATTGGTCCTCACAAAAAGTATTAGAGACTCAAATTATTAGAAATATTGATCAGAAAATAAGTTGCAAGTGATCGATTTTTGGTAAATTTCATTGGTCAGCTTTGCCAACAGCTAAGTTAATAATCATATGGAAATTATAATTGGTTCATGATAAATCACCTTAGCAACGATGTCGTATTTGAAAGAACATGGCGTGCAGAATAGATAAAATGGCATCCAATGATCATCACCATAGTTGGCAAGATCGGTGTCGATAAGGTAGTCCACAAATTCTCGAAACGTCGGCTCGATTCCCGCGGGACCAGGAACTCCTTGTTTTCTAATCACTTGGTCTTCTCTAGGTGGCGTAAAATTTTTATTACGGTATTTTCGCACTATTTTAGATCCATATTTCTTGTAGAAGTGAAGTGTCCCGTGCTCTCTTCCAGCCACGGAATTTTCCAATTTGTCGCGATACGCGCTTAGCAATCGCTCAAAGGGATGACGTACTACCAAAAGCTTTGTCGTTCCTCTCATGGCCTGTGACCCAATTATTTTTATATAGTTTCGTAGAAGACGTTATCAAATGCACCGAGAAAAAAGATTGAGTAATATTAACTAAAATTGTCTATTCAACATTTGTTCATTTCAATCAACGAAAATTTGCTTTCCCTGGAACAAATATGTATTTCATTCAATTTTGCAGTTGATTTATTTTGAACATATTTATTTATTTAAAGCAGTTTTTAATGTGCAGTGAACACTAAATAGATATTATATTCGTTCGTGTTAAATACTTTCTTCAACCGGAAATAATATATAGTTAAAACAACTGGATACATGTATCCGATCTTTTTTTATTCAAAATCGATTAAAACTTTCTTTTAATCCAATACGTAATTATTTTCTTTAATCATTAGAAATTACTTCTCTGTAATTGATTAAGTTATTTAAATTAATGTTTCGTTGATGATCTAATAATGAAAGACCAAACTCAACTCTAATACGTATTTATGTTCATCCATAGAAAACGTTTTGTTCAATCGACTCGTCATATATTTTTATAAAAATATATATCGTTTAATTTAACTTTTGTGTAAGTGTCGATCTTTCATAATGGAAGACTATATAATGTGGAAGATTTTTCGAAATACGTATTTCCGCTTTCTGTTCGTCCGTAACGGATTCATGATCAGTTTCATTTTTTATTTTTGAAAAAATTCCACTTAATCGATATTGACGTTAGATAAAATAGATTTAAAAAAATACATACAACTTATTGGAAGCATATTAACAAACGTAACAACAAACACAAACAAACATTGAAAGAATCGAATATACTCGATCCATTTGGAATGAATTTACAAATTTATGTATTTTGTAAACAGAAAGAATAAATTATTCGACGTAAATATATTTTCTTCGACACGGAGAGATATTTTTTCTGGGTGTGCAACGAAAAATTGTATTCGCGTTTCTATAATAACGAACCTTTTGAAGACCACAATTAAAAAATCTGACAAAATTCTCATAAATCCTGAATCAGATATCAATATTTTCAAGATTCGACAGAAAAAAAAAAAAAAATTAATGCAGAAAAATCCTTTCACTGCAGGATATTGCTTGAACATTTTTTAACAATCTTTAATCTATTATTTTGTTTTATCTAAATTTCTTATTAAATTTCTTATAAAATTGTACAATTTTATCTAAATTTCTTGATCTTCTATATTTGTGAGGACTTCACCCAGAGAAATCGGTGTGACGAGTTTATTTGAATCAATTATGGGGTGTATTTGGAATGAATAAAATTTTATTTAGATCAAATACAGTCTATTTCGATCAGATGAAATTTTATTTAGATCAAATAGAGTGTATTTCGATTAAATATTATCCTATTAGGCCGGTCATTAAATAAATAATGGCCTAAGAGAATTTCATTTAACCAAAATAGACATCATTAGTTCTAAATGAGATTTCATCTAATCGAAATAGAATCAATTTCATTGATATAAAATTTTATTCATTCGAAATACACCCCATAATTGATTCAAATAAAGTCATCAGATCCTTTTCTGCTGGTGTTTATAGACATGTTCTTATTATGGTGGTCGTTAATTTTAAGCCATTTAAGATTTTAATTTTAAGCGAAAGAAAAAAATCTGAAAAAATTCGTATGCATCCAAATGAATCAACATATCATTTTCTTTAGAAAAAAAGTTAGGTTGACTGATTGTCTGTTGAACAATTATTTTTTTTCACCAATTTGTCAATAACATTTTGGGATCATTATTATGCGAAATCAATTTTTTCAGCACGTTTTATATGCATTATTTTTTTTTCGTTTTTTATCCCATCGAAAAGTGATCGAAACTGTTTCTGAAACTTACTTTTGGCGGGACTGTACGTATCATACATCCTTAACGTGCAAAATAATTCGAAACTGCTTAACATTATGTCTTGAGTTGCTCTTTTTGATTGCCAATCGGAAATTTCGGAAAAAAAATTTTGATCACAAAAAATGGTATTTTTGAAAAGTAATATGATTTCTTAAACTTTTTTTTTTCACGCTAAGTGACTTTTCAGGACCTTTTAGCTCTGCTATAGAGGTTAAAACCATCAAGATCGTGTTCTTAATGTCTGAACTTGAAAAACAGACTGAAGAAAAGGTTTTTTCCCTTGCGTATAATTTGAGATATAATAATAAAATCATTTCTATAATAAACAGTAGTCGTAAAGTGTTGAGTACTTGGCGTACCTCTTCAGCTTCCGGATATTCCAATTCCGGTATAACTCTCCTGGAAATTGTGGATATTTGTTCCTTTCCACTTGCCAATTCCGTTTCTGGTACTCCATGCAGTAAACACAAATTGTACAGCCACGTTGTGCTGCCTGCTTTATAAATTGGACAATATGACAATCGATGAATCCTGCAAATAAAGATACCATCAATATTGTACCCAATGTTTGAAAAATATATGTGTATTTTATTTACGTTTTTTAGATTTTGGTCATTATTTTTACCTCTGATCAGAGCTGGGCAATATTTAAAATACATCGTGTATTTAAAGTGTTTTCAATACTAAAATACTTCTCAGGTATTTTAAGTACTTTCAATACTAAAATACTTCTCAGGTATTTTAAGTACTTTCAATACTAAAATACTTCTCAGGTATTTTAAGTACTTTCAATACTAAAATACTTCTTAGGTATTTTAAGTAATTTCAATACTAAAATATTCCTCAGGTATTTCAAGTACTTTGTAAATTACAAAATACAAAATACTTTTCTATTTTTTGATCCTGTATATTTAGAACGTTTTTTAAAAATTAACCAAGTTGACGTTAAATTTGAAATTCGAAATTTAACATGTACTTTTAACAAGCGAAATGTATTACTTAACGCTTTTAATAATACGTCTCATTCTCTCTTTTTGTTCGACAATAAAGTCACACCAATTACTAAATCAACGGGGTTGAGTCATGTCTCGAAAATGATTTTTTCCTCAATTCAGTTCTACTAACAAACGAATAAGCATGTATGAATTATGTTATGCAACATTGAACAATGACTACGACTCCAAATATATTTGTAATGCCTTAGAATTGAAGCTAAGAGGTTTTTAAAAAATTATTTTGAAGAGTATTTTGAGAAGTACTTAAAAATGTATTTTCAGTACCGAAGTATTTTACGTACCAAAGTATTTTGTATTTTAAGGACCAAGGTATTTTGTATTTAAAAATACTTGAAGTATTTTGTATTTTAAAATACTTGAAGTATTTTGTATTTTAAAATACTTGAAGCATTTTGTATTTTGAAATACTTGAAGTATTTTGTATTTTAAAATACTCGAAGTATTTTGTATTTTAAAATACTTGAAGTATTTCGTATTTTAAAATACTTGAAGTATTTCGTATTTCAAAATACTTGAAGCATTTTGTATTTTAAAATACTTGAAGCATTTTGTATTTTTAAATACTTGAAGCATTTTGTATTTTTAAATACTTGAAGCATTTTGTATTTTTAAATACTTGAAGTATTTTGTATTTTTAAATACTTGAAGTATTTTGTATTTTTAAATACTTGAAGTATTTTGTATTTTAAAATACTTGAAGCATTTTGTATTTTAAAATACTTGAAGCATTTTGTATTTTTAAATACTTGAAGTATTTTGTATTTTTAAATACTTGAAGTATTTTGTATTTTAAAATACTTGAAGCATTTTGTATTTTAAAATACTTGAAGTATTTTGTATTTTAAAATACTTGAAATATTTTGTATTTTAAAATACTTGAAGTATTTTGTATTTTAAAATACTTGAAGTATTTTGTATTTTAAAATACTTGAAGTATTTTGTATTTTAAAATACTTGAAGCATTTTGAATTTTTAAATACTTGAAGTATTTTGTATTTTTAAATACTTGAAGTATTTTGTATTTTAAAATACTTGAAGCATTTTGTATTTTAAAATACTTGAAGTATTTTGTATTTTAAAATACTTGAAATATTTTGTATTTTAAAATACTTGAAGCATTTTGTATTTTTAAATACTTGAAGCATTTTGTTTTGTTTTTTTTAAGTATTTTCATGTATTTTGCCAAGCTCTGCCTCTGACTATTGAAAACTCACCGGTCTATGTAAAAAACGCTGTATTGTGGTGCAGGTGGATATTTGTATAAAGCATTTTTTTCAGTCTCTTGAAATATTCCCAATTTATGTTTAACGCAGATTTCACGAACTCTGTTGGTTCGTCTGTTATTCTCCGCGTTAGCGTCAACCTACGAGAGTATATACATATATAACGTGGGTACATATTACGAAAACGTTAATTATTTCGTTATCATCGATCGCGTCCTTAATTGGGACGCAGAGAGAGGCTCGGGTGCTTGCACGCTTCATCAGAATCATACACGTCGACGACTTATAACTCACCAGCGACCGTTGCTGCGGATTGTCGTTATAGCCTGGTTCCAATTTTGCACGACTATTCGATTTCGTCACGAGAAATATTACACCAAAACAGAGGAACAAAAGTAGAACGATATTCCAGTGAGCTCGACACTTCCGAAACATTTTTCCTATTATTTCACCGGAACGGTGATAAACATCGTTTATTTATTCATTTATTTATTTTTATTATTTCATAAATATAGGAAATGTTTTTCGATACAACACGTCAAAGTTGCACTGGAGCAGCACGACACGGAAAATACTGCAAGGAATAAAACATTATCTTTCTGTCCTCCGTCCGAGGAATTTCCAAGATGTCGCATACGAAAACTGCACTTTTCCGACGTCAACGTACGACGTCGGAAAAATGCAGTGCAGAAGAAAAATTTCGTTCAACACTCGAGAGAAAAAACTTCTTTCTACCTCATATGATAGTACAAGACACACTAGGGAGAAAAATTGTATTTTTCTCCCTAGTGATGAAATGTACTATTTTTTTCCGTCTTCGCTGAAATAACTTTATTTCATGCGAGTAACGAGGTCGCGAAATTGCTAATTTGAAGCTTGTGACTTGGACGGTTGCGCAATCCAGTTTCATTACTCCCTAGGGAGGAAAAGGGCTTATGCATGACGTGCGGGAGTAATGAGAACCGTACTTTACATCCGCATTTAAAAAAAAATATGGTTCTTTTTCAGCAACATCAGAAAAAAAGTCTTTTACGCTACACGGTTTGGAAAAAAAAACAAAAAAAATGTGTCCCATTGAAATGTAAAGTTAATCGGTTAATCTTTATGCAAATTCGTCACTATTGATCTTTTACTGGATCAAGTATACATGCTTTAATACAAATCACCCTTCACTATTTTTTTTCAAATGCATTCAACTTTAAAGAATCAATTACGAAAATCATCGTGACAAATATTCCTAGTGTTATTCCTAATTTGTTCATTTACTTGTTTATTTACAAACACAAAAAATATTCAAATGCGGTTAAATGCTATACTTTAGAAGCATGACACTGAAAAAATTAAAAAAACTTATCTTTATTTGGATCACTTGCAAAAAAGCAGCCAATAAACCATGAATCTGATGAATTTTAATGTAAAAATCGATTTTCGATTTTAAGTTTCATATTGTCCCTGTCAGTTCTTTAAGAATATCCCAAAAATCATCGTGACAAATATTCCCAATTTCATTCCTAATGTGTTTATTTACTTGTTCATTTACAAACACAGAAAATATTTCAGTGCAGCTCAACGTTGCACTTGAGAAGCGCGATACTGAAAAAAACTACAAAAACTCATCTTAATTTGGATCCCTTCTAAAAAAGCAGCGAATAAACCATAAATCTGATGAATTTTAATGTAAAAATCGATTTTCGATTTTAAGTTTCATATTGTCCCTGTCAGTTCTTTAAGAATATCCCAAAAATCATCGTGACAAATATTCCCAATTTTACTCCTAATTTGTTTATTCACTTGTTCATTTACAAACACAGGAAATATTTCAGTGCAGCTAAACGCTGCACTTGAGAAGCGCGACACTGAAAACACTACAAAAGATTATCTTTATTTGGATCTCTTGCAAAAAAGCAGCGAATAAACCATAAGTCTGATGAATTTTAATGTGAAAATCGATTTTTGATTTTGAATTTCACATTGTCGTTCATATATCAGTTTTTATAGAACTGATTCTATAAGAATATCTCTAGAGTCATCGTGACAAATATTCCCAATTTCATCCCTAATTTGTTTATTCACTTGTTTATTTACAAGCACAGAAAATAATTCAGTACATCTAAAGCTGCACTTGAGAAGCGCGACACTGTCAGTGTTTCCAATTTTATTCCTAATTTGTTTATTTACAAACACAGAAAATATTTCAGTGCAGCTAAACCTTGCACTTGAGAAACGCGACACTGTCAGTGTTCCCAATTCTATTCCTAATTTGTTTATTTACAAACACAGAAAATATTTCAGTGCAGCTAAACGCTGCACTTGAGAAACACGACACTGTCAGTGTTCCCCATTTTATTCCTAATTTGTTTATTTACAAACACAGAAAATATTTCAGTGCAACTAAACGCTGCACTTGAGAAGCGCGACACTGTCAGTGTTCCCAATGTTATTCCTAATTTGTTTATTTACAAACACAGAAAATATTTCAGTGCAGCTAAACGTTGCACTTCAGAAACGCGACACTGTCAGTGTTGCCAATTTTATTCCTAATTTGTTTATTTACAAACACAGAAAATATTTCAGTGCAGCTAAACGTTGCACTTGAGAAGCGCGACACTGACAGTACTACAGCGAATACCGGTAGAAGCGTGACTGCTAGTAAGGACCGGTCCGACCGACTGACAATGAAGATGGAGCTCACCTTGAGGGAGCATTGATCTCGGAATACTAATAGACGGTAGCTCCGTCGCAGCTGTTCAAATTATAATACATTCAACGTAGCATTATCCAGCGGATTTCCCATCAAAATTCTATCTCGGACGTATAACTATGAGACTATTATCGTTAGGCTCGACGTTACGATCATTTGTAGAGCGATTTGCCGGTGAATATCAAGACCTTAGGGGCCAAGTCGAATGTGCAATTCAATCCGGGCAAATGACCTGTGCGCAAGACTCTAGACTCTATTCGAGCGTGAAGGGTATGAAAATTCTTTCTCGTCTCAATTCCTTGTTCCTATTCCATCAGCCTATAAAAGCTTTCGATGTTATAGGTACGTACGGTAAAAGCTGAAAGCGTCTCTTATACGTTGTAGCTAATGCTCCGTCAGGTTTTTTCTTCGAAGGGCTTAAGGAGGTTGAAAATGCACAGAAAAATCTGAAATAATTATCGCGTTTGAAATGATTCATAACAAACTCACATGAATTTTTTGAGAATTATCGTCTACATCGTTTACACAAAATTAATTTTTCTATGCATGCATTGTAACATGGGCTCTTATGGCATATTTACGAATTAAAAAAAAAATTATGATTGAAAATTTTGTTTACTTCGTTGAATTTTTAAGTATTTGGTGGAATTAATCCTTTTTTTTCATGCACAATTTTTTTTGAAATTTTTCAATTTTTTTTTATTCGTAAATATGCCAAAGAGCTCATGTTAAAATGTATGCATAAAAAAATTAATTTTGTGTAAACGATGTAGACGAAAATTCCCAAAAAATTCATGTGAGTTTGTTTCGAATTATTAAAAACGCGGTAATTATTTTAGATTTTTCTGTGCATTTTCAATTTTACTGACGAACCTCCTTAAGAGCTCTCGGAAATTTCCTTACAGATTATTATGCGGTCTTAGTGCGAATGTAAATCAATAGAAATGGCATAAAAAAATTAATTTTGTATAAACGATGTAGATGAAAATTCCCAAAAAAATTCATGTGAGTTTGTTATGAATTATTAAAAACGCGATAATTATTTTAGATTTTTCTGTGCATTTTCAATTTTACTGACGAACCTTTTTAAGAGCTCTCGGAAATTTCCTTACAGATTATTATGCGGTCTTGGTGCGAATGTAAATCAATAGAAATGGCAAAAAAAAAAATTAATTTTGTGTAAACGATGTAGACGAAAATTCCCAAAAAAATTCATGTGAGTTTGTTATGAATTATTGAAAACACGACAATTATTTTAGATTTTTCTGTGCATTTTCAATTTTACTGACGAACCTCCTTAAGAGCTCTTGGAAATTTCTTTACAGATTATCATGCGGTCTTGGTGCGAATGTAAATCAATAGAAATGGCATAAAAAATTAATTCTGTAATGAATTCTGAAATTTTTTTTTACTTCGTTGAATTTTTAAGTATTTGGTGGAATTAATTTTTTTTTTCAATGTAAACAATTTTTTCAATTTTTTCAATTTTTTTTGTTATTCGTAAATATACCATAAGAGCTTATGTTAAAATGTATGCATAAAAAAATTAATTTTGTGTAAACGATGTAGACGAAAATTCCAAAGAAATTCATGTGAGTTTGTTATGAATTATTTTAAACGCAGTAATTATTTTATATTTTTCTGTGCATTTAATTGTACTGACGAACCTCCTTAAGGGAAGCAGACGAGAGTCTTTCACATTCATGTTATACGAAAACAGCTTTAGCCTCTGCTTAAGTTTCTGTTCCATCAGTGGATAAACCTATTTGAGCGTACGACTAAGCGTATTTGCGGTCGTAGGTACGATAAACGCTTTGGGAGCGTCTCTTTCATTGCACCTAATTTCTCGGCACGGTTTTCCCTTAAAGGGAAAGAGAGCTTTGAAATTTCCCTTCAGTTCATTAAACAGTCGCGGCGTTAATGAACATGCAAGAAAAATAGATGAACGCTGTATAATTTATATTTCTAAATGATTTTCGTCTGCCAACTGAAAATAGCTTACCCAAGTTTTTAGAAAGGAAAACTAGTCAAGAGGTAAATCTAAAGTGACGACATTCTATTTAAAATACAACAAAATTAATTGCAATAAATTTACAGAATAATAACTCATCGTCTTTTTTTTATCAAGAAATTAATGTTTTTTGCAAAAGGTAAATGTTGTTATAAATGTTACCCAACAAATTTACAGGAAATTAACAAAATAAGGAATTGCTTATTAAGTACGAAGTTGAATTATAAAATAGACTCTTAATAAAAAATTAAAACAGTTCCTAATTATATTGTACCTATAGTAAATGACTGAACTTTATTAACTCATATTTTAGTAACTTTGTAAAAAAAAAAATTTTTTTTACTTTAAAAACGTCTTCATTCCTTTCAATGCACATAACAAATTTTGAAACCAAAACATTAAAAATCGCTTGTTTGACTGATACTGATACTGATCCCTTAAGGGAAGTCAAGATTTTCTCCTGCACTAATGTGATACGAAAACAGCTTCTGCCTTTGCTTTTTTTTTTATTCCATCAGGACATAAACGTATTTGAGGTTGTAGGTACACCCGATAATCGCTTGAAAGCGTCTCTGACGTTACAGTTAATTTCTTGACAAGGTTTTCTCTCAAAGGGGAAAGAGAACTTGGAAATTTCTTACCAGGTAGTTATGCAGGCTGGGGTCGAATAAGATTAAAGAAAAATGAATTGATGCGATATGATCACATTTAAAAAAATTTTAAGTACGAGCGAAAAAATAGATCATAAGATTTTCAAGGAGAAACTTGTCTATAAAGAAATGAGTCGAAAGTAAAGTCATTCTGGTTAATGTAGAAAAATATTGTTTGCTATTGTTAGCTATTCACTTAGAAAACTATTACTTAGTGTTTTTTGTTATTTTTTTTTAAAATGGCTATTGAAAAATAAATTGAATGGCTAAAGAAAAATGAATTTATGCGATATGATCATACTTGAAAAAATTTGAAGTACGAGCGAAAAATAGATCATAAGATTTTCAAGGATAAACTTGTCTATAAAGAAATGAGTCGAAAGTAAAGTCATTCTGGTTAATGTAGAAAAACATTCTTTGCTATTGTTAGCTATTCACTCAGAAAATTATTACTTAGTGTTTTTAAATTTTTTTTTTTAAAGGGCTATTGAAAAAAAAATTGATACGATATAATGATATTTGAAAAAAATTTGAAGTACGAGCGGAAAATAGATCATAAGATTTTCAAGGATAAACTTGTCTATAAAGAAGTAAGTCGAAAGTAGAGTCATTCTGGTTAATGTAGAAAAAAATTGTTAGCTATTCACTTAGGAAATTATTACTTAGTGTTTTTTTTCAATTTTTTTCAAAATGACTATTGAAAAATAAATTGAATGGCTAAAGAAAAATATATTAATGCGATATGATCATATTTGAAAAAAAAATTGAAGTACGAGCGAAAAATAGATCATAAGATTTTCAAGGATAAACTTGTCTATATAGAAATGAGTCGAAAGTAGAGTCATTCTAGTTAATGTAGAAAAAAATTGTTAGCAATTGTTAGTTATTCACTTAGAAAATTATTACTTAGTATTTTAATTTTTGTTTCAATGGCTATTCTTTGTTAAAGGTGAATATTAGGACAAACTTATACCATTTAATTTATGCAAAACCTGTAAATAAATAAAACAATCTGTCATCAAGATTTTGAATCCTAATAAGAAAGTTTATCAAATTACCAAAGTCAAATGACATAGCATGCGATGTTTAAAAAATCTTAACAATTGCCTAATTTTTTTCAGTGCAATAAAAAACAATAATAAAAATAATTATAAATAATTATAAACTGAATACATTACAAACCGCTTTTACGACTGAAAATCTTAACAATCGCCTAATTTTTTTCACTGCAATAGAAGAAATAATAATAAAAATAATAATAAATAATTGTGAACTGAACACATAACGAACCGCTTTTACGACTAACATCGTTAAGAGAAGTTAAAGGGCCTCTCTTGCACTCATGTGGTACGATAACAGCTTAAGGCTCTGTAGGGCATAAACGTTTTCGAAGCTGTAGGTACGTACGATAAACGCTTAGAAGCGTCTCTTACGTTGTAGCTAATTTCTCGACGAGGTTTTCCCCGGATGACGAGCTCCAGAGCCATTGGAAATTTCCTTCCACGTCATTATGCAGTCCAGTCTCGTTTAACGTCGTTCCTGGATTATGATTAGGACCTGGAGCGACATACACATAGGGCATTCCATACGGTTTCGAACGCACGAAAAATTGTCCACTCTCAAAAAAATTCAAATTTTGTCAAATGGTTCCATTGTTTAAAAAATGGAAAGTTTACATTTTTTCAAAATTTTTCGATCGCATTTTTTCGAGTTTTTCGAAATTTCATAAGAAAGAATACGATTAAACAGAAAAATGTTTCAGACAAAAAACTTGCAGTTTTGCATAAATTTTGTGAAAACAATATTGATTGATTTTTTCGAGTTTAAAAAATGACCATTTTCATAAAAAATATACGAATATAATTTTTTTTGGTTGGTATGTCGCTTTCAATTTATTTGAAAAAATTATAGAAAATACTGTGAGGTGTGTACAATAACACGTATTTTTTTTAAGATGGCTTGATCAGTTGTTCCAAAGTTATGCTTTGTTTTATTATAATGATTTTTTAGTTTTTTTTAAGAAAAATCAATTATTATTAAAAATTATTTTCTCCCAAATTGTTTCTTTCAGATTTTTAGACAAAAGACCATCTACAATAATAATATTAATGTTTTGGAGCTTATTGGAGCATAATTCATCGGTAACGTAGATGAAACTCCATTAAACTTGTTCGAATACTACGCTATATATAATCACTCGTTCAAAAAATTTTATGATTGAATTAATAATTTTCTGTCCTAACGTTATATTTTTTCTTATTGTTGTTAACATTAATCACAATGTAAGTCACAGTCTCGTTCAACGTCGTTCCTGGATTATGACTAGGACCTGGAGCGAAATACACATGGGGCATTCCATACGGTTTCGAACGCTCGAAAAATTGTCCACTCTCAAAAAAATTCAAATTTTCTCAAATGGTTCCATTGTTTGAAAAAGAAAAGTGTACATTTTTTCAAAATTTTTCGATCGCATTTTTTCGAGTTTTTCGAAATTTCATAAGAAAGAATACGATTAAACAGAAAAATGCTTTAGACAAAAAAGTTGCAGTTTTGCATAAATATTGTGAAAAAAATTTTGTTTGATTTTTTCGAGTTTAAAAAATGACCATTTTTCATAAAAAATATACGAATATAATTTTATTTGGTTGGTATGTCGCTTTCGATTTAACTGAAAAAATTATAGAAAATACTCTGAAGTGTGTACAACAACACGTATTTTTTTTAAGATGGCTCGATCAGTTGTTCCAAAGTTATGCTTTGTTTTATTATAATGATTTTTTAGTTTTTTTTAAGAAAAATCAATTATTATTAAAAATTATTTTCTCCCAAATTGTTTCTTTCAAATTTTTAGACAAAAGACCATCTACAATAATAATATTAATGTTTTGGAGCTTATTGGAGCATAATTCATCGGTAACGTAGATGAAACTCCATTGAACTTGTTCGAATACTACGCTATATATAATCACTCGTTCAAAAAATTCTATGATTAAATTAATAATTTTCTGTCCTAACGTTATATTTTTTCTTATTGTTGTTAACATTAATCACAATGTAAGTCACAGTCTCGTTCAACGTCGTTCCTGGATTCTGATTAGGACCTGGAGCGAAATACACATGGGGCATTCTATACGGTTTCGAACGCTCGAAAAATTGTCCACTCTCAAAAAAATTCAAATTTTCTCAAATGGTTCCATTGTTTGATAAAGAAAAGTGTACATTTTTTCAAAATTGTTCGATCGCATTTTTTCGAGTTTTTCAAAATTTCATAATTCTGTAAATACCGTTATATCTTGAAAGAATACGATTAAACAGAAAAATGTTTCTGACAAAAAAGTTGCAGTTTTGCATAAATTTTGTGAAAATAATTTTGATTGATTTTTTCGAGTTTAAAAAATGACCATTTTCATAAAAAATCTACGAATATAATTTTTTTCGGTCGGTATGTCGCTTTCGATTCATCTGAAAAAATTATAGAAAATACTCTGAAGTGTGTACAATAACACGTATTTTTTTAAAGATGGCTCGATCAGTTGTTCTAAAGTTATGCTTTGTTTTATTATAATGATTTTTTAGTTTTTTTTAGAAAAATCAATTATTATTAAAAATTATTTTCTCCCAAACTGTTTCTTTCAAATTTTTAGACAAAAGACCATCTACAATAATAATATTAATGTTTTGGAGCTTATTGGAGCATAATTCATCGGTAACGTAGATGAAACTCCATTGAACTTGTTCGAATACTACGCTATATATAATCACTCGTTCAAAAAATTTTATGATTAAATTAATAATTTTCTGTCCTAACGTTATATTTTTTCTTATTGTTGTTAACATTAATCACAATGTGAGAACTGGAAAAAAGTGAAGCATAAGTTTCAAGTTATTTATTTTCCCAGAAAAATAAATAACTTGAAACGATCTATTTATGCTTCACTTTTTCAGATACATATGCATATGGGGCATTCCATACCGATTCGAGCTGGGTCGGACCCTCGACCTCTCGGATTTGGTCAAAATTTTTTTATACGATCGGACCAACTCCAAAAAGTACTGGAGAATTTTTTCAGATTTTTTTTTATTTTAATTTTTTTTTTTGCAATTTTTCAAAGCTAACATATCGTTAGCCCAAATTTAAAAAATCTGAAAAAATTCTCAAAAATTCTGCATGAAATAAAAAAGTTTGTCGCAGAGGATTTTTTTTTTAATTTTATTCTCATTTTTTTCAAATTTTTATATTATGATCGACACGATTTTTTAAAATAAAAAGTGATGAGTTAAATAAATCCTCAAAAAAATTCGCTTCTATATTTCTTCTCGATAATATGTATTTAATTCAATTTTGTAGTTTACTTATTTCGAACATATTTATTTATTTAAAGCAGTTATTACTGTGCAGTGGACACTAAATTGATATTATATTCGTTCGTACAAAATACTTTGTTCATCCGGGAATAATATATAGTTAAAACGACTGGATACATGTATTCGATCTTTTTTTATTCAAAATCAATTAGAAATTTCTTCTAATCAAATACGTGATTATTTTCTTTAATCATTAGAAATTACTTCTCGCTAATTGATTCAATTATTTGAATCAACATTTCGTTGATGATCTAGAATGAAATGCTAAATTTAACTCTAATACGTATTTATGTTCATCCATAGAAAACATTTGGTTCAATCGACTTGTTATGTTTATATATAAAATATATATAGTTTAATTAAACTTTTAGGAAAGTGTCGAATTTTTATAATGGAAGACTATATAATGTGGAAGATTTTCGAAATACGCATTTCCGCTTTCTGTCCGTCAGTAACGAATTCATGATCGGGTTTATTTTTTATTTTTGAAAAAATTCCACTGAATCGATATTGACGTTAGATAAAATAGATTTAAAAAAATACATACAACGTATTGGAAGCACATTAACGAACGTAACAACAAACACAAACAAACATTGAAAAAAAACGAATGTACTCGATCCATTTGGAATGAATTTACAAATTTATGTATTTTGTAAACCGAAAGAATAAATTATTCGACGTAAATATACTTTTCTTCGACACGAAGAAATGTATATTACATTGAAACATATTCTTTTCTACGAAGTAATAAAGATATATTGCAATCAAATACATATTTCTTAGGTTTGAATATATTCATTAGTCGCCAGATGTATTACTTACAAATAAATAAATAAATTCGAGTTGAATACAAGTCTATTAGGTAAGCATTCAAATACGAAAATTTATTTCCGATGCGTAGGTTCTAGTCCAGTTGACTAGATATTTTTTCTAGCTAACGATGGCTTATTAAATAAATTTTTCAAAAATGAATACTAAGCTGTAAATTAAATACATTCTTTACATTTTCGTTGAAATTAAAATACAAATCTCACGTGAGCGACCTCTTAAAAATTTGCTACCTAATTTTTTTTTCTAAAAATTAGAGCCTCCCTTCCAGAGAAATGTATTTCTGCATGCATGTCAACTTATCAATCAACAGCCGAGAGATTTTTTTAAATGCAAAATGCAATAAAATTTGAACCACCCGACAGATTGGTGTCAAATTTATCCCAAATATCTTTTTAAATGGTCGTTTAACTGTGAAGAAAATTTAAGATAAATCTGTGGAAAATTTCGAAAATTTTTTTTTTTTCATGAAAGTTTTTGATTTCTATTTGTTCACCGAAATCGAAATTTTCTGCCATTTCAACAGCTCATTAGACTATAATCTTAAATGGACATTAATAATTGGAAAACCATATCGGCAATTGCAGCCGGATATCTCAGAATTTCCATGAGTTATAATACTTGCAGGCATTTAAAAAAAAATTAGTATTTTAATAAAATCAGAACGTTTCGACAGGTTCTCGCGAAATTTTGTACACATAATGTTTTACGGGTAATCCATTTATATACCAAATTCCAGCCCGGTGCCTTTTTAATTGCGTAAGTTATAGTGTGAAAACGATTTTTTCAAAATTTTAAAAATGCTGTAAGGTAAAAAATTTTCAACCGATTCGCGTCAAATATAATCTCAAACTTTGTTATATACCTACTTGAATGCCAAATTAGAAAAAAATCCGTAAAAAATTATAACAGTTATCGTGCGTACAAGGAAATCTGCACATACACACACACATACATTTCGTAAAAACCATTTTTCTCGATGTTTTATACCATTTTAAGCATCCTGACATGAAAATCTCAAAAATAAAATTTTCACGTAAACAAAGCTTCCTCAATGAGGAAGCAAAAAATTGATAATCATTGCCAAAAAAGTTATAAAAATAATTCTGACAATATTGAAGCCGTAAAATTATTAAGAAATTGATAGGTTCGTTCGGTAACCCTTCAATGATATGTTAACGTGACGAAAGGATTTAATGTGCTTGCGGTTCAGGATATCAAATAAAATTCATAACGATGGAGCGTTGAATATATACAGTATAAATCATTAATTTTGTACACATACCTTGAATATTTATCGACTCGATAGTAGATTTTTAAAGTACAGTTGGCTCCATAGACTTGTAGAAATTATAAGTTAAATTGAGTGAATAACATTTATATTTGGCAGCCCGCAAACAAAGGTTTCATTCAGTATATGACTATTTTTTTCAATGTTTACATGAAAAATCCGGAAATGCTATGCTTAATACAAAGTTTGTCTTGTGCTCAATGTTTTATCGATCAAGATTTGTTGAAATGGCTTTCAAATTTTGAGATTAGTATTGAGCGTGTATTACAGTAGTGAAAAAGAATCAGAATATAGCGAATTTTGGATATATGTTCGGCATAAAATCGTCTACTACACTCAAGATTTATTTGCTAAACGCATATCCAAAATTTGTTATATTCTGTGCATTTACAACATGAAAATATCAAAAGCTAAATAGAGAAAATTTTTTTAAAAAATTCGTATGCATTCAAATAAATTGACATATCATTTTCATTAAAAAAAATAGGAAAAAAATAATGCATATAAAACGTGTTGAAACAATTGATTTTGCATAATAATAATCCCAAAATGTTATTAACAAATTGGTGAAAAAAACAATATTTCAACGAACAATCAGCGAACCTAACTTTTTTTCTAATGATAATGATATGTTAATTTATTTAAATGCATACGAATATTTCAGATTTTACTCTTTATTTTGATTGATTTTTTTATTTTAAAAAATGTGCGTGAAATAACGAATTTTGAATATGTGTTCGGCATAAAACCATCTACTAACCTTAAGATTTTTTTGCTAAATGTATATGTAAAATTTGTTATATTCTGCGCATTTTCAAAATCAAAACAAAGAGTAAAATCTGAAATAATTCGTATGCATTTAAATAAATTAACATATCATGTTCATTAGAAAAAAAGTTAAGTTGACCGATTGTTCGTTGAACAATTGTTTTTTTCACCAATTTGTTAATAACATTTTGGGATTATTATTATGCGAAATCAATCGTTTCAACACATTTTATATGCATTATTTTTTTCCAATTTTTTTTTCTAATGAAAATGCTATGTCAATTTATTTGAATGCATACAAATTAAAAAAAAAATTTCTTCATTTTGCTCTTGATATTTTTTATGTTGAAAAATGCGCAGAATATAACAAATTCTGGATATGCGTTAAGCATAAAAATCTTTAGTGTAGTAGATGGTTTTATGCCGAACATATATCCAAAATTCGTTATATTCTGATTCTTTTTCACTACTGTAATACACGCTCAATACAAATCTCAAAATTTGAAAGCCATTACACACGTTTTATATGCAATATTTTTTTCCGATTTTTATCCCATCGGTAAGTGATCGAAATTGTCTCTGAAACTCACTTTTCACGGGACTGTACGTATCATACATCCTTAATCGACGCGATCGGCACATTCGATTACATAATTAAAATTGTGAGAATGACTCACCGAAAGCTGCCTCCAATAACCTTAGGAACGAAGCCGGTAATCCTCAGCCAGAATTGCACTAATGCACTGCACTTTTTTTATTTGGGCACTATCACTTTTAGTTTTTTTAAATAAAATAAAATAAAACGCACAGCACTAGCACTTGTAGTGTACGCGGTACACTATACGAAGCGCGAGAATTACGCGAGGACGCGAGCGCGAGCGACAGAAATACTGTCAACACGGGAGCTCGACAACAAGTCGACGCACCTCGGCGGTGTCCCGAGTGAGACTGATTACTCAAAGTAATAATCGGGAACTATTTATCAAAATTATTTCGAACTCTCGAAAATCCCCTCTTCGAGAGCTATTTCCCCCTCCCTCGAATTACCTCGTACCTATAACAAAAACGCAAATTATGCCGGTAACATCTTTGAAATCTGTACAATCGCCTCTCTCACTCGTATGGAAATAATTTTATGTGAAATATATGGTATAAATATATGTATGTCACATATATTTCATATATTTCGCTGAAATGTTTGATGAATTCTATTTATCTGAAATATATGTAACAAATATATCTTCCGTTTATATTTAATATATGTAGATATATTTTGCAAGCGAGGGTTCTATATTTTATATACATCGCACATCCATGTCACTGATGTATGCTGAAGATGTATTACTTAAAGGTAAAATCTATTTTTTGAAAATGAAGAAATCACAATCAAAATAAAGAAAATAATCTGAAAGAATTCGTATGCATTTAAATAAATTAACATATCATTTTCATTAGAAAAATAGTTAGGTTCACTGATTGTTCGTTGAACAATTGTTTTTTTCACCAATTTGTTATTAACATTTTGGGATTATTATTATGCGAAATCAATTGTTTCAACACGTTTTATATGCATTATTTTTTCCCGATTTTTTTTTCTAATGAAAATGCTATCTCAATTTATTTGAATGCATACGAATTAAAAAAAAAAATTCCTTCATTTCGCTTTTGATATTTTTTATGTTGAAAAATGCGCAGAATATAACAAATTCTGGATATGCGTTTAGCAAAAAAATTTTAGTGTAGTAGATGGTTTTATGCCGAACATATATCCAAAATTCGTTATATTCTGATTCTTTTTCACAACTGTAATACACGCTCAATACTAATCTCAAAATTTTATATGTTTTATATGCAATATTTATTTCCGATTTTTATCCCATCGGTAAGTGAACGAAATTGTCTCTGAAACTCACTTATGGCGGGACTGTACGTATCATACATTCTTAATCGACGCGATCGGCACATTCGATTACATAATTAAAATTATGAAAATGACTCACCGAAAGCTGCCTCCAATATCCTTAGGAACGAGGGCGGTAATCCTCAGCCAGAATTGCACTAATGCACTGCACTTTTTTTATTTGGGCACGATCACTTTTAGTTTTTTTAAATAAAATAAAATAAAACGCACAGCACTAGCACTTGTAGTGTACGCGGTACACTATACGAAGCGCGAGAATTACGCGAGGACGCGAGCGCGAGCGACAGAAATACTGTCAACACGGAAGCTCGACAACAAGTCGACGCACCTCGGCGGTGTCCCGAGTGAGACTGATTACTTAAAGTAATAATCGGGAACTATTTATCAAAATTATTTCGAACTCTCGAAAATCCCCTCTTCGAGAGCTATTTCCCCCTCCCTCGAATTACCTCGTACCTATAACAAAAACGCAAATTATGCCGGTAACATCTTTGAAATCTGTACAATCGCCTCCCTCACCCGTATGGAAATATATGTTATAAATATATGTCACATATATTTTATATATTTCGCTGAAATGTTTGATGAATTCTATATATCTGAAATATATGTAACAAATATATCTTCCGTTTATATTTAATATATGTAGATATATTTTGCAAGCAAGTGTTTTATATTTCATATACATCGCACATCCATGTCATTGATGTATGCTGAAGATGTATTACTTAAAGGTAAAATATGTTTTTTGAAAATAAAACAATCACAATCAAAATAGAGAGAATTATCTGAAAGAATTCGTATGCATTTAAATAAATTAACATATCATTTTCATTAGAAAAATAGTTAGGTTCACTGATTGTTCATTGAACAATTGTTTTTTCACCAATTTGTTAATAACATTTTAGGATTATTATTATGCGAAATCAATCGTTTCAACACATTTTATATGCATTATTTTTTCCAAATTTTTTTTTCTAATGAAAATGCTATCTCAATTTATTTGAATGCATACGAATTAAAAAAAAAAAATTCTTCATTTCGCTTTTGATATTTTTTATGTTGAAAAATGCGCAGAATATAACAAATTCTGGATATGCGTTTAGCAAAAAAATCTTGAGTGTAGTAGATGGTTTTATGCCGAACATATATCCAAAATTCGTTATATTCTGATTCTTTTTCACTACTGTAATACACGCTCAATACTAATCTCAAAATTTTATATGTTTTATATGCAATATTTATTTCCGATTTTTATCCCATCGGTAAGTGAACGAAATTGTCTCTGAAACTCACTTATGGCGGGACTGTACGTATCATACATCCTTAATCGACGCGATCGACACATTCGATTACATAATTAAAATTATGAAAATGACTCACCGAAAACTGCCTCCAATATCCTTAGGAACGAGGGCGGTAATCCTCAGCCAGAATTGCACTAATGCACTGCACTTTTTTTATTTGGGCACTATCACTTTTAGTTTTTTTAAATAAAATAAAATAAAACGCACAGCACTAGCACTTGTAGTGTACGCGGTACACTATACGAAGCGCGAGAATTACGCGAGGACGCGAGCGCGAGCGACAGAAATACTGTCAACACGGGAGCTCGACAACAACTCGACGCACCTCGGCCGTGTCCCGAGTGAGACTGATTACTTAAAGTAATAATCGGGAACTATTTATCAAAATTATTTCGAACTCTCCAAAATCCTCTCTTCGAGAGCTATTTCCCCCTCCCTCGAATTACGTCGTACCTATAACAAAAACGCAAATTATGCCGGTAACATCTTTGAAATCTGTACAATCGCCTTTCCCACTCGTATGGAAATAATTTTATGTGAAATATATGGTATAAATATATGTATGTCACATATATTTCATATATTTCGCTGAAATGTTTGATGAATTCTATATATCTGAAATATATGTAACAAATATATCTTCCGTTTATATTTAATATATGTAGATATATTTTGCAAGCAAGTGTTTTATATTTCATATACTGAAGATATAGTACTTTAAGGTAAAATATGTTTTTTGAAAATAAAACAATCACAATCAAAATAGAGAGAATTATCTGAAAAAATTCGTATGCATTCAAATAAATTAATATATCATTTTCTGTAGAAATAAAGTTAGATTGACTTATTGTTCGTTCAACAATTATTTTTTTCACCAATTTGTTAATAACATTTTGGGATTATTATTATGCAAAATCAATCGTTTCAATACGTTTTATATGCATTATTTTTCTCTATTTTGTTAGAAAAAAAAATCGGAAAAAAATAATTTATATAAAACGTGTTGAAACAATTCATTTCGCATAATAATAATCCCAAAACGTTATTAACAAATTGGTGAAAAAAAAACAATTGCTCAACGAACAATCAGTCAACTTAACTTTGTTTCTAATGAAAATGATATGTTAATTTATTTAAATGCATACGAATTTTTTTAGATTTTTTACTTTTTTTTTATTTTGAAAAATACGCAGAATATAACAAATTTTACATATGCATTTAGCAAAAAAATCTTGAGGTTAGTAGATGGTTTTATGCCGAACATATCCGAAATTCGTTATTTCACTCAAATTTTTTAAAATAAAAAAATCAATTAAAATAAAGAGAATAATCTGAAAAATTCGTATGCATTCAAATAAAATAATATATCATTTTCTGTAGAAATAAAGTTAGGTTGACTTATTGTTCGTTCAACAAGTATTTTTTTCACGAAATTGTTAATAACATTTTGGGATTATTATTATGCAAAATCAATCGTTTCAATACGTTTTATATGCATTATTTTTCTCCGATTTTTAACCCATCGGCAAGTGATCGAAATTGTCTCTGAAAGTCACTTTTGGCGGGACTGTACGTATCATACATCCTTAATATCTAGTAAGATTGTTAGAATGTCTAGGAAAATTGTTACTAAAAGGCTTCGTCACATAGTCGAGTAGAACTTTTAGTAGTAATTGCTGTGAGAATTCTTCGCAATATAAGTCTATACAAATTTCGCGCGATAATTTTTGTAACAATTTCCCGTAATAATTTCCGTACATTTTTCTATATAATTATTTCGTTATAAATTCTTGGTCATAATTTCCATAATAACTTCCAGTAAAATTCTCTACATATCGTCACAAATTTAAGGATGTATGATACGTACAGTCCCGTCAAAAGTGAGTTTCAGAGACAATTCCGATCACTTCCCGATGGGATAATAGTCGGAAAAAAAATTTCTAATGGAAATGATGTGTTAATTTGTTTGAATGCATAAGAATTTTTTCAGATTTTTTCTCTATCTCAATTTTAATTTTTTTTTTTCAAAAATGCGCAGATTTTTTTCTCTATTTCAATTTTAATTTCTTTTATTTTCAAAAATGCGCAGAATATAACAAATTTTGGATATGCGTTTTGCAAAAATATCTTGAGAGTAGAAGATGGTTTTATGCCGAACACATATTTAAACTTCGTTGTTTCGCGCAAATTTTTGAAAATAAAAAAAATAAAAATCAAAGTCAAGAAAAAAGTTTGAAAAAAATCGTCTGCATTCAAATAAATAAACATATCATTTTTATTAGAAAAAAAGTTAGGTTGACTGATTGTTTGTTGAACAATTTTTTTTTCTTCACCAACTTGTTAATAAAATTTTGCGATCATTATTATGCTGAATCAATCTTTATTGCACGTTTTTTATGTGCATTATTCGTTTCCGATTTTTATCACATCGGGAAGTGATCGAAATTCACCCAGAAAAAATATCTAGTTAACTAGACTAGAACCTACGAATCGAAAATAAATTTTCTTATTTGAATGCTGAACCTGATAGACTTGTATTCAACTCGAATAATTTTTTTTATTTGTAAGTAATACATCTGGCGACTAATAAATATATTCAAACCTAAGAAATATGTTTTTGATTGCAATATCCCTTTATTACTTCGTAGAAAAAAATATGGTTTAATGAAATATACATTTCTTCGTGTCGAACAAAAATACATTTACGTCGAATAATTTATTCTTTCTTTTTTCAAAATACATAAATTTGTAAATTCATTCCAAATGGATCGAGTACATTCGTTTCTTTCAATGTTTGTTTGTGTTTGTTGTTACGTTTGTTAACTTTGGAACAACTGATCGAGCCATCTTAAAAAAATACATGTTATGGTACACAGTTCAAAGTATTTTCTGAAATTTTTTTAGATAAATCGAAAGTGAAATACCGACCGAAAAAAATTATTTTCGTATATTTTTCATGAGAATGGTTATTTTTCAAACTCGAAAAAATCAAACAAAATTTTTTTCACAAAATTTATGCAAAACTGCTTCAAGTTATTTATTTTTCCGGAAAAATAAATAACTTGAAGTTGTTCCAAAGCATAACAACTGATCGAGCAATATTAAAAAAATATATGTTACACTGAGAGAAAAGCATATCGTTTCTTCAACGATTTCATATTGTAAAACGAATATAGGAAGGCTTGCAATGTTTTATGGTTGAAGCGATGATAATATGGTTCAATAAACGATACTTGTAAGGTTATTGGAAACAAACGTTGAAATCGTATATGCAACAAAACGGCATATTTAAAACTATTAGAATAGTTTTTGAAACTATTATCATTTTAATAATAACTACTATACTTACATTTGCTTTAACCATAAAATATAGACGTTCCTCCTGGGAATTCTATTAGTGGTTGATCCAACTATTTTCTTATATTTGCTATAACCATAAAATATAGACGTTCCTCCTGGGAATTATAGTCCATGGTTAGATTATCGTCAGTCCAACTATATTATTTTTTAAATTACCACATTTTTCTCTCAGTGTATTGTCATACTTCAGAGTATTTTCTGAAATTTTTTGAAATAAATCAAAAGTGACATACCGACCGAAAAAAATTATTTTCGTATATTTTTCATGAAAATTTCATTTTTTAAACTCGAAAAAATCAAACAAAATTTTTTCCCAAAATTTATGCAAAACTAACTTTTCGGTCCATTAAACATTTTTCTGTTTAATCGTATTCTTTCAAGATGTTCACAGAATTGTGAAATAAATAAAAAACTCGGAAAAATACGATCCAAAAATTTTGAAAAAATGTACACTTTTCTTTTTTAAACAATGGAATAATTTGACAAAATTTCAATTTTTTTGAGAGTGGACAACTTTTCGACCGTTCGAAACCGTATGGAATGCCTCATATATATATATATATATTGTTACGTTTACGAAGAAATAATAAATAACGAAAGGTAACGAAAGCGGATTTATTAACAAAAAGAGAAGTCGTGTCAAAGGTTAAGCGTCTATTCTTGGTTGGAACTCGTCAGAGACTGTCAAGTTAATCAACGCGTTGTCAAGACGATCGTTAGTCAGTCAGTCGGTTTCTGTATTCAGGGGATCGGTCGATAAAAAGAATAAGATGAAGTTATTGCTAAGCTAATCGTTACAATATATATATGATATATATGCACACCTGTATTTTAGAGAACTTAAACCACATAGCATCTATTGTAGCCTGTAAATGCGAATCGAGGGGAAGCACGGGCGGTTGCAAGAAAATAATTAGGCACGTGTTGCGTGTTGCGAGAGACTATGCCCGGTTCTATACAAGACCGCCGGTAGTCCTCGCGATAGTATATACTTCCAGTATGCAAATATGACGCTACATCGCTACCATAATTCACTCCACTGCCGCCTCTGCGCTCAACGTCCACTTTCATTTATCTGATTCGTATAACGCGTTGCATACACTCATTCGGATAAGATTCCCGCCGAGGGAAATGAAAACGAATATACAAACAGGGAAATATTATTCATTCTCAGCTTTTATTGGAGATTGCTTCAAGAATTCTCGAGATTCTCATTTTGATTCTTCAAGAAATCTCGATCCCAGAGATTGCAATTTCATTTCAGCATGAATTGCATTTCTGTGACATGAGAAATGATTATTAGAATGCGGGAAAAATTTAACATTTTTTTAGCATTTGTTTGACGACTTTTTTAATCTTCAGCTTGTGTTTGGTTCATTTTAGGAGTTTTTTTTGGACTTACTTTTGACGTTCAGAAATTTTTATTTCTGAAATGTTTATGTTTGAGGTTATCTTGTTTCGTTGTTAATTTTTCATATTATTTTCATATTTTCATATATCATAATGTGCTCACCGGTTTTTCTGGTTCAACAGGCACGAAAAATGTAGTGCCTAATAATAGGAAAAATTAACAACTAAAACAAGAATAATGAAATACCAAAAAAAATTATCCAACGCTTAGATAGCCTCAAACATAAACAAACAGCCACAAGATAAAACAAGTTACACATAAGCTAAAGATACCGAAGACCAGATATTTCGTTATGAACGAACAAGAATATATTCATATATAAATTGAAAAGGACCTGCACCAAGATCGAAACGTACTTAATACAACGGATAAACATCACCCGTTGTTTCCAGCCGATTCACCGTAAAAACCACCGTAAAACAACCACGTGGTTTTTTTTTCAGAAAAGAAACCGTCAGTTGGTCGTAACAACTGTAAAAACAACTGCCAAAAAAATCTCATTCGGTTGTTTTTTCGGTTTTGCATGGTGAATCAAAAAAAGCAACCAAACACCATTCTTCAGGGCAGTTGTTTTCATGGTCATTACGACCAACTGCCGGTTTTTTTTTCTGCAAAAAAAAAACCACCCGGTTGTTTTTACGGCAAAACGGTAATTGCCGAAATTCCTAATGCAATAAAAACAAAATGGAGTAAAATCTTCGAAATTGACCGCCGATATCCGATCATCTATCTCAATATTCAAATAAGTAACAGCTGAATGGTCGTTAAAACTTAAGCTGTGAATAATAATGTAATCGAATATATTCTGATTGTAGGACGATTGGAGAGCGAGAGTACGAGGATTGGAGAGAGTGGCATCGGCATTGAGAACGTCGTCAGCACTGATTGCGATTGAGTCGAGGCTTGGATCGCTTCTTCAGGCGGTTCTAGGTGGTGAACGTAGTTGCAGAGTTGCCGCGGCAGGGATGGCAGTCGCGAGGGTAAAATACGGTGGTATTTTAATCATGGGGTAATTCCCAAGAGGTTGGCACGCGTATGAAATGTAATTTTATGCCGGTAGGTGGTCGTAGCTGGTGTGTCCGAAGAGGCCCTCAAGCGGAGATTACCCCAAGTGGCTTGGGGTCTCGCACGACAGGGTGGACCAAACGCAGCGCAACTGGCACGAGTAGCTATGCTCAGACTGAGACCGGCGTTATTGCTTGAGCAACTCTTGCAGCCGCATTGCATCAAAGCGAGAAACGCTAAGGTGCAGTGAAATCCTCTTTCGAGGGACAATCCCCATTAAAATAAAAAGCTACCCCAAGAAATCTTACCAGGGTTTTGGCAAGGTCCTGATTTATTTTCCCTGATTATATTAGGGGCCTTATGTGGAAGCCTTATAGGGTTTCCTGAAGGACGGTCACGCTTTTTTTTTGTCTGGGGCCTTTAAAGGCTGCCCTATTAAGTCCTTACTTAAATAATAAAGAAATATAATTTAAAAATGTGTACTTGTTATTATTTAATTGAGTAATGTTGCACTTTTGAGGATATACATCCCGTGTTGAGTCATTGTGTCATTGACCAACTGTACATGCGATATTTAAAAAAACAGGTTTATCTAGCAATAATTATTGCTAAAATGTGAAGGCGTTGATAAAACAATAGACCGTGCTGCAAGAGAGCGATTATAAAATGTAAAAATAGTATTTTTCCATTTTTTATCGCTGATTGAGTAGCTGATTTGACTCGTATTTTCCTTGACGAGAACTCTTGAAAAACGGATCGACAAATTTTCAGGAATTACTTGAGAACGTGTTTACATAAGCAATGCACTAATCCGAGTCTTAAATTTTGTTCAGACTCGATTGATAACCGTTTGCGATACAGAAAACGTCGATTCATAATTTTATTGCCTGATTAATGAGACGCAAATTGTGCATGTTGACTTGGCGACGTTGCAATGTTTCTGCGTTGGTAGCATTGCTCAGCGCGTGGCGTTCAGCCACACGCACGGTCTTACATACAGGTCTTGCAACGAAGGTGCCGGCGGTGGTCCCCTTAGCGTCGAATTTCGGTAATTCCGATTTCCGCCGCGAGGTGCGCCACTCGTACAGGGGTCGACAGAGATAGAAACAGTTTCCGTCTGTCTCTCTCTCTCGGATGAGGCGCATGCGCCGCCGATTAGCCCAAACCCCAACGTTGTCTACAATGTCTGATGCTGCTAAATACAACAAACTTTATGAAAAAACGATAATTATGAACCGAAACGATGAATAATCTCGATTGTGGACATCTTTGCGTCACTAAGCTTGCAAAATCCAAGTCGTTGCTGATGAACTTAAGCGATATTCATGCCTCAGACTATCAATGAAGTTTGTACGAGTGGAAAAGTAGGAGACTGGTATCTGCGATATTATGCGATCGATTCCCATGGTTAGTTCTTTTTTTATGATATAAAAGTTAATTGAATACATATTAAATGACGTCATTTTTTTAAATTCCTAATTGCATGCTGCGTTTATTAGTTAATTACCGTAATTAATCAGAATCAAGAGCAAAGTAACATTTTTATGCCTAGTATAAATAAGATATTATATATTTTATTGTATTTATCGATCATAGCGCTTTACAATACAATACGATTTCCGAAACACTGATAAGTTTTTTTTTACCGGCTTTAATTATTTAGGCTATGTAACCTGCAGTTTGGCGGTTACGTGTGGTTTGGAGAGAGAACCCCTACACTAGTGGCGACGCGCTTTAGCGAAATTCCGAACTAAAAGCTTTGGACAGTAGGAGTGCCTACCCCCACCACTAGAAATCGCCGTCGTTGCAAGACCTGTATGTAAGACCGTGGCCACACGTGATTGGCGGCGCATAGTCGAAAACGTAAACAAGCAATGGCGGCCGTCGAGAGTGACAAGAGATTGCGGTGTGAGTACGTATAATGGTCAGAGACCCGCATAATTTACAAAACACGAACCTGGAAATTCTAATTTATCGTGAAACTAAATGAATATCGTTAAATTTCGATATCAGTAAATAAAAATCAATTCTATCGACTATTAAATAAAGATATTGCGACTTCCAGTGAATTTACGGTCGTAAACCGTTTGAATCGCGCGCTCGTGACACGGCCTTTAATGGCGTTAGCGACGTTGCCAAGTCTCTGTCACTCAAGGAACGATTTCATGAAATTGCTTCAATTAAATCGTAATATCATTACATTTACGTGGGCGCCTATCGTTTTTCCAATTTCTATGCAATCCTAAGACTTCAATGTATACACAGAAAAGTTTTCTTTTGCCAAAAGAAGTTTGCAAACATAAGCTTTAGGCAATAACGTGACACTACCCACGGTACGTTGAACAATGCCTATGTAAATTCTCTGATTTCATTAATTTATTACTTAACAACTGTGCGGTCAAGAATTTTTTTTAAATGCTGAAAAAATTACTCGAACTTCATTCTATATTACAAAAAATTACGGGTCGAAAATATAGTGATGACCAAATCGAGTGTATTCCCTTAATGAGATATTTCGTTTTTCTCTACACGACGGTACATATTGATCGTTGAGAAAACTTATTACTTTTTTTTTCAACATTGACGGGAATCGAACCTAAATCCCTTCGGATGGTTTAGTTGCGCGACGCCTAAGCTCTCACGGTCATTCAAATCATATGAAAATGCCATTTTTTAGTCTATTTGTATGACTGCAATATGAAATATGAAATAAAATTGATGTAATATAGTCAGAACTTGATAGATTTACATGACTGCGTCCGATGTGTAAAAATAAAAGCACATTCAGTAATTTTTTTACAGAAATTAGTTATATCGAGTAGAGTTGTTTTATTGTTTCCGCGAATTAGTTCGTTTGTATCTAGGTGCGTGACTGATTGACATGAGGGCCAGTATTAGAATGGATGACCACCTGAATGACTTTGGCGGCCATTAGTTGGATAGATGACCGCCAATTTTTCCATGGAAACCTCGGATTACCATATTAGACCCTTATCCGGCAAATTTAATATTGATTTGTTACTTTTTACATTATGCCATGTTTAAGTCTGAGTGGGCCTCTAATTAATTAAGTTATGAAGGCCTTATTAAACTTCACCGTGGCCTTATGAGATCCTTATTTGTCAAAATTATGATTAATTAGTTTACGTGGTATCATGATGAGGCCTGATTGGGCTCTTAAGTAATTACCCTATCAAGCCCTTAATAAACTTCGACATAGAAACCTAAAATTGCCTTATGAGACCCTTATATGGCAAAATTATTATTGATTTGTTTACTTTATGCCATGGTTAAGTCTGACTAAGCCTTTAATTAATTGACTTATCAAAGCCTTATTAAACTTCACCATGGCCTTATGAGATCCTTATTTGGCAAAATTATGATCAATTAGTTTACGTGGTATCATGATGAAACCTAGAATTGCCTTATGAAAACCTTATCTGGCAAAATTATTATTGATTTGTTTACTCGGTGCCATGTTTAAGCCTGAATGGGCCCTTAAGTGATTACCCTATCAAATCCTTCGCCATGGAAACCTAGAAATACCTTATCAGGGCCTTACTTAGGAGTGATATAGAAAACCCTTTTAGGGTGTCCACATTAAAGCCTGAAAGAGCCCTAGTTTATCTTAGGGCATCCCTAATCATTTTCTTCACGGGATGCACTGAGACAAACATCATTGAAAGTATACAATATTTCATTGTTTAAATTATTAGTATATTACACTACAAGGGCAGAAAGTTTGACATTCCTGCACTGCGCGTCATCATATCGCGCAGTCCAGCGCTGTCAAACTTTCTGCCCTTGTAGTGTATACTATTTTTCATCATAGCAGGTCGAAAGTACGAGAAAAAAAAATTGTATGTACCCGCGTAATTATGCCTGCCCGATATTTGCGGCACGAGCGAAGCGAATGCTGCTGGTCGGGCGGGCAAGCATCATAAAAAGAAGAAAAGAAAATATAATCGTAGTTAAACAAATATATTTATTCAAATTTATTACTATTTTTAAAATTTTTGATTATAGATGTATGAACATCATCGTTTATTTATTAGACGTTTATCTATTTAGTAGACGAGTTTATACTAATCAGCAGACTTTTTGGGTAAAGTTTCCGATTTAATAATTGATTGTGACTCTGCATTAAAATCTCTTAATACTTCTTCCTCGTCCATCGATTTATCCGTTGGAATCATTTTGATACGACGATTTGTGTCTCCAAAATAAATAAAAATATCACGTAAGCCGCTTAGCGGTTTTTTGCTCCCGCTGATACAGAGGGCGTCCGTGTAGTTTTACCAATGCATGAATCTTGGACTTTCTGCATTGAAATTGATGCCGAAAGTACGTACTTTCGATCGAGGTATAAAGAAAAAATATTTGTGTCAAAGCTTGACAGCCGGAGCTTAACAGAGTCTAAGTCTTAGTCTGATCAATTGTGGGCTTAATATTTCACAGAAAATTATATTTAAATATATCTACGTATTTGAAAATTATATTTAAATATATCTACGTATTTGAAAATGATATTTAAATATATCTACGTATTTGAAAATGATATTTCAATATATCTACGTATTTGAAAATGATATTTAAATATATCTACGTATTTGAAAATGATATTTAAATATATCTACGTATTTGAAAATGATATTTAAATATATCTACGTATTTGAAAATGATATTTAAATATATCTACGTATTTGAAAATGATATTTAAATATATCTACGTATTTGAAAATGATATTTAAATATATCTACGTATTTGAAAATGATATTTAAATATATCTACGTATTTGAAAATGATATTTAAATTCATCTACGTATTTGAAAATGATATTTAAATATATCTACGTATTTGAAAATTATATTTAAATATATCTACGTATTTGTAAATTGAAAAAAGATTTAACTAAAAATATTTAATAACGAACATATAAATGAATACATTTGAATAATTTTTTACGATGAAATTTATCTTTATCAAAATATATTGACCTTTTTTTCAGACCCGAGAAAATGCTCTGCAACTGTTGATCTTTTCGCTGGTAACATTTCCGAGCACGGAGTTCAAAGTGGAGAACGTGGCGGTCAAAGTGGCAACTATGGTAGCGGATAGACGTAGAAGAGTACGACAGGCTGCTTTGGATACCCTCGCCGTTTTGGCGCAGATCTACGAGCCCGAGGTGAATTAACAACAGACAATGAGAGAGATAATTTGTACTCGCGGGTATTACGTGATACGAACACTGGGGGAAAAGGACTAATCGCCCGGTACCGGATTACAGGAAGTTATGCAAGCCGGGAAACTAGCGGCCAAAGGTCAGCAGGATGGGGATGCGATGCTTGGTGCGATAAGAGCTCGACTGGCTCGAAAATCATTGCCGATGGTTTCCGCGGATGGCCTCGTTGTCTATGGCTTACAAATTTCACCGACTGTACAAATAGCTACAGGCATGGAGCATTTAGTCTTTTCAATTTACCGCCTATTTAATCAATTGCATTGTGGAAACGGCTTTAATCGAAGTGCCCATAAATTGTCATTTTGAATGAATAATTGTCCATAATATTTGTAAGAAGATATTTTAAGCTTACAAACTGGTACGAAATTATTTGTTAATTCATTTATAAAGAATTGTATCGATAATTATTAGTTATTTTGATATATTGATGGTGAGTAGTTTGATAATAGTCAAGGGTGTGCAATTATGTTTTTAATTCAATGAAAATGTGGTCGTGGAAAAAAGAGAGATTCTTTTTTTCCTGTTTTCCTAATTCATAATTCGAGGGTGAATAATTTAACATCGATTTGAATTAAAAAATGGTTATGAAGATCAAATTTAAGGGATACGTATATTAAGGATGTATGATAGGTACAATCTCGCCAAAAGTGAGTTTCAGAGAAAATTTCGTTTCTTTCCCGATAGGATAAAAATTGGAAATAAATATTCGAGATTAAACGTGCTGAAAAGATAAATTTTGCATAGTAATAATTCCTTAAAGTTCAGTTAAAGATGTATGATAGGTACAATCCCGTCAAAAGTGAATTTCAGAGAAAAGTTCGATCACTTCCCGATGGGATAAAAATCGGAAAAAAATAATGCATATAAAACGTGCTGAAACGATTGATTTCGCATAATATTAATCCCAAAATGTTATTAACAAAGTGGTGAAAGAAACAATTGTTCAAAAAATAAAAAGTCAACCTAACTTTTTTTCTAATGAAAATGATATGTTAATTTATTTGAATGTGTATGAATTTTTTCAGATTTTTTTCTTTATTTTGATTTTGATTTTTTTTACTTTAAAAAATGTGCGCGAAGTTACGAATTTTGGATATGTGTTCGGCATAAAACCATCGACTGCACTCAAGATTTTTTTGCAAAACGCATATCCAAAATTTGTTATATTCTGCGCATTTTTTAAAACAAAAAAAATTAAAATTAAAATAATGAAATAAATCTGGAAAAATTCATACGCATTTAAAAAAATTAACATATCGTTTTCATAAAAAAAAAAGTTAGGTTGACTGTTTATTTGTTGAACAATTGTTGCTTTCACCACTTTGTTAATAACATTTTGGGATTATTATTATGCGAAATCAATCTTTTCAGCACGTTTTATATGCATTATTTTTTTCCGATTCTTATCCCATCGGGAATTAATCGAAATTTTCTCTGAAACTTACTTTTACCGGGAATGTACCTATCATACATTTTTAACTGACATGAGAAGAGCCTCTTATCTCGTGAAGATCTGTTTATTAGGACTTATCGCTGAGATTTTGTTTTTGTATGAAGGACCGGTAATTTATGTCGCTAAATAATTTCCAACGCCCCCGCAGATTTGAGTCTTTTCTTCATTTGCTGTGGAAGCTTTGTTTTTTAGTGCAAAGAAAGGTTCGATATTTTTCCATAAATGATGTTTACCATGCACCAGAGTTTAGGAGAAAAAAAATTCAAGTTTTTACTTGATACAAAGCTTCAATTCAACTTTATACAAAGTATAAAGATATTTACATTTCATTCAAATTAAATTTTTCAATCACTAGATGAAACAGTATTTGCAGTTTTGTCAGGATCATATTTCGTGGACTGTTAATTCTTGAAGCTTTTTCAATTTTATAAAAAGTATAATGATATTTAAATTTTTATTAAATTAAATTTTTCATTCACTCGATAAAAAAGTATTTATAGTTTTGTCAGGATCATATTTCGCGGACTGTTAATTCTTGAAGCTTTTTCAATTTCATAAAAAGTATAATGATATTTAAATTGTTATTAAATTAAATTTTTCATTCACTCGATAAAGAAGTATTCATAGTTTTTTCAGGATCACATTTCGTGGAATGTTAATTCTTGGAGCTTTTTTAATTTTATAAAAAGTATAAAGATTTGTAAATTTTTTTTAAATTAAATTTTTCATTTATTCGATAAAAAAGTATTCATAGTTTTGTCAGGATCATATTTCGTGGACTGTTAATTCTTGAAGCTTTTTCAATTTTATAAAAAGTATAATGATATTAAAAATTTTTTTTAAATCAAATTTTTCATTCACTTGATAAAAAAGTATTCATAGTTTTGCCAGGATCATATTCCGTGGACTGTGAATTCTTAAAGCTTTTTCAATTTCATAAAAAGTATAATGATATTTAAATTGTTATTAAATTAAATTTTTCATTCACTCGATAAAAAAGTATTCATAGTTTTGTCAGGATCATATTTCGCGGGCTGTTAATTCTTGAAGCTTTTTCAATTTTATCAACCGAATCCCTGCGACAAATAATTCTATAAAGAAGATTTAATAAAGAATGTATTCAGGACCCGACGTGGATTGGATCGTAGCCGGAAGTGGTTCCGTTTCGCCAGGAACTGGTCGTACTAGAGGCCAAATTATCGCGACGACAACGAGGCAAGGAGTCCAAGAAAAAAATGCAAAGTAACGACAATAATAAATTTCATCTGGTCACCAAAGTATTGGAGCAGTATCGACTAATTACTTTATCGGTTTTAACTCAGGAACGAGTCTATAAAAAATGTCGCCAACTCCAAGGAACCGAACTTCGTTGCTCTTGGAGTTGGACTCCAATCCAAGAATGAACAGCATCAACCGCTCGCCTGGCAACTCGTTCAACACTCGGCGCAGGCAAGTTTCCGAAACAATTTCCAGACGAATTGAAACGATTCGTATTGTAGATACAGTTATACCGTAGCGCCTTTCGCGTAACCGTTTATATTGTACCAATCGCGTGTGCGTTTGTGCTTAAATTTATTTGAGAAAATTGCGGTTATTAAGTTTTATATTATTTTTTATTTCTCATGGATTTACGAGGATTTTTTGACGACCAATTTTTGGGACTATTATGTCAGGATTGAACGCACCTTGGTTTATGGAATTTATTAAGGTTACTTTTTCTGACATTCCTGTCAAATACTTAGTTTGAGCAAATTGCGTTTTCAAGCTTCTTGTCAATTTTATTTATCATGGATTCGAACGGAGTTTTTGCGGATACTTTTTTAGGACAATTATGTCATAAATTAACGCATCTTGGTATCTGGAATTTATTAAGGTTATTTTTTCTGACATTCCTGTCAAAAACTTAGTGTGAGAAAATTATGGTTTCAAGCTCTTTATCAATTTTATTTATCCTGGATTCAAACGGTGTTTTTGAAGACACTTTTTGAAGACAATTTTGTCCAAAAAGACATTGTATTTTTGGCACTTTGGTTTCTGGAATTCATTAAGATTATTTTTTTTTAAATTCCTGTCAAAAACAGTGTGAGAAAATTACGTTTTTAAGCTCTTTATCAATTTTACTCATCATGGATTCGAACGGAGTTTTTGAGGATACTTTTTTAGGACAATTATATCAGAAATGAACGCATCTTACTTTCTGGAATTTATTAAGGTTATTTTTTCTGACATTCCTGTCGAAAACTTAGTTTGAGAAAATAGCGTTTTGAAGCTTCTTATCAATTGTATTTATCATCGATTCAAACGGAGTTTTTGAGGATACTTTTTTATGACAATCATGTCAAAAATGAACGCACCTTGGTTTCTAGAATTTATTAAGATTATTTTTCTGACATTCCTGTCGAAAACTTAGTTTAAGAAAATAGCGTTTTCACGCTTCTTATCAATTTTATTTATCATGGCTTCGAACGGAGTTTTTGAGGATACTTTTTTATGACAAGTATGTCAAAAATGAACGCACCTTGGTTTCCGGAATTTATTAAGGTCATTTTTTCTGACATTCTTGTCGAAAACTTAGTTTGAGAAAATAGCGATTTCAAGCTTCTTATCAATTTTATTTATCATGAATTCAAACGGTGTTTGAAAATTACGTTTTCAAGCTTCTTATCAATTTTATTTATCACGGATTCGAACGGAGTTTTTGAGGATACTTTTTTCGGACAATTATGTCAGAAATAAACGTACCTCGATCTTTGAAATGTACTAAGGTCATTTTTTTGTAGGATGCATCACTAAATTTATTTAAGAAAATAGCGTAATCAAGCTTTTTATGTATTTCATTCCTCATGAATTTTCGAGGAATTTTTCAAAATACATTTTCGACACGATGATGTAAAGACTAAACGCAATTTGATTTTTTCGGATGTTTTAAGGTTATTCTTTGTGACATTTCTCAATGAGATGATAACTATGTAAAAAAATTCTATTTTTTTTCCCAGGACGAGAGCCACAGGATCAAGAATAAGTTATGGGAATCAGAGAAGCGTGACAATAATTCCAGTGGTAAAAATCTCGAGGTAGCGAAATCAAGATTGACTGGCTCTCTTCGATATTATCGTTCGGCCTCCGATCGTCTCAACGACTCGTTCGATTCTGAAACAACGCCAATTTTTCTTCTCGATGATAAGGATGTGATAATGAAGCAACGAAAGACGGAAGAGAACTTTCACAGGCGAATGGACGAGATTTATGCCGAAAGGGTGAGAAAAAAAAATAAAAGATTATTCAATTATCAAATCACTGCAATTTTTAAGGGAGTCGATAATGTATCTTTGTTCCTTTTAGACTGGCGTCGGTCCAACGGCTCAGGATCTCGTGGGAAACAGATTAGAATCTCGGATTCCAATTCCGCAGTCACGAGATCGCGAGATCAACGGCAGAGATTCGAGAATTGGCACGAGTTACACGAGAAGGAGAAATTTTGAAGAAAATAACTTGCAAAATTGGTCGGCGAGCTCGCGAGGCTCTGAGACTTCCAGGCCACGTTCAATTCACAGGAACAGTGATCGGCTGCGACCGGATGTTAGCGCTGAGAGGTACCAGAGGGTTGTCAGGGATGCAACCCCCGAACGTTTGCCTGCGGCACGCGATACGTTAGTCCAACAGATTTTTTATATTTCCCTGGCAGCATTTATTCAATATTCATTTCGATTTTTCCAATTTATTAAAATTTCAAATGACACAATAATAATTTACATCACCAATTAGGCGATTCATTTTTGAAAGGAATAATAATGATAACAGGACTGAATCAAGGATGGTTTTTTAAATGCATAATTGATATTTGTTTTATAGTGTCGATATTATTGAATGATGAATAGATGCGGATTTTTAATTGTTAATTTCGATCATTAAGTGGGTGAGGGTCAAAATAGCGAAAAAATAAGGAGCGTCTGATTGTAGAATGTCCATTATTATGGATTTCGCTTTTTCGGCCATTCGCCATTTTTATCATTCGCTATTTTGAATGAATTTTATTAAGATGGAGGTAAAAATAGCGAATGGACAAAATGGCAAATGGCTGAAATAGCGAATTTCATAATGATGACTATTCTAGATTCAGACCTTCCTAATTTCGAAATTCGCTATTTTAACCTTTCGCTTTTTTGATCCTCACCCGAATAAATCAATTTGTCAATGAAAATATCATGAACGACGATAATTTAAAAGATTTATAACACAGTTCTCGATTATCATTTTTGGATGAGTATAGTTATTCTGTCTCGAATATTTAATCAAATTAAGTTTTGGATGAATGACAGTTATCCAAATTATAATTGAATAATGAAACTGTTTTAATTATTACGGTTTTTTTTTAATTATATGGTCGCGGAAAGTGTGTTCACATTGTGAGATTTTGTATATTAATTTGGAAAAGGAAGGAATTTTAACTTTGCGTCATTATTATTATCATTATGATTATTTTAATTATTTTTATACTGTTTCCAAACTAGACTAATAATTAAAACAATTTTTTTTTGTGAAGAAGAGAAATTTTCTCCGGTCTGAGATTTGAACGTCGCGTTAGTTTTCAAGTCATTTTGTTCATTTTCAGTATTTACTAATATTTTGTATATATATTTATTTATACGAAAACGTATGCATATCAAACAGAAAGTTGTTATAAAGAAATTAGTAATAGATTAATTAGTAAAATACAGTAATAGAGAAACCAACGATAAACTATTGCCCCCACAATAAAATATTTTTATCTAATTTTTTAATAAATCGTAGCGTCAATTTTCTCTCTTTTCAAAATAAAATCTTTATGTCGTTCGAAGATTAAATATCTGGTGGCTTTTTGAAAGCGAAATACAACAACAACAAGAATCATGAATGATAAAAATAATTGAAACTTCATTTATTTTATTTCATATAAACGACGCATCCATAACAAAATAAAAATAAAGAATTCATAAACAATATCCATTTATAAATAATAATGAGAGAAAAAAAACTTCATTTATTTTATCAATAAACCCGTTAAATATTCCGAAAAAAATATAAAATAATTTATGGAATATTTGCAATTCCAATTCAAGTCCAGTTATAGATTATTTCGTAATCCGCCTTTTTGCGACGTATCTATAATAGAATAACCAATCTATATATAAATCTGTAATAAAAACCATAAGATATGCCATAAAAAATAATGATAAATAATTCATATAATATTTTCAACGCTAATCCAAATCCGGTTATCGAATATTTCATTTTTTTTGTCCAATTCGTTGTATTCATGAATAATAATAATGAGAAAATCTTCATCTCATATTTATTTTCGTCCCCAAAAAACGTAAAATATTTCTTAAAATAATATCAAATAATTTATGCAATATATGCAACTCTAATCCCAGTCTAAATAATGTATGCAATGTTTACGATTTCAATCCCAGTCCTGTTATCGGCTATTTCGTAATACGCTTTAGCGCGACGTATTGAGCGAGCATAAGAAAAGTTCTGTTTTCTTTCCGCATAGTTACAGATCGATATATCAGCAGAGGCGGGGATTTGCGGACGGGAACGTCTACCGCGAGGTACAAACGGCTCCGACGACAACGAGCTACGACGTTTCTCGTCGTCGTCAGAGTCTGCGAGATTCGGAAGTGGCTAGAATGCCTCAGGATTCACGGAGAACAACAGCGGACGCGCAAAAGGGTAGCAACGACTCGCGGAAATCTCGTAGGCTCGGAAATGATGCTACGGATGGCTACAGATTTTTAAATTCATCGGTTACCAACGGGTGAGTAGTACCCATGTTCTAATCCAATCGTATTCTTATCTCAAGAAGTAATAAAGCCTCGCGAAGGTGGTAAAAAGTGCGGAGAAAATAAATTTTTAGTGGTTGGTCTTCGGTGTCTTTTTATAAAAATCTCGTAGCAATTCATGAGTTGCACCTATGTCCTAATTCAATCGTTCTTTTATCTCAAGAAGTAATAAAGCTTGCGAAGGTGGTAAAAAGTGCGGAGAAAATAAATTTGTAGCGGTTTGTCTTCGGTGTCTTTTCCTAAAAATCTCGTAGGCTTGCAAATGTCGCTACAGATGGCTACAGATTTTTAAATTTATCGGTTACCAACGGGTCAGTAGTACCTATTTCCTAGTTTAATCGTACTCTTATCTCAAGAAGTGATAAAGCCTCGCGAAGGTGGCAAAAAGTGCGGAGAAAATAAATTTTTAGTGGTTGGTCCTTGGTGTCTTTTTCTAAAAATCTCGTAGGCTTGCAAATGTCGCTACAGATGGCTACACATTTTTTAATTCATGGGTTACCAACAGGTGAGTTGCACCTATGTCCTAATTCAATCGTACTCTTATCTCAAGAAGTGATAAGGCCTCGTGAAGGTGGCAAAAAGTGTGGAGAAAATAAATTTTTAGTGGTTGGTCTTCGGTGTCTTTTCCTAAAAATCTCGTAGGCTTGCAAATGTCGCTACAGATGGCTACAGATTTTGAAATACGGGTGAGTAGTACCTATGTCCTAATCCAATCGTACTCTTATCTCAAGAAGTGATAAAGCCTCGCGAAGGTGGCAAAAAGTGCGGAGAAAATAAATTTGTAGCGGTTGGTCTTCGGTATCTTTTCCTAAAAATCTCGTAGGCTTGCAAATGTCGCTACAGATGGCTACAGATTTTTAAATTCATCGGTTACCAACAGGTGAGTCGTACCCATGTCCTAATTCAATCGTTCTCTTATCTCAAAAAGTGATAAAACCTCGCGAAAGTGGCAAAAAGTGCAGAAAAAATAAATTTTTAGCAGTTGGTCTTCGGTGTCTTTTCCTAAAAACCTCGTAGGCTTGCAAATATCGCTACAGATGACTACAGATTTTTAAATTTATCGGTTACCAACGGGTGAGTTGCACCTATGTCCTAATTCAATCGTACTCTTATCTCAAGAAGTGATAAAGCCTCGCGAAGGTGGTAAAAAAGGCGAAGAAAATAAATTTTTAGTGGTTGGTCTTCGGTGTCTTTTCCTAAAAATCTCGTAGGCTTGCAAATGTCGCTACAGATGGCTACAGATTTTCAAATTCATCGTATACCAACGAGTGAGTAGTACCTACGTCCTAATTCAATCGTACTCTTATCTCAAGAAGTGATAAAGCCTCGCGAAAGTGGCAAAAAGTGCGGAGAAAATAAATTTTTAGCAGTTGGTCTTCGGTCTTTTTTCCTAAAAACCTCCTAGGTTTGCAAATGTCGCTACAGATGACTACAGATTTTTAAATTCCTAGGTTACCAACGGGTGAGTTGCACCTATTTCCTTGTTTAATCGTACTCTTATCTCAAGAAGTGATAAAGCCTCGCAAAAGTAGCAAAAAGTGCTTAGAAAATAAATTTTTAGTGGTTGGTCTCCGGTCTTTTTTCCTAAAAACGTCGTAGGCTTGCAAATGTCGCTACAGATGACTACAGATTTTTAAATTCATCGGTCACCAACGGGTGAGTTGCACCTATGTCCTAATTCAATCGTTCTCTTATCTCAAAAAGTGATAAAACCTCGCGAAAGTGGCAAAAAGTGCAGAAAAAATAAATTTTTAGCTTTTGGTCTTCGGTGTCTTTTCCTAAAAATCTCATAGGCTTGCAAATGTCGCTACAGATGACTACAGATTTCTAAATTCATCGGTTACCAACTAGTGACTAGTACCTACGTCCTAATTCAATCGTACTCTTATCTCAAGAAGTGATAAAGCCTCGCGAAGGTGGCAAAAAGTGCGGAGAAAATAAATTTTTAGTGGTTGGTCTTCGGTGTCTTTTCCTATAAATCGGAACTCGAGGTGCCACGTGCTTGCGGGTATGTTCAGAAAATTGGTGTGTGTATGTGTCTGTATGTATGTCTGTGTGTGTGTGTGAAAAATCCATTCCCCACAGCCGACGACGACGTTAGCAGGCGGCGCACTCTGCTACTGCTGAGCACTACCAGCCGGGCTTAATGTGACTAGTGTTCACGTGCACGACTTAGATTCGAATACGATAAGAAAAGTAGACCAAAGCCCGTCGGGACCACCGGATCTACGTAGGCATGGAAAAAAAAAAACGTGAAACGTATAATATACGTATATTGCGAAGGCTGATCGAATTACTGTTCTAACTGGCTCCAATTGGCGAATGCTTACTAATTGGACTTTACAATTCATTCATATACCTCGAAGGTCATGAGGGTACTATGCATTATTGCGTTGAGACAATGAGGCTCTCATAAATCTAACGTTTAAGGATGTATAATAGGTACAGTCCCGCCAATCACGATTTCCAGAGAAAATTTCGATTACTTTCCGATGGGATAAAAATCGGAAATAAATAATCGATATTAAACGTGCTGAAAAGATAAATTTTGCAGAGTAATAATTTCAAAATGTTATTTACACGTTTCTGAAATAAAACAATTGTTCAACGAACGATAAGTCAACTTAATTTTTTTTTTCTAGTGAAAATAATATGTTTAGTTATTTGAATGCGTATGAATTTTTTTCAGATTTTTTTCTTTATTTTGATTTTGATTTTTTTTTCATTTTCAAAAATGTGCGTGAAGTAACGAATTTTGAATATGTGTTCGGCATAAAATTATCTACTACACTCGAGATTTTTTTTGCAAAACGCATATTCACAATTTGTTATATCCTGCGAATATTGCAAATAAAAAAAAATCAAATTCAAAATAAAGAAAAGAATCTGAAAAAACGTATACGCATTCAAAAAATGAACATATCATTTTCAATAAAAACAAGTTAGTTTGGCTGTTTATTTGTTGAACAATTGTTTTTTTCACTAATTTGATAATAACTTGTAAGGATTATGATTATGCAAAATCAATCTTTTCAGCACGTTTTATATGCATTATTTTTTTCCGATTTTTATCCCATCGGGACCGCCTAAGCCACACACGTTTTTATTTTTTATTTTTTTGAAATTAATGTTTATTGAATTGCAGAGTATATTCTTAAGTCCGTTGGTTACAATAAACATATAAAAATAACTATTAAATCTAATTAAATACCAAATTGTCCGCTCGCATACGGATCTTAAAGGAAATATAGGGTGTCTCATTTTAATCTTCCAGCTGATTTATCTCGAAAAATACTAACCTGATCAAATTTTAAGTACCATAAAACTTTTAGGGTTCGAAGGGGGCCATTAAAAAAAAAAGAAATATGATTGAACATTCAAAGTGGCGGAGTTACGACGGTCGACGTGTTTTAAAAAAATGGAACTATGATTTTTTTTTCGCCCAAAATGTTCGCCATGTAAAAACTAACAACTTTTGTAGGACAAACTAACAATTTTTGTAGGACAAACTAACATTTTTTGTAGCACAAACTAACAATTTTTGTAGGATTAACTCAAAAATGGACTTTATCGAAAAAAGTGTCCTACAAAATTTGTTATTTTTGATATGGCGAACATTTTGGTTGAAAAAAAAACTCATAGTTCCATTTAAAAAAAACACATCAGTCGTCGTAACTCCACCATTTTCAATGTTGGATCATATTTCTATTTATTTAAATGTCCCCCTTCGAACCCTAAAAGTTTCATCATACTCAAAATTTGATAAGGTTATTATTTTTCGAGATAAATCAGGTGGAAGATTATAATGGGACACCCTGTATATTCTTTGCTATAAAAATAAATTAACGTTCAAGAATAAATCTAAATAACAGGATTTGTAGAGCTAAATGTTGCTGAGTACAAATTCAGCCCTTGACAAAAATTTGATGTCATGAAAAAACCCTTCGTGATAATCTCTTTAGTCAAGACCCTAAAACCACATACCGATCGCGCGTCCACTGCTGTCGGTTTTTGAGCAGCCTATTATATTCAGTAATTAACATTTATAATTAGTGTGTTATTTATTCAAAGTACTACAAATTATTGTACACCAATTTAAAAAAGAAAAGAATTTCCGAAAATTCTTTTTCGACTTACAGCCGACTGTAAGTTGAAAAATCTTTACTACTTATGATAAATAATAAACTATGATTCATTATTTATTTATTCTAGACAGCAATTCGAGCCTGCAATCCATTTACACATGCTTATACAGAAGGTCATGGGAGTAATCATGCTGGAGTACGATAAATTATTGCATGACTATAGACAGGCACGTTAGCGAGGTTGTCCATCATAAAAATCGAAGAATCAGTATACCTCGTTACAGTTCTATATTTATTTTAGCAAAGAGAGAAAAAGAATCACAAATAAATATACTCTGCTTACTGAACTTTAACATTGTTTGGGATTTTAACAGATATTTAAATTCAATAATATAGGAATAGTCATTAATATTGTGGATTAATTATTATTGATAAAAATAATTATTTAAAGAGGCTTCTACGGGTCATGCTAATCAACCAACGCAATAATTACTCGAAAAAAAAAATTCGCTTGCTGCAATCAGCATTTGTTATGAACTCGATTTTATTTGTAATTCCTACAATTCCATGTGAAATTGAAACACCAACTCTAAAATAGAAAAAAATAATATATTATTGTTGCAATGTTATATGAGATTGTGAGAATGAAATCGACAGTTGATTTGTCAACAATTGCTGATGGCAGTTAATATGTTTTTCAATCAATGACATTTTTTTTTCGTGTAGAAATTTTCATACAAATGATAAAAAAATTTAAATTTATAGTGCATATTACTTCAGTCGCTGTGTAGGATGTTAAGGCAAAATGTAATTTTCTCCTATTTTATGTTTATGATTTACGTAATGCAAATATGTCACTCGTATAACGATATAGTGCCAACCTCATTTTGGACGAAATTAGGTCAGCTGTTCGTTTGTCGGGACGTCGCGTGAATTTCGTGGCAACGTCGCAAATTTTAAAGTTGGTATCGGTGAGTTTATTTTCAGCGCGTATTTGAATCTTAAAAATTTATAACTACGTACTGACTACAAAGCAATCATATAATTGCAATCGTGCGTTGATTCAGCTTGTTTTAAGGATGTATGGTACGTACAGTCCCACCAAAAGTGAGTTTCAGAGACGATTTCGATCACTTCCCGATGGGATAAAAATCGGAAAAAAATAGTGCATATAAAACGTGCTGAAAAGATTGATTTCGCTTAATAATAATCTTGAAATGTTATTAAAGAATTGGTGAAAAAAAAATTGTTCAACAAGCAATCAGTCAACCTAAATTTTTTTCCTAATGAAAATGATATGTTCATTTATGTGAATGCATACGAATTTTTTCAGATTTTTTTTCTTTAATTTGATTTTGTTTTTTTATTTTCAAAATTGTGCGTAAAATAAGGAATTTTGGATATGTGTTTGACATAAAACCATCTACTACACTCAACATTTTTTTGCAAAATGCATATCCAAAATTTGTTATATTCTGCGCATTTTTCAAAAAAAAAAAAAAAAAAAAAAAAAAAAAAAAAAACCAAAATAATGAAAAAAATCTGAAAAAATTCGTATGCATTCAAAAAAATTAACATATCATTTTCATTAGAAAAAAAGTCAGGTTGACTGATTGTTTGTTGAACTGATGTTTTTTTTCACCACTTTGTTAATAACATTTTGGGATTATTATTCTGCAAAATCAATCTTTTCAGCACGTTTTATATGCACTATTTTTTTCCAATTCTTATCCCATCGGGAAGTAATCGAAATTGTCACTGAAACTCACTTTTAAAGTTTCTTTTTAAAGAGACCGAGTTAAAAAAAAAATTTTAATTTGGTATATTTTCATTCATAAGTGATCAAACTTATTCTAATTTATTGAGATTATTCAGAATGTTTTAATCTACATCATATATTAATTTTGTAATTTAATCTTCCAAATCGATATGCGACGATGCCTCATTAACCGTGCAGACAGGAATAAATAAGATCTGTTTATAAATCTGCAATTTTTTTTTCTAGTGAAAAAATAAACCACTACTTTTTTATCTTTGATAACAGCAGCATATTCTACATATACTATATAACTTAAACCACGCAACAGCACCAAAATGATCGTTAACACAGCAATCTCACTTATAATAAAGTCGAGTTTTAATACTTTAGGAATGACTCAGGATTAAATCGAAATAAACTTTTGTTTTTCAAGATAGCACTATGAATATTCCAAAATAAAAATGTGGTATCTACAAGTATGCATGACTTCATGAAATAAGCCCTCAAAAAATTCTATGATGATAATTTAACAATGTAATTTAATTTTTATTAATTACTTAGCAAATGTATCACAGAATTTCATAGTTGTCGAAAAAAGATTTGCTAAAAGAGCATTTTTTATATATATTTTCATGGACTTGTTGTTTTTTTTTCTAGTCCATTTTTTTCGCAATTTACTCCAATGCGAAAAAAATGGACCTATTGTCGAGTTTACACACATTCACCCAAAATTATCGATAATTGTCACTACAAGAATAAAAGTGATAAGGTAACTGTAAAATCCTAAGACGCAACATTAATAAGCACTATTTTTTCTTTTATAATAATAATTCATTTTCTTTCTCGCTCTGTCTCCCCTCTGGCGGTAAGCACACGAATTATCTTATGCTTGAATTTGCTCGACAGAAGGGTACGAGTTACAAGTTAATATTCAAGGTCCCCGTTAACTCCAATGTAATACTTGTTGGTCTTGGAAAAATCGTTAAGATAGGTGAGCCCGTGGCTCGGGCGAGTTGCTAATAATTAACTTACGCTGTATATCGATCGGCTTTGGAAGCGTTTCGGGTTTATTTATGAGTTTTTAGCTATGAAATTTTTAAAAACCCTTTTTAGCCTGCCACATATTATTGCTGCCACACTGAGAGAAAAATCTGATAATTTTGTAAATAATATAGTTGGACTGACGATAATCTAACTATAAACTATAATTCCCAGGAGGAACGTCTATATTTTATGGTTAAAGCAAATATAAGAAAATAGTTGGATCAACCACTAATATAATTTTCAGGAGGAACGTCTATATTTTATGGTTACAGCAAATGTAAGAAAACAGTTGGATCAACCACTAATATAATTTCCAGGAGGAACATTTATATTTTATGGTTAAAGCGAATGTAATTATAGTAGTAATTATTAAAAAGATAATAGTTTCAAAAACTATTTTGACAGTTTTATAATTATGCCGTTTTGTTGCATATACAATTTTAACGTTTGTTTCCAATAACCTTACAAGTATCGTTTATTGAACTATATTATCATTGCTTCAACCATAAAACATTGCAAGCCTTTCTATATTCGTTTTACCATGTGAAATTGTTACATTAACTATATGCTTTTCTCTCAGTGCACTGCTAATTTTTCTACACCAATAAAAAAAATTGGTAATACCAACCGAATCTGCGATGACGGATGGCGGAAAAAAAAAATTTGGTTGATTGGAAGAAATATTTGTTCCTATCAACTATATATTTCTTTTGAAAGCGTAGCAAAAGAAATTTTTGGTTGATTAAACGGAATATTTCTTCCAATCAACCAAATATTTCTTTCGCCACTTGTAACCGCAGATTCAGTTGGTATTACCAATTATTTTTTTCGGTGTATATATTCTCTATTCGCCATAGGAGGTTATATACAATTTAGAGAGAAATAGAAAGTGTTTGAGTAAGCGAGAAAAATATAATTAAGAAAAAGAGGATTCTTCAAATTTAAATAAAACTTTCTTTTACATCCCTAATTATTTTTTGCCTGGTCCATCAACGTTTACAACATTCTGTGCAGGCCACAGAAGGTTCTATAAAATTGTAAGGGTTCAAATAAGTGAAATAAAGAGTATATAGAAAAAAGTTGTTTTTTAGACTCTATAATTTTTGCAAATATTTTGTATCTCACCGAATATTTCTTTGCCTACAATATTAATGGTTCTACACATCCCATACATGACAAGATCGTATAAAATCAAGGGAGAAATGAATGGTGTTGGAATTAGCGTCAAAAATTCCGCACATAAAACGAAGTAACAGCTACTGTGGCTTTTGGAAAAAGTTAAATATTTTTTTCCAATACCATTGATTTTTTTATAGGTTGTGCTTATACCACAAAAGGTTATATAAAATTCGGAGCAAAATAAAAATGGTTCGACTAAGCGAAATAAATATAATTGCAAAAAATCGCTTTTCAGTCACTATAACATACGGTAATGCTCGTTATTCCTCTAAATGTTTTTTCCCTACTCTGTCAACTTTTGTATAGGTTTTCTGCGTTCCACAGTAGTTTAAACAAAATTCAATACAAAATTCAAAGTATTTGAAGAAGTGGAATATTTGATATAGGATGCAGCTCTGATGCTTGTGCACAAAAATATTTTTTAATCAGCCAAATATAGACACACACATACCATGAATTTTTCCATAGATTGTGCCAATGTTACGAAAGGTTATATAAAATTGGGAACAAAATAAAAACTGTCCAAATAAGCCAAATAGATATGATTTAAAAAAAAAAATCGTTCCTCAGTCATTATGACATTTGAGAAACTTTTATTACTTCTCAAAATATTTTTTTCCCTATGCTACAAAATTTGTTGTAGCTCCTGTGCAGAGTTGTAAATCTCCATTTTTTAATGGAATAGAGTTTGCAGTACCGTTTGTTTCTCAATTATGATTTCATAATAATAATAATATATAGCGATTATGAAATATAGTGTAAACATTTGAATAGCTGCAATCAATGTTATTTTTCAATAAAATTTCATGGCAATCTAGTTGAATAAATGAAGAAACATAATTCATTTACTAAAAAAAGTAATGCATTAATCATTTCTACTATTTTCTTCACTATTTCTCCCAATATTTAAGCAAAAATTCGTATTATTTGAAGCTAAAAAAAATTTTTTAAATTGAAAACATTTTTTTCACCGAAAAAAAAAAAGAATTAATTCCACCAAATACTTAAAAATTCAACGATGTAAAAAAAATTTCAATTTTTTTTTTTTCAAATTCGTAAATATGCCATAAAAGCCCATGTTAAAATGCATGCCTAAGAAAATTAATTTAGTGTAAGCGATGTAGACGAAAATTCCCAAAAAATGCAGGTGAGTTTGTTATGAATTATTTAAAACGCGGTAATTATTTCAGATTTTTCTGTGCATTTTCAATGCAACTGATGAACCTCCTCAATACGAATGATAAACCCATTTTGTTTCGATGAGCCACTGATTTCAATTAATCGTTTCGGTATTTTCGAAGTAATGAAAAGTAATGAAAAGTGAAATCGTAGTATATTGGATTCTCCCTTCCATTTCTATTTACTTCTGTTTTTTTTAGTTTCTTGTATTTCCATTTTTTTTAAATGAATTCCGTTCTGGTTTTCTTTTATTTTCTTTTCGTGTGATCGTTGCGATTGAATGGCATTCTTCCTGTTTTTTTTTTCTTGGGGAAGGTCATGGATTTTCGTGATATTTTGACGATGTTATTTTTCATTGTATAATTTTTTTTGTAATATTTTTCAGTGTCATATTACTATTGTCTGATATTCAGAGTGGTAACCTCTAAAAGATAGGTTTTTCAAGTACCGCTCGATTGACAAAGAATGCCTCATACATGATACAGCTCTGATGTCTGCGCACGTGAAACAAGGTTTATGGGGTGAGCAGCGTGTAAAACGTCGCGTACGATGCGGGACCGATTACGTCGAATCGACTCTTCCTTATCGTTCGTTCCTCTTGGTTGAATAATTTACCCGTCGCTCATGGAGGTCGGAGCAAAGGCAAGAGGGCATAGAGCCACCGACCAACGATTGTTACTAGACTCCCGCAGGTTCGCCTTTCTATTTTTCTCCGCGCATTTTCTCCTTCTCTTTCCTCCCAATGTCCAGTTAGTATCGATCCGATATAATGAAAAATTTTCCCTCTCACTCGCACTTTCTCGGTTAAACTGTGAAAGCCACTCTGGCAGTAAATCGAACTTGGCCGCTCGCATCGTTGCCACTGGAAACTCGGTGCCTCGTGCTCGACACCTGTCAGTGTATCAGCGCGAAAAGTTTGGCAATTTGTCGGGCCAAAATATCATGTGTGTCGAACGTGTCATTTTTTTTTTTTTTTCACCCTCCATCCATGTACATACAAATTATTTTTCGACATAATTATTCATGCGGCGACAATGTATATGAGGAATTTCCCATTAGCCTTTTTTTTAACCTCTTATTTTCGTTGCCTGTTCAATCGATTTTTTTGAGATGCTGTGTTTTGGTTTTCATAGAGGAAGTTTGGCTTTCGGGGAATTTTTTTTTGTTGAGATTTTGGTATCAGGATTGGTAGAGTTATTTAAGAGGTCGAGAAAGGTGGTTGAGGATAAATGGATGTATGTGTTTGTGTGTGTAATTCATATCGAATTCAAACTCAGATAGCTGAAGGAGGGTTTTATCAAACGAGTCAAAATTTTGAGTGGGGGTCGAAATGGCGAATTACCAAAATAGCAAATGGCTAAAATAGCGAATGAAAAAATAAGGAACTTCTGATTGTAGAATGTCCATAATTATGGACATTCGCTTTTTCAGCTATTCGCCATTTTTATCATTCGTTATTTTAAAATATGACGAAAATATCGAATGGTTGAAATAGTGAATTCAAAAATAAGGAACGTCTGATTGTAGAATGACCATAATTATGGAATTCGGTTTTTCAGTCATTCGCCATTTTTATCACTTGCTATTTCGAATGCATTTTAATAAGATGAAGGTTAAAATAGCGAATGGCTGGAATAACGAATTTCACAATGATGACCATTCCAGATTCAGACGTTCCTAATTTTGAAATTCGCTATTTTGACCATTGAAAAAAATATTGCTTCCAAAATGAATATTACAGCAAATATATCCAAAATAAATGTAACCAATATGAAAATCGTATTTGCTTTTGCGGTGTTTCAACGTGTATTCTTTTTATCTGCTTTAATTCAGTTCTAAATAAAAATGAAAATTGGTTCTAAATATCATTTTTTTTAACGGAATTTTTTATAATCCGAATATAATCTAATTGATGGGTTTTCTCCTTGCACGTAGCAAAATATTGGGTATATGAGGCATTCCATACGGTTTCGAATGGTCGAAAAGTTGTACACTCTCAAAAAAAATTAAATTTCGCCCAATTATTCGATTGCTTAAAAAAGAGAAGTGTATATTTTTTCAAAAAAATTCCAAAATTCTGTAAATACCGTTATATCTTGAAAGAATAAGATTAAACAGAAAAATGTTTCAGACAAAAAAGTTGCAGTTTTGCATCAGTTTTGTGAAAAATATTCTGTTTGATTTCTTCGAGTTTAAAAAATGACCATTTTCATAAAAAATATATGAAAATAATTTTTTTCGGTCGGTATGTCACTTTCGATTTATTTTAAAAAATTACAGAAAATACTGTGAAGTGTGTACAATAACACGTATTTCTTTTAAGATGGCTCGATCAGTTGTTCTAAAGTTATGTTATGTTTTATTATTATGATTTTTTTTTTCGAAAAATCAATTATCATTGAAAATGATTTTCTCTCAAATTGTTTCTTTCGAATTTTTAGACAAAAGACCATCTATAATAGTAATATTAATGTTTTGGAGCTTATTAGAGCATAATTAATCGGTAACGTAGATGGAACTCCATTGAATTTGTTCGAATAATACGCTATATATAATCACTCGTTCAAAAAATTCTATGATTAAATTAATAATTTTCTGTCCTGACGTTATTTTTTTTCTTATTGTTGTTAACATTAATCACAATGTAAGAACTGGGTAAAAGTGAAGCATAAATAGATCGTTTCAAGTTATTTAATTTTCCAGAAGTGAAGCATAAATAGATCGTTTCAAGTTAATTATTTTACCCGAAGTGAAGCATAAATAGATCGCTTCAAGTTTTTTTATTTTCCCGAAAAATGAATAACTCATATATACTTCCAAATATGTTTTATCATATATTCGTTATTCTCATGGGTGTTGAAATCACTCCGTCTGCATATTTTTTTATTTCTTTCCGCCCTTAGTCAATATTCCATGAGGTTTAAAAACAAAAAAAATTCGTTCGAAATTTATGCAATAATCCGTAATTTTTTTTTTTTTTTTTCCAAGCACGTAACTCCTAAAAAAATCACCTTGTCTCTGCTCCGTTGCGAATTTCGGGAAATATCCACAGAAAATCTACGACTCAGAAACACATGTGAAAAGAAGATACATATATACATGCAGGAACCGATATCTCGTTATGGTTCTTCTTGTTCGGCATATATCGAGGTCTCATTCGTTCTCTGTCTTTTCGTCTCTCTCTTTTTCTCTGCATTTCTCGTTCTCGTTCGACATTTGCATGACGCACGACAGTTGCGTGGCCGTAACGGGGTCGCATTTCGTTACTCGTTGTTTTCCCCTTGGGAAACTACGAGCGCACGAGTCGGGCATTCCAGAGGTTATCATAACCACGGCGCGAAAAAAATCTACATATAGGGTGATTTGGAATCAAGCCATATCTTCCCTTTGGCCCTAGGTTTACTACTGGAAGTAAACAGAAAGAAGGGAGCGAAATATAACGTAAACAGAGTGAAGAATCTTCATATAAATCTTGAAAAATTGTACAAAATTTTTTTTAAATAATTTGAATTAGTAAAATAAATATAATTTAGAACAGACGAGGTTACAGTTTACTACTGGAAGTAAACGGAAAGAAGGGAGCGAAATATAACGTAAATAGAGTGAAGAATCTTCATATAAATCTTAATAAATTGTACGAAATTTTTAAAAAATAATTTGAATTAGTAAAATAAATATAATTTAGAACAGACGAGGTTACAGTTTACTACTGGAAGTGAACAGAAAGAAGGGAGCGGAATATAACGTAAACAGAGTGAAGAATCTTCATATATATCTTAATAAATGGTATGAAATTTTTTTTAAATAATTTGAATTAGTAAAATAAATATAATTTAGAAAAGACGGGGTTACAGTTTACTACTGCAAGTAAACGGAAAGAAGGGAGCGAAATATAACGTAAACAGAGTGAAGAATCTTCATATAAATCTTAATAAATTGTACGAAATTTTTTTTAAATAATTTGAATTATTAAAATAAATATAATTTAGAAAATACGAGGTCACAGTTTACTACTGGAAGTGAACAGAAAGAAGGGAGCGAAATATAACGTAAACAAAGTGAAGAATCTGTATATAAATCTTAATAAATAGTACGATTTAAAAAAAAAATCATTTGAATTATAGTAAAATAGATATAATTGAGAAAAGACGAGGTCACAATTTACTACTGGAAGTAAACATAAAGAAGGGAGCGAAATATAACGTAAACAGAGTGAAGAATCTTCATATAAATCTTAATAAATTGTACGAAATTATTTTTCAAATAATTTGAATTAGTAAAATAAATATAATTTAGAACAGACGAGGTTACAGTTTACTACTGGAAGTAAACGGAAAGAAGGGAGCGAAATATAACGTAAACAGAGTGAAGAATCTTCATATAAATCTTAATAAATTGTACGAAATTTTTTAAAAATAATTTGAATTAGTAAAATAAATATAATTTAGAAAAGACGAGGTTACAGTTTACTACTGGAAGTAAACGGAAAGAAGGGAGCGAAATATAACGTAAACAGGGTGAAGAATCTGTATATAAATCTTAATAAATTGTACGAAATTTTTTTCGAATAATTTGAATTATTAAAATAAATATAATTTAGAACAGACGAGGTTACAGTTTATTACTGGAAGTAAACAGAAAGAAGGGAGCGAAATATAACGTAAATAGAGTAAAAAATCTTCATGTAAATCTTAATAAATTGTACGAAATTTTTTCAAAATAATTTGAATTAGTAAAATAAATATAATTTAGAAAAGACGAGGTCACAGTTTACTACTGGAAGTAAACGGAAAGAAGGGAGCGAAATATAACGTAAACAGAGTAAAGAATCTCCATGTAAATCTTAATAAATTGAACGAATTAAAAAAAAAATAATTTGAATTAGTAAAATGAAATAAAACGTGTACAAATAAATCAAAGCCATAAAATTTTTTGGAGAAAGGGTGATTTTGAATCAAGCAATATCTTCCCTCTGGTCCTAGGTTTACTACTGAAAGTAAACAGAAAAAAGGAAGCGAAATATAACGTAAGCAGAGTGAAGAATCTTCATATAAATCTTAATAAATTGTACGAAATTTTTTCAAAATAATTTGAATTAGTAAAATAAATATAATTAAGAAAAACGAGGTCACGATCAATTTTAAAAAACTTTTTCCAACCCCCCCCCCAAATATTTTTTGCTCCTTTCATCAATTTTTATATTCATTCTGTACGTAACGTAGAAAGATCGTATAAAATTGGGAGCGAAATAAAAATTGTTCAAGTAAATCAAAGCCATATCATTTTTTGGAGAAAGGATGATTTTGAATCAAGCCATATCTTCCGTTTGATTCTAGGTTTACTACTGAAAGTAAACAGAAAGAAGGGAGCGAAATATAACGTAAACAGAGTAAAGAATCTTTATGTAAATCTTAATTGAACGAATTAAAAAAAAAAAAATTTGAATTAGTAAAATGAAATAAAACGTGTAGAAATAAATCAAAGCCATACATTTTTTTAGAGAGGGTGATTTGGAATCAAGACATATTTTCCCTCTCTTCTCCTAGGGTTATTACCGGAAGTCATCAAAGAAGGGGAGGGAACAAAACAAATCGTAAGAATTTTTATGAAAATCTTAATAAATGATATATGTATGATATATATATGATAAATGATATGATTTTTTTTCAAATTTGACATTATTCTTTCTTTTTTCATGAAAAATGTAGATTTTTCTGTGGAAACTATACCTTACTCGTATCCATTGCGTCGAAATACTTTAGTACAGAGTCCAAGGAATTTTTTTATGTCATTGTGACACATATTCAGAATTTTGCTAAAAAGACAACAATCGTTTTCGAAAATTGAGAAGCGACTCTATTTTAAGCTGTTTTCCGTTAGTATTGAATTAAGCTTTTAAATATTACTTGGGAATTTACATTTCCTTGACTTTTTAAATTCTTATAAAATTCTTATAAAATTCTTATAAAATTCTTATAAAATTCTTATAAAATTCTTATAAAATTCTTATAAAATTCTTATAAAATTCTTATAAAATTCTTAAGTTGCCGCAGTAAAGCTTGATTCTTTGCGCATTCTCTCTTTTTACTTTCTCATCACACACGGAGTATATTCTATTTTAAGCTGTTTTCCGTTAGTATTGAATTAAGCTTTCAAATATTACTTGGGAATTTACGTTTTATTCCCTTTTTAAATTTTTATAAAATTCTTAAGTTGCCGCAGTAAAGCTTGATTCTTCGCGCATTCTCTCTTTTTACTTTCTCATTACACACGGAGTATATAAAAAGATCAAGTATTGCAATTTAAAAAAAAAATCGACTCTAGTTAAGTTGTGAAACTGCGAAACACCTTCCAGCAAACTACGTGTCGTCGAGACTGAAATATTTTATACATTTGTCGAGTTCGAGCAGACAAAATTAATAATTTCTGCATAACCATTCTCTTTTTTTTCGGGCAAGTTTTTAAACGTTCTCACAAGGGCAAAAATCGAATTACTATAATTGTATTGAAGCTCATTGTTTAGGCGATTGGATCAAACGATAATAGACGATAAATATCGATCGATCCAACATAAAGTTGTTGCTATAGCTGCAGTGACAGTTTTCTTTATGTCCTGCTTGCAACAGTTTGCCAATAGGCAATAGGCCAATAAGTAGACTGGCCTCTGACCCGGAGTGACCCTATAATAATAGGGTTAGTCCCCTTTAAGAAACTGGTCCAGATCAACCATAAACCCATGCGGCCACATTCGACGTTCCCCTACATCGCATCGTATATCGCATTCACCATAGCATTTCTGCTATGGGCAATTGAACACCGAAGAAAACCTTCGCCTTTATAAGCTGTCTCAAATTCGTCTCACGGTATTGGATCTACGTCACGTTTCGTCAAGAATGTAAACATGGATCTCAACTTCATATATACGCGACCCTCATATGTACAAATGCTTGTGTATTTCTCATGTAGACATTTATATGGATCCTTTTATTGTGACTATATTTTTATTTTTTAAGAAACTCTGAGACCGGGTTTCAAAACCGCTATGTACTGATGCTCTGATCTAGAGGCCAGTACATTAACCCCTCGACGGGGTTTACACACCAGTTACAACGCTTGTTCATGACAGGAATTGTACAGACATTGTAATTGCCGTTGCTATGACATATAAGTATGTCAGTTACAACTGCAGTTACAACGTTACTTACAACGGCAGTTACGACGCCTGTTACAACACCAGTTACAACGGCAGTTACGACGCCTGTTACAACACCAGTTACAACGGCAGTTACGACGCCTGTTACAACACCAATTACAACGCCATTAACAACACCAGTTACAACGCCCGTTACAACACCAATTACAACCCCTTTTATAAAGCCAGTTACAACGCAAGTTACAACGCCAGTTACATTGCCAGTTACAACACTAGTTAAAAAGCCAGTTACAACGTCAGTTACATTGCCAGTTACAACACCAGTTAAAAAGCAAGTTACAACGTCAGTTACTACGCCACTTAAAAAGCCAGTTACAACACCAATTACAACCCCTCATATAAAGCCAGTTACAACGCAAGTTACAACGTCAGTTACATTGCCAGTTACGACGCCAGTTACAGCGTCACTTACAACGCCAGTTAAAATGCTGGTTACACGGACGAATAGGGTAGAAGTACCGTTTGTGACCATCTTAGTACCGTAAATGGCCATCAACTTGATCCATTTGTGGCCATACCTATTGCATGTAAATGACAGTGCTGGCCACAAATGGTGTAAACGGCTTTGAACCGAATGAGCAATAACGTATTTTAACCATTGAATATTCAACGTTAAGTTTGCTTTGATTACTGTAGAATAAACTCATTTAGTAATTTCCGTAGATGAAAGTAATGAATTGATCTATACATTTTTTGTTTGGCCACTAATGGTACAGTGGTCACAAATGGTACGTATATCCTACAATTTTTCATTTTTCCACATATAAGATCATTCGGAATTAAGACACCAAATTATGACTAGAACAACACAAGAAACTGAAATGGGCGGTTATCCGAGAGGCAAGGGGGGGGGGGGGGGGGGTTAAACGAAACATAGCGTAAACAGAATAAAATCTCTCCTTTTTACAGTTTATTTTGGCATCCCTCCCGCGTTGACTGTTTTTTGTCCCGCGGTCGTAGGAAAATAGAGAAAAAAAAGGTCATAACCCGCTGGAATATATGCGCGTGTCGCGGGAGTTCGTGCGATTTTTTTTTTTCACAACCCGCTCGCGTGCGTTTGCCGAAAACCGTATGAATATTTTGCTCTCGCAATTTTTTTTGTGTTTTCTCCTTTATTTTATTTTTCATCGTCCCCCCCAGTCGCAATGTGTGCTTTTCCAATTTTCGTTCGACGCGTATACAAGCAGCGGTGTACAAACCGACTGCTACGTGGACGAGACAATTTTTGTTTTTTCTCCATTTTTATATCAATATAGCTGCCCGCTTGTGTATCCACGATGCGAGGGTAATACAGACGCGTTTTTCCATCACCCTCTCTGCTGGGGGGCTCTCGCATGACGTGACAACGGCCGCGTGCGGACTCTTCACCCCCCCCCCCCCCCCGCCCCTTCACCCACCCACCCACCCCAACCCCTCGACCCCGTCTCTGGGGGTACACACAGGGGCGACTGGCAAGTTACGATCGGTTCGTGAATCTGAAATGTACAGTGGTGACCGTTGGTCAGCTAGCGACTAGCCAGGTAGAAATGGAGGGAGAAAGAGGAGGGAAAGCTTGTCGGTAGAGTCGTATAGTCGTAGTATAGCAACTGGGCACTATAGCAAGTGGAAAGGTGAAGGAGAGTCGAGAGAGAAAGAGAAAGAAAGAGAGAGGGAGAGAAAGAGTGACTGGTGAGGGTGTGGATTGGTGGCGGTCAGCGTCGCGACGACTACGACCCTATGCGGGCGGCCAGTCGTGCGTGCATTACTGTCGGGAACATGTCGAGCATAACACGAGTAAAAAGCGTGGCTGCTATAGCCGCTTACGAAGCTCGATATAAAAATACAGCGAAGGTGCAGCTGGTGCGTTCCGAGTGCGAAAGAAGGATTTTTCATTGAATATATATTTCCACTATGCGTATTGAGAAATTTATCGCACCACTTAACGCTGCAGGTGAAAAACGGCGTCTGACCAACTATCAATTTTTCTACTTATTTCTACCGGTTGTGATCGTCGCGACGCTCGTGTCTGACTGGTGAATTTCACTTGCTACTCGGGCGAAGAAACTCATTTGCAATGTTTGTGCAAATAATATAGTGGATTGTTAGGGAAAATAGTTATTATAATTGTTATTATAAAAGTGGTAAATATGGTTGAGTGAAATTATAATTCTGTCGCGATTCTTATCGCACTTTGTGCATCGGTTGGCCTGCTGATTATTCAACTCCGGTATTCAACACCTGTGGCGTCGACGATCGGAAGCTACTGAAGAGCTACTAAGTCTCTTGGGATCGCACTTAGTCGATCCAATGATCTATGATTATATGCGGTGACGATAAATCGTAGCGTTTGCAAATTTGTTTTTTTTTTCTTTTTTTTCTTTTGGAGGATGAAGTATCGGTATGATCTTTGAATATATGGGGTTGATGGTAAATCCTAGGGCTTGGGATATTTGAGATTTTTTTTTTGTTTTCTTTTCGGAAAAAACGAGTGACGCTATGATCTTCAAATATTGCGTCTGGCCTGCTGTGCCTAAAGAGGAGGACAACGTTAAACCAGGCGAAAAAAATGAGTGCGGTGATGCAGAGTACGGAAAAAGACTCGTTGGAAGTGTCTTTCGGTGCTGCCCTTGCGCATTTCGGTGGCGAAGGGCCATTGGGATCGACGAAAGAGAAATCGAAGGGATTTCCACTGTCACCGAAGTTCATCGGATCAACAATACACCTGTTATCGCTTTGAGACAGACTCCCAGCGCTGATTCAATGTATTGTTATTGCACTCAGAGAAAAATATCGTAATTTTATTTTAAAAATCGTTAGTCCGACGATAATCTAACTGTAATGCATAGTTGCCAGAAGATGAGTTGTAAATGCCTAATATTCATAGCTGTAATAATTATTATACGATCTGCTCTGTAATTATGATTTTATAATTTGAATAATAACATGTAGCGATTACACTGAGAAAAAAAATTCTTAGAACCAACAAAACGTGCGTTTGCGGGCGGCAAAATAAATATTTGTTCGTTCGAAAGAAATATTTAATTGATCGAAGCGGCTGATACTATTAATAAATGTTTCGATCAACATTGACAAAAATTTTGTCCAATCGACAAAATATGCTTTGCTACCGGAAAACGCACGTTTTGTTGATTTTACCGATTTTTTTTCTCAGTGTATGATACGATTAATAAACTTTTGAATGGCTGAAAAAATGATTATTTTTCAGTAAACGTTCACGGTAATCTTTTTGAAAAATGGAAAGACATAGTCAAATTAGAAAGTAATGCATTAATTATTTCCGCCATTATTTCCACTATTTTTTCCAATGTTAAAGCGAAAATTACAACCTTTTTTTGCTACTTAAATGTTTACAACTTGTTTCATAATCACTATATATTGTTATTATGAGATCATAATTACAAACCAAATTGTACTATAAAGTAAATATCATTAATTAATAGGCACTTACAACTGGCCAGGAGAAATTACTATATTTTATGGTTATATCAAATATAAGAAAATAGTTGGAACAACCATTAATATAATTCCCAAGAAGAACGTCTATATTTTATGGTTATAGCAAATATAATTGTAGTAGCAATTATCAAAATGATAATAATTTCGTAAGCTATCCTAATAGTTTCAAAAATGCCGTTTTGTTGCATATACAATTTCAACATTTGTTTTTAATAAACTGGCGAGAATCGTTTATTCAACCATATTATCATAAATTCTACTATAAAACATTGCAAGCTTTCTTATATGCTTTTTATCATGTGAAATCGTCAAATCAACGAAATGCTTTTCTCTAAGTGTAAAGAGTAACACCACTTTAGCAGCAGAAAAATAAAAACAAACCTTAATGTTTTATTTTGGGAGTATGAATAAAAGAATATAATTTCTTTTGCGAAGATTCATTTTCCATCGATTCAAGTATGAAAAATGAATTTCTTATCATTATTTTAGTTCGGAATGGTGGCGACAGAGGCCATCTTGAAATTTGTAGTTCTTTGCATCACTTTAAGAAAAGAAAGGCTTTCCCGTAAAGTATATGACCCGGCATAAAAAATCAAACATATTTGTAATCTCTATAAGATTCACTATATAAGTACGTTTTCTAAATAAAATTTGGTAGAAATCGTGCTTTAAAAAAATCGGTCGGTTGCAAAACATAATAAGCAATAAATTGTTCTTAAAAAAAAATGTACACTTAATCGAACGAGGATCACGTAATTTATAGAGAATATTATTGTGAAGCTACTGTCAGAATTTTGAGCCAATCCATGCAACGATGTTTAAGTAATTCGTCCTCCCAATGTGAAAAAAGGGGTTTCGAGAGAAATGCTTTCAAATTTTTAAGATCGCGATGAGCGCGCGCTGATCTACGGAGCGAAATCGATCGTGGATCGTTTTAAAAATTCTTTTCATTGTAGGATCAACTGCATATCGTTTTTATGGACCTAAAGCATTGTTTAAGCCAAAAATAAAATAAAAAAACGATTTTTTCAAAATTCTAGAGTGATGTTATCCTTCAACAAAATTGTAGATCTCTAATATTCAAGTTCATAAATATGTTTCGTAAGGTTCGCTATAATTTTATCATTTTGCAAGGAATATCTCCAGCTTTTCACATGATATTAGTATTTTTTCATTGTTAAATAAGAATAATTTTCTTACATGTCATTAAAAATTTCGATTAAAAAATGGGGTCAGACAATAAATTTTGAGCTGGACTCCGTCATTTTTCGTTTTTGCTTATCAAATCGTATTGAAAACGATTTTTTTCTACGGAAGCTCACATTTTTTATAAGCTCTGATGGTTATTATGATGAAAATCATATTGTAAAATATAATCATAAATTTATAATTTTCGTATAAAAAAGTTATGGGGACGTACAACTCCGATAATTTATTAGCATATGTTTCATGTTAGTCGATAATAGAAATTTTTCTTTTTACTAGAGAACATAGAAGGATATTTACATTTAGTAGGTTCAGTGCGAGGAATTATATTTTAGATAGAGTGAAATAATTTTCTTACTTGATTTAACACGAATACATAAGCCACTATAACAAAACACTGATTTATGATTTATTTTCCAATGTCAGTTCAATCTGCAGTTCCATCTTCGAGTTCCATCTTGAGATCATGTAAATCGTGTTTCCAATATTTCGCTTTCATTGCACCGAGAGCATTATTGATTTTACGTTTATCATTGCCGTAAAGTAGAATAGAGTATTGAAAATTGATATACATTCCCTTACATCAAATTATGAAAAGATTGCAAATTCCATCTCGGCTTGTCCTGAAGATAATGTGATAGGGAAAAAATTCCTAAGAAATAGTGAGCAAATATTTCGTTCATTCTTTTTAGGGGAAAGAGTGACATTTTCATTGTCCATGACTAATATTAAATTCCATAATACTTCATGAATTTTGATAAATCAACTAACATTATTAAGAACAACAACCTCTATGAATAATCCGTACGAAATAATGTATTTAATGATTTATTTTTATCTTTGCAGTGACAAGAACGTTGTGGCTGAGGATGAAAACAACGAGATAAACAAGCGTCACTTTTCGGTCCAGACGAATCCTTACAGCATCCAAAATCTCAGCGATCGTTCTGCCCAATTTCCAGGTAAATATTTTTGACCTAACATCTCAACCCAAGTAAAAGATTTAGAGTATCACATAAGTCGCGAATTTGGCGTTATTAAAATTAAGGCTTGATTAATAACTGAAGTAACGCTACAAATTTATCATTACACTTAAAATATTAAACTAGTGGCGATCAAGATGGTACAATTAAGATAAATATCCATTTAAAAATTCAACATTCAAAATAGGGAACTTGAGGTTTCGACCGTTCATAACATTCGTGGGTTTAAGTTCATACAGTGATTCATATACTAGCGGAAGCCCATAAAATCAGGGGTGTTTGAAGAGTCATTGAAGTGACACTAAAAATGATCACCCGAAAATCCCGTTACAATCAAGGCATTAAACTGGTGATTCTGCGTCACTAAATCACTGCATCGAAATTCTTGAAATATATGTTCATCGGAAAGTAAAACATAAAAAATAGGAAACCCGATGTTTTTTTTATCGTTCATGACATTTATGGGTCGAAGTCCGTAAGGTAATAGATAATAGTGAACTGCAGGTGTATATATATCAACGTTGGTCGATATTTGCATAAGCCGGAAATCACATAATCGAAGACGTCAAAAGGGTGAATTGCAAAATAGGACCTGGCAGGGCCCAGTCAAAAACTAGTCAAGGCTTAGTTTGCGAGTGAATTAACGCAAAAATGATTCAATAAAAAACTTCAAAACAATCAAGGCATTAAAGAATGGACTGCGTCAGAAAACCAAAATAGGACATATTTTGTAATGTTCACTGGAACGTTTAACATTGAAAATAGAAAATTTGACTTTTTGTTGAGGATGTATGATACGTACAGTTCCGCGAAAAGTGAATTTCAGAGACAATTTCGATGACTTCCCGATGGGATAAAAATCGGAAAAAAATTATGTATATAAAACGTGCTGAAAAGATTGATTTCGCATAATAATAATCCTAAAATGTTATTAACAAATTGGTGAAAAAAAAACAATTGTTCGACAAATAAGCAGTCAACCTAACTTTTTTTAAATAAAAATGATATGTCAATTTTTTCGAATGCTTATGAATTTTTTTCAGATTTTTTTCTTTATTTTGATTTTGATTCTTTTTATTTTGAAAAATGCGCAGAATATAACAAATTTTGGATATGTGTTTTGCAAAAAAATCTTGACTATAGTAGATGGTTTTATGCCGAACACATATCCAAAATTTGTTTATTCGCGCACATTTTTGAAAAAAAAATTAAAATAAAAATAAAAATAAAGAAAATAATCTGAAAAAAATCATACGCATTCAAATAAATTAACATATCATTTTCATTAGAAAAAAAGTTAGGTTGACTGATTGTTGAAAAATTGTGTTTTTTTTTTTTCAGAAATTCGTTAATAACATTTTGGAATTATTACTATGCAAAAATTATCTTTTCAGCACGTTCAATATCGATTATTTTTTTCCAAAGTAATAGAAATTTTCTTTTAAACTCACGAGTGGCGGGACTGTACCTATAATACATCCTTAACCATTCATGACATTCATGGGTAGGCGTTTATTTAATAATACATAACATCAGAAGCCTATTTTTATGCTTCTGCTATTATGTATTACGTATTAATATCTATCATGTATTAAAAGCAGAAGCATATGCTTCTGCTATGGATTCCGTTTATTGCCTGAAGGAACGCTAAAAATGATCACCCGGAAATCTCATGACTATCAAGGCATTAAACTTGCGATTCTGCGTCACTAAATCACTCTGGCAAAAAATGTTAGAATTCATATGAAAGTTCAACATTTAAAATAGGAAACTTGAGGTTGAAGCATATTTTTATGCTTCTGCTATTATGTATTACGTATCAATATCCATCATGTATCAAAAGCAGAAGCATAAAAATATGCTTCTGCCATGGATTCCGTTTATCGCCTGAAGGAACGCTAAAAATGATCATCCGGAAATCCCATGACTATCAAGGTATTAAACTTGCGATTCTGCGTTACTAAATCACTGTGGCAAAAAATGTTAAAATTCATATGAAAGTTCAACATTTAAAATAGGAAACTTGAGGTTGAAGCATATTTTTATGCTTCTGCTATTATGTATTACATATCAATATCTATCATGTATTAAAAGCAGAAGCATAAAAATATGCTTCTTCTACGGATTCCGTTTATTGCCTAAATCACTGTGACAAAATATGTTAAAATTCATATGAAAGCTCAACACTTAAAATAGGAAACTTGAGGTTGAAGCATATTTTTATGCTTCTGCTATTATGTATTACGTATCAATATCGATGATGTATTAAAAGCAAAAGCATAAACATATGCTTCTGCTATGGATTCCGATTATTGCCTGAAGGAACGCTAAAAATGATCATCCAGAAATCCCATGACTATCAAGGCATCAAACTTACGATTCCGCGTCACTAAATCACTGTGGCAAAAAATGTTAATTCATATAAAAGTTCAACATTTAAAATAGGAAACTTGAGGTTGAACCATATTTTTATGCTTCTGCTATTATGTATTACGTATCAATATCTATCATGTATTAAAAGCAGAAGCATAAAAATATGCTTCTGCTACAGATTCCATTTATTGCCTGAAGGACCGCTAAAAATGATCATCCGGAAATCCCATGACTATCAAGGCATCAAACTTACGATTCAAAAAATGTTAAAATATATATGAAAGTTCAACATTTAAAATAGGAAACTTGAGGGTTGTTCACCGTTCATGACATTCGTGGGTCGAAGTCCGTAAAGTAATTCATAATAGATAACTGCAGGTGTGTGTAAGCGCTGGTCGACAGTTGCATAAATCTGGAAGCACATAATCGGAGGCGTCAGCAGCGGTGAAATATAGAATAGCATAGCAGCAAGTGCAAGTAGCAGCAGAAAGGGCTAAGCCATCGTAGGATACGAAACTCCTGCTAGGTTCGTTCACGATCGAAAGCGTGCTATACAAACTGGAACGTGAGGTTCTTAACCCCCTGGCTATATCCAAGTGGGTTGTACTTGTATGCAAGCATCGTGAGCCCGTCGCCATATAGATTTTGCTTGCAAGTGTAAGTGACGTTGTAGAAGACCATTACAAGTGGTACAGTAGTGGCCGAGCTTATGTGCTTAAAATAATCAATAATCCACTGGTTAAGTCCAGAAGTTTGTCGTGTTGGTTCCTTCCAAACAGCCGCCGATCAGAGAGTCCTAAGCGACGCTTATAATTTCATAGCGATCTCGATCAATGCTCAAAGCGATCCGCTTATTTCATATTTATTATTCACCATTGGAAAATGTAGAGTATGAAATTCACGGCTATACTGATGCGACAAGAGACGAAAATTCTGTGAATCTCGCTAGTTTCTGATTCTGTAAAGAAATCTTATCAGGGTTTTGGAAAGGCCCTGATTAATTTTCCCTAATTATATTAGGGGCCTTATGTTTTTTTTTAAAAGCCTTATAGGGTTTTCTGAAGGACGGTCACGCTTTTTTTATGGGGCCTTTAAAGGCTAAGTATTAGGAGCTTTCAAAGATTGCCCTATTAAGTCCTCACTAACATAGTAAAGAAATTTAATTTTAAAAAACATATTTGTTATTATTTAGTTGAGTATTGCTGCATTTTTAATGAGATATTTCGTCTTTTTCTACACGATGGTACATATTTAATCGCTGAAAAAACATATTAATTTTCTTTTTTTACACACTGAGAGAAAATTATGGTATTAGTAACCATAAAGTGACAACTATTTATTTGTAGTTGGCACAAACATAGTTTATGAGGTAATCCACGGTACTTTCGCCAGCCAAAAAAAAAATCTCAAATTTTTTCTAAAAATCGAAAAATCGGGTTCAGTTGTGTCTATAGATTGACCAAATTTCGGAAAAAAAAAATTTGGCAAAATAATTGGAGAATAGTCGAATTAACCGTGATTTTTAGAGACAGCAAAAAAACTTCTCAACGAAATCTTAACGATAACGGTAGACGAGAATGTGAAAACGGCCAGCTGAAATATTAGCTCGAAAATCATCAAAATGACTAACGGTAACACGACTGGCGTTAAAAGACACCTAGAAAAGGCATCATTAGGGGGTTTGTTTTTACATTAGTAACTTATTTTCCAAGAATATAAACCTCAGTACAGGTAGAGATAACAAAAATTAAAAATTTGGCAGCCGTTTGAAAGCTCCTAAAGTGGGTTCTCCGCTTGAAAAAAAAAAGCATTTCTGTTGATCACGGATTTTTTGCATTTTCGAGATTCTCGCTCGGCCTCGCTCGTCAATTCAAAACAATTCGAGACAAGATGTTCACTTTGAACTATCGATACGAGATACGCGAACTAATGACAAGCGCAATCCCGTGAAGAAAATTATTAGGGATGCCCTAAGATAAACTAGGGCCCTGTGGACACCCTAGAAGGGTTTTCCATATCACTCCTAATTGGGGCCCTGATAGGGTACATCTAGGTTTCCATGGCGAAGGATTTGATAGGGCCCTTAAGTGCCTTAAGGGCCCTATCAACAAGTCAACTGTTGAACAAGTCAACTTATGAATTTTCGGTCAAACGAGTTTTAACAGTTTTGAATCCTGCGAACTTATGTGCTTAACATAATCAATAATCCACTAGTTAAGTCCAGAAGTTTGTCGTGTCGATTCCTTTCAAGCAGCCGCCGATCAGAGATTCCTAAGTAACGGTTATAATTTTATAGCGATCTGGATCAATGCTCAAAGTAATCCGCTTATTTCATATTTATTATTCACCATTGGAAAATGTAGAGTATGAAATATATGGCGAATATTCAAAGTGGTTGAAATTTGGGAAAAGTAAAATGAAATGTGTCGTCCAGGTTTATTTCTGATTATTGACGATTCAGGAAACAAATTATTCAATTTATGTTGTTACGTTATATTTTTGAAAAACCATTGCGTAACAAGATAAAATTAATGGCGGTAGCAGAATGAAATGATGTGTTTTTTTGAAATTTGAAAATAAATTATATGAGACAATAAATAAAAAAGAAAGTCCCGAGAATGTCCGATTTTTAAAACTTATAGATCAGTAGTCAAATGAATCAATTCATAAATCACTAGTCGAACAAGTAACTTATGAATTTTCGGTCGAAGAAGTTTAAACAGTTTTAAATCGCCAGTCTAAGAGAATATTCTACATTAAAAATCAAAGTTCACAAGTAGAAATTCTGAGAAACATTGTTTTCTAAGTGGACATTTTGAAACATGAAAAAAATGCTGAATACATGATGAAGAAGATTGGCAATGACGTAACAGTGACCTCAAGATATTCCTATATAGTTACTGATATAATTCTAACTTTTGTATTAATTTTCTAAATTACTAAAATATGAAAGATCATTGAGTTTTTATTTCTAGAAGCCAATTTTCTGAATTACTTAATTATAAAAAAATCCCCAATCAAATATTTTATAATTTGATAGGCAAATAACTCTCGACTTTTGTATAATGATCGAATCAATATAAAACATTATCATCAGTCGAAAATTCTAAATTCCGTGATTTTGGTCAAAGTTGGAAGAAATTCGCCTTTTATACCTAAATTTTGAAAGACTTTTTCATTAGAAAATTCTTAAAAAAAAATTCTAACTGGAAATTTCTTGCTGGTTAAGGAATTTGATGTAAAACTACTTTTTTGCAGGTTTTTTTTTCACATTATCCCATGGAATTTTCAAGTCATTGACATTAAATCATCAATAATTTTGCAACGTTGTATTAAAAACACAAAATTACTAATTACTTTCAAGCCCGGAATGCTAATGGACCTTCAGATACATCGAGCAACGAATCATCGAACACATCGGGTGAGGATCATCAAGAAATCCAGAAAACCGTTCATACCGATCGTCAGTGCATAATGGAATCGTTCGTTGTAAATGAGCCTGAAATCCTTCGTTCAACTCCGCCGCAAAGTCCGATTTTGGAAAAATCCTTCGACGTTATAACTCACGAGACAAATCCATCGCGAAGAAATTCCATTGAGTACGGGGTAAGTTAAGCAAAAAAACGAATTTATCGAGAAAATTCTATAATTAATCCAACCTCCAAAGCAACGCCAACATTTATAATTCTTTTTTACACTGAGAGAAAAGCATATTGTTTATTTAACGATTTCCCATGGTAAAACAAATATAGGAAGGCTTACAATATTTTATGGTTTAAGCGATGATAATATGCTTCAATAAACGATAATTGCAAGGTTATTAGAAACAAACGTTGAAATCGTATATGCAACAAAACGTCATATTTGAAACTATGAGAATAGTTTATGAAACTACTATAATTTTAATAATTGCTACTATAATTACATTTGCTAAAACCATAAAATATAAACATTCCTCCTGGAAATTATATTATTGGTTGATCCAACTATTTTCTTATATTTGCTATAACCATAAAATATAGACGTTCCTCCTGGGAATTATATTATTGGTTGATCCAACTATTTTCTTATATTTGCTATAACCATAAAACATAAACGTTCCTCCTGGGAATTACAGTTAATAGTTAGATTATTGTCAGTGCAACTACATTATTTTCAAAATTACCAGATTTTTCTCTCACTGTAAATAATTATGGATTTCGTTGAATGCTACTAATCCGTAACAGAATTTTTATTTCCGACTCTTTTTAGTCTTCAGGATCTTTATCTACTCTCGATGTAAATTTCCCGCGTAAAAAAATTGCCTAATTCAATTTTTTTCATTATTTCCCATGTATTTTTATTGCCCTTTTTGGTTGGTAGATTTCTGAAAACGAGGGGCACTCGAATACCGTCGTGTATTCGACGGATCCGGAGAACGAGGAATACGAGACAGACAAGGGCTCCAGTACGGATGATGCTGTGTTACTCCCGGGGGTGCAATCGTGTCAGGGAAAATTTGTGGAAAGTTCGATTCACGAAGAGGGGAATGACGACGACGACAGTTCAGAGGTCGAAGAACTGGAGAACCATCAGCCGAATGCGCGAAACGTAGCCACTTCGTTTATCTCAAACGAGAGCAACTCTTCGGACGGAGATCTTTCCAAAGTATCGGACGCTTCGCCCGCATCAAACGAGTCACGTGATATCGTCGATGCAACTTCCAACTCCGCGAAGAGTCCTTCGAGGGTTGATTCCATGTACGCTCTTCGCTGTATCAAGCCAGTTGTTTACGACAACTCGAGGTCTAGTATAGACGAAAATGACGGGCCTGACTCAACCGTGGTAAATATTATCACCGTTTTTTTAATTGTTTACCATCAGGCTTGTCAAAATTTTTATATTGATAGAATGCATTATGTCATAATTTAAAAAAACTGTAAATAGCATTTAGATCTATTGCCAATTTCTCTTTGAATGAGTAATGGAGACTCCAGTTTATTATAAAATTGTTGAGGCTTGGATCTAAGCTTTCATTATCTATTAAGGATGTATGATAGGTACAGTCCCGCCAAAAGTGAGTATCAGAGATAATTTCGGTTGATTCTCGATGGGATAAAAATAGGGCAAAAATGATGCACATAAAAGGTGCTGGAAAGATTGATTTTGAACAATAGTTATCCCAGTATGTTATTAACAAATTGGTGAAAATAACAATTGTTTAACGAATAAACAGTCAAGCTAGCTTTTTTTTTATGAAAATGATACATCCGGAAAAATATCTAGTTAACTGGACTAAAACCTATGCATCGGAAATAAATTTTGTTATTTGAATGCTCACCTAGTAGACTTGTATTCAACTCGAATAATTTTTTTTATTCGAAGTAATGCATCTGGCGACTAATAAATATATTCGAACCTGAGAAATATGTATTTGATTGCAATATATCTTTATTACTTCGTGGAAAAAAAAATGTTTTTAAGATATATATATTTCTTCGTGTCGAAGGAAAATATATTTACGACAAATAATTTAATCTTTCTGTTTACAAAATACATACATTTGTAAATTTATTCCAAATGGATCGAGTAAATTCGTTTCTTTCAATGTTTGTTTGTGTTTGTTCTTACGTTTGTTAATGTGCTTCCAATAAGTTGTATCCATTTTGAAAAATCTATTTTATCTAAGGTCAATATCAATTAAGTAGAATTTTTTTTTAAACAAAAAATAAAACCGATCATAAATTCGTTACTGACGAACAGTAAACGAGAATGCGTATTTCAAGAATCTTCAACATTATATAGTTATAAAAATATATTTATAAATATTTTCAATATATTTATATATATTTTTATAACTATATAATGTGGAAGATTCTTGAAATACGCATTTTCGCTTACTGGTCGTCAGTGATATTATAAAAATATATTTATATATATTTTTATACAAATATATGCCAAGTCGATTGAACTAAATGTTTTCTATGGATGAACGTAAATACGTATTAGAGTTAAGTTTGGTGTTTCATTACTAGGTTATCAACGAAACGTTGATGTAAATAACCAAATTAATTACAGAGTAGTAATAACGAATGATTAAAGAAAATAATTACGTATTGGATTTTAAAAAAGTTCTAATTGATTTTGAATAAAAAAGATCGAATACATGTATCCAGTCGTTTTAACTAGATATTATTTCCGGATAAAGAAAGTATTAAGAACGAACGAATATAATATCTATTTAGGGTCCACTGCACAGTAAAAACTGCTTTAAATAAAAAAATATGTTCCATATAAATAAGCTGCAAAATTGGATGAAATACATATTTGTTCCAGGGAAAGCTAATTTTCGTTGATTGAAATAAACAAATGTTGAATAGACAATTTTAGTTAATACTACTCAATCTTTTTTCTGGGTGTACCATGAAATATTTCGAAAACGGTGCAATAAATCGATCAATAGTTCTGCATGCGCATTTATTAATGCTTTAGCGACGACTAAAAAAAAATTCAAGCTGATATCTTGGATTGTCAAATTTTAACGAACCTCCTTAATTGATGTTTACGTTTCTGCTCCCATCGGAATCCTTTTCACACAATTTGTTTCTCTATTTGTTATACGAATTCAAAATAAAACCTTATCTTAGCAAGATAGGTCCTCGTCAACACTCGTAAAAAGTATTGGCTTGGAGAATGTTTATTTTGCTTTGCGTTGTTTTGCTGTTAAATCTATTGATTAATGTTATCAATTGTGAATGCTACGTATGACCCACATTCCTCGTAAGTGATAGGATTATAAAATATAAAAAAATAAAGCAATATTTAAATATATATTTAAATATATTTGATGAAATATATTTTATTTATATTTATTAAAATAAATTTTATTTATATTTGATAAAACGTATTTTATTGATATTTTATAAAATATATTTATTTATATTTAGATGCACAACGTCATGAAAGTCGTTGCCTCGTGTTCGGAAGCCAATATCACGGTGTCAACAACAAGCCTGCAAAGTGGATCCTTGCAAATTGCTTCCTCATTATTTCTTGCTTTTTACAAAGCTTCCTCTATGAGAAAGCCAAAATTGATCAACATACTTCCTCATAGAGGTAGCTTTGTAGAAAGCGAAAAATAATAAAAAAGCAATTTGCAAGTTTCCACTTTGCAGGCTTGTTTATACTCGGAAGACATTTTTAGAAAAATTCAGAGTGACGTAAAATTTTGACCGCTCGACCGATTTGTGTCAAATTGTTACTTGAAAATTGGTCAATGATAGTCCATATGTAGGCTAAATTTGAACCCGATACCTAGTAATTCACATGAGCAAGCACTCGAACGAGATTTTTCAAATAATTCAAAATGCCATAAAATTTGAACCACCCGACCGATTGGTGTTAAATTTATCCTAAATATCTTAATAAATAGTCGTTTAAGTGTGGAAAAAATTCAAGATAAATCTGTGGAAAATTTCGATTTTTTTTTTTTTTTTCCGTGGAAGCTTTCGATTTCGTTTTGTTCACCAAAATCGAAATTTTTTGTCATTACAACAGCTTATTAGACTAAGATCTTGAATGAAAATCAATAATCGTAAAATCATATCGGCGATTGCAGCCGGATATCTCAGAATTTGCAGGAGTTATAGTATTTGCAGACATTTTTAAATAAATTCAAATTGTAATAAAATTACAACAGTTCAACAGATTCTCGCGAAATTTAGTACACATAATTTTTTACGGGTAGTCCTTTTATATACGAAATTTCAGCCCAGTGTCTTTTCAATTGCGTAGGTTATAGCGTGAAAACGATTTTCTCAAAAATTTTTAAATGCTTTAAGAAAAAAAAATTTTTACGCATTGAAGTCAAATACAATCCAAAACTTTGTTATATGATAACCTACTCAAGTGCCAAATTGGCAGAAAATTCGTAGAAAATTACGACAGTTAACGTGCCTACAAGGAAATCTGCACATACACATATACATACACATACACACACACACACACACAGGCATTCCGAAAAAACCATTTTTCTGGATGTTTTAGACCATTTTAAGTATCCTTACATGAAAATCTCGAAAAAAAAAAATTTTCACGAAAACGAAGGTTCCTCTATGAGGAAGCAAAAAATTGATAATCATTGCCAAAAAATTTATAAAAATAATTCTCAGACAATATTGAAGCCTTAAAATTGTTAAGAAATTTATAAGTTTCGTTTGGTAACCCTTCAATAAAATGTCAACGTGACGAAAGGGTTTAATGTGCTTGCAGTTCAGTAAACAACCAATAAAATTCGTAACGATGAAGCGTTGAATATAAACAATGTGAATCATTAATTTCGTGCACATACCTTGAATATTTATCGACCCGATAGTAGATTTTTAAAGTACAGTTGGCTCCACGGACTTGTAGAAATTGTAAGTTAAATTGAGTGTATTACATTTATATTTGGCAGCCCGCAAACGAAGGTTTCATTCAATATATGACTATTTTTTCAATGTTTACATGAAAAATCCAGAAATGCTATTTTTTTAAAAATGTTTGTCTTGTGCTTAATGTTTTGTCCATCAAACTTTGTTGCAGTGGCTCTCAAATTTTTAGAATAATATTAAGCGTGTATTACAGTAGTAGAAAAAAATCAGAATAGAACGAATTTTAAATATATGTTTGGCAGAAAACCATCTACTACACTCAAGATTTATTAGCAAAACACATATACAAAATTTGTTATATTCTGCGCATTTTTGGACATAAAAAATATTAAAAGCAAAATAATGAAAAAAATCAGAAATAATTCCTATCCATTCAAATAAATTAACATATAATTTTCATTAGAAATGAAATCGGAGAAAATAATGCATATAAAACGTGTTGAAACGATTGATTTCGCATAATAATAATCTCAAAATGTTAATAACAAATTGGAGAAAAAAACAATTATCCAACAAACAATCAGTCAACCTAACTTTTTTTCTAATGAAAATGATATGTTAATTTATTTGAATGCATACGATTTTTTAAAGATTTTTGTCTTTAATTTGAATTTTTTATTTTTAAAAATGTGCGCGAAAGAACGAATTTTGGATATGTGTTCGGCATAAAACTATCTACTACAGTCAAGATTTTTTTGCTAAACGCATATCCAAAATTTGTTATATTCTGCGTATTTTTCAAAATAATAGATATCTAAAGCAAAATGAAGTAAAACATCTGAAAAAGTTCGTATGCTTTCAAATAAATTAACATATCATTTTCATTAGAAAAAAAAATCGAAAAAAAATGCATATAAAACGTGTTGAAACGATTGATTTCGCATAATAATAATCCCAAAATGTTATCAACAAATTGGTGAAAAAAAACAATTGTCCATCGAACTATCAGTCAACCTGACTTTTTATCTAATGAGAATAATATGTTAATTTATTTGAATGGATACGTATTTTTCCAGATTTTGTTCTTTATTTTGATTTTGATTTTGTTATTCTTAAAAATGTACGCGAAATAACGAATTTTGGATATGTGTTCGGCATAAAACCATGTACTACACAAGATTTTTTTGCTAAACGCATATCCAAAATTTGTTATATTCTGCGCATTTAAAAAAAAAAAAAAAAAAAAAAAATTAAAATAAAGAAAAAAATCCGAAGAAATTCGAATGCATTTAAATAAATTAACATATCATTTTCATTGGAAAAAAATTTAGGTTGACTGATTTTTTGTTGAATAATTGTTTTTTTCACCAATTTGTTAATAACATTTTGGGATTACTATTATGCGAAATCAATCTTTTCAGCACGTTTTATAAGCGATATTTTTTTCCGATTTTTACCCCATGAGTAAGTGATCGAAGTTGTCTCCGAAACTCACTTATGGGGGGACTGTACGTATCATGCATCCTTAATCGACGCGATCGGCACATTCGATTACATAAGTAAAATTATGAGAATGACTCACCGAAAGCTGCCTTCAATAATCTCAGGAACAAGGGCGGTAATCCTCAGCCAGAATTGCACTAATGCACTGCACTTTTTTATTTGGGCACTATTACTTTTAGTTTTTTTAAATAAAATAAAATAAAACGCACAGCACTAGCACTTGTAGTGTACGCGGTACACTACACGCAGCGCGAGTACTACGCGAGGACGCGAGCGCGAGCGACAGAAGGACTGTCAACACGGGAGCTCGACAACAAGTCGACGTACCTCGGCCGTGTCCCGAGCGAGACTGATTACTTAAAGTAATAATCGGGAACTATTTATCAAAATTATTTCGAACTCTCCAAAATCCCCTCTTCGAGTGCTATTTCCCCCTCCCTCGAATTACCTCGTAACTAGAACAATAACGCACATTATACCGGTAACATCTTCGAAATCTGTACAATCGCCTCCCTCACCCATATGGAAATTATTGTATGTGAAATACATGCAAAAAATATATGACATATCCCGCGCAAAAAAAAAAGTTTAAAAAGAGTAGTAAAAAAGTATTAAGAGTTCCGCGTATTGGGCTTTTTAATGCTCAGTTTAATACTTTTTTTCGAGACTTGAGTGTTAAAAAAAGTATTAAATGGTATTAAGTATAAAAAAAAGTATTAAATAGTATTTATTGAGAAGAATTTAATACTCAGTTGATTCTTTCGGTCAGAGATTCAAGTATTAAAAATACCATGAAATGAGTATTAAAGTAAGTATTAAAATAATAATTAAAAAACACGATTTAATACTAGTTTCAGTACTCATTTCATGGTATTTTTAATACTTGAATCTCTGACCGAATGAATCAACTGAGTATTAAATTCTCTTCAAAAAATCAACAGGTCTTAAAAACAGTATTACGTAATTTTTGTAACTGTACGTGACTGTTTTTTTTACGTAAAACGTATTTTTCGACGATTTAAATACTTTTTTCGATACTTAATACCATTTAATACTTTTGTCAATACTCAAGTCTCGAAAAAAAGTATTAAATTGACTATTAAAGAGCCCAATACGCGTGACTCTTAATACTTTTTTAAAAATACTTTTTAAATACTCTTTTGATACTTTTTTTTGCGCAGGATATTTTATATTAAAGAATGTGTTTTAATGAAATATACATTTTTTCGTGTCGAAGAAAAATGTATTTACGTCGAATAATTTATTCTTTCTGTTTAAAAAATACATACATTTGTAAATTCATTCTAAATGGATCGAGTACATTTGTTTCTTTTAATGTTTGTTTTTGTTTGATGTTACGTTTGTTAATGTGCTTCCAATACGTTGTATGTATTTTTTAAAATCTATCTTATCTAAGGTCAATATCGATTCAGTGGAATTTTTTACGATATCAATTGTTTTTGGGCATTCTGGTAATTCTACCATGTTTAGAGAAATTGAGATCCATTAATATTTAAGAAAGTTATCCTGATTTAAAAAATTGAAAATCAAATTGCGACAAGAAAAATCAAAGAAAAAATAGTAAATATTGAGATCAAATTATCGCATGGCGCTCAAAAATCATATTTCAAACCATAGAATCAGTGTAAATTTTTTCAGATTTTTAAAAACGCCGTTTTTGAAATTAGTTTCTTCGAGGATTTAAAAATGTAACTGGTGGTTAAAAAATCGAAAAAATAATTCCCAGGCCTTTATGGGTCACTAATAACATCATATTAAAATACTTCTATGAGGAAGTATGTTGATCAATTTTAGTTTCCTCATAAAGGAAGCTTTTCAGAAAGCGAAACATAATGAGGAAGCAATTTGCAAAGTTCTACTTTGCAGGCTTGTTTATACTCGGAAGACATTTTTATAAAAATTTAAAGTGACAAAATTTTTACCGTTCGACCGATTTGTGTAGAATTGTTACTTGTAAATCGGTCAATGATAGTCCATATGTAAACTAAATTGGAACCCCGTACCTAGTAATTTACATAAGCAAGCACTTAAACGAGATTTTTTCAAATAATTCAAAATGCCATAAAATTTTAACCACACGACCGATTGGGGTTAAAATTATCTCAAATATCTTTGTAAATGGTCGTTTAAGTGTAAAGAATATTTGAGATAAATCTGTGGAAAATATCGAAATTTTTTTATTTTCGTGAAAGCTTTTTATTCCTTTTTGCTCACCAAAATCGAAATTTTCTGTTATTTCAACAGTTAATTGGACTAAAATCTTGATTGAATATCAATAATCGTAAAATCATATCGGCAATTGCAGCCGGATATCTCAGAATTTGCATGAGTTATAGTATTTGCAGGCATTTTTAAATACATTAAAATTGTAATAAAATCCGAACGGTTCGACAGATTCTCGCGGAGTTTAGTACACATAAATTTTTACGGGTAGTCCTTTTAAAAACGAAATTTGAGCCCGGTGCCTTTTCAATTGCGTAAGTTATAGCGTGAAAACGATTTTTTCAAAAATTTTCAAATGCTTTAAGAAAAAAAAATTTCAACCGATTGGGGTCAAATACAATGCAAAACTTTGTTATATGATAACCTACTTGAGTGCCAAATTGGCAGCAAATTCGTAGAAAATTACGACAGTTAACGTGCGTACAAGGAAATCTGCACATACACATATACATACACATACACACACACACGCACACACACAGGCATTTCGTAAAAACCATTTTTCTGGATATTTTAGACCATTTTAAGTATCCTTACATAAAAATCTAAAAAAAAAAAAAAATTTCACGAAAACAAAGGTTCCTCTATGAGGAAGCAAAAAATTGATAATCATTGCCAAAAAAGTTATAAAAATAATTCTCATACAATATTGAAGCCTTAAAATTGTTAAGAAATTCATGAGTTTCGTTTGGTGACCCTTCAATAATATGTTAACGTGACGAAAGGGTTTAATGTGCTTGCAGTTCAGTAAATAAACAATAAAATTCGTAACGATGAAGCGTTGAATATATACAATATAAATCGTTAATTTCGTGCACATACCTTGAATATTAATCGACCCGATAGTAGATTTTTAAAGTACAGTTGGCTCCACGGACTTGTAGAAATTGTAAGTTAAATTGAGTCAATAACATTTATATTTGACAGCCCGCAAACGAAGGTTTCATTTAATATATGACTATTTTTTCAATGTTTACATGAAAAATCCAGAAATGCTATCCTTAAAAAATGTTCGTTTTGTGCTTAATGTCCATCAAACTTTGTCGCAGTGGCTCTCAAATTTTGAGAATGATATTAAGCGTGTATTACAGTAGTAGAAAAACATCAAAATAGAACGAATTTTGAATATACGTTTGGCATAAAACCATCTACTAAACTCAAGATTTATTAGCAAAACACATATCCAAAATTTGTTATATTCTGCGCATTTTTGGACATAAAAAATGTCAAAAGCAAAATAATGAAAAGAATCAGAAAAAATTCGTATGCATTCAAATAAATTAACATATCATTTTCATTGGAAATTAAATCGGAGAAAATAATGCATATAAAACCTGTTGAAATGATTGATTTCGCATAATAATAATCCCAAAATATTAATAACAAATTGGAGAAAAAAACAATTCTTCGACGAACTATCAGTCAACTTTTTTTTTTTCTAATGAGAATGATATGTTAATTTATTTGAATGCATACGAATTTTTTAGATTCTTGTCTTTATTTTTATTTTTTTATTTTCAAAAATATGCACGAAATAACGAATTTTGGATATGTGTTCAGCATAAAACCATCTACTACACTCAAGATTTTTTTGCTAAGCGCATATGCAAAATTTGTTTTATTCTGCGTATTTTTCAAAATAAAAAATATCTAAAGCAAAATGAAGAAAAACATCTGAAAAAGTTCGTATGCTTTCAAATAAATTAACATATCATGTTCGTTAGAAACAAAATCGAAAAAAAAATGCATATAAAACGTGTTGGAACGATGAATTTCGCATAATAATAATCCCAAAATGTTATTAACAAATTGGTGAAAAAAACAATTGTTCACCGAACAATCAGTCAACCTAACTTTTTTTCTAATGAGAATAATATGTTAATTTATTTGAATGCATACGAATTTTTTCAGATTTTTCTCTCTATTTTGATTTTGATTTTGTTGTTTTCAAAAATGTACGCGAAATAACCAATTTTGGGTATGTGTTCGGCATAAAACCATGTACTACACAAGATTTTTTTGCTAAACGCATATCCAAAATTTGTTATATACTGCGTATTTTTCGAAATAAAAAATATCTAAAGCAAAATGAAGAAAAACATCTGAAAAAGTTCGTATGCTTTCAAATAAATCAACATATCATGTTCATTAGAAAAAAAAATCGAAAAAAAATGCATGTAAAACGTGTTAAAACGATTGATTTCGCATAATAATAATCCCAAAATGTTATCAACAAATTGGTGAAAAAAAACAATTGTTCATCGAACCATCAGTCAACCTGACTTTTTATCTAATGAGAATAATATGTTAATTCATTTGAATGCATACGTATTTTTTCAGATTTTGTTCTTTATTCTGATTTTGATTTTGTTATTCTCAAAAATGTACCCGAAATAACGAATTTTGGATATGCGTTCGGCCTAAAACCATGTACTACACAAGATTTTTTTGCTAAACGCATATCCAAAATTTGTTATATTCTGCGCATTTTTCAAAAAAAATAAATAAATAAAAATCTGAAGAAATTCGAATGCATTCAAATAAATTAACATATCATTTTCATTGGAAAAAAATTTAGGTTGACTGATTATTTGTTGAATAATTGTTTTTTTCACCAATTTGTTAATAACATTTTCGGATTATTATTATGCGAAATCAATCTTTTCAGCACGTTTTATAAGCGATATTTTTTTCCGATTTTTACCCCATGAGTAAGTGATCGAAGTTGTCTCCGAAACTCACTTATGGGAGGACTGTACGTATCATACATCCTTAATCGACGCGATCGGCACATTCGATTACATAAGTAAAATTATGAAAATGACTCACCGAAAGCTGCCTCCAATAATCTCAGGAACAAGGGCGGTAATCCTCAGCCAGAATTGCACTAATGCATGGCACTTTTTTTATTTGGGCACGTTCACTTTTAGTCTTTTTAAATAAAATAAAATAAAACACACAGCACGAGCACTTGTACTGTACGCGGTCCACTATACGCAGCGCGAGAACTACGCGAGGACGCGAGCGCGAGCGACAGAAGGACTGTCAACACGGGAGCTCGACAACAATACGCGACGTACCTCGGCGGTGTCCCGAGCGAGACTGATTACTTAAAGGAATAATCGGGAACTATTTATCAAAATTATTTCGAACTCTACAAAATCCCCTCTTCGAGAGCTATTTCCCCCTCCCTCGAATTACCTCGTAACTATAACAATAACGCACAATATACCGATAACATCTTCGAAATATGTACAATCGCCTCCCTCACCCATATGGAAATAATTATATGTGATATATATGCAAAAAATATATGACACATATCCCGCGCAAAAAAAAATGTTTAAAAAGAGTAGTAAAAAAGTATTAAAAAAGTATTAAGAGTTTCGCGTATTGGACTTTTTAATACTTAGTTTAATACTTTTTTTCGAGACTTGAGTGTTAAAAAAAGTATTAAATGGTATCAAGTATAAAAAAAAGTATTGAATCGTTTTTTTGGATAAGAATTTTATACTCAGCTGATTCTTTCGATCAGAGATTCAAGTATTAAAAATATCATTTAATGAGTATTAAAACTAGTATTCAATCGTGTTTTTTAATGATGATTTTAATACTTACTTTAATACGTTTTTCTATGATTTGAGTATTGATAAGAGTATCCACAAGTCTTGAAAACAGTATTACGTAATTTTTGTAACTGTACGTGACTGATTTTTTTACGTAAAGCGTATTTTTTCCGACGATCTAAATACTTTTTTTCATAGTTAATACCATTTGATACTTTTGTCAATACTCAAGTCTCGAAAAAAAGTATTAAACTGACTATTAAAGAGCCCAATACGCGTGACTCTTAATACTTTTAAAAAAATACTTTTTAAATACTCCTTTAATACTTTTTTTTTGCGCGGGATATTTCATATTAAAAAATACGTTTCAATGAAATATACATTCCTTCGTGTCGAAGAAAAATGTATTTACGTCGAATAATTTATTCTTTCTGTTTACGAAATATATAAATTTGTAAATTCATTCTGAATGGATCGAGTACATTCGTTTTTTTAATTTTTTTTTGTGTTTGTTGTTACGTTTGCTAATGTGCTTCCAATACGTTGTATGTATTTTTTAAATCTATCTTATCTAAGGTCAATATCGATTAAGTGGAATTTTAAAGAAAAATAACAAATAAAACCGATTAAGAATCCGTTACTGACAAACAGAAAGCGGGAATGCGTATTTCGTGAATCTTCCAAATTATATAGTTTGCGATTATGAAAATTTGACACTTACATAAAAGTCGAATTAAACACTATATATTTATTATATAAACATGACAAGTCGATTGAACTAAATGTTTTCTACGGATGAACATAAATACGTATTCGAGTTAAGTTTGGTGGTTCATTGATAGATCATTCACGAAATGTTGATTTAAATAACTAAATCAATTACAGAGAAGTAATTTCTAATGATCAATGAAAATAATTACGTATTGATTTAAAAGAAAGTTCTAATTGATTTTGAATAAAAAGCTCGAGTACATGTATCCAGTCATTTCAACTTGATATTATTTCCGGATGAAGAAAGTATTTAGTGCGAACGAATTAAATATTTATTGAGTGTCCACTGCATAGTAAAAACTGCTTTAAATAAATAAATACGTTCGCAATAACCAAACTACGAAATTAAATGTAATTCATATTTGTTCGAGGGAAAGCAAATTCTGGTTGATTGAAATGAACAAATGTTGAATAGACAGTTTTAGTTAATATTACTCAATATTTTTTCTGGGTGTATCTCAATTTTTTTTAACGCGTTTGAATTTTTCCATATTTTATTTATTTATTTTGATTTTGATTTTTCCTTAACGATATTGTATTGTGAAATGCATTTCCGAATTTTTTCTACGATATCAATTGTTTTCGGACATTTTGGTTATTTTACTATGTTCAGAGAAATTGAAATCCATTGATATTTAAGAAAGTTATCCCGATTTAAAAAATTGAAAATCAAATTGTGAACGACGTGAAAAATAAAAGAAAAAAGAGTAAATATTGAGATCACATTATCGCATGGCGCTCAAAAAATCATATTTTAAACCATAGAATCAGTGTAAATTTTTTAGATTTTTAAAAACGCTGTTTTTGAATTTAGTTACTTCGGAGATTTGAAAATGTTACTAGTGGTAAAAAAATCGAAGAAAATTCCCAGGCCTTTATGGGTCACCAATAACATCATATTAAAATACCTCTATAAGGAAGTATGTTGATCAATTTTAGCTTCCTCATAAAGGAAGCTTTGTAGAAAGCGAAACATAATGAGGAAGCAATTTGCAAAGTTCTACTTTGCAGGCTTGTTCATACTCGGAAGATATTTTTATAAAAATTCAAAGTGACGTGAAATTTTTACCGTTCGACCGATTTGTGTAATATTGTTACTCAAAAATTGCGTAATGATAGTCCATATATAAACTAAATTGAACCTCGATACCTAGTAATTTGCATGAGCAAGCGCTCGAACGAGTTTTTTCAAATAATTCAAAATGCCATAAAATTTTAACCACTTGACCGATTGGTGTCAAAATTATCCGGATAATCTTTTTAAATGGTCGTTTGAGTGTGAAGAATATTTTCGATAAATGTGTGGAAAATATCGAAAAAATTTTATTCTCGTGAAAGCTTTTTATTCTTTTTTGTTCACCGAAATCGAATTTTTCTGTCATTTCAACAGTTCATTAGACTCAAATCTCAATTGGAAATCAATAATCGTAAAATCATATCGGCAATTGCAGCCGGATATCTCAGAATTCGCACGAGTTATAGTACTTGCAGAGTTTTTGAAAAAATTATAATTGTAATAAAATCAGAACGGTTCAACATATTCTCGCGAAATTTTGTAGACATAATGTTTAACGAGTAATCCATTTATATACGAAATTTCAGCCCGGTGCCTCTTCAATTGCACAAGTTATAGCGTGAAACCGATTTTTTCAAAATTTTATAAATGCTGTAGGGAAAAAAAAATTCTACCGATTCGCGTCAAATACAATTCCAAACTTTGTTATATGATAATCTACTTGAGTGCCAAATTGGCAGAAAATTCGTAGAAAATTACGACAGTTAACGTGCGTACAAGGAAATCTGCACATACACATACACATACACATACACACACACGCACACACACAGACATTTCGGAAAAACCATTTTTCTGGATGTTTTAGACCATTTTAAGTATCCTTACATGAAAATCTCGGAATAAAAAAAATTTTCACGAAAACAAAGGTTCCTCTATGAGGAAGCAAAAAATTGATAATCATTGCCAAAAAAGTTATAAAAATAATTCTGATACAATATTGAAGCCTTAAAATTGTTAAGAAATTCATAAGTTTCGTTTGGTAACCCTTCAATAATATGTTAACGTGACGAAAGGGTTTAATGTGCTTGCAGTTCAGTAAATAAACAATAAAATTCGTAACGATGAAGCGTTGAATATATACAATATAAATCATTAATTTCGTTCACATACCTTGAAATATTAATCGACCCGATAGTAGATTTTTAAAGTACAGTTGGCTCCACGGACTTGTAGCAATTGTAAGTTAAATTGAGTGAATAACATTTATATTTGACAGCCCGCAAACGAAGGTTTCATTCAATACATGACTATTTTTTCAATGTTTACATGAAAAATCCAGAAATGCTATTTTTAAAAAAATGTTCGTCTTGTGCTTAATGTTTTGTCCATCGAACTTTTTTGCAGTGGCTCTCAAATTTTGAGAATAATATTAAGCGAATATTACAGTAGTAGAAAAAAATCAGAATAGCACGAATTTTGAATATACGTTTGGCATAAAACCATCTACTACACTCAAGATTTATTTGCAAAACACGAATCCAAAATTTGTTATATTCTGCGCATTTTTGGACATAAAAAATATTAAAAGCAAAATAATGAAAAAAATCAGAAATAATTCGTATCCATTCAAATAAATTCACATATCATTTTCATTAGGAATAAAATCGGAGAAAATAATGCATATAAAACGTGTTGAAACGATTAATTTTGCATAATAATAATCCCAAAATGTTAATAACAAATTGAAGAAAAAAACAATTCTTCAACGAACTATCAGTCCACCTATTTTTTTTTTCTAATGAGAATGATATGTTAATTTATTTGAATGCATATGAATTTTCTAAGATTTTTGTCTTCATTTTGAATTTGATTTTTCTATTTTTAAAAATGTGCGCGAAAGAACTAATTTTGGATATGTGTTCGGCATAAAACCATCTACTACACTCAAGATTTTTTTGCTAAACGCATATCTAAAATTTGTTATATTCTGCGTATTTTTCAAAGCTATAGATATCTAAAGCAAAATGAAGTAAAACATTTGAAAAAGTTCGTATGCTTTCAAATAAATTAACATATCATTTTCATTAGAAAAAAAAATCGAAAAAAAATGCATATAAAACGTGTTGAAACGATTGATTTCGCATAATAATAATCCCGAAATGTTATCAACAAATTGATAAAAAAAACAATTGTTCAACGAACAATCGGTCAACCAAAATTTTTTCCTAGTGAATATGATGAGCTAATTTATTTGAATGCATACGAATTTTTTCAGATTTTTCTCTTTATTTTGATTTTGATTGTGTTATTTTCAAAAATGTACGCGAAATAACGAATTTTGCATATATGTTCGGCATAAAACCATCTACTACACTCAAGGTTTTTTTGCTAAACGCATATCCAAAATTTGTTATATTCTGCGTATTTTTCAAAATAAAAAATAACTAAAGCAAAATAAAGAAAAACATCTGAATAAATTCGTATGCATTCAAATAAATTAACATATCATTTTTATTAGAAATTTTTTTTTGAATATGCATATAAAATGTGTTAAAACGATTGATTTTGCATAATAATAATCCCAAAATGTTATCAACAAATTGGTGAAAAAAACAATTGTCCATCGAACTATCAGTCAACCTGACTTTTTATCTAATGAGAATAATATGTTAATTTATTTGAATGCATACGAATTTTTTTAGATTTTGTTCTTTATTTTGATTTTGATTCTGTTATTCTCAAAAATGTACGCGAAATAACGAATTACGGATATGTGTTCGGCATAAAACCATGTACTACACAAGATTTTTTTGCTAAACGCATATCCAAAATTTGTTATAGACTGCTCATTTTTCAAAAAAAATAAATAAATAAACATCAAAATAAAGAAAACAATTTGAAGAAATTCGAATGCATTCAGATAAATTAACATATCATTTTCATTGGAAAAAAAGTTAGGTTGACTGATTGTTTGATGAATAATTGTTATTTTCACCAATTTGTTAATAACATTTTGGCATTATTATTATGCGAAATCAATCTTTTCAGCACGTTTAATAAGCAATATTTTTTTCCGATTTTTACCCCATGAGTAAGTGATCGAAGTTGTCTCCGAAACTCACTTATGGGGGGACTGTACGTATCATACATCCTTAATCGACGCGATCGGTACATTCGATTACATAAGTAAAATTATGAGAATGACTCACCGAAAGCTGCCTCCAACAATCTTGGGAGCGAGGGTGGTAATCCTAGAGGATGTCCGGAAGCCAGAAATACACTAATGCACTGCACTGAGCACGAGAAGAACTTTTAGTTTTATTAAATAAAATAAAATAAGATAAAATAAAACACACAGCACGAGCACTTGTAGTGTACGCGGTCCACTATACGCAGCGCGAGTACTACGCGAGGACGCGAGCGCGAGCGACAGAAGGACTGTCAACACGGGAGCTCGACAACAATACGCGACGTACCTCGGCGGTGTCCCGAGCGAGACTGATTACTTAAAGTAATAATCGGGAACTATTTATCAAAATTATTTCGAACTCTCCAAAATCCCCTCTTCGAGAGCTATTTCCCCCTCCCTCGGATTACCTCGTAACTATAACAATAACGCACATTATACCGGTAACATCTTCGAAATCTGTACAATCGCCTCCTTCACCCATATGGAAATAATTATATGTGATATATATGCAAAAAATATATGACACATATCCCGCGCAAAAAAAAAAATTTTAAAAAGAGTAGTAAAAAAGTATTAAAAAAGTATTAAGAGTTTCGCGTAATGGACTTTTTAATACTTAGTTTAATACTTTTTTTCGAGATTTGAGTGTTAAAAAAAGTATTAAATGGTATTAAGTATTAAGTTTGCAAAATTCTACTTTGCAGGCTTGTTTATACTCGGAAGACATTTTTATAAAAATTCAAAGTGACGTGAAATTTTTACCGTTTGGCCGATTTGTGTAAAATTGTTACTTAAAAATTGGTTAATGATAGTCCATATGTAAACTAAATTGGAACTCGATACCTAGTAATTTACATGAGCAAGCACTTAAACGATATTTTTCAAATAATTCAAAATGCCATAAAATTTCAACCACCCGACTGATTGGTGTTAAATTTATCCCAAATATCTTTTTAAATAGACGTTCAAGCGTGAATAAAATTCAAGATAAATCTGTGGAGAATTTCGATTTTTTTTTTTTCGTGAAAGCTTTTGATTTCGTTTTGTTCACCAAAATCGAAATTTTCTGTCATTGCAACAGTTTATTAGACTGAAATCTTGAATGGATATCAATAATCGTGAAATCATATCGGCAATTGCAGCCGGATATCTCAGAATTTGCATGAGTTATAGTATTTGCAGACATTTTTGAAAAAATCATAATTTTAATAAAATCAGAACGGTTCAACAGTTGCTCGCGAAATTTGGTACACATAATGTTTCACGAGTAATCCATTTACATACGAAATTTCAACCCGGGGCTTTTTTAATTGCCTAAGTTATAGCGTGAAACCGATTTTTTTTAAATTTTATAAATGCTGTAAGGAAAAAAAAATTCTACCGATTCGCGTCAAATACAATTTCAAACTTTGTTATATCATAACTTACTTGAGTGCCAAATTAGAAAAAAATCCGTAGAAAATTACGACAGTATCTTGCGTACAAGGAAATCTGCACACACACCCACAAACACACACATACAGACATTTCGAAAAAAAACCTCTTTCCTAGATGTTTTAGACCATTCTAAGTATCCTCACTTCAAAATCTCGAAAAAAAAAAATTTCCACCAAAAAAAAGCTTCCTATATGAGGAAGCAAAACATGAAAAACAAAAAGTAAATACTGAAATCACATTATCGCATCGCGCTCAAAAATCATATCTCAAACCATAGAATCAGTGTAAATTTTTTCACATCTTTAAAAACAGCGTTTCCGAAATTACTTTCTTCGAAGATTTAAAAACGTCACTAGTGGTAAAAAAATCTGAAAAAATTCCCGAGGCCTTTATGAGTCGCTATTAACATCATATTAAAAAATGAGCAAAATCCATAAGGGCAATGGCCCGTTGATTTGTCGTGGAAAGCCCCATTAAGTGTTTTTTAAACTTACTCGCATTTTAAGGAATGTAACGATAATTAATTAACCCCCAGGCATTAATTCGTGAATATTCGAGTGATGTGTCAATGGAAAATGGGTCGATGGACACGGTCGCTTCCGCCAAAGTCACTAAGGAATCGGGCTCAGTGACAGAAGCTTTCTTCCAGCAACTCCAGGAGCACAGGATCCCACTGGAAGACGATACTGAAGAAGTGACAAATACCGTCTCAATACTGGTCGCCACTCGAGCGCACTCTCGTGATCCTTCCGAGTATGAGGAGGCTTCCTTTCAGCCTCTCGACTTCCGGCAACCACGCGAGATAATAGCTGTTGGAACCTCTGCCATGACGAAAATTGCGGCCACGAGCACTCGACCGCTGGCCGAGAGGTCGACCGAGTCACCGAAGAAGCTGAGCTTCACCGCTTTTCCCGACGAAGCTGCGATACCGCTGGACATTCCTCGTGAATCTTCGACTACGACAACGACGACTACGACCGCGACAACGACTCATGGAAAAATCAATCGAGCGTTGGCTTCAGGAAATGAGAGTGCGGCAACGGTACCGGAAGTCATTGAGACCCAGGTGCGTCTTGGCAAACATTAATACATCTATATATATATATATATATATTCATCTAATTACACTATTTACTACACTGTTAAAAATTTTTGTATGAAAATTCATAAAATGTATATGAAGTTTTATGCATATACAGTATATGAAATTTCATATACAAGTATGTATAAATATTAAATTATTCGTATATTAAGAACAATGCAATATTTGTCATTATTTACACACAAACTTAAATTTGATATAACTTCGTATATTAAACGTGTTGTAAATCTAATAATATTTTCAACAGTGATATATTAATATTACAACAAAGTTTGTGAATTAACTTTTGCAATACACAGCTTATTAAATTTCAATGTCAGCTACATCAATTTCAACATTCAGGTATTGAAATTACAACAGAATTATAAAAATTTATATACATTATATATGAATTTGAATTTGGTATACCTCGTTTGTAAATTTGATATAACTTCGTATATTAAACGTGTTGTAAATTTAATAATATTTTTAACAGTGTATTAATATACACTATTATTATTATTATTAGTGTATTATTATACACTATTTACTACTATTTACTATTCATTTACATCTATATATATATAAGGGTGTATCGATATATATATATTTTTTTTCATTTTGCATCATTTTAATTTATAGTTTGTACCTTTAAGCAACTCTTCTCAAAATTTTTTAGAGGTCGCTCAAACGATGAATAGATTTCCCATTTAATTAGTACGTAGATGAATGCGATTCTCAATAAATTCATGTCCCAAAATTACAGATACGATATAGCGACGTTTGCGTATCTTTTTTCGTTATGTGAGTTTCAGAGAAATTTCCGATTACTTCCCGATGGGATAAAAATTGGAATAAAATAATCTATGTTAAACGTGCTAAAAAGATAAATTTTGCATGGTGATAATTCCAAAATGTTATTATCAAATTTCTGAAAGAAAAAAAAAACAATTGTTCAACAAACAATCAGTCAAACTAACTTTTTTTCCGATGAAAATGATATGTTAATACTCGATATAGTTTGAAGCTTTTGGAATAAAAATATTAAGATTTTTTTAAAAAATCATTTATAAAAAGTTCTCCCCCGCAGTTTTTTTAAACCATTTTAATGGAATCGTTTTCGCAAAATTCATTTGCTACAGAATTTTTTTAAAAAATTTGTATTTTTTCTCTTTTACTTTTGATTAGTTTTTTTCTTTGCTTCGGTTTTGCTACTGAATTGAATTTAGTACCTAAGGCATTCATATGGTTGATAGAACTTAGGTTGCAGGGAGAAAGAATGAAAAAAAATCACTTTCCTGTGTTATTTAAATGGGAAAACTTGAAACGCGATTATGGACCTCTAAGAATTAGAATTGTGAGCTCCGCTTTTGACAGGATCTTTAGTAAGACGTATTCTACGATATTTTGGGCGGAGAGCAAAGAAAAAAAATATAGTTTTTAAAAAAATTATGAGCTCCGCTTTTGACAGGATCTTTAGTAAAACGTATTCTACGATATTTTGGGCGGAGAGCAAAGAAAAAAAATTATCCCTTTTTTGGCACACTCTAGTATTTATATACAGTATATAGACATCACATTTACATTAAATTGTAGTAAATACTTACTGGTGAATATTACGAAGAGCTCCAACATTGTTTTATCGATCCTTGCAGAGCGGTACGAGCGAGAACAATGAAGTTCTGAGGAGGGTAGCGACGTCGAGAGTACCGCGAATCAGGCAAAAGACGCGAACGAATCTTGCGAGGGTTGCACCGATGCCAGTCGGACATATTGCCGACAAAACACCGTTTAAATCTAAGCCCATAATGCAGCAATGCTTCACTCAGCTGGAGAGCAACGACTGGTGAGTTTCTGACGTTTTGCTTTCATGGCACGTAGAATCTGCCGCAGTAGGAATGACTGAGTAGATGGTAATTCGATTGAACGGTATCGTATTATTTTAAACATTATTCTTTAGTGAGGGAGAGACCAGAAAATAAAATTAATTTTTCAGCTGTAGGCAATTTTTTTTTCATGTTATGGCGCTTTTACTGCTACCAGTCATTAATTATGGATTATGGACGACCTTGAAGAAAATATGGTTCTCGATATTTCGGGTGAAGCTGCGAGCCTTGTAGATGTATATCTTATGTCGAGGGCGATGACAAATCGTTTTTATAAATTTCCCAAAAATGAATTTTCACAGAGCACTAGAAAATTTTTTTTTCGTATTCATACATCGTATATGAATTTTGAGATACATTCGTCATGAATAAATTTAAGACTGGTACACTGTGAAAAATTTTAATTTGGCATTTAAAGTATATGTACTGGAAGTTTTTATTCATAAACTGATGTTGCAAATTTACTATACGAGGGCAAAGACAAATTTATTTTTGGTACAGTCATTTAAATGATTGGCTTTAATTTGACTGCGAGAGTATATTTGAATTTCAAGTTTGCTTTGATTTTATTGCATAGTTGTACTTAATTTTATATCGCAATTGCACACAAAATTTAACTGACGAGTTCATACATAAAAACTTCCTGTTTTTTTCTGACAGTATATATATTAAAATGAAAATTACAATATTCCCGTATTGTAATTCTTAAATACCAATATCGTAGAACTCTTATGCTATTCTCAAATGTACAATAATAGTATATCAATATGAAACTCAAATACCCGATATGCAAATCCATATAGTTTTGGATATTAAATTTACTTGCATTATTACAGTGTTTAAGCTACTTGAGTCAATTAGTTATAAGGGATTCCACCGAAATTCAGCCACTAAACATTTCTTTTTCTTCAAAAAATACCATTACATTGGGTTTTGTTATTGTAAAAACATCCTTTTGAAAAAATAATCAGCCGAATACCCTTTTAACTTGAAAATCAATCGGCTATTTCCCTTTTGTTTCCCTGCGTAGCATCAATTAAAAAAAAAATTTCTTAAATATCCCTCGCGCAGCGCGCTCAGGATTTTTTAAAGCTGACCTCATCTCAATCGTTGCCACGCGACAAAACAATTGAGAAATACTCGATAATTTTCAAGCTCTTGGGATATTAAAACCGATAATTTATTCTGAACGTTTCATTAAAGTTGAGTTGAAATGTCCTATATCTGCATTTTGTTCTTGTGAGGCTTATGAAATTCCACACATTTCCAATATTAAATAATGAATCTACGATAAAACCATAGTAAAATAGAGCCGTTTGATTAAAAATTGAAATTCCTGTTGTCTTATCAGATTTCTATTTTATCATATTGAAAATTGGTAAAGTTTTTACAGTAACAAAATCCAATTTTTTAGAGTTGTTTGAAAAGGGACAAATGTTCAGTGGCTGAATTTCGGTGGAATACGTATATTTTCGAGAAATGCAATTTAAAAAAATTGTTTTTTTGAAAATTCCAATTAGGGTAGACCCTTTAAGGATGTATGATATACGTACAGTCCCGGGAAAAGTGATTTTCAGAGACAATTTCGATCACTTTCCGATGCGATGAAAATCGGAAAAGAAGAATGCATCTAAAACGTGCTGAAGAGATTAATTTTGCATAATAATAATCCGAAAATGTTACTAACCAATTCGTGAAAAAAGCAATTGCTTAATGAATGATATGTTAATTTATTTGAATGCATACGAAATTTTTCAGATTTTTTTCTTTATTTTGGTTTTGATTTTTTTGATTTTGAAAAATACGTAGAATATAACAAATTTTGGATATTCGTTTTGCAAAAAAATCTTTAGTATAGTAGATGGTTTTATGCTGAACACATATCCGAAATTCGTTATTTCACGCACATTTTTGAACAAAAAATCAAAATCAAAATAAAGAAAAAAAACTGAAAAAAATTCGTATGCATTCAAATAAATTAACATATCATTTTCATTAGAAAAAAAGTTAGGTTGACAGTTTGTTTGTTGAACAATTGTTTTTTTCACCAATTTGTTAATATCATTTTGGGATTATTATTACGCGAAATCAGTCTTTTCAGCACGTTTCATATGAATTATTTATTTCCGATTTTTATCCCATCGGGAAGTGATCGAAATTATCTCTGAAACTCACTTTTGGCGGGACTGTACTATAATACATCTTTAAACAATAGGGTCTCCAACAATCTAGCGGTGAAAGCCTGTCGAATCGCTGATAGTCGAGCGTTTCAAAACGCTTTCGTTACGGCACTTGCAAAAGAATTCCTGTATCACTCGCTATGCACTTTTTTTTTTGTTATAGTACCTACATTCATGTAAAATGTTGTTTAATATGTCACCAACTGTAATCCCTTTTTTTCCACAAACCATGTTTTCCAGAAACCACAAAAATATAACGTCCATTTATAAGAAAATTAATTTACTAGTCGGTACACATAATTTTATTTTTGCGAAATTCATATTTCGATCAAATACGAAAAGAATGCATAAAAAGTTTCTATATTTTTTTCTGAGAATCTTAAGACGCTCAATTCTCCCTATTTATCGGCAATACTGCTCCTTTCCATTGTCTTATTCAAGTTCTATTGAATACAATGTCTAATAATAGTCGATTGTTGAAGAGATGGCTTCCTTGTCTTTATAAACTCAGTTTTAAATAGGTATCGCATCTCTAAATCATTGAAACTTCTGCTATCCGATATTGGATCAGTTTCGATGTACTCTCACCAATCGACAGAAACTACAATCATTCAGTCTGCAATTTAATTTTAACTTTCATTGAATTTACTTGAATAGTCCTAAGCACTCTAAAATCGAACTGTGGTGAATAATGTCTCTCAGATAAAACTGCATTGAACAGGCAATTAGATACATTCAATCTAGGCTAATAATCGTATCTTTCCTTCAGAGAAGTAGCGATTAAAGATCTTGAGAGCTTTGTCACAAATAGCGAGGCGAAATCTATTCTTACGATACTTGTTCATCTGTCCCGCCTAGTTTCAATTTCTATCGAGTATTTTCACGTCTCGTTACCTTTTTTTATCGTACAAAGTCAGTTAATCGTTTTTTTACTATTTTTTTAAATTACTGTTTGAATATATGTGCCATTCTTTTGAGACTTATTGTTTTTGGATGCCCAATATATATTAAACATTCGAGCGAAGTTTGTTGTACTACTGCATTATTTATCCTTATTAAAAATATAAGTAAGATGTAAAAAAAAACCTTTAGGTGGTGATAAAGAGCTTGAAAGCTCTGTTACAAATGGCGAGACAAACTCCGCTCTGATGATATCTGTCCATCTTCCCATATAATCCTTATTAACTAAACGTTAATTTTTAATATTAATCCTTCTTGAAAATACTAGCTTCATGTTTATAAAACATTCTTTTTTTTAAAGATCTTCTTGCAAGAAGCTCGATTCTCTCATTTTTGTAAATAAAGTTGCGGTAAATTGACCACCTACTAAAAATCTAAATTTGCAGAGATCTAACTCCCAAGTATTTATAAACTCTATGCTACTAGTCATTCCATCTCTAAATCCTGTCCACTCTATTCTTGATATATAAATGTATCATTGGATCAATTGAATCCACAAAAACCCCTAAAGTACTTGCAGATTAATCTGCGACGGACAACGAAATACAGTCAGAGTCAAAATGTCGACCCTCGTCCGAAACTTAAACGTAGTAGACACGTTAGGTACAAGAAGGTTCGTCCATACCTTTGACAATACTCAAAACCTCCGAAAATGGCACATATTACCGAATCGGCGTAAACGAAGAGTATTGTGGACTGAAATTATTATGTTTGGACCTTCAATTAGGTTGCGCATGGCATAGGTCGCGATGAGGTTTCTAGGCCCTTGCATAGACCTTGAAATGTGGCATATTTTACCGATTTTCATTCAAGAAAGAATGTTCAAAGGGCTCAAATTTCAACTAGGGAGCATTTTTCGGGCAATTAGATCCATCCAATCATGCTAATAATCATATCTCCTCTTCAGGGAAGTGTAATAGACACGCAAGGTACAAGAAGGTTCCTCCATATCTTCGACAATACTCAAAACCTCCGAAAATGGCACATATTACCGAATTGGCGTAAACGAAGAGTATTGTGGACTGAAATTATTATGTTTGGACCTCCAATTAGGTTGCGCATGCCGTAGGTTGCGATGAGGTTTCTAGGCCCTTGCATAGACCTTGAAAAGTGGCATATTTCATCCATTTTCATTCAACAAAGAGTGTTCGAACGTTCGAAGGGCTTAAATTTCAACTAGGGAGCATTTTTCGGGCAATTAGATCCATCCAATCATGCTTAATAATCATATGTCCTCCTCAGGGAAGTGTAGTAGACACGCAAGGTACAATAAGGTTCCTCCATACCTTTGACAATCCCCAAAATCTTCGAAAATGGCAGATTTTACCCAACCCGAGTAAACGAAGACTATTGTAGACCGAAATTATTATGCTTGGACCTTCAATTAAAATGCACATGGCATAGATTGCGATGAGGTTTCTAGGCCCTTGCAGAGACCTTGAAAAGTGGCATATTTTACCCATTTTCATTCAACAAAGAGTGTTCAAAGGGCTCAAATTCCAACTAGGGATCATTTTCCGGGCAATTAGATCCATCCAATCGTGCTAATAATCATATCTCCTCCTCAGGGAAGTGTAGTAGACACACAAGGTACAAGAAAGTCCCTCCCTATCTTCGACAATCCCCAAAATCTTCGAAAATGGCAGATATTACTCAATCGGAGCAAACGAAGACTATTGTGGACTGAAATTATTATGTTTTGACTTCCAATTAGGTTGCACATGGCATAGCTTGCGATGACGTTTCTAAGGCCCTTGCCTAGACTTAGACTTCAAAAGTGGCATATTATACCCATTTTCATTCAAGAAAGAATGTTCAAAGGGCTCAAATTTCAACTGGGGAGCATTTTTCGGGCAATTAGATCCATCCAATCGTGCTAATAATCATATCTCCTCTTCAGGGAAGTGTAGTAGACACGCAAGGTACAAGAAGGTTCCTCCATATCTTCGACAATCCCCAAAATCTCCGAAAATGGCAGATATTACTTAATCGGAGCAAACGAAGACTATCGTGGACTGAAATTATTATGTTTTGACTTCCAATTAGGTTGCACATGGCATAGCTTGCGATGACGTTTCTAGGCCCTTGCCTAGACTTCGACTTCAAAAGTGGCATATTATACCCATTTTCATTAAAGAAAGAGTGTTCAAAGGGCTCAAATTTCAACTAGGGATCATTTTCCGGGCAATTAGATCCATCCAATCGTGCTAATAATCGTATCTCCTCTTCAGGGAAGTAGCGATGAAGGGTTTGAAAGCTCTGTCGCAAGTAGCGAGGCAACATCCCGAACAACTGGATTCCTGTGCGCCAGGTACTCTGGGAAGATTGCTCGGCCGCCACGTTAGAAATCTACGCTCTCAAGTGTCTCGGGCTGCATGTCTGGCAGCTGGCGATGTCTTCGGTTCTCAGGCTCGTTGTATCGATCAGGTAGGAAACGAGGACGACAACTACGACGATGGCAAAGTCGAGGGGGTAGCAGTATTCTGCTCTTTCTCTTCTCTTGCCTCAGGCACAATTTCTACCAACTTATCTTTTTCTTTATTTGCCTTTTTCGTCTCTCTCGCTTTCTACGTCTTCTCAACATCGTCTCCCAGGATCTCGACGACATTGCCGGGCCATTGCTTCACAGGACAGCCGACACGAACAAGTTCCTTCGGGCTGACAGCAACGAGGCACTCGATCGTATGGTCGAACATCTTCCGCCGAATAAAACAATCGGAGTGATCGTACATCGTGGAGCGACGTGAGTAGAGGGCTTTGATTGATACATCGTTTCCTCAGCGTCGTATTTGTCCCCCTATTTGTCAGCCCCATTACCATTCTTTCGGCTCTGCGCGAACGAGGGAACGTTCGCCGTTTATCCACTGACACTTAAAAATCCCTCCGTCATGAATTTGACTTGGAAATTTCAGTCACCAAAATGCAATCGTTCGGGCAGCGACCGCCAGACTCTTAGCCTCGATCGTCGACCGTCTTGGACCGGATTGGGTCATGTCTCTGCCGAGGGATGTTCGGGAAAAGCTCATTGCCACTGGAGCTAAACTTCTGATGGATGGGAATTTAGACGCCAGGTTTGTCGCCTGCTACGTATTTTTTTTAATCTTTGCAAATTATCGCCTGATGTGGATTGATGGATTTTGAGGATGTATGATACGTACAGTCCCGACAAAAGTTAGTTTCGGAGACGATTTCGATCACTTTCCGTTGGGATAAAAATCGGAAAAAAGTAATACATATAAAACGTTCTGAAAAAATTGATTCCGCATAATACTAATCCCAAAATGTTATTAACGAATTGGTGAAAAAAACAATTTTTCAACAAACAATCAGTCAACCTAACTTTTTTATTAATGAAAATGATATGTTTATTTATTTCAATGCATACGAATTTTTCCAGATTTTTTTCTTCATTTCGATTCTGATTTTCTTTATTTTGAAAAATTCGCAGAATATTACAAATTTTGGATATGCGTTTTGCAAAAAAATCTTGAGTGCAGTAGATGGTTTTATTTCGACAACATATCCAAAATTCCTTATTTCGCGCACATTTTTGAGAATAAAAAGAATCAAAATCAAAATAAAGAAACAAATCTGAAAAAATTCGTATGCATTTAAATAAATTAACATATCATTTTCATTAGAAGAAAAGTGAGGTTGACTGATTGTTTTTTGAACAATTATTTTTTTCACTAATTTGTTAATAACATTTTGGAATTATTATTTTGCAAAATGAATCTTTTTAGCACGTTTTATATGCTTTTTTTTCCGATTTTTATCCCATCGGGAAATGATCGAAATTGTCTCTGAAACTAACTTTTGGCGGGACTGTACGTATCATACATCCTGAAGGGACGGCTTCACGAAAATACGATATAAGAATATTGTGAACGTCATTAAAACGGCTACGAGTTTTAAGGAATAATGATTTCTTCAAATGAACTTTTTTTTTTGAGTAAAAAAAATTAAAGAATAATTTAACAGGCCGTGAAATTTCATCAGGAATGCATCCTAGATTTATATTTTATGTTATTAAAATGTATTTATATGTTAACAGTTAAAGTGACCTTTTCAGATGTTTTTTACTATTTTATCCGAGAAAAGTGTCTACCATTTGGCAAAAATGCTTCGTTGTTTAGGGTTCAATATTTTAAGAAAATCACCGCTTTATTATACGATAAAAGTATTGGAAAAATGAAACAACTCAAAATTTCCTACGAGCTCAAGACTGAAAATTTTGCAAATAAAGTTAGTTTGTAAATTTTTCACGAGGCCTTTTCATCCGCGAGCCTTTCATCGTAGCGCGAGTATTTTGTGTAGCAGCTTTAATTGATATTTTCAAATCAGAATTACGACAGATGATTATTAACTTTTTACAGAAATCACGCAAAGCGAATGATCCGGAAATTGGCACGGTGCGAGGGTTTCCGGAAGGCGTTAACGGATTGCGTGCCTGAAACGACTCTGCGGCACATCGACAAAACCCTGAAATCGCTTTAATCGGTTTTACACTTAACGCAACGTTGAATATTATCTGACCATTTTCACGAATGGTAAATCGCTCAAGAGCATCGAGGAGTTGATCCGCGATGACTCTGCGCGAAGTCAAGAAGCTCAAATTACACGAAAAATAAAAGTGCATCGAAGGCTGCAATCGCAACAAGAGATTAAGTGGATTGTAAAAGTTTTCCGCGAGATTCGGTGAAAGGAATTAGTAAAAATAAAAGAGAGAAAGGTAAATCTTTAATGTGAAAATTCGCGTCACTCCATAGATAGACGCTGCGGTTTTATTTCGTTCACTTCGTCGACTCTGCCACGTGCGGAATCACACGAAGTGCGAGAAAAGTCGTGTTCCTTCGTGTTCGAGAATGAAAAAGGACCGCATTGCTCATGGCAATGGTTACTATTTTCAATTAATCGTCGTTAGATTAAATTTAAAAAAAAACAAAGTGTCATTAGGTCTGGAAGTGATCTAAGAATCTAATGAACATCCGTCCGTGAAACAAACGAGAGAGAAGAAAAAAACTATTGTAATAGAAAAAAAATATAATCGAATTCCCACTTTGTATACCTGAGCTTAATATTTAAAAAAAGAGGAAGAAAAAGACAACGAACGAAGAAAACTTTCCTAATTTACGATCTCGACGTAATTTACTAACGAACAATTTATATTTATACACATATACTATGTAAATGTATAGTCGTTCATTAAAAATGCATTTAACAAAAAAAAAATCGCTGTGTACTTGAACCTTGCAAATCCCTTTCTTATTATTATTCAAATTCTACAAAACAACTACTATAAACTTTTTTTTTAAGCCGAGCGGAATTCTAGACTTACGTGAAACTTATTAACCTTATTTCTAACTTCACTTGTGTATACATTTTTACTTTGAAATCATGTAATTTATACGGAATAGGTTTATAATGCATTTTTTCATGCTTGGGAAAGCATAAACTTATGCTCAATTTCAATGGCTCCGTCGATTGTAAATTTATTTATTATGATAATTCGGTTGAAATCTGCTAACTCAAGTGCTCAGTTTGACTTAAATACTTAAAGCCGTTTTTCAGGGGTGATTTTTAAATCAAAAGTGGCAAATTCTGAAAAAAATCGTTACTTTTGTAGCGCTACGTTGACTCTGCTTAAATAAAATGAAATGATAATCACTACTATATTTATTACACGCTCAATTATTATTCTTGATTATTTATCAGAAAATGTTAAGTAAACTGGCATGAAAATCTTGAGCATGAATTTTTGAGTAAAAGAAAGCTTCCTATGTAAGTAAGCATAATCATAATAGATATGACACATGAATCACGAGTGGAAATCGTGAACTCAGGTGTCACGGCATCGCCCTTTAACCCTTCGAATCGAAACGAGTAAACTCTCGAATAAAATCATTACTTTTGAGCCGCTTTATCGATTCTGGCCAAATGAAAAACCGAGCATGCTCGATCATAACTGTGAGTGTGCATAAATTTCTAGTTCTCTATCTCGAAAATTGCACAGGTTAACGTTATTACATACTTTAGTACATAAAAACTAAAACGGTTGTAAAAAATGAAGAACGAATTTTCGCTCAATTTACCACGATAAAAGGATGGCAACTGTTTCATTTACTTACCGATTTTCAGCCCAATCGTCCAATTCGCTCTCTAGTCATAAGAGACTTCCTAATGCACACTCAATTACTTTTCTGTCCGCCTCATCAGATATTTTAAACCCCTTGACTGTGAGTGACACACATATGGGCAAAAAAAAGTCATGTCATTTTTGTATCATGACATATATATGGGCATTTGAAAAACAACCTGTTTCTACTGCATCGATTCGATTGTAATTTGGTACATCATGGTTTTTGGGGTTGGAAATTTTTTTTTCCAACACAAAAAATGGCACCAAAATGTCATTTTAACCTCACTGCGAAAGGGTTAAGTATACTTAGATGCAAATCTCGAGTATTTATTTTAAATTTAATTAATTTGTTACCTTATGTAAGTAAGCAGAATAATCATAATTGATATGACTCATGAATCACGAGTGGAAATCGTGAACTCAGGTGTCACGGCATCGACCTTCAACCCTTTTGGCGCTGCGTACGCGAGACGAATTCAAAAGTGGGAGGCAACAGTAGGTGAGGTGTACAAGTAATTAAAAAGTATTTTCTCACCATGGTAATTGTTCAATAATTTCGATTACAAAAAGTGTCTGATTTTCGAGAATTTTTAAGGTTATTGAGATTTTTGTCAATTTCAATCGAATTTATTAAAATATTCGGTTAATATCTTCGCCACTCCCGTGCCAAGTTTAAGTTTAATAGTTCAAATCGTTTTTGAGGAATAAACCTTCGAAACGAATCGAGTAAATTCTCGAATAAAATCATTACTTTTGAGCCGCTTTAGCGATTCTGGCTAAATGATAAACTGAGCATGCTCGATCATAACTGTAAGTGTGCATGAATTTCTAGTTCTCTATTTAGAAAATTGCACAGGTTACCGTCATTACATACTTTAGTACATAAAAACTAAAACGGTTGTAAAAAATGAAGAAAGAACGAATTTTCGCTCAATTTACCACGATAAAAGGATGACAACTGTTTCATTTCCTTACCGATTTTCAGCCCAATAGTCCGATTCGCTCTCTAATTCACACTCGATTATTTCTCTGTCCCTCTCATCAGATATTTTAAGCGCCTTGACTGTGCGTGACACACATATGGGCAAAAAAAAGTCATGTCATTTGTGTGTCATGATACATATATGGGCATTTGAAAAACAACCTGTTTCTACTGCATCGATCCGATCGTAATTTGGTACATCATGGTTTTTGGGGTTCGAATTTTTTTTTTTCCAACACAAAAAATGGCACGAAAATGTCATTTTCACCTCACTGCGAAAAGGTTAAGTATACTTATATGCAAATCTCGCGTATTTATTTTTAATTTAATTAATTTGTTACCTTATGTAAGTAAGCAGAATAATCATAATTAATATGACTAATGAATCACGAGTGGAAATCGTGAACTCAGGTGTCACTGCATCGACCTTCAACCCTTTTGGCGCTGCGTACGCGAGGCGAATTGGAGAGTGGGAGGCAACAGTAGGTGAGGTGTACAAGTAATTAAAAATCATTACTTTTGAGCCGCTTTAGCGATTCTGGCCAAATGAAAAATTGAGCACGCTCGATCATAACTGTAAGTGTGCATGAATTTCTAGTTCTCTATCTAGAAAATTGCACAGGTTACCGTTATTACATACTTTAGTACATAAAAATTAAAACGGTTGTAAAAAATGAAGAAAGAACGAATTTTCGCTCAATTTACCACGATAAAAGGATGACAACTGTTTCATTTCCTTACCGATTTTCAGTCCAACAGTCCTATTTGCTCTCTAGTCATAAGAGACTTTCTAATGCACACTCGATTATTTTTCTGTCCCTCTCATCAGATATTTTAAGCGCCTTGACTGTGCGTGACACACATATGGGCAAAAAAAAGTCATGTCATTTTTGTGTCATGATACATATATGGGCATTTGAAAAACAACCTATTTCTACTGCATCGATTCGATTGTAATTTGGTACATCATGGTTTTTGGGGTTGGAAAATTTATTTTCCAACACAAAAAATGGCACGAAAATGTCATTTTCACCTCACTGCAAAAGGTTTAAGTATACTTAGATGCAAATCTCGCGTATTTATTTTAAATTTAATTAATTTGTTACCTTCTTATGTAAGTAAGCAGAATAATCATAATTGATATGACTAATGAATCACGAGTGGAAATCGTGAACTCAGGTGTCACGGCATCGACCTTCAACCCTTTTGGCGCTGCGTACGCGAGGCGAATTGGAGAGTGGGAGGCAACAGTAGGTGAGGTGTACAAGTAATTAGAAATCATTACTTTTGAGCCGCTTTAGCGATTCTGGCTAAATGATAAACTGAGCATGCTCGATCATAACTGTAAGTGTGCATGAATTTCTAGTTCTCTGTCTAGAAAATTGCACAGGTTACCGTTATTACATACTTTAGTACATAAAAACTAAAACGAATATAAAAAATGAAGAAAGAACGAATTTTGGCTTAATTTACCACGATAAAAGGATGACAACTGTTTCATTTCCTTACCGATTTTCAGCCCAATAGTCCGATTCGCTCTCTAATTCACACTCGATTATTTTTCTGTCCCTCTCATCAGATATTTTAAGCGCCTTGACTGTGCGTGACACACATATGGGCAAAAAAAAGTCATGTCATTTTTGTGTCATGATACATATATGGGCATTTGAAAAACAACCTGTTTCTACTGCATCGATTCGATCGTAATTTCGTACATCATGGTTTTTGGGGTTGGAAAATTTCTTTTCCTACACAAAAAATGGCACCAAAATGTCATTTTCACCTCACTGCAAAAGGGTTAAGTATACTTAGATGCAAATCTCGCGTATTTATTTTTAATTTAATTAATTTGTTACCTTATGTAAGTAAGCAGAATAATCATAATTGATATGACTAATGAATCACGAGTGGAAATCGTGAACTCAGGTGTCACGGCATCGACCTTCAACCCTTTTGGCGCTGCGTACGGGAGGCGAATTGGAGAGTGGGAGGCAAAAGTAGGTGAGGTGTACAAACAGTGCGACAGGCAGCTCGCTACCCGCTAAAAAAGATTTCTTATCTCTGGGACGTCCTTGCTCCAGTGGCGCAACGCTGTTCTCTTTTTCGCGTGGCATGAACTGCAGGTAGGTTGAAATTGAAATATACCCAGGTTTCTCCCAGAAAACGTTGCTGTTCGTCGAAACACACAAGTGCCTATTTATCTCTGAGAGTTTACACGCTCTATTGTACAGTACATGAATAATATAAAACATTACAAAGGTCGCTTATCAGGCCTTGAATATAATAATAGTAACCGTGTATAGTGTATGTATAGGTAGATATGATATATCTTATACCTAAGATATCTAGGACGTATTGTATTGCTTTGGAACGGAACTAAAGACGGAAGAAAAATATATAATAATAATAATAAAAAAAACAACAGAAAACGTAGAAGAACAAATATTTCGCTGACAGCTTTTCAAGCGATAATCGTATATTAGGTATTTCGACGGAATGTGAGAAAAATAATTGAAAACCTCATTGATCAATAAGGATTCCCAAATTTTTTTTTTTTTTTTTTTTTTCTTGTTACTACAGATAAATATATAGCGAAACGCGCTATTTTTTTCATTCTTCTCGTTATATCATATAATGCTCTTCTCCCGTAATTAAAATCGTTATTATCACAATTCGTTTCATTTAGTCGGCTCGTTAAAGATCATCAAAAATAGAAAATATGGAATTATCGCTCGAGATAAAAGATATCAAGCGCTTCAGAGCGTTTTTGTGGGGGAAAGAAAAAAGATTTCCTCTTTAAGCTGTTAGGGTATCCACTTGATTCTTGGGTATCTCGTTTCCAGCCAAATCCTCGACAGTTTCGACGCTACGAGCTGGAGTTGTCGTCTCTTCCTTCTCGCCTTGTTTGTCCGATGTCTCGTTGGGCCCAATAGTCACGGTCTCGATTTCCTCGCCGCCACCGATGTCAACATCAGTTGTATCTGCGCCGTCGGTCGTCTGATTCAGCGGCTTCACGTCCACGATACGCACACGGAATACCGCATTACCGTTGCCGTCACCACTCTGGTAGGTCGTGTCGTTCACGGTCACTATGTGACCGTCGATGATCTGTAATGGATTTGACGATTAGTACGAAATTAAAATGATTATTGGATAAATTATAAAATCATTCATACACATAAAATGTATCGGTCTTTAATTTATAAAATTTATTCGTACCTTTGGGGATGAAACATGATTTTTCAACTAAAATATATTTAGTACGAAATTATGATGATCACTGAGGAATTATGAAATCATTCATACACATGAAATATAACGATCTTTAATTAATAAAATTAATTAGCATCTTAGGGGATAAAATATGATTTTTCAACGAAAATATATTTAGTACAGAATTGTGATGATTACTGATTAAATTATGAAATCATTCATACACATAAAATATAAAGGTCTTCACTTAAAAAAATGTATTAGCATCTTAGGGGGAAAAATATGATTTTTTAACGAAAATATATTTAGTACGAAATTATGATGATTACTGATTAAATTATAAAATCATTCATACACATAAAATATAACGGTCTTTAATTTAAAAAAAAATTATGAGCATCTAAGGAGATAAAATATGATTTTTCAACGAAAATATAGTTAGTACGAAATTACGATGATTACTGATTAAATTATAAAATCATTCATACACATAAAATATAACAGTCTTCAATTAAAAAATTTATGAGCATCTAAAGGGATAAAATATGATTTTTCAACGAAAATATATTTAGTACGAAATTATGATGATTACTGAGTAAATTATAAAATCATTCATACAAATAAAATGTAACGGTCTTCAATAAAAACATTTATTAGCATCTAAGGGGATAAAATATGATTTTTCAACGAAAATATACTTAGTACGAAATTAAAAATATTTATTCATACTTCCATATAAGCGTTTTTGTTGTTGTTGTTGTATTATTACGGCTCTTGACCAATAATCGCATTATGAAATCACTATTATAAAGCAAACTGTATTTTGAACTCTGTTTCTTGAATTAATATGGATGCAAACAAATGAGAGTCCCAAGAAAAAATATTTCAGAACAGTGAGAAATCTTTTAAAATATTCATTCACACCTCCATATAAGCGTTTTTTTGTTGTTATATTTTTACGGCTCTTGACCAATAATCGAGAATAAAAATTTTAACGCTCGCACTATTCTTTTTTATACTGAAAGCTTACACGTGATACGATAAAGCAATTTATACAACACGGAAAAGGATCGTAACACCGCATACAATGGCTAGGCCGTGTGAAAGGGCTCGAGAGGGAAAATGCCCCGCCACTATTAAAGTTCATCTCGTCGAGGGACTTGAAAATAGAGTCTCCGTTCCCTGCAAAAGCAATTACTTCGCAGTTTCCTCGAGGGGAAAAAAGTCCCGAAAATCTCTCTCGTTTTTATTATTTCTTGGAACTCCTCTATATAATAACAATAATTGCACATACGTGAGGATGTTACTTATTTAAATTTTAATGAAAAGTGAAATCATGACTAATTTTTCCAAATGCATTTCCTTCAAATCCTCTTATTTTTTTTTAAATCTCCCTTTGTTTCCTCATCGAAAGCCGAAGGCGAAATACATTTGCGTGAATGAGACGAGATCCTTACCAGACTTTATTCACTGGTTGAGTGCGTGTGCACCGCGCACGTGCTCCAAGCACATTATAAGTAACTAAGCGCCTTATGTACTTATTACAGCCTCGGGGTTAGGCGAATATGACGCAAAGAGAATGGATACGCGGATCCAGAACGTCGCGTGGTCTTTTAGGCGTTGATTGGCGTGCACTCGGCACAACGTTACGCGGCTGATCATAACTAGGGTACATTACCACTACTACTGGCGTTGCCAGTGGATTTATCCGTCCAATGCAGACCGTAAACGACGCAGGAGTTTTTTCGGGCACCCTCATTGCTCTCATACTCTACTCCTGGCTTGGTTACTATGAGTATGTACAGTAGAATCTCGCGAATGTTAGCTACAAAAACTTTAAGGAGGTTCGTCATTAATATTGAAAATGCACAGAAAAATCTAAAATAATTACCGCGTTTTTAATCATTCATAACAAACTCACATGAATTTTTTTAGGAATTTTCGTCTACATCGTTTAGACAAAATTTTTTTTTTATTCATACATTTTTAACATGGGCTCTTATGGCATATTTACGAATAAAATGAAATTGGAAACATTTTTTACAGAAAAAAAAAAAGGAATTAATTTCACCGAATACTTAAAAATTCAATGATGTAAAAAAAATTTCATTTTTTTTAAATTCGTAAATATGCCATAAGAGCCCATGTTGTAATGCATGCATAAAAAAATTAATTTTGTGTAAACGATGTAGACGAAAATTCCCAAAAAATGCATGTGATTTTATTATGAATGATTCAAAACGCAGTAATTATTTCAGATTTTTCTGTGCATTTGCAGTTTTACTGACGAACCTCCTTAAGGATGTATGATAGGTACAGTCCCGCCAATTTTGAGTTTCAGGGAAAATTTCGATTACTTCCCGATGGGATAAAAATCGGAAAAAAATAATCGATATTAAACGTGCTCAAAAGATGAATTTTGCATAATAATAATTCCAAAATTATATTAACAAATTTCGGAAAAAAAAATTGACAATTAACTTTTTTTATAATAAAAATTATATGTTCGTTTATTTGAATGCGCATGAATTTTTTTACAGATTTTTTTCTCTATTTTGTTTTTGAAATTTTTTGTTTTCTCAAATGTGCGCGAAATAACGAATTTTGGATATGTGTTCGGCATAAAATCATCTACTGCACTCAAAATTTTTTAGCAAAACGCGTATCCAAATTTGTTGTATTCTGCGCATTTTTCAAAATAAAAAAATAAAAATAGAGAAAAAAATCTAAAAAAATTCATACGCATTCCAAAAAATTAACATATCATTTTCATTAAAAAAAAGTTAGGTTGACTGTTTATTTGTTGAACGATTGTTTTTGATTTACCAATTTGTTAATAACATTTTGGGATTATTATTATGGAAAATCAATCTTTTCAGCACGTTTTATATGCATTGTTTTTTTTCCGATTTTTATCCTTTTCACTTTTGGCGGAATTGTACCTATCATAAATCTTTGATTATACACTGAGAGAAAAGCATATCGTTGATTCAACAATTTCACATGATAAAAAGCATATAGGAAGGCTTGCAATGTTTTATAATTGAAGTGATGATAATATGGTTCAATAAACGATACTTGACAGTTTATTAAAAACAAACGTTGAAATCGTGTATGCAACAAAACGGCATATTTGAAACTATTAGAACAGTTTTTGAAACTATTATCATTTTGATAATTGCTACTACAATTATATTTGTTATAACCATAAAATATAGTCGATTTTTCTGGGAACTATGCATTATAGTTAGATTATCGTCGGACTCACTATTTTTATTATTAAATTACGATATTTTTCTCTGAGTGTAAGTAGTTTTATTGATGACAAAATGTATTGATGATAATCCTTATTTTAAAAAAAATCTTACATTTTAATCTCATCATCTACATACCAAGCATCATAATCCTACAATTTTGTAAGGACATCCAGTGCACCAGAATGGTGATCAGTAATCAGAAGTAAAATTTGATACTTGACGTAACTTTCAGATTAAACTGACGAACAAATTTTAGTGCTCGATGTCTTATTTATTCATCTGTATAATTAATTATTATTTATTGGCCGGTGAATGCATTTTGGCTCAAGTGAAGCCATTTTGGATGCAGTGAAAATTTGAGTTACTAACACTAATTGTTTAGTGGGTTTTCAATGTGTAAGTTAATTTGTAATTCGTAATTTAAAGTTAATTTAATAACACATTGAAAATCATCGCTTTTGTTTTGATAAGTTAATTTTCATCAAAACAAAAGCGATGATTTTCAATGTGTAAGTTAATTTTCATCAAAACAAAAGCGATGATTTTCAATGTGTAAGTTAATTTTTGACTTTAGGACTTGATGTCCTAAAATCAAAGTCACTGCACTTATATCAAAACGCATCCTTCGACAGACAAAATAAGACATTGAACAGCAAAATTTCTTCATCGATTAGGTCTGAACGAAAAGTGAAACATTTCATTTTTTATATCACACTATTCTGGTTCACAAAATTCTGGTCTTTACGAAATTGCAGAATTATAAGGTTTGTTATGCATCCAATGAGGTTTGAATGCAAGATTTTTTCAAAAAAGCTTTTCGTTTATAGAATCTTTTGCATAATGTGAAGAGTAATGCTGTTATCGAGTATAGGAAAATTAGCCCCCGGAAAATTGGTGCCGGAAAGTTTAACCCTTGGGAAATTGGCCCAAGAATTTTCAGAATTCTTTGATTTATCTGTTTCTTTTTGGAAACTAATTTTTTAAGGTCGATTGTCCGGGTTAGAATTGACCGGAGGCTTATTGTCAAATTACATTTTGGACTCTATGCCATAGGCTACAAATGAATACTGAATTATTGAAGGTTGAAATTGGGGAAAAAACGGATGTGTCGGGAAAAGGCAAAAAAAATTATACGAACAAATCCCGACGCTCAAATATGAGTCTTAATGTAGGGATTAGTCTTTTACGATCCGAGATCATCTTATAATCCTTTAGAGATGTTGTGTCAGGGCTTTCTCTGCCAGTATTTTTAAAATACTCCCATTGCGACAGAGGATTTTATGGGGCTGAAAACACGAGTTGGTGAAATGTGAAAATGTTCTGTTTTAAATGTCAGCCGTAAAAAAAAACCAAATAAATATATACCATACTTCGAATTGTTCGTAACGATTTACTGGTAATGATAATAATCACTAGGTCCAAATACATGGAGTGTTGTTGGTGGGGCTCATCTTTTGTCAATATGAAATTTTTTATATTTCCCAGTAACAAAATGTCATTTTTAAAATTTGCTTAAGAATTCTCGAGCCCTATTTTTGAATTTGGACGCACTTCACACACAAAATAAGTCTTCAAAACAAAATTTGACTGGCTTGATCGCAAGTTGCGCAAGAAAAAAATTTAATATTGTTTTTTAAACGATCACATGCAGAATATAGTTACAAAAAAAATTTTTATTTATAGTACCTGATTAGCATTTTATGACATATGAACAGAAATGTCCTAAAAGCAGGTTATTATTCTTCTATTAACAATAAGTTCTTATCTTCAAACATCCATATGCCAATTTCACAACGACAAAGAAATTGTTAATGTAATTTTTTTAAAAATTTTGCAAAAATGCATTAACAAAATTTGTACTTGTAGATTCAACAGATAGATGAGATATTTTTCAACTTATTAAAATTGAACGATAAATTCATGGAATAAGAAAAAAAATTAACAAACGCTTCTGACATCCGAGGAACATTATTTTTAAACATTTTTTCTTTCCAGACCACATTACAAAAATGAAAGGCCCATTTTTTACCTACTTAAATGACTCGTAGGTGCAATGTGAGAGATTCCACTGTAGCATCGAGCAATAACAAAGAGTGTGCGACGATTGGCACATTAAAAAATGGAAAGCGAAAAATAATAAGAAAGCAATTTGCAAGTTTCCACCTCGGCTTGTTTATACTTGGAAGACATTTTTATGAAAATTCAAAGTGACGTGAAATTTTTACCGCTCGACCGATTTGTGTAAAATTGTTACTTAAAAATTGGTCAATGATGGTCCATATGTGAACTAAATTGGAACCCGATACCTAGTAATTTGCATGAGCAAGCGTTCGAACGAGATTTTCATCAAATAATTCAAAATGCGATAAAATTTAAACCACTCGACCGATTGGTGTCGAATTTTTACCAAATATTTTTCAAATGGTCTTCTAAATGTGAAGAAAATTTAGAATAAATCTGTGGAAAATTTCGAATTTTTTTTTTGAAAGCTTTTTTTTCTTTTTGTTCACCAAAAACCAAATTTCCTGACATTTCAACAGTTCATTAGACCAAAATCTTAATTGGAAATCAATAATCGTGAAATCATATCGGCAATTGCAGCCGGATATCTCACAATTTCCATGAGTTATGGTATTTGCAGACATTTAAAAAAAATTAAAATTGTAATTAAATCAGAACGGTTCGACAGATTCTTACGAAACTTAGTGCACATAACATTTCACGGGTAATCCATTTATATACAAAATTTCATCCCGGTGCTCTTTTAATTGCGCAAGTTATAGCGTGAAAACGATTTTTTCAAAATTTAAAAACTGCTGTAAGAAAAAAAAAATTCAATCGATTCGCGTCCAATACAATCCCAAACTTTGTTATATGATAACTTACTCGAGTGCCAAATTAGAAAAAAATCCATAGAAAATTACGACAGTTATCGTGCGTACAAGGAAATCTGCACACACACGCACATACAGACATTTCGTAAAAGCCATTTTTCTCGATGTTCTCAAAAAAAGAAATTTTCACGAATACAAATCTTCCTCCATGAGGAAGCAAAATACAAAAAGGCCCCATTTTTTGCCTACTTAAATGACTCGCAGGTGCAATGTGAGAGATTCCACTGTACCACCGCGCAATAACAAAGAGTGTGCGACGATTGGCCGCTTACCTTAGTGGTGGATGTAGTGTTTCCTCCTTCAGGAATCTTGCCCCAGGGACCGAAGGCTCCTGCTCCCGGAAGTCCGCCCAGGACACCAGCCATCTGTTCCCTGATTCTGTTCATGGCGTCTGAAACCGAAAAATGGCCACTGGTGTGAGTAAGTGCCATGCGAGGAAAAGACAGCTACAGCCATATAGTAGCTCAAGGGTGAGAGCCAGAGTGAACGAATGAACGAACCTACGAATAGAACGCTCGGATATTAGAGATAATGGAAGAGAGGGTCGGCTCTGTGAATAGAGCAAGAAATATATATGAAGACTAATAAAGTGTGGGGGAGAGTCCGGGTATGAATCAGAGGAGGGGGTGGAAGAGAAAAGGAGTTGATGGAGCGGCCAGTGGGGAGAGAAAGGAAAAAAAAAACGAAAGAAAAGAAAAGGAAAAAAAAAAACTCGCACGAGAAGCTCTGTGAATGCCAGCATCGCGCCAACGGCACTCCGAGCTTTCTGATAGAAAAGAAATGTGGCACACAAGAGAAGAGGAACAGTAAAATGAAAAAGGACGCAACGGGGGAGGAAAGGGTTGAGGGGAGAAGAGGGCAATGAGGAGGGGATTAAAGGATGGGTGTACTTGTCGGATAAATGAATAGAGCGAAATAGAAATTGAAAGGTTAATAGAGAAACGAAAATAGCAATGCGTGTTGTCAGTCTGTTACAGAACAGTGTGTATCTACTAGATACTCTTTGATGCTACTGAGCGAAACAGAGTGAAAAAAAATTACTCTCTCTCTTTCTCTATCTCTATTCTGTTTCTCTTGTTCTGGTTCACTTGTAATGGAGAATTGCTTGAGGTATATGTACAAAGGTTCCGTCTCTTTTTGCCGGCGGGCTTCTCAATTATATGTGTACTCCGTTACTATTTGATACACTGGGTACATATGAAGCCCTTGGACGAGCAAAACCGATAACGGATATGGAATTTTCAAGCGTCTCGCTGAATTTTTCATAACCATAACGCGACGAAGTGAGACGGGCTGATTTCGATTATTGTTATTGGTTTTGTATCGATTAATCGATTCGCCAAGGGCCTTCACTTCTGTTACTGTCTACTTCGCTTTATTTGGTGTAATTTTCACGTAAACTGCAGATGCTCGACAATTGTGATGAAACTTTGGCTCTCAATAGTGAGTGGAATCTTTTTGTAAAGCGAAACGTCGATTGGGTATAAGTATCTAGTGAAAATAGTTTTATTTATTTATTTTTTAGAAATGCAATATTTATTTGAATTGAATGACATTTTGTTGATTTTTCTGAGTCAATTTATTTTGATTGAATCCTATTAGACCATTGATTAAATTTTTCGAAATGGAGTCGAATAGGATTTTTTGTAGATCAACAAAGATTTATTCAATTCAAGTTAATGTAATTTTATTTAAGGAAGGTCACGACTATTGAAGTGAAATGAGAGCTAAATTTTTGAAATTGATTTTTTAAAGTTTCATGCATTATGAAACAATAGTAAAGGGTGATTTGTGTTGAAGCATGTATATTTAATCCAGTGAAAGATAAATAGTGACGAATTTGCATTAAGATTAAGTGATTAACTTTTTGTTTCGATGGGACACATTTTTGTTTAGTTTTTTCCTAATATAATCTGTAATTCTTCACCGATTACACTAAGTGATAGCTCATTTTGTTTCTTAGAAGATACTTCACGAATTTACCGCCTAAATATTCCGTAATATTGATCGTTTAATAATTATAGCCTGTTGTTTAACAAAAACAAAAATACATTTATAAACGATAGGCTATAATTTTTAAACTATCAACACTATAAAATATCGTGGCGGTCAATTCATAGAGTATCTTTTGAGAAAACGAATAAGCCGTCACTCATTTAAATCGATAAAGAATTATTGATTATACTTGGAAAAAACGGAACGAAAATGTATCCCATTACAAATAAATGTTAATCAGTTAATCTTAATGCAAATTCGTCACTATTGATCTTTCACTGAATTAAGTATACATGCTTCAATACAAATCACCTTTTACTATTGTTTCTTTATTATTAAACTTTAAAGAACCAATTATGAGAATTTAGCACTTATTTGACTTCGATAGTCGTCGTCGAACTTCCTTAAATACATTTTATCTTAGTTTAGGATTTACACGGTAAAAATTAGATTTACATTTTTTCACTTTGAAGAAAAAATTTGAAGCCCGGAACAATCACAGAAATTTTCCTATAGTATTGGAATAAATTAACTAAAAATTGCATTTATTGAAAGTTGCGATCATTTTTGCCAAAATGTTTCTATCATTTTTAAATTTATAAAAAACAGCGTTGCAACTTTTCGCAATTTACCGACTATTTTTGTTGACAAAAAAAAAGTGTAATAACAAACCACATTTTTCAAACATCAAAACTGTCACTCTGATTTTCACATTTAAAGAATTTCACTAAATCAAATTCCGATACAATTTTATTCTTCGAAAAAAAAAAAAACAAAAATGCATCAATCCCATTTGTCCGGTTATAGAATCGCGTAAGCATCGATACTAAAGAGCGACCCAGTTTCGGACGTACGTCCGAATTTTCGTGTAAAATTTTTTGTTTCGAGGTTATTTTATTTTTCGATTTTTTTGCTTCTTTTCTCGCGTATCTTTATTTCCGGGGTTTTCGAGGAATCGGAGACGAAGGAAATGGAGGACGTGGAACGGTGAGTGAGGAGAAATGGGGAAACTGCGAGCGCAGGGATATAGGATAGAGTCGCGGTGAGGAGGCTATCGGAGTCTACTTCCGATTGCTCGGGCTATTCGGGTGTTCAGTCCGAAAGGAGGTCGTCGCTCTCTTTCGTAGACGAGAGGATCGGACAGAGGATTCGAAAGCTCTGTAGTGCAGCAGAAAATCCTGAGGAAAAGCGGTGAGAGAGTAGTGGAGGTATAGGAATGAGAGAAAAATCGACGTCGTGCGGTGTCGGTTTAGACGATAGTTCAACGTGATGGTAACCGGGACTGCCGAGCGGCGAAAAAGACTCGGAGACGTGTGCCACTGTTGAAATCATATATGCGCATTCGTAAGTCGAGAAGAGAATAGAGAACGGAAAGAGGGAAGAAACGACGAAAGCGAATAAATTTGCTATCGGTGCGGGGTGCGAATAACGCTGCTACTGCGTTTCTACTACCGTCCCATAAGTGTGTATATATACTTCACGGGATATTCCAGCCCAAGTCCTCATAACGATACCGTAAAACAAAAATCGATGTGAGGATGTTTCTTCGCGATTTTTATTATTTATTGTTACTGTATCGTGAGAAGTGTCTGGAGAATATATCTTGGGAAATTTGAGAAAGAAATATTTGAGAATATAATGTATGTAAAATATTTGTTAGGAATCAAGAGACGTGGTAGCGTCGCGACGCCAAGTATTAAAGAGAATCAATTTTTAAAGTTGACAAATGCCCGCAAGTATGTTTATCTCCTGAGAATTAAATCTTTTAAAATACATGTTTACAATACACACAAAAAAAATACATGCGGAAATTTACATTTATGATTCTAATTGAGAATCATAAATGGTTGAAAAAAATGAGATTTACGAATTCCACAAACAAATTCGTCTAGCCGGAAAAATTAGACACATTCGTACGTATAAAGCATTTTTTATCGGATCAACCACCAGCATTTTTTTCAACTACTTTTCAAAAACAATCTTATCAAACTAGATATACAATGTTTTAAGATTTATAATGAAAATTAAAGTTTCGTTCACTCACGAGAGATTTTGAAAATCATGAAAAACTACAGATCTGTTTTTCAATATAAATAAAGATTTTGATTAAAAAATAATTCTATTATCGTTTATATTGAATTTAAAATATTTTTTCATACTGACCTTAAAAAAATAGTTTGAAAATCATGACAAACTAAAGATTTGTTTTCCAATAGAAATTAAGATTTGAATTAAAAAATAATTCTATTATCGTTTATATTGTATTTGAAATATTTTTTTATACTGTCCTTAAAAAATGGGAACTGATTTGTCTACGTTAGTTAATTTTTTTAGTGCTTCAACCGGTATTCAATGCTTCATATACTGCCAGCAACAAACGAATAGAATATAACAGAAAGATAAAAAAAGGACCGCAGCTTCAGAGCGCTTTGGCTCTGTGTTTGTGAGAACGTCGTCTCGGTTATCAGAACCGACGCGAGTGATGGCGAGTGACGAATACAATGAGATTCTCCACAATATACCGGTACATCCATGCATCGTCAGTCAGACCTCGTCAAGTAATTTCTGTATGCTACAATCTAGATAAAGATACAATGGACCATTCACGAAATTTCACCGTTTACATAGAAAAATAAACTGAGCTCAAAAAATTTTTTAATTCTGATATTGTCTATTTCGTAGAAATATAAAAAACGCTTTAAATGAATTATTTACATTTTTTCTAGTGTCTAAACTAATATGAAATGGCTCATATACTGAAGATGACAAGCAATCAGAATAGAAAAGATTTTTTAAAAAATGGAAACGGAAATGATGTGGAGAATATCTTCACATTACCAGGTGTGATTTACCTGTAAATCCATGTATCTTGATGTTTGAATTAAAAAAAACCTACCTTGAAATAAAATATTTGTTTTATAAAACCGTTTATTTGTTTCATAAAACCGTTTATTTATTTTATAAAACCGTTCATTTGTTTTATAAAACCGTTTATTTGTTTCATAAAACCGTTTATTTGTTTTATAAAACCGTTTATTTGTTAGAAAAATATTTATCTGTATTAATTAATTTTTTTCCTAGCGTCTGTATCGACATGGAATGCCTCATATACTGAAAGTAATGAACAAATAAAATAGGAAAGGAGAAAAAAAAAATAGAAACGCAGTTTGGAGTGTATACATAGTTTCTCTCGGTATAAACACCGTCTCGATCACTAGAACTGCCGCGAGTGACGATGGCAACTGATACGATGAGATTTTTCGCAGTATCAGGAATCGAATAACGTTTACTCCATGGATTTTTATGTTTGAGGTAAAAGGGTATAGAATTTAAAAAATTCCAAAACACTGTACTTGTTACAAACAGATGAGGAATTCCACAGTATTTCACAGAGTCAAAAACCCGAGCAAATATAATTAAAAAACAAATTCATGTTATTGATTAAAGCGAATAGAGCTTCTGTTAACTATTTTACAACTTTATTCCCAGAATTGTTCGATTGATTTTTAAAAAATGAAAAAAAAAATCTAACGTCGCTTGCAAAGATAATATTGATAAAAATAACCAGGGCAATATTTTCGTAATTCAAGACCTTTAGCATAAACAATAATTTTTTATCCAAATGTCGACCCCTTATGATATTCTATTTTGCCGGTGTACAACAAAATCTGATATTGCAAGAAAAAACAGAGCCTGAGTCTTTTTAATTTTTTAATGTCGATATTCGATTTCAATTAAATAAATCTGCATGGAAATTACGTATATTCATGAGATGTATTCGTATGTATATTACCGTTTATGTACTCGAAGCTTCTCACAAGAAATATAAAATCTGGATCAAAAGCGAGGGATATTAAAAAAAGCGAATATTTTAATTTGTTTTTTTTTTCTATTATCTCTCGCTGTCGATTTTGATTTTGAATCTTGGAATAAAATTGTGAAAAACATGCACAGATGCTCTTCAAATTTATACGAATTACTTGAAATTTTTTCCTGGTACTAAAAATGAGATATGGAACGCTTCATGTACTGAGAGTAATGAACAAATAAAATGAGAAAGGTACAAAGAAGGGAAAAAAATAGAAACGCAACTTCAGAGAGTTCAGTCTGTTTCGGTCTGTATAAACGTCGACTCGGTCACGAGAACTGACGCAAGCGACGACGGCAACAAATACGATGAGATTTTCCACAGGTTCACGTATCGAATACTCTGTGCATTTTTATATTCGAGTAAAAAACGTAAAAAATTTAAAAAATTCTATATCTCTGTACTTGACAGAAACTGTAATTAAATGAATTACTACATATATGTTTTTTCTCTAGTGCCTCAAATGATATGCACGGAAAGAAATGTTTGGTTATGACAACTAAGTTTCCAATTTGCTGTACAGAATCTCTCAAAAATTAGTTGCCTCGGCCATATCGAATAGTAAGCTTAACTATTCACGATTAGTCCTCGCGAGATTAGTGAGGTTAACATCGTCTTTATTACCATTCGAACACCGTTGGCACTATTATTTAAGTTGTAAGGGAAATAGAATAATCGATTGGTTGTGTCAACTCATTTTTTGGTTATGGTAGCTAATCTTTCCGTGTGGAATGCCTCATATACTGCAAGTGACAAACGAATAGAAAGGAAAAGGTAAAAAAAAGAAGGGGGAAAAAATAAATATGCAGCTGCGGAAAGCATGAATTTCGCTTCGCTCGCGTGCGTGGAATAGGCACTTCTCGCACTAGTGGCATAAGATTCTATACGATACTCGTGCGAGAAACTTTTTCCGATCTCGTGTGATTACAACACTCGTCGGAAAAAAGTTTCGTCACACTAGTATCGTTAGCTACTATTACAATACTAGTGAGATAATGGTAGATTACGATACGAGTGCGATAAAACTTTTTCTGACGAGTGTGAGCTTGCAGCACGAGGTAAAAAAATAAATACGCAGCTACAGAGAGCATGAACTTCGCTTCGCTCGCGTGCGTGGAATAGGCACTTCTCGCACTAGGCGCATAAAATTCTATACGATACTCGTGCGAGAAACTTTTACCGATCTCGTGTGATTACAACACTCGTCGGAAAAAAGTTTCGTCACACTAGTATCGTTAGCTACTATTACAATACTAGTGAGATAATAGTATATTACGATACGAGTGCGATAAAACTTTTTCTGACGAGTGTGAGCTTGCAGCACGAGGGAAAAAAATAAATACACAGCTACAGAGAGCACGAACTTCACTTCGCTCGCGTGCGTGGAATACGCACTTCTCGCACTAGTGGCATAAAATTCTATACGATACTCGTGCGAGAAACTTTTTCCGATCTCGTGTGATTACAACACTCGTCGGAAAAAAGTTTCGTCGCACTTGTATCGTTAGCTACTATTACAATACTAGTGAGATAATAGTATATTACGATACGAGAGCGATAAAACTTTTTCTGACGAGTGTGAGCTTGCAGCACGAGGTAAAAAAATAAATACGCAGCTACAGAGAGCATGAACTTCGCTTCGCTCGCGTGCGTGGAATAGGGACTTCTCGCACTAGTGGCATAAGATTCTATACGATACTCGTGCGAGAAACTTTTACCGATCTCGTGTGATTACAACACTCGTCGGAAAAAAGTTTCGTCGCACTTGTATCGTTAGCTACTATTACAATACTAGTGAGATAATGGTATATTACGATACGAGTGCGATAAAACTTTTTCTGACGAGTGTGAGCTTGCAGCACGAGGGAAAAAAATGAATACACAGCTACAGAGAGTATAACCCTGTTTCTCTCTGTATAAACGTCGACTCGGTCACCAGAACTGACGCGAGCGACGACGGCAACGAATACGATGAGATTCTCCACAGTATCAGGTGTGGTATACCGGTATATCTGTGCATCGTAAGTCATTCCTCGCTCTGTGCTGCTGCTGCAGCAGCCGTATTCTCCGTGAATTGTATAAATTGTAAAGATTCTATGCAACCTTATCTCTAGCCACCTCCGCACTTCGCCCTTCCTGCCTTATTCCTTCCTTCCTTCCTTCCTAGCGCCTTTCCCTCATTCAGCCATATGTATCTGATCGATTTACATCGCGCGTGTTGCGACGGGTGCCATGACCCCACGATCACCTTTCCACCGGGAACTCTGCCAGATTCTCAGCGAGGGATTTCAACTCGATTTCTCGACCCAAGCGCATATCGATGATGCACCCAACCGCAAACGCCGCCGAGTATCAGCTGCGTTGCCAGAGATTATTCTCTCCGAGAAAAATGCTCCATTTCCAGTTGATCAAGTAAGCTCTTCATTTTCAAATTTTACTGCCTCACCTTATTTTTTCGGATTTGAATTTAAATATCCATTTAATTAAGAGAACCGAGTCAACCGAGAAACATCATAAGACAAAAAAAATTCTTGAAATGATATCCTTCTTCTGAAAAATATGACATTTACGCCTGATTATGGACATAACAGTCATTGTTGTCCTAAATTTTGTAGATATGCACAGTGGACGAAAACGGTTTGAGGTCAAAGTTATGATTTTCACTTGTCATAGATTTTTGAAAACAAACGTGTGAATTAATTTCAGGTCTTCATGTCTTATTTTCGTTGTCGAAGAGTGTTTTAAATGTAGCGATTCTGGATGTAGTGAAAATAAGATTTAATGTAACCGAATTTGTAGTTATATTTCAAGGCTCTGTAATAAATCAAGTACTGAAGATGGAAATTCGAATCAATGAGAGTTTTTGTTCGAAATTCAATGATTCATAAGATGTAGTCATTAGTTTTATGAAAAAAATTTCTTCTTCGGTTGCAGGGAGAAAGAATGGAAAAAAATCACTTTCCTGTGTTATTTAAATGGGAAAACTTCAAACGCGATGATGGAACTCTAAGGATTAAAATTATGAGCTCCGCTTTTGACAGGATCGTTACTAAGATGTATTCTACGATATTTTGGGCGGAGAGCAAGGAAAAAAAATATCGCTTATTTTTAGCACACCCTAGTGATGATAATATGGTCAAATAAACGATACTTGCAAGTTAATTGAAAACGAACGTTGAAATCATATATACAGCAAAACGGCATATTAACTATTAGAATAGTTTTTGAAACTATTATCATTTTGATAATTGCTACTATAATTATATTTGCTCTAACCATAAAATATTAACGTTCCTCCTGGGAATTATATTAACGGTTGATCCAACTATTTTCTTATATTTGCTATAACCATAAAATATAGTCGTTCCGTCTGGCAACTATTCATTATAGTTACATTATCGTCGGACTGACTATTTTTATTATTAAATTACGATATTTTTCTCTGAGTGCAGCAGAAGTGCATCTACATACGAAACATTCTTAGCCAGTTCAGCTAATGTAACTTATAAAAATATTTTTTGATCCAACACAAAATTTTTCGTCAGTTTTGCCAATTAAAATAAAATAGTTTGTGTATGTACTACTTAAAGTACTGTAAAATTAACCAAAAATGAAACATTTTCTGAGTGAGTAAAAAAAAACTCGAATTGAACTGGTGGAATTGTTTCGTCAGTCCGTGTTTCATCATGTGTGTTTTATTTGAGCTTTTTGGAATATTTTTACCCCCCAAATTATTCTTGCCCACTACGCCAATTTTTCTACAATTCTGCAAATGGACGGATTTCACAAACCTTTGACTTTCATGGAACTTGATTACGGAATGCGATAGTAATTTACACAGAATACATTACGCGAGAATAAAAAAAAAGTTAAAAATTTTTGAAGCGTATAATCGTTAAAAAAAAATTAATTTCACTTTTTGATGCGATAATCGAATGTTTTATCCCGAAATTAAGGATGTATGATACGTACAGTCCCGCTAAAAGTGAGTTTCAGAGACAATTTCGATCATTTCCCGATGAGATAAAAATCGGAAAAAAATAATGCATATAAAACTTGCTTAAAAGATTGATTTCGCATAATAATAATCCCAAAATGTTATTAACAAACAGGCGAAAAAAACAATCGGTCCTCAAACAATCAATCAACCTAACTTTTTTTCTAATGAAAATGATACGTTAATTTATTTGAATGCATACGAATTTCTTGAGTTTTCGATTTTTATTTTTATTTTTTTTTCTCAAAAATGTGCGCGAAATAACGAATTTTGAATATGTGTTCGACATAAAACCATCTACTACACTCAAGATTTTGCAAAACTCATATCCAAAATTTGTTATATTCTACGCATTTTTCAAAAAAATAAATAAATCAAAATCGAAATAAAGAAAAAAAATCTGAAAAAATTCGTATGCAGATAAAGGAAAAAAGAGGTTAGCTTCTGCTAACGTGTAATGAACATAATGTACTTAACAGTAATCGTGAAACATGTCTTCAGATTAAGCAATTATTCTGTCAATTGCTGTAACCTGATTTCGAGGGTTTACGACATCACCACAAACTAATTGAGCCAATTAAATTGGACGTACATATAAGTAGATTAATCACGGATTCAATGAAATATAATTTACGTCGGAGAGTCGATTATTTTCCTTGCATTTATCTGGGGAATGAAGATACATCGACGCATTGAAAATAAACGTCAGGATTTTCTCATCGTTGCCCTGGCAAAGTGATCAAGTGAAGTGACTAAATTGTCTTTGAATGTTTTACTCTTATCGGGAATTATGTCAGAAAAGGTGTAGATGATTTTTCAACGTTAAATAATTTTGTAAGACTTATAAATTTGCATCATAAATGAAAACTATTATTGTTTCGAAATTATCTAAATTATATATCGAGTTAGTAGAGTCATCACCAGTCGAATTTTTCATTTTCTGTATAAGTTTCGAATAACATTGGATAGAAATAATTACCAATTAAAAAGGATGCCTTTCAGTGGCTCATTTCTCAAGGAGCAGAATTATAATTAATTAAACGCGCCTAAAAAACCGTGACAGATAATTCTGACAACGAATTTGCGCTAAATAAATTTTTTTTTCATTTTTGAAATTATTCTATGATCTTTTTATGTGAGCACTCTGTATAATATGACTCGACCATGTACAAACGTTGCTTTTTGACCCTTTACTTTCTGTCTTAGGGTAGAACCAGTGCAAAAAAAATTAGATGACTCGTGTGTCTCAAATTAGATTTTGATTTTTTTGGCCTGTGAATGTTAAAGGTTTGTGGCATACCAATGTAAAGTATGTGTAATTTTGAGGAAAATAAGAAGTAAAGAAGTGGCTGCTTTGACTCAGAATGCGTCCTACATAAAAATATACATAAATATATATATATATATGGGGCATTCTACGTCAAGCCGTGACCCTCACCCTTATCGATTTTGTTAATCTTTTATTATGATGTTATTTCGCAAATGCATTCCGCAATTCAAGCGATATTGTATCGCAAAATGCATTTGCGAATTTTTTTTAACGATATTAATTGCTTTCGGACATTCGAGTAATTCTACAATTGTCAGAGAAATTAAGATCCATTGATATTTAAGAAAGTAATACTGATTTAAAAAATTAACAATCAAATTGCGATATAAAAAAAAAAGAAAAAAAGTATGCAGGATGGAACCTTGCATATTGCTTCCTCATTATATTTTGCTTTTTACAAAGCTATCTCTATGAGGAACATTATTTATCAAACATTATTAATGGCTTCCTCATAGAGGAAGCTTCGTTAAAAGCGAAATATAATTTGAAAGCAATCTGCAAGGTTCTATGTTGCATCCTTTTTTCATGTCTGAATTGTAATCAGTGTTTTTTTTATACGGTCAGTGATATATCGATATATATTTTAGCTCGTTAGCTGTAAAATTGTGGCAGCTGGAGAACATACATAGATTTTTTGAAAAATTCGAAGTCTTGTAAAATCCAAAATTTCCATTAAATTTTTTCAAAAATGTATACATGGGAAGAGGCGTCGGTCCTCTACCTGTGTACCAAATTTCAGCTCAATTTTAAAAGCCGTTTTCAATTCAATTTCAATTTTTCCTAAACCACTTTTCTCGACGTTTTTGACCATTCTAAGTGTCCTGACATGAAAATCTCGAAAAAAAAAATTTCCATGAAAACAAAGCTTCCTCTATGTGGAAGCAAAATGTGAAAAAAAAAATAGTAAATATCGCGATCTCATTATCGCATGGCACTCAAAATTATATTTTGAATCATATAATGAGTGTGAATTTTTTGAGATTTTTAAAAACGGCGTTTTTGAAATTGGTTTTTTTCGAGAATCAAAAAATGTTACTGGTGGTAAAAAAATCTGAAAAATATTCCAAGGCCTTTATGGGTCGGTAATAACATCATATTAAAAAATGAACAAAATCGATGAAGGTGAGGCTCATGGGCTGCTAATTTGACGGGCAATGGCCCATATATATATATATATATATATATATATATATATATATATATATATACATACAATATACACGCTTTATTCTCTCTTGTTTCAGTCTCCCCAAAATAAAAAAAAAACCGTTTAGTGTCGCGGCCATTGTTCCAATCTTTTTTCTCTGCGGTCCATTCGTTTCTCTTTTCTTTCGCCTAACGCTCAGCGCTCGAGATTTCCTCTCCTTCATATTTTTGCGCCTAAACGTTCAATTTAAGAAACTGCGAAAAAAAAATTGTTTATTTTCAACGTTGACTGTAAAGCGAAGATACAAATAAAAAGTTACTGTATTCGTGACTCTGTTTTGTGTGAACGAACAGCCTTGAAACTCGAACTCTTTAGATAAACCATAAAAAAAGTTAAAAATCAATGCATTTTTCCCGCATGGTTGAAACGTTAAAAATAAACCGTTTTTGTTTCGTACTCATGTTATATGCATTCGAATCCGCTTACTCGACGTTAGTGATTGATTCACTTTTTAACGGTCTACCTTTTTTTTTTGCATTCGGGCAATTTGAAGTACAAAAACGATAATTTACACAGGGTTGCAAATGGATTTCCAGGCTTTTTCCAGTAAACATTTCAGAAAATGAATAAGCTTGTCATAACCCTTCTCAATGAAATAACAAGCTGCAATGATCCGCCGTTCTAATAGAAAAAACTATTAACGGTGAGCGAATCGGCGTTACGTACATTATTTTAACCATTTTGGAGTAATCCATTATAGAAGGTGTAAATCTGCTATACAATATGCCGTTTCTAAACATAAATTTGATACTTATATAAAAAAAAAAAATGTCTTCCTTCAGAGAACTAAAAGACATTTTTTTCGATTCCATCGACTTCACTATTTTTTAGTAAAACGCTAAAACGCAGGCATGTTTCAGACTCTTTTCCCATAATCTAAGAATTTTTAGTCGTATTCAAATCTTAGCTGAACTTTAGTGAGATGCTGAAATCCAGGCGTTTACAGATCCTTCATTTATTTATTTATTTAGTGCTGCATGCAATTACGATGCACTTTGCCTTGCTAAATATGGATTCGCTATTTATTTCATCGAGAAATTAGTTTTTTTCTTCATAAGAACCAGAATAAAATAGTACTTTACAATACTAGTGAGATAATAGTATATTACGATACGAGTGCGGTGAAACTTTTTCGGACGAGGGTGAGTTTGCAATCAAATGAGTTAAGAAACAGTTTCTCGCACGAGTTGCGTACACAATTTTATTTCACTAGTGCGAGAAGTAAGCACTTCTCGCACGGAGTTGCATAAAACTTTTTATTTCACTCGTTGCGAGAAACGCGGTTTTACGCACGCTTCACTTTGTTTTCTTGGCCCGTGCTTTAAGCTCACACTTGCCAAAAAAATTTTAGTGCACTAAAATTAGTATTGTAAAAAATACTATTCAGACGAGTGTTAATTCGCAGCACGAACCAAAGATGAGCGTTGCCATCAAACGAGTTAAAAAACATTTTATGGCACTAGCAAAACGTTTTGTTTTTCTATTTTTATTTTCGGTCAAGATATTTCCCAATAAAATACTAAAACGTATTTCGAACGCTTTTGAGATTGCGATCGAAACTTCCGTCGATAAAAATCCGCATATAAAGAGATATTATTAACGTTAATCAATGAATCAATGAACGATTTGTACGAGCATTGATGTTCAGCGAGCCAACATTCGTTGAAATATCCAAATAACGATGATAATTGCGACTGTAATTGGCATGAAAGGTCAGTCGTTCTGCTTTATTTGCAGTAAGCCAAAGTAACTGAAATCTGCTGGACATTTGGACGTACCGTAGGTACATTTACGAACGGATGGTCACCGTTCCGATGCACACGGACCGATAAATTTAGCATACTTTATCGTGTTCACAATGCTTCGTCTCTCATCCTTGTTACTGTTGGTGCTGCATGAATTATAGAGAATCATGCAGCGTGCATTATGTGGATGAGGGAGGAAGAGAAATGGCGATGGTGGGGGTTGCGTCGCTGCAGACAACGTCGAGGGCGGAAAACGTGGCAGTCAGACGAAAAGCTTCGTTGCATTCAGCTCGGATTATATTGCGATGCGAGATACTAACAAGGTCGACGGGGTTGCTGGATAATCTATATACATATCTATCTTTATATATATATATATATATATATATATATATATGTATATGTATACATATATATGTATGTATGAACGTACAGACGCGATTCCATCCTGTCAGCTCGTTGACGTAACTCACCGGCGACAAATTATTATTCGTATCGAATTATTCATACGTTGGCATAGTTCATAAACGAAGAAAGAAAAGAATTTTTCTTCTTCTTCACTTCCTACACGATTTTCCGGCTCTCGATCGCGCAAATTCCCGAGATGGTTGATAACATACATATGTATGTTATATAGGGGAGTGCGGGGCAAAGTGGGTCACCCATTTGATAAAAAATATGCGGGGCAAAGTGGACCACTCCTAAATTTTTATTAAAAACGCGTTTTTACAATATAATTCAGTCGAATTATCCAATAGACGACGTTTTTTAATCTATTTTGAGTGTTTTAATCGACAAAATCTGATAATAAAAATATCGAAAACGGGGCAAAGTGGGCCACTTGCATATTTAAAAAAAAAAATACGCTTCTACAACTCAATTTAATGAGGAAACGAAAGAGAAACTTCAGAAGATACTAACTGTAACAAATATTACCTAAGATATGAAATTTACATTTATAAAAACAACTTTTGAAAATTTTTCATTTTCGAAGCAATCTGAAATTGTAAGTGGGTAATATAATATCTTTCCTATTTACAAAAATCGCACGTATAATTACATAAACTTGAAAAATGTTTGTTCTTTTTAATACTTGGCGTCGCGATGCTATCGCGTCTCTTGATTACATTACATCATACATTTCTGAATTCGCGGAAGTGGCCCACTTTGTCCCGCATACATTTTTTTTTGTCGATTTTCGAAATCTATTATTGGAATCGAGTTTCTGGTTCAAAAGCAGCTACAATACACTTCGAGTTTCGTGATAAAGTCATTTTTTTCTTAGGTGGCCCACTTTGCCCCGAACTCCCCTTTATTTATTTATTTATTTATAGAGGCGAACGACGTTTGCATGTAGATATACGTTGCAGTCTATTTTCGTGTCTCGTTAAATTGTCTCGTGGTGAAGATCGTAAGACTCGATAAACCGAGCTACCGATTTACGCGTTAGCATGCGGCATTTTTGGCATGAGCTATTTTAGGCCACGTTTAACTGTCGTCCTCATATTTATTTCGTTTCTTCAACTAAACATTTATCCGCCAAACGAGTAAGCAGAATTTCTTTTGCCTCACTTATCTCTTATCGCACTGGAAATTGGACTTTTGATGACGGAGAAATTTATATATTACGACGAAAGCTATATTTTATCGTAAAATTACAACAATTATTTTCTTTAGTTGGTTGGCAAAATTCTATAAATAGGTGAATAGTGAATGGGTAATATGATGAAATTTAATTATTGAAATTTCTTTTGATCACTTGGTTGTTTATGGAAATTTTTCATACATTTTTAGGATGGAATTGTTCTGATTATTTTTCGCTTCCTCAAAAAGATTTAGTTTCATGAATTTTTTTTCCGATTTTCATGTGAAAAGATTTAGAATGTTTCAAAATGTCGAGAAATCATATTTAGAAAAAATATGGGGTTGTATGTGCGTGCAAATCATTTAATCTCCATAACTTGCGAATGGATTGAAAGAACAAATTGAGAAAACAAGAAAACTGTCGAATTTTTGGCAGAACCCGTGCAAAATTATTGTTTTGACACGATTCTTAATTTTCCCGCACTTGTCTGTATATGTTTTAGCGCTCACATTTTTCGAGTTATATATTGAACTTAAAATTGGTACAAAGATGAACCATCATAAGCCGATTTTATGCGACTTAGAATTTTTTTATGTCTGTGTGCGTTTGGCTTCCACAATTAAGATATTGGGCTAAGAATGAGTACAAAGTTAAATTAATAATACTAATAATACTAATAAGCCATCAATTAGAAAGTAACCAATCAAAAAGCAAAGTTTCTTGAGGAAGTCTTGAGAAAGTTCTTGAGGAAGATAAACGTACTGTCTCACAAGTTGATCGACGTTGACTGAGACAGCAGATAAAAAGGAATCTCTACGATAATGTAATTATCAGCTATTTATAAATTGTTTGCGTATTTTTGTACTAATATAATATAAAATCCGAAAAATAAAATGATTACCATATTAGCAGATGAAAATCGGATTGAACCTAAGATTTTTTCGTCTAAACCCAATTAAGAAACGGCAATTTTTGAGTCATCTCAATTTATGATGACAATTTGATATTATTATTTTTACATGGTTAATCAAGCTCTTTATTGAGTCTTGAATTTTTTTAACTTTTGTAATATGATTTCAAAAAGCCTAAAAATTTTTTCATCCGTCAACCTCGACAGCGATACATAACAGCGGGTTGGACCTCATGGAATGTTCGTTTCATGGTCGCAGTTAAAAAATCACTCGGAATTGACAGCTAATGCGAGACGAGATTGAGACGAGACGAGATCTCGGCTGTCAAATTCGAGAACGAGATGAAATCTTGCCAATGTTCATAATCTTGAGCTCGAATGACATCTCGAAAAACAAATTCAAGAAGCAAGTCTCGTTCTTGTAATTTCCTCGTCTCGTATCGCTTGTCGCATCACTAAGTTAGATTATCGTCAGTCCGACTATATTATTTTTAAGATTACCAGATTTTTCTCTCAGTGTGGCTCAGAATATTCCATATGCACTATTTATGCGAAGCCTGCAGGAGCTTAGAAAGAAATTTTACGGCGCGACGATACGATCGTCATTTAAAAAATCAATCGCAATTGACAGCTAATGCGAGACGAGATCGAGACAAGACGAGACAAGATCTCGGCTGTCAAATTCGAGAACGAGATGAAATCTTGCCAATGTTCATAATCTTGAGCTCGAATGACATCTCGAAAAACGAATCCAAGAAGCAAGTCTCGTTCTTAACATTTCCTCGTCTCGTCTCGCTCGTCGCATCACTAAGATAGATTATCGTCAGTCCAACTATATTATTTTCAAAATTACCAGCTTCTTCTCTTACTGTGGCTCGGAATATTCTATATGCACTATTTATGCGAAGCCTGCAGGAGTTCAGAAAGAAATTTTACGACGCGACGATACGATCGCAATTAAAAAATCACACGGAATTGACAGCTAATGCGAGACGCGATCGACACAAGACGACATCTCGGCTGTCAAATTCGAGAACGAGATGAAATCTTGCCAATGTTCATAATATTAAGCTCGAATGACAGCCCGAAACACAAATTCAAGAAGCAAGTCTCATTCTTAACATTTCCTCGTCTCATTTCGCTTGTCGCATCACTAAGTTAGATAATCGTCAGTCCAACTATATTATTTTCAAAATTACCAGCTTCTTCTCTTACTGTGGCTCGGAATATTCCATATGCACTATTTATGCGAAGCCTGCAGGAGCTCAGAAAGAAATTTTACGGCGCGACTATACAATAGCGACGAGCGGTTAGAGGATGAGGAATTTCGACGGTTCATCAATTTTAACCCCGATAATTTACGCGTGCGAAGCTCTATACGCCCCGTTCATCGGATGTTCCCAGTACTGGAGGTGCAGCGGTTCGCTGCTCCCGCTACACCTACCGGGATAATTCGATCGCTCTCTTGCCATCCTTCTTCCGCTTTAGTTCTCACCTCGATCGCGATTATCGCTCGTGTCACGCATAGCCAAGCGCGAAAAGGATCCTGTCCCTCGATAATCTTTATCCTTTTCGCACGTTCTACCGCACAACTCGCACACTACTTCATCCACAGCAGCAGAAGCTTCATTGTCGGCCGCCGATTGAATCGCGGTTACGGATCACCGAACGAACCGATCGTCGTACTACTAACGCTCACACACATTTAGAGGTGTTCAGTGGTTGGTCGCAGGGTGAAAAGGAACGAGTTGGCCAGTCGCATTCGCTTTTCTCTCTCGGGGCACAAAATCTTTCGCGATAAATCATATTACGTGCTGAGATCTAGAGAGGTTGAGTTTCCTAGTTGCCTCGTTCAACAAAATTCTTCATTTCTCTCGTTTTCTTGCGTCCCTCGTACTCATTTCTATCTTGGTGTCTCATTCTCTCATTTTCTCTTGGTCTTTATCGACGCGGCAACGATACCCGGGCTCGACAACGTATAAATGTAGAGTTGGTGGTAGTCGTCGTCGTTCTGCTGGTGGAGTTCTCGCTCTTGCGAAGGAACGGGACTTTAACGACTCGTTAACTTTTCAGCGGGTAGAGCTCGTAGCCGATAATCCACGCGGCCGTATGATTCTGTTCTTCTCCGCTACGCTCTTCTCTTCTCTCTTTCTCTCTTTCACTCTCTCTCTCTATCTCTTTCTCGTTCGTTCTCATACGACCGAATTAATGGGAGGTCTCTTGAGGGTGGGCAACCTGTCGCGCTTATCATCGAACGATGATAAAGACGAACCCGTTATACGGATCGGTCTATAAAAGTTAGCGTGTAACTATATAAACATAAATTACGAAAAACTACTTGGAAGTTGCGTATACGGGTTACCGGCATTATTGTTAAACGCGGTAACACTGATTTTGACACTGATCGGATTTCAGCTGTGGTTGCGTGTATTGTTATTTTTCGCAATGTTATTAACTTTAGGATGTACGATATGTTGTTAACTTTAGGACGTACGATATGTTATTAACTTTAGGATGTACGATATGTTATTAACTTTAGGATGTCCGATATGTTATTAACTTTAGGATGTACGATATGTTATTAACTTTAGGATGTACGATATGTTATTAACTTTAGAATGTACGATATGTTATTTCCTTAAGGTGTACGATTGGTACAGTCCCGCCAATCGTGAGTTTCAGAGAAAATTTCGATTACTTCCCGATGAAATAAAAATGAGAAAAATATATTGATATTAAACGTTTTGAAAAGATAAATTTTGCATAATAATAATTCCAAAATGTTATTAACAAATTTCTGAAAAAGAAAACCATATTTCAACAAACAATCAGTCAACCTAACTTTTTTTTCTAGTGAAAATGATATGTTAATTTATTTGAATGCGTGTGAATTTTTCCAAATGTTTTTCTTTATTTTGATTTCGATTTTTTTTTTTTCAAAATGTGCGCGAAATATAGAATTTTGGATATGTGTTCGGCATAAAACCATCTACTATACTCAAGGTTTTTTTTGGAAAACGCATATTCAAAATTTGTTATATCCTGCACATGTTTAAAAATATAAAAATCAAAATTAAATGAAAGAAAAAAATCTGAAAAATTCATACGCATTCAACAAAAGTAACATATCATTTTCATAAAACAAAAGTTAGGACTGATTGTTTGTTGAAATTTTTTTTTTTTTTTAGAAATTTGTTAATAACATTTCGAAATTATTACTATGCAAAATCTATCTTTTTAGGACGTTTAATATCGATTATTTATTTCCGATTTTTATCCCATCGTGAAGTAATCGAAATTTTCTCTCTCAGTAATCGAAAAATGCATCCAACATATTTGAAAAATATATCTCAGACATATGATATATATCTCGTCTAAAAATTTTATAACTGAGATATATTTTGAAATATATACGAAATATATGCGAGTGAAAAATGTATCTGTCATACATCCAAAATAAATGGAAAATATATTCATGTTATATTATCGTCCGAAAAGTTAAATATGTCAGATATATTTTTGTGTATATTTCTTTTTCATGGGCGTAAAAACACAAGTTACGAGGTCAATCAAAAATAGGAAATGCGTATATCCGGATTTTGTTCAACGCAGATAAACAAGATTTGCCGCTTCTATTGAATAATTTATTTAGTTATCAGAGTACCCCAATTGCAAGAGTGCAGCGCTATTAACCATATTGACAAGATATTACGTTCCTTTGGTCCAGGTTTTATGCGGCGATATCAATCTTCCTGAATGAGAGTTTAAAATTGGAAATTCGGATAATATTCAATCACGATATTGCGGAGACGAAAATATTTAGTATAAATAGTATTACGAAAAGATTCACGTTCAAACGGAGTTTGTCAATCAACAGATATTTCCAAAAACTATCTGATAGTTAACAGATTCCATATTTGGACCAATTATAGAGTGGAATACTAATATTATTATTATGACGCCAATGAAAGAGTAATAATAACCCATGTATTATTTACATAAATCTTTCATAACTGACAGATATAAGTGCATGAGTTTTCGCTATTCCTAATTACACGATTACCAACCGATCACGAGGAGCACTTTCAACATCAACACTTATCGGTTGAATTGCATAATAGCTCACACTACTTTCAGATAGTGAAAATATTGAATACGCTATTTATTGAATATACTATAATTTCCTCAAGTGGTCTACAAGTATCTATATTGAAGAATTTTTGAAAAATATAAATGACCGTGTAATTCTGTGGAAAATGCATTATGGATTTCTGTTTTTCGAAAAGAAAAATACATGAGCCCTTCAATGTCTAAAAAGTCAAATTTCAAAAGTGGTATTCTCCACAAATTTCAAAAAAATGTTCGGCGTTTTGAGGATTTTTAAAAAATTCAATTGTAAAAAAGCTTTCTTGTCAAAGGATCAAACTTTTACGCATTGTTTACGGAAACTAATTGGATACTGTCAATTATCATATGAATTGTCTTGAGCGTTTGAATTTTTTTTCTTGACCACCTGACATTTCCATTTCTTCTTTGTCAATTACGAATCTTAATTAATTTTTTACTGACACAGTCAATTTACCAATTTCAGAGCGACCAATTTAAGCAAACAGATAAAGAAAAGTTATTAAAATTATCGCCTTATCAGTCATTATTATGCTCAAGTAAAAAAATTCCGCACATGTCCAGTCTCCCTTGTGAATTGACCGCATTTGACAACGGGTAGGGTCGGAAGGGTCAGGTCACAGGGTAAACTGGTGTAAATTTATCACCGATATCGATCGGACTTTAAAATTCTTCCGGGACGGTAAGAACCCCGCGGTGATTTTACGAGGTAGTCCCGCGTGTGTGGAGATTCGGTGAACGTGCGCCACGATACGGTTATCATGCCGCACTGGCATGATAGAAAACTGTGTGGAAGAGACAGAGAAAGATAGAGAGAGACAGAGAACCCGAGCCAAGCGCACCACCCATGAATTCGACAAGTATAGTCAAAGCATTGGTCCGCAGTTCACCCAAACTATAGCAAGCAAATCGAAGGGTACCGTTCGCGCAATCGAAAACGCGGCGTGGCAAATGGATCCTTGATCGAAAATCCGGCTTGCCAAATGGATCGTCGATCGTGTATCCGAGCAGTAACCTCGTGAAATTGATGTCCCGGGTTTTGCATCAATAGGCATAAAGTCCCTACTATCCCCCCCCCATAACCATATATGTATGCTTATATCACAAGGAGAGAGAGACAGTAAAAAATGCGTATACGTAGTCGATACAATAGACATTACAGCGTAGTGAGGGAAGCTCTATACTTTGCTCATAGCTACAAAAACCTCTACCCCCGTGGGGGGGTCCCCCTATACTTATGGGGGCAGGGTGTAGAGCTAGAACCAGACCCTTCACCGAGCGCTAACATGCGTATCATAGTTATAAATATCTCCATGCCTCCGACAGGAAGAAAAGGGTGAACTGGTAAGGGAGTGGAGAGGTTTGGCGAGCGAGCCGGTTCAGAGCTGCAGGGCAACGAGAGGAAGTGTAAACATCAGTATAAAGGGTTGAAAGTTCGCGCAATCGAAAACGCGGCGTGGCAAATGGATTTTCGATCGAAAATCCGGCTTGCCAAATGGATCGTCGATCGTGTATCCGAGCAGTTACCTCGTAAAATTGATGTCCCGGGTTTTGCATCAATAGGCATAAAGTCCCTACTATCCCCCCCCCCATAACCATATATGTATGCTTATATCACAAGGAGAGAGACAGTAAAAAATGCGTATACATAGTCGATACAATAGACATTACAGCGTAGTGAGGGAAGCTCTATACTTTGCTCATAGCTACAAAAACCCCTACCCCGCGGGGGGGGGGGGGGGGGCGCCTATACTCATGGGGGCAGGGTGTAGAGCTAGAACCAGACCCTTCACCGAGCGCTAACATGCGTATCATAGTTATAAATATCTCCATGCCTCTGACAGAAAGAAAAGGGTGAACTGGTAAGGGAGTGGAGAGGTTTGGCGAGCGAGCCGGTTCAGAACTGCAGGGCAACGGGAGGAAGTGTAAACATCAGTATAAAGGGTTGAAAGTTCGCGCAATCGAAAACGCGGCGTGGCAAATGGATTTTCGATCGAAAATCCGGCTTGCCAAATGGATCGTCGATCGTGTATCCGAGCAGTAACCTCGTGAAATTGATGTCCCGGGTTTTGCATCAATAGGCATAAAGTCCCTGCTATCCCCCCCCCCCCCCCCCATAACCATATATGTATGCTTATATCACAAGGAGAGAGACAGTAAAAAATGCGTATACGTAGTTGATGCAATAAACATTACAGCGTAGTGAGGGAAGCTCTATACTTTGCTCATAGCTACATAAGCCCCCTGCCCCGTGGGGGGGTCCCCCACCCTCATGGGGGCAGGGTGTAGAGATAGAACCAGAGCCTTCACCGAGCGCTAACGTGCGTATCATAGTTATATATCTCCATGGCTCTGACAGGAAGAAAAGGGTGAACTGGTAAGGTAGTGAAGAGGTTTGGCGAGTGAGCTGGTATAGAGCTGCAGGGCAACGAGAGGAAGTGTAAACATCAGTATAAAGGGTTGAAATGAGGCCGTGGTGAGCTGCCGTTGACGGCCCTCGTTTTGCCACGATGACAAACCCCTTACCGCCCATAAATAACGATCGCTAAACAATGAAGCAAAAAAAAAAAGAGAGCCGAGAGAGGGGAAAAGAATGATAAGCACTGACGTTCGGTTGTAGTGCCCAGGTCTCACGCTCTCTCATCACGCTGGATGTCGAGGTTTTATCGGTGTGATATCGACTGACCCCTCTTTCTCTCTGTGTGTCACTCCTGCATACATTCCCCATCCTTTTTACTATGTACTCTGAGTACTCGACGGTCCACTGAGTGTGTGCGGGAGCTGAGGGTTGAATTTTCACGCGTAAATGTCCGGCAGAATTAAACAAACATTTGGGGGAATATGGCGAAAATAAAATTATGCCAGTGATGAAGATGGGATATTAACGGTTGGACATGATAACGTATGGTGAGTGAATTTCGCAGATGGACATAAATTGGCTGGCTCATTGCTGAAATATGGGGATAAACTGTCATTGAACAGACAGTGTTAGAGATAATTGTCGCATCTAACTTGTCGGTATAAGCGACAAGCATTGCCGCTTAGGTTAACAATCGATATTTTTGAAGATAGACATGTTCCCCAATTTTTATGGTAACTTTTGTATAAATCTGACAGTCTGACTATATCGTTTAGTAAATGATTTCACATTGTTCAACGAATATAGTAAGGCTTGCAATGTTTTATGGTTGAAGCGATGATAATATGGTTCGATAAACGATACTTGCAAGTTTATTGGAAACAAACGTTGAAATCGTATACGCAACAAAACGTCATATTTGAAACTATTAGAATAGTTTTTGAAACTATTATCATTTTGATGATTGCTACTATAATTATATTTGCTATAACCATAAAATATAGACGTTTGTCCTGGGAATTATATTAGTGGTTGATCCAACTATTTTCTTATATTAGGTATAACCATAAAATATAGCCGTTCCCCCTGGAAATTATAGTTTATAGCTAAATTATCGTCAGTCCAATTATATTATTTTTTAAATTACCAGATTTTTCTCTCAGCGCAATGCTGCTTAAGGATGTTCGTCAGTAAAATTGAAAATGCACAGAAAAATCTTCAATAATTACCGCGTTTTAAATAATTTATAACAAACTCACATGAATTTTTTTGGAATTTTCGTCTACATCGTTTACACAAAATTAATTTTTTTTATGCATGCATTTTAACATGGACTCTTATGGCATATTTACGAATTTAAAAACGAAATAATAACTGAACAAATTTTTAGCATCGCTGAATTTTTAAGTATTTGGCGGAATTAATTCTTTTTTTTCGATGTAAAAAATTTTATCAATTTTTTTTTACTCGTATATATGCCATAAGATCCCATGTTAAAATGTATGCATAAAAAAATTGATTCTGTGTAAACGATGTAGACAAAAATTCCCAAAAAATTCATGTGAGTTCTTTATGAATTATTAAAAACGCGGTAATTATTTTAGATTTTTCTGTGCATTTTCAATTTTACTGACGAACCTTCTTAACTCTGGGAACCGCCGAAGTCACACACTGAGCAAACGTCCATTGCTTTCGGTGAATTGTCATCATATTTTTTGTCGAAATAATAAAACCCTGACATATTCCAGTTTTCCCTGACACCGGCTAACTCCGTTGTCCCATTCGTTGATCTGTTCAAGTCGAAGTGAGCGGTCCACGGAGAATATCAACGCAGTGTATTAGTTATTATCGACGGTGAGATTTGTCGAAACAGCCTTTTCATCATACTTGGCGGTCTGTTTCAGTACAACAGTCTCAGCGGCACCGTTCAACGTTACACATATGTATATCGTGGTGGCAGCGCATAAGGAGATCTCTCGCCTTTCGGCGGTGAAAGTGACGGGGGATCAATATTCCGGTTGCATAATCATCGGAGACCTTGACACCGTTTAAACATTCCGGTTTAAACGTCAAATCGCGATATAGTTTGTATGTCATTGTGCTCTGCATGCTTCTCGTCAAATCTGTGAATGCCCGACTATTCGTATGCTATATGTGATCGCTTCATGTCTGTTTGTCTAGCTAATCTGATGAGCGTTGCCATCGCACAATGGAATTCAACGTACCTCGGCGGATAGATAGGTAGCCGAACATAAGCCAGTGAATCTCGTATAGATTTTTCGTCATCAATCTGTGATAAATGATGAATCTCCGTCAGCTGCATTCAACATGCATCGACTTTCAATCTAGACGAATTCAGGGAGTGCACAATGTCGATATATTCGCTGTGGTATTTCTCCTCTATGCCCTGTTAAATTTATCGTGATAAATTCGTGATCGAACGTCAGACGGATAATCAAAGCTACTTCGTTTCACGATATCAAACACATCATTCAGTAATACTGATACTTTTACGTTTATTTCACTCCATTTTGACAAATGGAATGCTATTTTTTCGTAACTCGTGCAGCGTTTCGAATTAATGGGTATTGCTGGCCATTTTTTCATGTTTGAACATTCAAGAGACTTTAGTGGATTTTATACTGTGGTTTCGAATTGTTTATGAATTGGTGATTCCGACAAATTAGTGCGATGTATTGTTATAAATAGATAACTTGAAACGATCTATTTATGCTTCACTTTTTCCCGGTTCTTATATTGTGATTGATGTTAACAATAATAAGGAAAAATATAACGTTAGGACAGAAAATTATTAATGTAATCATAGAATTTTTTGAACGATTATGTATAGCGTAATATTCGAACAAGTTCAATGTAGTTCCATTTACGTTACCGATCAATCATGCTCCAATGAGCTCCAAAACATTAATATTATTATTGTAGATAGTCTTTTGTCTAAAAATTTGAAAGAAACAATTTGGCAGAAAATAATTTTTAATAATAATTGATTTTTCTAAAAAAAAAAATCATAATAATAAAACAAAACATAACTTTCCAACAACTGATCGAGTCATCTTTAAAAAAATACGTGTTATTGTACACACTTCAGAGTATTTTTTGTAATTTTTTTAGAAAAATCAAAAGTGACATACCGACCAAAAAAAAATTATTTTCATATATTTTTTATGAAGATGGTCATTTTTCAAACTCGAAAAAATCAAACAAAATTTTTTTCACAAAATTTATGCAAAACTGCAACTGTTTTGTCCGAAACATTTATCTGCTTAATCGTATTCTTTCGAGATATAACGGTAATTACAGAATTTCGAAATTATGAAAAACTCGAAAAAATGCGATCCAAAAATTTTGAAAAAATGTACACTTCTCTTTTTGAAGAATGGAATAATTTGACGAAATTTCAATTTTTTTGAGAGTGGACGACTTTTCGATCTTCGAAACCGTGTGGAATGCCTCATATATTTAAAATTGTGTGCATTTATGTGCTCACTTTGTCATAATATAAACCAATGGAGGGTGCAGCACCAGGTATAAAGCAGACAGTAGCGATGCACTGTACAATCCGCGACGCACGCTCGAATTGATTAACGATACGAACCATTCGTAGTATTATAACGAGGACGCACGTGAGGGGCTGAAGCAGAGTGTAGGCCGTATAATCCTACTTCTATATAAACATGGGTCGAGGTACAGTGACTGCTTGGAAGGCTTTCCTCCCGAGCCTCGTATCGCAATAATATACCAAGCAGTAGCAGTTATACCTCCTCTCATAGCTGTACACTCGGGGGTTCGTTGAGTCGCGCGACATTTCCAGGTTGCCCCTTGCTCGCCCGGTGCACCACCTCTTCTACCTCTCGCTTAACTCTCGAGTGGCTCGACGATTACCGCTCCAACGCTGACCGACTGCCTCGCCGGATCGCCGCTATAATACAACGTTGCGCGAGCCCAGTTTCCAATAAACGACACCGGGGCAAAATGCATCAATGCGGCTAAAATAATCAAATTTCTGGCATCGCTTTTTTCCACCAATGCACAAAATCGTGACAATTTACATTGTTCGAATAATCATTTACAAATTGAAGTACGGTAATATGATTTTTTGCTTCCACATAGAGGAAGCTTTGCTTTCGTGAAATTTTTTTTTTTTTCGAGATTCTCATGTCAGGATACTTAAAATTTTCTTCTAATTTAGCACTCAAGTAGGTTATCATATAACAATGTTTGGAATTGTATTTGACGCGAATCGGTTGAAAAATTTTTCTCTTACAGCATTTTAAAATTTTTGAAAAAATCGTTTTAATGCTATAACTTTTACAATTGAAAAAGCACCATGCTGAAATTTCGTATATAAATAAAGTACCCGTGAAACATTATGTGTACTAAATTTTGCGAGAATCTGTCAAACCGTTCGGATTTTATTAAATTTTGAATTTTTTCAAAAATGTCTGCAAGTTATTTTATATAACTTGCCGAGTTATATAAATTATATAACTCATGCAAATTCTGGAATATCCGGCTGCAATTGTCGATATGATTTCACGATTATTGATATCCAATTAAGATTTTAGTCTAATTAACTGTTGAAATGACAGAAAATTTCGATTTTGGTGAATAAAAAGAAATAAAAAGCTTTCACGAAAAAAAAAAAAATTCGAAATTTTCCACAGATTTATCGTAAATTTTCTCCACACTTAAACGACCATTCAAAAAGATAATTGGGATAAATTTGACACCAATCGGTCGGGTGGTTCAAATTTTATGGCATTTTGAATTATTTGGAAAATCTCGTTCGCGTGCTTGCTCATGTAAATTACTAGGTATCGGGTTTCAATTCAGTTTACATATGGACAATCATTAACCAATTTTTGAGTAACAATTTCACACAAATCGGTCGAGCGATAAAAATTTCACGTCACTTTGAATTTTTATAAAGATGTCTTCCGAGTATAAACAAGCCTGCGAAGTGGAACTTTGCAAATTGCTTATTCATTATTCTTCGCTTTCTACAAAACTTTCTCTATGAGGAAGCCAAAATTGATCAACATACTTCCTTATAGAGGTAGCTTTGTAAAAATCGAAAAATAATGAGGAAGCAATTTTTCTCATTTAGCACGGAAATAAATGTTTGGTTGTGACAACTAAGTTTCCAACTTGCTGTACACAATCTATCAAATTATACATTTTTGATTAATCTAACCATTCGAAAGATATTCAAGGTCAAAGATTCAAGGATTTTGAGGAAAAGTAACTTTTTGTTTGAAATTTTGTAACTTACTGAAAAATAATTATTAACAATTGAGTTTCTATTATTCTTATAGGAAATTAAACGCTGTACAAAAAAGGTTTCCAGTGGTTTATCGATTTGTCTTACCGTTTAGAAGATATTCGCATTGGAATATCAATGCATACTGCTATTCATATTTTTTTAACGATTATTTTCAATTAATCTGTTTAATTTATTAATTTTGAGATAATTGATAAGAATTTAAGTTTATCTTGATGGAATGTCGGTTTCCAAGTTATGTCTCATCTTTTGTTTGAGAATATATTCCTGTGAATCAATTTTTTAACAATACTTTCTTTTTATAATTTTACTCTTATCACAGTTTAGGATCGTTATTCAATATTTTTCTCCGGATTGGCAATGCGTGTACGGCAAAAATCATAGATATATTAATTAAAACATTTTTTCAAAAATGTACAAGAATAAAAAAATCTGTAAAACGATTGTCAATAAAACTCTTTTACTACTGCTATAATTCCAACACGAAGAAGAAATAATAGTTGTAAGCAGTGTCCTCTGCTTTATAAATCACTTTCACTCGACGAAAAATCTGGTAATTTGAAAAATAATATAGTTGGACTGACGATAATCTAACTATAATCTATAATTCCCAGGAGGAACGTCTATGTTTTATGGTTATAGCAAATATATTAAAATAGATGGATGAACCACTAATATAATTCCCAGAAGGAACGTCTATATTTAATGGTTATAGCAATCATTATTACAGTAGTAATTATCAAAATGATAATAGTTTCAAAAACTATTCTAATAGTTTCAAATATGACGTTTTGTTGCATATATGATTTTAACGTTTGTTTTCAATAACCATGCAAATATCGTTTATTGAACCATATTATGATCGCTTCAATCATAAAACATTGCAAGCCTTCCTATAATCGTTCTACCATGTGAAATCGTTAAATAAACGATATGCTTTTCTCTCAGTGTTAAATTGCTGATTTAACAATCCTGATTCCCAGGAGGAACGTCTATGTTTTGTGGTTATAGCAAATATATCAAAATGGATGGATGAACCACTAATATAATTCCCAGAAGGAACGTCTATATTTAATGGTTATAGCAATCATTATTACAGTAGTAATTATCAAAATGATAATAGTTTCAAAAACTATTCCAATAGTTTCAAATATGACGTTTTGTTGCATATATGATTTTAACGTTTTTTTTTTCAATAACCATGCAAATATCGTTTATTGAACCATATTATCATCGCTTCAACCATAAAACATTGCAAGCCTTCCTATAATCGTTTTACCATGTGAAATAGTTAAATAAACGATATGCTTTTCTCTCAGTGTTAAATTGCTGATTTAACAATCCTGATTCCCAGGAGGAACGTCTATGTTTTGTGGTTATAGCAAATATATCAAAATGGATGGATGAACCACTAATATAATTCCCAGAAGGAACGTCTATATTTAATGGTTATAGCAATCATTATTACAGTAGTAATTATCAAAATGATAATAGTTTCAAACACTATTCTAATAGTTTCAAATATGACGTTGTGTTGCATATATGATTTTAACGTTTTTTTTCAATAACCATGCAAATATCGTTTATTGAACCATATTATCATCGCTTCAATCATAAAACATTGCAAGCCTTCCTATAATCGTTTTACCATGTGAAATAGTTAAATAAACGATATGCTTTTCTCTCAGTGTTAAATTGCTGATTTAACAATCCTGATTCCCAGGAGGAACGTCTATGTTTTATGGTTATAGCAAATATATTAAAATAGATGGATGAACCTCTAATATAATTCCCAGAAGGAACGTCTATATTTAATGGTTATAGCAATCATTATTACAGTAGTAATTATCAAAATGATAATAGTTTCAAATATGACGTTTTGTTGCATATATGATTTAACGTTTTTTTTTTCAATAACCATGCAAATATCGTTTATTGAACCATATTATCATCGCTTCAACCATAAAACATTGCAAGCCTTCCTATAATCGTTTTACCATGTAAAATAGTTAAATAAACGATATGCTTTTCTCTCAGTGTTAAATTGCTGATTTAACAATCCTGATTCCCAGGAGGAACGTCTATGTTTTATGGTTATAGCAAATATATTAACATATATGGATGAACCTCTAATATAATTCCCAGAAGGAACGTCTATATTTAATGGTTATAGCAATCATTATTACAGTAGTAATTATCAAAATGATAATAGTTTCAAAAACTATTCTAATAGTTTCAAATATGACGTTTTGTTGCATATATGATTTTAACGTTTGTTTTCAATAACCATGCAAATATCGTTTATTGAACCATATTATCATCGCTTCAACCATAAAACATTGCAAGCCTTCATATAATCGTTTTACCATGTGAAATAGTTAAATAAACGATATGCTTTTCTCTCAGTGTTAAATTGCTGATTTAACAATCCTGATTCCCAGGAGGAACGTCTATGTTTTATGGTTATAGCAAATATATTGAAATAGATGGACCAACCACTAATATAATTCCCAGAAGGAACGTCTATATTTAATGGTTATAGCAATTATTATTACAGTAGTAATTATCGAAATGATAATTGTTTCAGAAACTATTCTTATAGTTTCAAATATGACGTTTTGTTGCATATATGATTTTAACGTTTGTTTTCAATAACCATACAAATATCGTTTATTGGACCATATTATCATCGCTTCAACCATAAAACATTGCAAGCCTTCATATAATCGTTTTACCATGTGAAATCGTTAAATAAACGATATGCTTTTCTCTCAGTGTTAAATTGCTGATTTAACTAGCCCCGATCTCCTTCATATTTCCCCAACTATAAGCGACATACAGGCCGTATTAATAAGTGGTAGTGGCGGTGCGATACAGTATAAAAGGTGGCCGGTTGGGTTAACAGAGTCCAAGATCTCTTGACCTTTTCATAGTCTCTTACTCTTTCACTCTACCCTTCTCCACTTTTCAATAATACTCGTTGCCTCGTGCTCGCTCTTACACTTGAACGAAATGTTAACTGAGTCGTGCCAATCACGTTAGCATTTGGGAGGGGCGTTCGCAAGGATTGCAAAAGCAAACACGAAAACACGAACCCATACGTTTCAGAAAAAAAAAAAAAAAACATTACACGAGAAAAAGAGCAAATAAGGTTAAAAAAAGTATTATGCGGCATCCGCGTGCAAGAATCCGTGTCGAATAGTTGCATTTTGTTCTTAGAGAGAGATAGAGAAAGCGAGAGAGACGTAAATTCCGACTCCGTCGAGTTGAAAGTACCGCTGTTGAAGAACCGTGAACCTATCGACTCCCAGCATTGGGTTACAATGAAATTGATGAATGCACATCGCGGCTGAATCAGTCGGAGTGCTCTTTGATCGGCTACTCAGGGCCCGGAACGCAGCGAAATGGAAGAAGCACAAACATTCAATCACTGTGGGAGTCTATGGCCCACCGCAGTAGTTACGGCGGGCTACGAGCAGCCGTACTTGTGTTTGGGCAAACGATATATATATATAGAGAGAGAGAGGTAAAATCGGGTTTGCATTTGTTATTATTATTACTATTGTTATTAGGCAGTTCATCAGAGCGGCAACTGTATTATCGGACCTCTTTGCCTCTGTTTCTCAACGGTATCTTGAATAATCTTGGGAATTTTATAAGAGCAGAGTTCAAGCACAACTTCATGAGTCAATGTAACTAGGAAAACGATGAAATAGAAATTGGAGTATCTACGAAAATTGCGGTCTGGGTTAAAATAACGAATGGCTGTTATATGAACGTCCGAATTCAGAATGGCTATCGTTATGGAATTAGCTATTTTAGCTATTCGCTATTTCGTTCAGCTGCTATATAAATACCGATGTTATCAAAGTACAATAAGAATGGCAAATTTCATAATTATGACCATTGTAAATTCAGCCGTTAAGTATTTTGAAATTCGCTATCTCAACTATTGGCTATTTTGGTCATTCGCTACCCAAAAATTGGGCCATTTTGATTTCACTGAGTGTCTTGCCTGCCACAGTAGTTACGGCAGGCTTCGAGCAGCCATACTTGTGTTTGGGCAAACGAGATATATATATATAGATATATATAGAGGTAAAATCGGGTTTGCATTTGTTATTATTATTATGACTATTGTTATTAGGCAGTTCATCAGAGCGGCAACTGTATTATCGAACATCTTTGCCTCCGTTTCTCAACGGTATCTTGAATAATCTTGGGAATGTTAGAAGAGCAGAGTTCAAGCACAACTTCATGAGTCAATGTAACTAGAAAGACAATGAAATAGAAATTGGAATATCTACGAAAATTGCTATCTTGGTTAAAGTAACGAATGGCTGTTATATGAACGTCCGAATTTAGAATGGCTATCGTTATGGGATTAGTTATTTTAGCCATTCGCTATTTCGTTCAGCTGCTATATAAATCCCGATGTTATCAAAGTACAATAAGAATGGCAAATTTTATAATTATGACCATTGTAAATTCAGCCGTTAAGTATTTTAAAATTCGCTATCTCAGCTATTTGCTATTTTGGTCATTCGCTACCCAAAAGTTGGGCCATTTTGATTTCACTGAGTGTCTTGCTTGCCACAGTAGTTACGGCAGGTTAAGGGCAGCCGTACTTCCGTTCAGGTAAACGAAATATACAGGGTGTCCTATTTTAATCTTCCACCTGATTTATCTCGAAAAATACTAACGTGATCAAATTTTAAGTATGATGAAAGTTTTAGAGTTCAAAGGGGGACATTTAAAAAAAATAGATATATGATTCAACATTCAAAATGGCGGAGTTATGATGGCCGACGTGTTTTTTAAGATGGAACTATGAGGTTTTTTTTTCGACCAAAATGTTCGCCATGTGAAAACTAACAATTATTGTTATAAAATGGATAAACATCTAGCTCGTACTCACTTACTTTGTAATAAACATTGCGTTTGTCTTTGTAAATAAAAAAAACAAAACACAAAAAAATAACACAAAACTCTCGCGGCCTTAATCACAGTAAGAGCAGCTTCCGCAGATTGAAAGCAGCCGTATTTCAGTTCAGGCAAACGAGAAATACGTAGAACTGACGGGTGTGCAGTCGTCATTGTTATTTCTATTGTTATAACTTATAAATTGTCTAGTTGCTAAGGCAAAAACTGGCTAGGCTAAGAGCAGTCGTAATTCTGTCCAGGAAAACTAGACATAAGTAAGGCTGTTCACAGTCTTATTATTATTAATTATTATTGCTGTTGTTGTTGGTATATTAGTTTTATTGTTATTAGGCAGTTTATCAGACAGAAGACTGTATTGTCGGACTACTGTGTTCCTCTTTCTCAACACTATCTTCTATAACCACAAGAACGAGGACCAGATCGGAGTTCAAGTACAAACTTCTGAGACGACGAATCGAGGACAATTTAAAAAAAATGAAACCAAATGGAACGTTGATTTTATTTATTTTTTTTTACTTATTTCCATCTCAATATGACCATTATTACTATTGTTATCATTCTCCTTAGGCTGTTTATCAGACAGGCTGCGATATTGTTGACCCTCTTTGCCTGTTATACTCAATACCACGATGAATAACCTCGGAAACAAGAACTAGAGCGAAGTTCAAGTACAAACCAACGATTCGATACAACAGCTAACAATTGGAAACGAGGATAACCCCAATAATACGGAAGAAGCAGAAATACTCGATTATCACAGAGTCTGTTCCATCTCAGTAGTTACGGCAGGTTATGAACAGTCGTATTTCCATCGAGGCAAACGAGATATATGTATATATAGAGCTATAGACGCATTTGCAATTGTTATTGTTATTGTTTTTGGCCCTTTGATTAGAAGGACTTCGCAGCTTGTCGTAAAAACTTTCGATTTACACTACAGTAGCTTTTAAGCCCGACTTCGAAAAAATAGTAGATAAAGTTTATTATGATACGCCTCATTTGTGGTGCGAAAAATGACGAAATCCGAAATTTTTCAGCCCACCTGATGCTTTATTACTCATTTGTAGATGACTAAAAGCGTGATTTTCATCGATTTTTTACTATTTCATCTGACTTTAATACGCGATAAAATTTATATCGCAAAACAGAAAAATCTTAAATAATTTACGTAGTGACTTTCGTTTATATTACAAACAATAAAACTAGTCAGTACTTGATAATTATTATAGTTTCTTTACAATAATAATTTTTAATCATAGTTGCTATCTTGAAAACGATAAGATGAATAAAAATAAAGCATTTATTGAATCATATAAAAAATCGATGTATCGAATTTTTACATGCAAGGGATTCGAATTTTTCATAAAAATTCTCATTTCGAAAACTCGATGAGTTATAGCGACTATAAAATCGCACTGCGTCATGGCGTGTTTACATGTGTGAAGTTGGGTATTTTTTAAATAATATAATTTCCAAGAAACTACAATTCGAAATTTTATGTCTACCATTCTATAGATGAGATTTCAAAGTACTTTCAGAAATTTTATCAGTTTTTTTGGGAAATGTTCTAGAAAAAAGTAAAAATTAACGTGAGACTTAAGGATATTTAGTTGTGAACACGTTTCTGTTCGATCGTGATGGAACTTTTCTAGTTCGTAGACAACACGGAATCATTTGTGATTATTTGCAGATTTTTTAATCGTGTAGTAGTTTAGTAATGCGAGGCCAAATCTACATAACATATCCTGATAAGTGTTAAAAAACCGGTCGAAATCAACTGTACATAGCGATTTCCTCTTCTAATTTCTGTTCAATTCGAAAAAAAAATTTTAATCGTTGCATATACGATTTCAACGTTTGTTTACAATAAACTGTCAAGGATCATTTATAGAACCAAATTATCATCATTGCAACTATAAAACATTGCAAGTCTTTCAATATGCATTTTATCATGTGAAATCGTTGAATCAACGATATGCTTTTCTCTCAGTGAACCTTTCCCCAAATATCTTAAATTTTAGTGACGAAATCTTATCCAAATACAATTTTTAAAAAATCATAACTTTTAATATATTGATTTTTTAAAATCATCTCTAGTACTAATTAAACTCTTGACACCAAACTTCAAGTAAACCTAAATTTCCTTTTTGTTATTGAAAAATCGTTCAGTTATAGCAACTAAGGTTAACATCATCATAAGACAGTTAATCACATAGGACTTCTGCATTTGCATTCTCAATTCCATCTCGAATAACTTCAGGGACAATAACCAGAGCGAAGTTCAAGTACAATCCTCCGAGTCGATACGATTCGCTAAGACTTGTAAACGAGAAGAGTAAAAAAAAAGAAGAAATAAAAACTGCATTCTGCGTCAGCAATCTTTAACCTTTTTTTTCCTTCATTTTAATCCAATTCGCAGCGATAATGCGGATGCAAATGCTTAAAAGATGGAGGTGAAAAAAAAAAAACGCGTGGCCGTGGAAACTACCGGAGCATGAATCTTTCAGTCGTGCGAGTTGCTGTAACTGGTAGTTCGCACTTGGCTCTATTTCCGTCTCACTTACTCTTGGCTCCTTGTAATATGGCTTGACTCTGTGTGTTGTATATATTCTGTCGACGGCGTACGCGAGATTTGCCGCGAACGTCGAGTCCACAGTCTCGTGTGCATGCACGACAGTTCTCGACCGGTAGCAGCAGCACAACTCGGGCGCAGCATCGGCAAGGACGCCGGCTGGCTAGCTGCTGGCTAGTGGCTAGTTCGCTCGCTTACTCGTTCGCTCACTGGTTTAGCTTCGCTCTTGGCTACGGGCGGAAGTTGTATTTCGCAATCGACCACGTAAGCGAAACATACGAAGAGACGGGGGAGCGAGTTTTGCGGTAACCCTGATCGTACATACAGGTATACCGCAGTTACTGTATAAGTTTGAGCTCGTGGCAGACTGGGCAACGCGGATCATGCTTATTGCTAAGGATTTACAAGAGTTTGCGGAGCACTCCTCGTATCATAACTAATCAATTACGCCGATATTAAGCTTTAAGTTTTTTCGACGCTATATATGTTCATACGGGGCATTCAATATCAAAGCAACGTGGGTTTGGCTCTCGACTTTTGAGGTTTAATGTTTTGTGTGAGATGCTTCGGCGAATGACGGCTTGTAAATAATGTTGGTTAGATGTTTTTTACGTTTCGGCCTGATCAGGGGCTTTGTATATTGTATGTATGTACCTTTTGAATATTTTTTTCCCTTTGATATAAATACCTGCGTTTCTTGTTACTTTAATATTATTTCGTTATTGTGGCGGATGTTTTGTTATAATTTGTTTTACTTTTGTAGTTTTTAGGACTGGACAAAACGGTTAGCTTGAGGTTACATTTCGAACTACCGATGAACTTCAG